>CM045934.1:5182130-6382130 GCA_025177825.1 Aechmea fasciata
ATATTTAAAATTATATATAATAATGAATTTTATAAAATAAAAATTTTATATATATAAATTAAAATTTAAATTTAAATTTAAATTTAAAAATCTAAATTTTAATTTTAATTTTAATTTAATTGTTCAATTTAAATTTAAAAATATAAATATAAATTTATATAATTATGATTTTTAAAATATCATATTTTAATGTATAAAAATATAATTTAAAATTAAAAATTATTATGAACTTTAAAATTTAAATTTTAAATTTTAAATATTTAACATTTTAAAATTTATAATTGAAAATTAAAAATAATTATGAAATTAAATATTTAAATTATAAATATTCAAAATTTAAATATTAAATTTTAAATTTAATAATTTAATCTTTATAATTTATAATTTAATGATTATAAATTATATTTTAATATTTAAAAATTTTAAATTTTTACATTTAAATTTTCAATTAAAATTTGAAATTTGAGTTTGAAATTAAAATTTTAAATTTGAAATCTATTTTTAAAATTTAAAATTTACAATTTTAAAATTCAAAAATAAATGTGAAAATAAATCTTAAAATTAAAATTATAGTTTGAAGTTTAAATCCAAAATCATAAGCACGTTATAATTACAAAGTCAAATCAGTTTTCACATTAAAATTATAATAATTTGCAATATAAGCAATATAATGTAATAGGTGGATTATGTTAAAACTTTCTTTATTTGGTAAAAACGAAAACACACCAAACACTTTCAAATAAGGAAACGAAGGCCGGGCTTTTGCACACACAGTCTCGGCCCATGTGTTTCTTCAATTGGGCCTAAAACTCTAAAGCCTAGAACACTAAACCCTATGACCTACACCCTAAAAGCCCGAAAGCCCTTTAAAACTAAAAGGCCTCTTTATTTCTTAAAGGCCTTTAAATGGCCCCATGTCCCGAAGCACGTACCCTTAAGCCCGAATTCTTAAAGCCCCTTAGAGGCCTTTAAAACGACCCAAGTCCCCAAGCGCCACGGCCCGTACTCTTAAGCCCGAAATCCTTAAGCCCCTTAAATTCCTAAAAGCCTGAAGGCCGAATGGCCTTTAACAGACCCCTAGGCCCTAAGGCCCGAGGCCTTACACCAAATAAAATTCAAATAAGTAAGCCCCAGAAGGCCCTAAAGTTCGCAAACCCGAAAGGACTTTAAAAGGCCCCAAGCCCTAAGGCCTCACACATAAATGAAATTAAAAAATGTCAGCCCCTAAGCCCCCAAGCCCTCCAAAGCCCCTAAGGCCCTCAAAGTCCCCAAAGCCCCCAAGCCACCACAAAGCACCAAAACCCCAAGGCCCTACACAAAATGAAATTCCAAAATGTATCGCTAAAGGCCCCAAAGCCCCAAAGCCACCCAATATGCATGAAGACCCATTCTAACAGGGTGTAGTATTTGCCCTTCTATCTAAGGGTGTGATGGACTATAACCCAACAACATCTCACCCAATCACCCCCAGTTTTTACTCGCCTGAAATGCACGAAGACCCAATTAAGTATTGGCCATTTGTGTTATGGACCATTTAATTATTTTACTTTATATTGAGACCCCTTGACTTCTTTTTTCCTTTTTAAAAGAATTAAATTCATCGTACATTTAAATTTTTTTGGCAAAATCACTTGAACTCAGAAAGAATCTGCATATAAGGAGATGACAATAGTAGGGAAAAAAAAAACATTCAAAATTGAACGCGATTCCGAAATCAGAAATTCTCGAGGGGACCTCCATGCATTTTAACCCCTTTTTTTTTCAACTCGGAAGTTCCCCTAATAAATTGAAATAAAATTCACACAGTAAAAAAAAAGAAAAATATAAAACTAAAACATACATTCGACCCTTTAAATAGCCCTAAACCCTAAACCTTAAACGTAAACCCTAAAACCCTTTAAATAGCCTTAAGCCCGAAATCCTAAAGCCCCTAATGTTCCTAAAAGCCCGCAGCCTAAAAGGTCTTTAAAATGCCCCAAGGCCCCAAACCCCAAGACCCGTAGCCTTAAGCCTGAAATCCGAAAGCCCCTTTAGGTCCTCAAAAGCCTGAAGCCCGAAAGGCCTTTACAAGGTCCCCAGGCCCCAAGCCCCAAGGCCTTACAACAAATAAATTCAAATAAGTAAGCCAATGAAGGCCTTAAAGTCCGAAAAAGCCTGAAAGGACCTTTAAAAGTCCCCAAGCCCCAAAGGCCCTACAAATAAAAGAAATTCAAAAATGTAAGTCCCTAAGCTCCTAAACCATCCAAAGCCCCTAAGTCCCCAAAGTCCCCAAAGCCTCCCAAAGCCCCCAACCCCCAAGGCCCCACACAAAATGAAATTGAAAACCACGATGCATAATGCATTAGAGTGAGACATGTCACCTCTAGGATATTCACTCTCAGGATATTTATTCCAAACTATACATCAGATGGTTGATTAATTTAGTATTTGATATATTTAAATTTATTTGACCAAAATCACTTGACCTCACCGAAAATAAACAAAAAGTTAAAAGGATCTTAGTCAAAAAACAAAATAAAACAAAAAATCAAAGTTGACGTAGTGAAGTACATTATAATATATAGAATATGCTATACAATACACTATAATATACTTGTACTTGTACACTATCATATGTAAGTATACGGGTAAATGGGCCTAAGGAGTGAGATGGGCTTTGATTACTACATGTTTCGTCTTAATAGCCCAATTTTTCATAATGGACGGATAAGGTCCTCCACGAATTTGGTGTTTTCTGTAAAATTGCAGGATATTTCATTTTATGCAAAGATTGAAATAGTATCTCTCGTTAATAACCCCAAAATGGAAAGTTTTGGAGCTTAATATTCCGTTGTTTTATTCTTTGGTTAAGACAATTTTTCTTTAAGCAATCAAAAATATATAAATTTGAAGAAATTTTGCTTAAAAAATAGATAAATTTGAAGAAATCTCATGAATTTTTTTTTTTATTTGTCGTAATTAAATATAGAAAATGCGGAGAACACTCACCACTGGTTTTTTTCCAATTTTTATCCTTTATTCTTTTATGAGATTATTAAGAGGCTTTAACATAGACAAGACAAATTGTGATTAAACCTATAAATTTCATGTAAATGATATATACTTCGAATAAATCATTTACTAAACCTTCCTGAGTATCCTCTTAAATTATAAATATTAAGATCGTTAAATAAAAAAATAAATTCATACTTTTAAGTATGTAATACAGTCTTCACATGGAACTTCTCATAACATAAAAATAAAGAGCTCTCAATGAGCATAAATTTATATGTTAAAGTGACCTCCGCTAGATCTAGTTGGTAAGTTTGGAAACTTTGAATGAGAAAGTCGAGAAAGAGCGGAGCGATGAAAGAAACAGCGGAGATCCTCAAAGACTAGCAAGGCTTACTCTAACGGCGGGAAGAGCAGGATAGGAGCTGCTATTGCATACCTTGTTACAAAATACGTAGCTACGAAATTCGTCTAATGACATGAAGCTATTTTAAATATTTAAAATTTAAAAATTTTTAAATTACCATCTAAATTTTCATTACTTCTTTATGTCCCAATTAATAAAAGGCACAAAGAAATGCTATTAAATTATACCAAAAATATACTCGGATCTAATTTAAATAGACCGTTAGAATAAAATTATAATAATTTATTTTTAAAAATATTTAAATTATTTTTATGTTTAATACTATACATTTTTTCAAATTTAGATATATAGAAAATATGTAAAATAGGTAAAAAAATAAAATACCTTTGACAATAGAATAAAAAAAAAAGAAAAAAATAGGAGCAAATTACAGTATAATATTAAGCTCAATAGTGAAACTTTCCATTTTCGGGCCATTAACGAGACTTACTATTTCCGACTTTACCTAAAAAGGAAAGTCCCGCCACTTTGAAAATGGAAAAATAGCCCAACCCGCGCGGGGCCTTACACCGGCCCATTAGTAAAATTAAATTCAGCCTATTAGGATCAAATATAATTATAATCAAAGCCCACTTTAGTTACTGGGCCATTTGTTACTGGGCTCAACGTATTTTAATCCATATCCATTTTCCTTATTTCTAGGTAAATATGCATTAAGCCTCCCTCAAGTATTGGTCATTTTTGAAATAGATCTTTTAATTTATTTTCTTTTTATTGAGACCCCTCTACTTCTTTTTCCTTTTTTAATATTATATTTTGATATATTTAAATTTATTTGACCTAATAAAAAAAAGTTAAAAGGAAAATATTCCAAAAACAAAATAAATTTTTTTTTCAAAGTTGACGGAGTGTACTAGATTATAATATACAAAGTATACTATACGTACAGTACACTAATATATATATATAGTACAGTATAACATACAAGTATACAGGTAAATGGGCCGCATGGAGCGAGATGGGCTTCAATTATTATTATATTTGATCTTAATAGGATGAATTTAATTTTACTAACGGGCCGCGGTAAGGCCCCGTGCGGGTTGGGCTTTCCTTTTTAGGTAAAGTGGGATATAGTAAGTCTCGTTAATGGCCCGAAAATGGAAACTTTCACTTTCCAGCTTAATATTATGCTGTAATTTGGTCCTTTTTTTTTTTTCTTTCTTTCTATTCTATTTTCAAAGGCATTTTTTAAAAAATTAGAAAATGTGGAGAACACTCTCAACAATCTTTAATTTTTATTCTTTTTAAGATAAGAGGCTATTATATAGATAGCACAATTTACAAATTACACAATTTGTAATTAGCTTTGTAAATTTCATGTAATTGATTTGTGCTTCTAATAAATCATTAAGTGTTCTTTTCTCGGTATTCTCTCAAATTGTAAATATTAAGGTCGAATATATTATTCAATCATAAACATATGCTACTCCTCTTTATATGCCAAATATATAAATATTTTTTAATAAATTAAGTAGATATACAGAATAAAATATTCATGAGTCTGAATAGGACCTATAATAATTACATAATAAAAAAACATGGTTTTCTCTAAATTTACCTACATTTTATCACTCATAGAAAAAAAGAAAAAAAAATGCACACGTCCACTATACACGGTACACAGGAGAGGGAAAAGAAATTAAGTTAAAGGAAAGGGGGAATTTGCGAAAGTGAAACTTTCCATTTTAGGGCTATTAACAAGAGTTGCTATTTCCGACTTTACCTTAAAAAGGAAAGTCCAGGTTAAATGATCAGAGATAGGCCAAAACCAGCCCATAATAGAAAATGGTCTAATGTAGGCCCACTAACTAAAAATAGTAACTCTCGTGAATTAGTCCAAAATGGAAAGTCTCACTATTGGGGCCGGAAATATATTCTGGGTTATATATTTTATTTTATTTTATTTTTTTAAATAACGCATAAGAATTTTTTATATTATAGCCTCTTAACTTAAAAAAAAAAAAAAAAAATTGAAATCAAATAAAAAATCTTGATACAAATCAAAAAGAAAAATCCCGTGAGTTTTCATCAAATTTATCTATTTATGATTGCTCAAAAAGGAAAATAAAGTGCCTCAACAAAAGGAAAACTTTCCATTTTGGGCCTAATATTAAGCTTGGCAAAGTGAAAACTTTCCATTTTGGGCAATTCACGAGAGTTAGCATTTCCGACTTTACCTTAATAAATGGAAAGTTCTGTAATTTTTACCAAAACGGAAGGTTAATGCTCGGAGCCGGGCTCAATCCGGCCTATTAAGGTAAATGGGTCTTACAACGGCCCACACCTTAAAAGGTCGATAAGCTGTTTTAATAAAATAGGTCTTAACAGGCCGGCCCAAGGTCCCATCCGGTTCGGCAGACATACAGCTTTCTGCGTTTGCCATTTTCGGTAAGCTTTCCATTTTAAGTAACGTTGAAAATAGTAACTCTCGTGACTTAACGCAAAATGGAAAGTTTCATTTTTGGGGCCTGAAATAGACGTGGGGTCGGTCATAATTTCTTACCTTTTACTTTTTTTCTCTTTTTTTTAAATATATGGAAATTTGTTTGTTTTTCTCTTTAATAGATTGTAAATAATAAAAGAGAGTGAACTTTTAAAATTTTGATATTATAATTTTACTTTAACAGTGTATTTAAATTTGATTCGAGTACTTTTTGGTAGAATTTAATAGATTTTCTTTGTGCATTTTATTAATCGGGACAATAGAAAATAATGAAAATTTAGATGGTAATTTAAAAATTTTAAATTTCAAATATTTATTTAAAATTTGCACTCTTTAATTAACATGTTTAATACAATGCATCCTAAAACAATTTTATTTTGGGGACTAGATGCTCCTCTTGTGTACAATATATAGACATAAGCTATGCCTTGAAAAAGAAAAGGGAGGCAAATAAGGTCCAGAAATGAAACTTTTCATTTTAGGGCTATTAACGAGACTTACCATTTCGGACTTTACCTAAAATAGAAAGTCCCGCTATTTTTACCAAAAAAGAAAGGTTAATGGTTGAAGCTGGGCCCAATCCGGCCTATGAAGGGAAATGGGTCTTATAACGGCCCACAGGTTCAAGGCCCGACAAGCTGTTTCAATAAAATGGGTCTTAACGGGTCGGCCCAAGGCCCAGTCCGGTTCGTCTAACATCCATTTTAGGTAAATTCGAAAATAGTAGCTCTCGTGAATTAGCCCAAAATGGAAAGTTTCACTTTTGGGGCAGGAAATATATGCAGGGCCATAAGTTTTTTTTATTTTTTTTTAAAATAACTCATAAGAATTGTCTATATTATAGCCTATTAACTCAAGAAAAAAAAAAAAAATTGAAAAAAAAAAAAAAGAAAAAAAAATCAAAAAAAAATCCCAGTGAGTTTTCTTCAAATTATCTATGTATGATTGCTCAACAAAAAGGAAAAAAAAGTGACTCAACCAAAGAACTTTTTTTTTCAAAAAAAGCAAAAAAAAGAGCTCGCTCCAGCCTCATATTAAGCTCGGCAAAATGAAACTTTCCATTTTGGGCAATTAACGAGACTTACTATTTCCGACTTTACCTAAAATGGAAAGTCCCGCTATTTTTACCAAAAACGGAAGGTTAATGTTAGGAGCTGGGCCCAGTCCGGCCCATTAAGGTAAATGGGTCTTATAACGGCCTACACCTTCAAAGGTCAATAAGCTGTTTCAATAAAATGGGTCTTAACGGGCTGGCCCAAGGCCCCATCAGTAAACTTTCCATTTTAGGTAAAGTCGAAAATAGTAACTCTCGTTAATTAACCCAAAATGGAAAGTTTCACTTTTGGGTCATGAAATAGACACTGGGTCATAAGTTTCTTACCTTTTTTTTTTCTTCTTCTTTTGTTAAAATGCATGGAATTTTTTTTTTGGGGGGGAAGCAATATCAAAATAGGAAGATTCACTGCAATTTTTTTTTTTTAATTAGACTGTAAATAATAAAAGAGAGTGAACTTTTAAAATTTTGATTTTATAATTTTATTCTAACTGTGTATTTAAATTTGTTTCGAGTACCTTTTTGTTAGTATTTTAATAGTTTTTTTTTTGTGACTTTTATTAATTGGGACATTAGAAAATAATGAAAATTTAGATGGTAATTTATTTAAAAATTTTAAATTTCAAATATCTATTTGAAAAATTGCACCCTTTAATTAACATGTTTAACCGAATACGCCCTAAAACTAATTTTATTTTGGGGATTAGATGCTCCACTTGTGTACAATATATTGACATAAGCTATGCATTGAAAAAAGAAAAGGGGCAAATAAGGGCCCCGGACATGAAACTTTCTATTTTAGGGCTATTAACGAGACTTACCATTTCCGACTTTACCTAAAATGGAAACTATTTTTACCAAAAATTGGAAGGTTAATGGCTCAAGCTGGGCCCAATCCGGCCTATTAAGGAAATGGGTCTTATAACGGCCCACAAGTTCAAGGGCCTACAAGCTGTTTCGATAAAAGGGGTCTTAACGGGTCGGCCCAAGGCCCAGTCCGGTTCGTATAACCCACTGTTTTCTCCTTTTTGCCATTTTCAGTAAGCTTTCCATTTTAGGTAAAGTCGAAAATAGTAGCTCTCGTGAATTAGCCCGAAATGGAAATATTAACTGGGTCATAAATTTTTTTTTAATAACGTGAGAGAATTTCTTCTTCTTTTTTGTTCTCGAGTAATAAAAATTGGACATTTTTCCGGACAGCATAACAAAATGGGAAGATTCACCACAATTTATTCTTTTTTGTTTTCTCTTTTTAATCAGATTGTACATAATTAAAAGAGAGTAAAATTTTAAAATTTTGATATTATAATTTTACTCTAACAGTGCATTTAAATTTGACCGGAGTATCTTTTTGGTAGGTTTTAATAGTTTTTTTTTGGTGCCTTTTATTGATTGGGATATTAGAAAATATTGAAAATTTAGATGGTAATTTGAAATTTTTAAATTCCAAATATGTATTTAAAAATTGCACGCTTTAATTCACATGTTTAATCGAATATGCCCCAAAAATTTTATTTTGTAAGAATAAACATTAAAAAAATTTATTTATGAACCCAAACCTAAGAGGTAAATAATTTACCCTATTTAAAAAATGACGAATTTTAGTGTTTTTACCAAAAGTTTTACTTGCGAGCCCTAATTTTCCTCCCTTTTCTTTTTCGACACATAGCTTATGTTAATATATTCTAAAAGTGGAACATCTAATGCCAAAATAAAATTATTTTTAGGACATATTATACTAAACATGTGAATTAAAACTTGTTTAAATAGATACTTGAAATTTAAAAATTTTAAATTACCATCTAAATTTTCAATACTTCTTTATGTCCCAATTAATAAAAGGCCTAAATAAATGCTATTAAATTATATCAAAAATATACTCGGATCTAATTTAAATACACCGTTAGAATAAAATTATAATATCAAAATTATAATAATTTATTTTTAAAAAATATTTAAATTATTTTTATGTTTAATACTATTCATTTTTTCAAATTTAGATATATAGAAAATATGTAAAACAGGTAAAAAAAAACGCCTCAGACAATAGAATAAAAAAAAAAGGAGCAAATTACAGCATAATATTAAGCTCGAAAGTGAAACTTTCTATTTTCGGGCCATTAACGAGACTTGCTATATCCGACTTTACCTAAAAAGGAAAGTCCCTCCAAATCGAAAATAGCCCCACCCGCGCGTAGCCTTACCACGGCCCATTAGTAAATTTAAATTCGGCCTATTAAGACAAATGTAATAATAACAAAAGCTCATTTAGTTACCGGCCCATTTGCTACTGGACTCAACGTATTTTAGTCCATATCCATTTTCCTTATTTCTAGGTAAATATGAATGAAGCCTCCCTCAAGTATTGGTCATTTTTGAAATAGATATTTAATTTATTTTCTTTTTATTGAGACCCGTCTACTTCTTTTTCCTTTTTTAATATTATACTTTGATATATTTAAATTTATTTGACCTCATAAAAAAAATTTAAAAGGAAAATAGTCCAAAAAAAAGAAAAAATCAAAGTTGAGGGAGTGTACTACATTATAATATATAAAGTATACTATACAATACACTAATTTATACACAGTATAGTATAACATACAAGTATATAGGAAAATGGGCCTAGGAACGGCCTACGCATGGAGCAAGATGGGCTGAATTTAATATATTTGATCTTAATAGGCTGAATTTAATTTTATTAATTGGCCGCAGTAGGGCCCCGCGCGGGTTGGGCTATTTTCCATTTCCGGTAAAGTGGGGGAACTTTCCTTTTTAGGTAAAGTCGGATATAGTAAGTCTCGTTAATTGTCCGAAAATGGAAATTTTCTTTTTTATGAGGAAAATGTGTTAAATTTTTTTTTAATTTTTTTAAATTAAAATTTTTATTATGATTATTTTTCTCTCGAAAATTGTCCGAAAATGGATATAGTAAGTGTCGCTAAGTCGGCCTAGGAAAATGTGTGAATTTTTTTAAAATTATCTACAGCTTAAATTTAATTATATGTAATATAGTAAATAACATTATTAGGATATAGTTTTTTATTCCATATAATATAAAAATTAATAATTAAATGGTTGTTGTTGTGTTATGGGCCACCACACCTCCTCTTAGATAAGAGAAAATTCTTTGAGGCCCAGCCCAACCATGAAAAGCAGTTAAACCTAGCACACTAAAAATAAGGCGTTGTATTTGATTCAATAGGCCACCACGTTGAGCTCATACAAACATTACCATGCATATAACATGATTAAATGGGCCTAAACATTAGGAGCAAAATTAATTACCTCTTAGGTGAAATATAGTATCATAATGAATTTCAAGACCTTTTAAACAAAAAAAGCCAAATTTCTTATTTATAATTTCATTAGGTAATTTTTATGTCTAATAAGTTATTTTTATAAGGACTTAGTATGTTTCACGAGTTCTCTTGTATCAAGAATTAATTAGGTGGAACAAATAAGCAATTTTATGATAGACATTTCACCAATTCCCAACTTTTAATCACGATAAAATATTTTTTTGTTGACTATAGAAAATATTAGATAACTTATTTCAATCCCTAATTAGAATATTTGGTATCATTGTTGGTATTTAATTTTTGTACCAATAAAGAAAAATGAAGAAAACGATAAAGAAAAAGAAGGGCTTAGTACCAACCATCCCTGAGCAAGTAGCAAAGAGCTTGGTGGTTAGTATCGAGATACAAGTTCGAATTATAGTTGATTTATATTTACAAATAAGTTTATTTAAATAAAATAAACGAAACGGATAGCGTACTCTTAGGGGTGTAATGTGGGCCATGCCGGGTCGGCACGGCCCACATTCACCCAAGCCAAATCGGGCCAGGGGTTGGCCCGGCACGGCCCGGTTAGAATCCGGGCCGTGCCGTGCTGGGCCAGATCATATCGATGACCAGCCCAGCACGGCCCTCCAGCCCGGATTGCTAGGGCCGTGCCGGGCTCCGGGCCGGCTCTTTAATATTTTTTATTTTTTTACATATATAAAATATTTAAAAATTAAAAAATAAAATAAATCTCTTTTTGCTAATATGTGGGCCAAGAGATAAAATTTATTAAAATATTTATAAAGTACTAAATTTTTTGAATAATTTTGAAAATTTTATTTAAAAATTTTCCCTCCCAAGAGCCTAGGGCCCATCTCCCAAGAAGGGCCTAGGGCCCTAGGCACTTAATTACCCTCCCTTGGGACTTGAGGAGCCAACCTGCTCCCCAAGTCCCAGTGTGGACTTTGACTTCGGGAGTTGGGATGGCTCCCCAACTCCCCCGCGAGCCTCCAGGTTCGGGGTGGCCGGGCAGGCAGGGCCCACAAATGGGCCGTGCCGTGCCGGGCCGCAATTAAACCATCGGCCCGGCACGGCCCAGACCTGTAACGGGCCGTGCCGTGCCGGGCCTACGGGCTCAGTTCTTCTGGCCCAGCACGGCCCGTGATGTCTGGTCGGGCCGGCCCGGCACGGGATCTACAGTACCGTGCCGTGCTTAAGCCCGGCCCGCAGTCGTGCCGGACCGGGCGGCCCGCGGGCCGCCCGGCCCGTTTTACATCCCTACGTACTACCTATCTCTCTCTCTCTCCCAACAAAAAAAAAAAAAAAAAAAAAAAAGGCTTAGTTCATTGATATAGCCTCTGTAGCTCAATAAAAAATATATAAAAAAAAATAAAAAGTTTTGGTGAGTGTTCTACACATTTAGCTATTTTTTATTATTCTAGCAAAAAAAAAGGGGGGGATGTTTTGGTGAGTGTTCTCCAAATTTAACTAGTTTTGATTGTGTAAGATAAAAACAAAAACAATCCCGAGCCTTAACTGAAAAACAAAAAAGGGAAAGAATATTTTATTTTTTTTGAAAATAAAGCAAATTGCACAAGTGACACTTTCCATTTTGGGGCAATTCACGAGAGTTACTATTTCGGACTTTACCTGAAATGGAAAGTTTCATAATTTTCCCCACTTGGAGCTGGGCCCAATATGGCCCATCAAGGGAAACGGGACTCATAATGGCCCACAACGTCGAAGGTCGGTAAGCTGTTTCAATAAATCGGTCTTAACGAACCGGCCCTAAGCCCGGTCCGGTTCGTCTAAAACACCCATTGGCCTTTTGCCTTTTTGGGTAATCTTTCCATTTTAGGTAAAGTCGAAAATAGTAAATCTCGTGAATTAGCCCAAAATGGAAGGTTTCACTATTGGGGCAGAAAATATATGCTAGGTCATAAGTTTTTTAAATTTTTTTTTAAATAAGCATAAGAATTGTCTATATTATAGCCTCTTAACTCAAAAAAAGAAAAGAAAAGAAAACAAATAAAAAATCTTACGAGCATTCTCCATATTATCTATTTTTGATTCATACAAATCAAAAAGTAAAACCCCATGAGTTTTCTTCAAATTTATTTATTTATAATTGCGCAAAAAACTAAAAAAACCGCCTCAACCAAAGAATTTAAAAAAAAGGCAAAAAAATAAATAAATAAATAAAAACCAAGTAACAGCCTCTTATTAAGCTCGGCAAAGTAAAAACTTTCTATTTTGGGGCTATATACGAGAGTTACTATTTCCATCTTTACCTTAAATAGAAAATTCCGTAATTTATTATTTCACTTAACAGTATATTTAAATTTTATCTTACCAACTTTTTGGTAGAATATAATAGCATTTTTTGTGTCCTAATACTTTTCTTATTTTGAAATTGGGGCAGTAGAAACTAGAAAGTCAACAAAATTTTTAAATTACCATATAAATGTTTATTACTTCTTAATGTCCAAAGTAATAAAAGGCTCAAAGAAATCCTATTAAATTATACCAAAAATATACTCGGATCTAATTTAAATACACCGTTAGAATAAAATTATAATAATTTATTTTTAAAAAATATTTAAAATATTTTTATGTTTAATACTATACATTTTTTCAAATTTAGATATATAGAAAATATGTAAAAAAAATGCCTTTGACAATAGAATAATAAAAAAAGAAAAAAAAACGGAGCAAATTACAGCATAATATTAAGCTGGAAAGTGAAACTTTCCATTTAAATTTATTTGACCTCATAAAAAAAAAGTTAAAAGTTAAATAGTCCAAAAACAAAACAAAAAAAAAAAAAATCAAAGTTGAGGGAGTGTACTAAATTATAATATATATACTATACAGTACACTAATATATATACAGTATAGTATAACATACAAGTATACAAGTAAATGGGCCTAGGAACGGCCTACGCATGGAGCGAGATAGGCTTCAATGATTATTATTATATTTGATCTTAAAAGGCTGAATTTAATTTTACTAATAGGCCGTGGTAAGGCCTCACGCGGGTTGGGCTATTTTCCATTTTCGGTTAAATGGCGGAACTTTCCTTTTTAGGTAAAATCGGATATAGTAAGTCTCGTTAGTGGCCCGAAAATGGAAAGTTTCACTTTCGAGCTTAATATTATGCTGCAATTTGTTCCTGTTTTTTCTTTTTTTTTATTCTATTGTCAAGGTAATTTTTTAAAAGCAATAAAAAACAAATAAATTTGGAGAAATCTCATGGGATTTTTCTTTTTACTTGTTGTAATTAAAAATATAAAATGTGGAGAACGTACACTCTCCACAATCTTTATTTTTTAACTTTTTTTTAGATAAGAGGCTATTATATTGATAACTACACCTTCAAAGGTCAATAAGCTGTTTCACTAAAATGGGTCTTAACGGGCTGGCCCAAGGCCCCATCGGTAAACGTTCCATTTTAGGTAAAGTCGAAAATACTAACTCTCGTTAATTAACCCAAAATAGAAAGTTTCACTTTTGGTCATGAAATAGACACTGGGTCATAAGTTTCTTACCCTTTTTTTTTTTCTTCTTCTTTTGTTAAAATGCATGGAATTTTTTTTTTTTGGGGGGAAGCAATATCAAAATAGGAAGATTCACTGTAATTTTTTTTTTCTTTAATTAGACCGTAAATAATAAAAGAGAGTGAAATTTTATAATTTTGATATTATAATTTTATTCTAACAGTGTATTTAAATTTGATTCGAGTTTCTTTTTTTGTAGAAATTTAATAGCTTTTCCTTATGCCTTTTATTAATTGGGACATTAGAAAATAATGAAAATTTAGATAGTAATTTTAATATTTTAAATTTCAAAGATCTATTTAAAAATTACACTCTTTAATTGACATGTTTAATAGAATACACCCTAAAACTATTTTTTTTTTGGGAATTAGATGCTCCACTTAACCAACGTCTTTGGTATTCTCGGTCCATTATTCATCATATTGTTTTTCAGCATATTGATATTAATAGGGCATCCGAGCTAAATCTAAGCTCCGCTACAAGAGGCCTGGGATTCAATTTTCACATCTATCTGAGTGATATAGTTCATTAAACTTGAAATTAGGTACAAAATGATTTAAATCCGTCTCGTAGTTTATTAAACTGGAAATTTGGGTCTTTTATTTTCGGAAGCAAGTTGTAAAACTTGTTTGCACCTATGTCGGTGCGCCATCAATCATAATAAATGATGGGTGACAAAAATAAGGTGTGTTAAATAACTTGTAGGCGTCTGCATTTGGGATGTTTGGAGATGCTATATTTTTTCCGTTTATTCCAAAAGAATTTAAACAACTAATCCTTTTATGCGCATTAAAGGGCTCGGGAATTGTTAAGTGGGCCACCCCAATTAAGACATTTGGTAAATTAGCAAGCTCTCTAAATTAAAAATAGAACTGCCTAATCACTTATAGTATACTGAGGTTCTACATTATAGAGGGCTAAAAAATATAACTTACTAGGTACGGGACCCGCGCGATGCGGCGGAAAGAAAATACAATAGCAAATTATTATAACTATCAATATTATCTTTTTTTTTTTATTATGCATTAATATTTTTAAATATTAATGTTTTGAACCTATTAGGTTCTCCATTAATAAGTTTGATGTGGTGGGAAGCATCATATAAAATCGGAGAAAAAATCGTAAGCTTATATACAACATCAAATTTAAGAAATAAATTCGATCATAAGAGATTCTGCAAATAAATACAAATATAGAACATATAGATATAAAACAGAAATTGTAAAGACTTACACCATAAAGAATTGTATCTTAAAACGAAGATAACAATAATAGTTAAAATAAAATTAGGAAAGTTACTTGGGTAGGAGAGAGCAATATTTAGAATCTCAATAACGACAACTACATGACAAATCAATTAATGCAAAACTGTAAAGAATAGAAACAATTAACTACTAAGTAGGGAGTCTGGAATACCTCTATATGAAATATACACCGAAGTAGAGGGTAACTTAGGAGACAATTGCAGCTTCTTGTAAGAAGTTAGGAAGAGTCAATTTGCACCAAACACCTCAACAGGAAAGCAAACTTGAATCAACCAGCACTGTCTCTCTCAAATGAAGAGAATACTAAACAGCTAGCTGCATATCATGATATCAAACTTGCAATATATGGGTTGCATATCATGCATACAAATTTGTAGGCTCAGGTAGGGCAAGGCTTTAGTATTAATTTAGTCAAGCATAGAGATAGACAATTGACAGTCCAATAGTAACTGGCAGTAGCATAATTAAGTTCCAAATGTGAAATTAAAATTTTTATTTTTATTTTTTGCATATGAGTCATAGTGTTATATAAATTTTTTATTTTTTTGTATGTGAGAGATAGAGAGAGCTGAGAGAAAGAGAGAGGATGGAAGTTAGATATGTAAATAAAAAATTTTGTATATTTTTTGTATGTGAGAGATAGAGAGAGAGAGAGAGAGAGAGAGAGAGAGAGAGAGGATGGGAGTTAGAAAAGGGAAAAAAAAGAAGAGAGAGACACAGAGAGAGGAGTGAAAGTTAGAGAGAGAGAGAGAGAGAGAGAGAGGAGTTAAAGTTAGAAAAGAAGAGGGTGGGAGAGAAATACCTAGCAAGTACAACATGTAATTTTAATAAGTTTAATAAGTTTTTTATATATATATAGTTTGCTATGAATATCACAATTAATATATAAATATCACAATTAATTTAAAATTAATTTAAATATTCAAATTAATTTAAAATATAGTAATAATAAAAAAATTAATTTTGATAGTAAAAAAAAGATTTAATCTAAAATTTTTCTCATGTCATCTCGCATATATAATATATTTTAATTTTGTCCAAATTTAATATTTAAAATAAAATAACATAAAATAATAATAGATTATTATATTATATAAGTAATATAAGTCTTTACGTTTTTAACTAAAAATATATAAATTAAAAAATCATAATAACTAAAAATATATAA
Organism: Aechmea fasciata; assembly: GCA_025177825.1. NCBI lineage: Eukaryota > Viridiplantae > Streptophyta > Magnoliopsida > Poales > Bromeliaceae > Aechmea > Aechmea fasciata. The sequence goes on from CM045934.1 coordinate 5,198,324, forward strand.
ATATCAAATTTAATTTTAAATACCATAATAAAAAAATAAAAGTTCTCTCTCTCTCACGCCCCCTTTTATTTTATTTTTTTTAAAATCTCACTCTGTTGCTCTCTCTCTTTCTCTCTCTCTCACTTCCCTCCTTTTGTTTTTGTTTTTTTTTTTAATCTCACTCTCTTGCTCTCTCTCTCTCTCTCTCTCTCTCTCTCTCTCTCTCTCATTCATGTGCTGCATTATCTCTCTCTCTTGCTGCCCACCCTTTTTTTATTTATAATATATTTAAATTTTGTCCAAATTTAGTATTTAAAATAAAATAAAGTAAAATAATGCTAGTTTATTATATTATATAAGTAAGATAAATTTTTATATTTTTAACTAAAAATATATAAAAATAAAAATAACTTTAAAATATCATAATAACTAAAAAATATAAATATCACAATTAATTTAAAATTAATATAAATATTCAAATTAATTTAAAATATAATAATAAATAAAAAATTTAATTTTATAAATAAATAATTTTGTAAAACCCCCTCCGCGTCGGCTCGCCACACTGGCTCGTGGCTCGCGCCTACATAAGAAATATAAATATTCAAATTAATTTAAAATATAATAATAATAATAAAATTTAATTTTAATATTAGAAAATAGATTTAATATAAAATTTTTCGCATGTCAGCTCAATTATATAGTATATTTTAATTTTGTCCAAGTTTAGTATTTATAATGATAGATTATTATATTATATAAGTAATATAAGTTTTTAAGTTTTTAACTAAAAATATATAAATATAAAAATAAATTTAAAATATCATAATAACTAAAAATATATAAATAGAAAAATTGCTCTCTCTCATTCCCCTTTTGTTGTTTTTTTTTAAATCTCACTCTCTCTCTCTCTCTCTCTCTCTCTCATGCCCCTTTTGTTTTTTGTTTTTTTTTTATCTCACTCTTTTGCTCTCTCTCTCTCTCTCTCCCATGTGCTGCTCTCTCTCTCTCTCTCTCTCTCTTTCTCTTTGCTGCAGTAGGGCCCAGGGTTTTTTTTTTTTTGTAAAACCCTCCCCCCCCCCCGCCGGCTCTCAGCGGCGGCTCGCGGCTCGCGCCCGCGCGCCCCTGCCGGCGCCCCCTCGCCCGCTCCCCAGCGCCCACGCGCCCGCCTGCTCTCCCACGCCCCCTCCCGCTCGCCAGCCCGCGCCCGCGCCCGCGACTGCGCCGGCTCGTCCGCGCCGGCGCACGCCCGCGCCGGCCCGCTCCGGCTCCCGCGTTATGCGGAGAAGCACGCCGTACCGCTTTTGGATCCTCTATTCAAAGATAGATATTGATGATAATTTTCAAAGCCTTTTTTCAGAATTTTAATATTTTTTGGATTTTTTTTTCAAAATTTTCATATTTAAAAATTATGAAAATTAGAAGGAAAATTAGAAAATTCAAAAAGTTAAAAAAAACAAAGAAAGGAAGAAAGAAGAAAAATTAGAAAAAAATAGGGTTGGGACTCCCGGCAAAAATCATTTGTCAAAGTATTTGTCTTTATTGTAAATTTATAAATTCATCTTTTAATACGAAGAAGCATTATGCTTTATCTATACTATTCTTAATCTTATCTATATATAATCATCTTGAAATTTGATCTTATCTTAAATAATTAATTAAAACATAGAGGTTAGCTAAACAATAAAAGTCTAAAAATAAGTTCAGATAAATCAAATAAAAGAATAACTAAAAATTCTCATTTAACTAGTTAAAAGATATATTTAATAAAAAATAAAAAACTAAATTTATTTAATTCGATCAAAATATTATTTTAGACTTGATTTGCATTATTCGCTTTCGTTGTGTAAGATCTTGTCCTCTGGTGATAGAAAGCAACCCAAAGTGCAAAATAGAGTCAAATAACATGAAAACAAATATCCCTAGATATTTCTAGAAATTCGTTTGTTCGATTTAATCCGAATCCATTTTGGGTCGATCAAACCATATGCTACAATTGCAGGTGCAGAGTCGATGACGTCTGTGCACCCAAAAAGTCCTGTCCACATTACAATATTTAGGAGATTGTCGTTTTCATTAGAAATTCTATTAGAAAACTATAATAATTGCGTATATGAATACTTTGCAAAGGTATTTAATCAAATGATTCGGTAAAGAATCGACCTCTTCTTTAGCTAGTGGTATGATTCTCTACAAAGTTGGTTTTAGTAATTGGCTAGTCTTTTTGTCAGCAATTATCTGGTGGAGAATACAAATTAGGCCTTGTTTGATGCATGAATTTCTTGCTCAACGCTTCTTTTTTTTTCCTCCCCGTTGAAGAGGAATGCGATGGTGTTTTTTTTTTTTTTTTTTGAGAGAGATATGTAGCATGTTATTCGCCTCGTTTATTTTATTTGAAATAAATTTAACTAAAAATGAATTAATCCAAGATTGACTTGGATTTTCATTAACGTCATAGGGAGAATAGCATATGATACTATAATCCCGGAACTTTGTATAACTTAATGCTATTGTTCCTCGTGAATTTCTCTATACCAGATTCTTTGTTTTAATTTTACATGCAAATTGTCATTTGATAGTAGCTTTTTCAGACTCCTCTCCTTTTTCGTTTTTTTTAAAGATTTCTGTACTCGCAATTTTTTTGGTCCTTTGGTGATTAAAGTTTGGTTGTATTTCTGTTTTTTTTTTCTTCTTGTTTTATTTGGTTTTTTTCCCCTAATTCTTTAGGCTCTAGATACTTTTTTTTCGCTCTTTTCTGTTTCTTGTTTGTGTTATGTTTCTTAATAATTTATATCTGATTATTATATTTATTATCACGTAAAGTTTTCACGGCAGTGGAATAAATGATTATTTGACTTTGTTAATCTGGAAAACTATATTCTCATATCTGTTATAGTGTTCTTTCTGTCCTAGATTCTTTCATACTATTACATTTTTAACCATTTAATGTTTGCATTAACTTATAATCTAATATGCCAGCAACACTAATTTTATAATCACCAATGGGTTGTGAATTCCATAGTTGTCCAAACAAGAACGTTGTTTACTACTAAAGATGACACCACATACGTCCCAAAGAAGATGAGACCAAAAACTTCAAAGAAGATAGACAGCACGGTTATCAAAACAGAAGAGGTAGCACACCACAAAGCATGTAATTCCGAACCGACATCCAAGAGAAAAGATGGCAATTTGATTATTTACAGGAAGGCATCCTTCTCAAGCAACTTGAGCACGTCATCCTGGTGGTTGAGCTTGGCAACATCGATTGGGGTCTTCCCGTCCAAATTTTGCAGAGTGCTGCATTCGAAAGAATTACATAAAAATCACCACAACAAAAAGAAAAAAGAAAGAGGAACAGGGTGAAAAGGTATACAAGTGAAACAAAATTGATTCACTTACACAGCAGCGCCGTGCTCCAATAGAAGGGCCACGCATTCCTTCCTTCCATAACCAGCAGCATAATGCAGCGGAGTGTTTTTGTTCTTGTCCAATGCATCCACGGCGGCCCCTGTCTCAAGAAGGATCTGAGCACATTTAACCTGAAACACAATAACCAAACATGCATATTAGTCTAAACACACACAATTTAACAAACAAATAAAATCAACCGGCTGCAAAAAGTAGTCCCATATGTGGTATGTTAAAAAAAGAAAAAAAGAAAGAAAACAAAAGGCCCTGATAACTCATAATGCTGTATGCAGTATAGGTAAAAGCAAGTGGATCTTCTAACGGCAATCTGCTCCAGAGAAATATCTGATAATAGCAGCAGCAGCAAAGGTCAATAACTGCTCGACATGTTCAGCATTGATTAAAGTCAAAATATTTTAATACATTTGGTTGTTTTCCAATTCAAAGAATTTTGCAACTTAGGCCATAATGTCATCAACTTGCTTGGAGGCGTCGGCAAAAATTGAATATAAATGACATAAACTGAAATAGGAAGGACACACAAAGAATTCTTTCTGCTTGATAATAATTCTCTTCTTAGGTCACATTATGTAGATAATTTTCACAAAAATGTTACCAGCTTGGATATTGCCAATGGGAAGTGAATCGTCCCCAGGCTATATTAACATGATGACTGAACTTTTTTTTTCGTTTTCTTTTTTTTTTAATAGAAAAATAGTTCCTCAACTTTCATGTTTATTGATGTTTCATTGACACAAAATAACATCTTACAGACAATATCACGAAAGAGAATAGGAATTTACTTAAAACTAAAAATCTATTTTATCCCCAACATCAGCGGTCCATTAGAACAGATCAAATATCAAGTAAAATCTACCATACCTCACCATATCCACATGCAAAATGTAAAGCTCTCCTGCCCTCAGAGTCTTCTTCATCCTTGTCCGCTCCAGAATCCAAAGCTTTCTTTAAACCCTGCAGAGATTCTTTCTTTAATATCTTCTTTTCCAACACAAAGAGGGGCTGTGATGAAGTCATGCTACAGAGAACTACAGGAAACTAGAGCACACTTGCTATAGGTTAGTGTGGTGGTCTAAAATTATGTTCCATGGCAGCAGAAACACAGATTGGCTTCCAGTATACAAATCATTATCTGCACCATTAGACATCAACTAGACTATTTGAATTTTTATAAACCAAAAGATCATGGTCTCATGAGAAAATCTTAACAGCAGAATCAGGTGTTTCTATGTTCAATGGTGTAGAGAGAATCACAGCTAACTAGAATTCTGGTTAAATATAATTGATTCTCAAATAAGGCAGCTACAATCTATTTTCATAAACTTGTTCAAAATAAACCATCTCTTTTGTGGCAATTTTCTGCTATACAATTCCTTTTTTTTTTTATTTTTTAAATATCCTGATGTTTTGGTTTCTTGAAACTTCAAATACCCTTTATCGTCTCTCATGGCATAGATAGTCGACTGCCCTAGTATGGAATCTGAACTAGCAGAACAAAGGCCTTGTGCATATTCGCAGGTCAAATTGTTTAATAGGTGTGGTAACTCATTCTTATTGACGGACACTTATCATTAATTTGGAGAGTGTCATGCAGACAACATAAAATATGGAGAAACAAAAAGAGACAATGCAACTTTAAAGATTCAAAAGCAGAATTATTCCAGAATTGATGCTCAGTCACAGAGCTTGGATAAAGGCATCAGATATAGTAACTAGCTATCTAACTGTCCAACTCTTCGAATAGTATATGCAGGGGTCACTGCAATATATGCACCATCTCAAGTACTCAACAAACTTTAAAGTTTTGGTACTCATGTGCCATCTCACAGAGTGCACAAGTGCAGTGCAAGAAATCAAAATCCAAAACTCACAAATTTTGCCCTATCTTCCAACCGCTTTTCAGCACATCATAATTTTTTCAGACCAAGTGAAGTGCTCAAAGTTTAGTATTGGTATTCAATACCTCAGCATCACCTATACTCGCAGTGTGATGGACAACAGATTCATCCTCATCTCCAGCTTCTTCCTCTGTTTCTTCAGGTCCAGAAAGTTCAGAAGAATTCGCAGCCTCTCCAGAAGAACCAACACCCATGGCCTGGCCAATCTTTTGCAGAACTTCAGGGTCATTCCAATACCTAGAAATGGAATAATAATAGTGATTTATAAACTATCACATGTGTGGACTGTGGAGCTTTTATGCCAACAAACTTCAAAATAGAAGTTTAAGCATTATCTACTTCATCATTGCAGCTGGACCACCACTCTCTATCTCATCAAGAATTGGCTTCAACGTAGGGTCTTCCTTGATGCGTCCCATTCGTTCTTCAAGTTGTTCTTTATTAGATGGAGTAGTCAAATTCTCGAGCATGTTAGACATAGCTGGATCCTGTTATAGCCATTAACAATTAAATTCATCAAGAAGCACATAATGGTCTAAGCATGAAATACCAAAAAAGATCACAAATGGAATTAGAAACTCAATGATTCGTTTTTTATTTACCTGCATTAAAGCATTTCCAAGGCGCTCAGCCATCGTAATGAATTGTTGATTTTGCATGACCTGTTGCATAGTAGATATGTATTGTTGAGGGTCCAACTGAGGGATACCTTCTTCTCCTGCACCTTGAACGCTTCTCTGAAGCTGATCAGCCATTTGATTGAATACAGGATCCCTCGCTATCTGCTCTGCCATCTCTTTTATAGTTGGGTCCTGCATTAATCAAGCGATACCCAAAACTTATTACATAGTGGATTACTACACAAATATTAACAGACACGAACAAAATAAGCCAGGTCTTTTTTCAACTTATTTGTTAGTTGTGCAAAAACAGAAATTACCCTCATATATGCCCTTTTGTTTTAACTGTGATGGATGATTTTCCAGAGTCAAAATGTATCAGATCAGGAAGTGATCTAGCTTATATCCAACCAGGCCATATCAAATTTCATAGGACGCAGCAACAGAAGGTGGAAAATGAAGTGATAAGGAACTAACTAGATGATTGATATTACAAGAAAGTGAACTTGTGGATACATAATGCCTTTTAATATATTCGAGAGTAATTTGCACTCCTGTTTCTATTTCATAATAGATTCTGAGCTCTACATTTGTGTTATTGGTGTTAATATATGGTTATCTACTGACGGAAGCTCCACTAGAATTAATTTCGTACATACAGGAGTAGAAAAGCATACATTGGTTCATGACCAGCTACAGTTTGATTGCCAAATTGTTGATAACTACACAAGCCAAGATGCATTTAGAAGCTCAATTTATGAAAACAAGCTTAAACAGAACTAATCAAATAGTTGAAAATGGTCAGATAACACTAATTATCTGGATCAGTTTAAATTTCGCAATCCAACATTGTATTTGAGTCCGTATCCAGTTTAGCCAACAGCAGGTAGAATTATACTCGCAAAATTGCCCAAAGTATAAAATTCAAACAAAGAGAGTAAATTACAAGACAAAAAAGTTAACAATTCCTCCCTGCATCACCTATCATGTCGTTTACCCTGAATCTTTGCTATAGAGGAGAAAATGCGAAGACATAAAAATAGGTATGAAGCTAATGTGAAAACGAAAAACTAAACTCATGTTCTCACAAAAGCATGTTCTAGCAAAAGTGTCTTACAACAAGATTCCCCACATTATCACCCTCATAGTCTATCATTATTTTCAAAACATATAAGTGAAAAAAAAAAGAAAAGAAAAAGCCAACCAATAATTAACTTTCTCAAACAAAATTTGAGCAGTTAGTTATCTTAGCAGTGCTCAATCGGTAATTGAATTATGCAGGAGCCCAATAATTTGGAAGTCAAATATTTAAGGGGCCATTTACCCAATGAGGGCTATATGTTAAGTTTTAGTAGAGCCGATTGGGAAAGCGACATAACTTTTTTTCATTCACAATTATCCACTGCAATAAAAGTGCAAGCTTCAAATTCTAACACACGGCTGCTGTTTCAATCTTAAAAACAACTGCTAAAAAATGAGGCTGATCAGGCAACAAAAGTTTTACTGACAACACAGCCCAAGTAATGAAGAGGCCAAGTAAGGAAAGAATGCAAGTGAAAGGTAACATCACAAAGACGTAAGTAAGGAATTGGACAAACATTGAGCAGGTCGGTCATGGATGAGAAATCGAAAGGGTTCGCAGGAAATCCGGCGGACGGTGACGAAGCAGCAGCCCCGCGACGTCCGGCTTGCCGCTGCTGTGTTGACGACGCCTCCGATTTGGAGCCCGTATTCTCATCTAGGAAAAAACAGAAACAAAAAAAAAAAAAAAAAAGAAGAGAAAAAGAGAAGAGAGACGCCGAAACAAGTTAAAACGATCTATTGTTATTGTTCTCTCAAAAAAATATATGCAGAGGGATGAATGATGAGTGGAAATCCGATCACTATAGCATGTTGACTGAGCTCGCAGATCTAGGTATTTGTATACATCATTTCAATCTAATCTGAAAACTATTCCTTCTTCAGAACTGAGTGGTAGAGAAAAGGAAGCCTAAAAAAAAAAAAAAAAAAAAAAAAAAAGGAAACGAAAAAATAGTTGGAGAAAAAGAGACCTTGGGAAGCCATGAGGCCGGCGGTGGCAGGGAGGAGGAGAAGCAAGAAGGAGGAGGGGATCGATTATGGTTCGGATTACCGCCACAAGGAAGCAGGCAGGGCCATCCCCAGACGGGCGTAGGGCGTAGCGTTGGGCGAAGGACGAAAAGAGAGAAAGTGAGCAACGACAGGATTGACTGCAAACTTCTTAATGCAAGGATTTAAATAAATTTTCAGACTTATCTAAATCTAATCTAATCTAATTTACATATATATTTATTATTATAATAATCTAAGGGTGAATTACGCTCCGAGTCTGCGGCCCGTCAATTATTGCTATTAGATCTCTGGTTTTTTATCAGATATTTCTAATCATCGGGTTTCAAAATTTTAGTGTTTAACTTATATATATATAAGAGTATCTGTATTTTATTTCTAGAATATTTTTTTTTAAAACATAAGAAAGAGAAATTTCAAAATTTAAGTTTTTAACAAATTTTTGTTAGCACCTCTGCTTAATTCTTTTGGTATAAATAAAATAAAATAATAATGTTATAGTCTGCAATAAAAACCAAATTAATTTAAGATGCGGATGCGGATAAAAACCAAATCAGTAGAAACTAATTTGACTTGATTTTATTTAAACCATTCCGTATTGTTAGTACTTTGTGATAAAACCATGAGCCGGGTCGGTTTTGTGATTCGGCATTGGCATTGGATCGGACTGCTGATTTTGGTGATAACGTGGCCAGACACTGGTGAGCGTCGTTTCCCTTTCCTCCTCGGGCCCCCTCTCTGGCTTTGGGAAGTGAGAACTTGGGAGACAGGAGGAAGACGGAGGAGGAGGAGAAGAATGATGGCTGCGGCGACGTCGATGATGAGCGGAAGCCGCCAACTCCTCCTCCTCTCCTCCTCTTGGTCCTCCTCCTTGTTCTTCTCCTTCTCCTCCTCCTCCACCCTTCGGAGACTCTTCTCTTCTCCTCCTCCTTCTCCTTCGTCGTCGTCGTCGTCGCCGCCCCTAGCACTTTCTAGAAGCTTATCCCCGCGGCGCCGCAGCCTCCTTTCGCCCGTCCTCCATTTCCCCTCGCGTCGCTGCCGCCGCTGCTGCTGCTCCGCCTCCGAAGCGCCCCCCCAGTGCCAATCCCAGGCGGAGGAGGCGCCGCCCCCGTCGGATCCGGTGAGGGAGGCGGCGGAGGCGTTGGACATCAGGGTGGGGCGCGTGCTGAGGGCGTGGCGGCATCCGGAGGCCGACTCGCTCTACGTGGAGGAAGTGGACGTGGGGGAGGCCGAGCCCCGGACCATCTGCAGCGGCCTCGTCGGCTACATTCCCTTAGACCGCCTCCAGGTACAGTTGTTTCACTCTTCACTCTATATATCAGTTCTAAAGAAGCTTTTCTTTCCTCTTCCCAGCGCAACACCCCCACCCCCCCATACCACACCCCTCTCTGTCGTAATTGATCAATTTTGAACCTATCTGCGTGTCTGTGCAATTCAGATTGGCCCGGGGTGATTTGTCGTGATTTTTATTTTTACTTGCGTACGATATCGAGCTCGTTTCTTATCAACAGGCTCTTTTCTCTCGCAACTTCCTGTAGAAAATACAGAGCATTTGCGGAATATCACAATTCATGGAAGAGACAGTTTTACTGCTTTCCTGTGACTAGGAATTCTAGGAATAAATGGGAGCGAAAGTGTCTGCAACTCTACTACAGCAACTATCATCCGATTTCAAATCAATTGCATACATGTATGACAGGTCGATCAATGAACCCATAGGATTGTGCTTTCTTTCTGTAACTAATGGGGCTAGGGCTGTGTTGATTGTGTTCGGTCAACCAACCCGACATTCACGTTCTCTAACTCGGTCCAATTTTATGCGATTACAGCATTTATTCTGAAAAAAATTCAAGAAATTAGAATAATTTTATGACGTTTATTTAAACCTCAAAACCATTCTTTGTCTCTACTATATGAATGATGTGACATCCCTCTTTCGGGTGCAAAAGAAAGGTGTCTTGACAGAAGAATATGATCCATCGTCGCACTCACCTCATGAATGCTCATTGTTTCTGTGCACATTTCTTGACTTTTTATGGCCTCTGCTTATGTTATCACAAAAATTCTCCAATATTTACATTTTGTACGGTGCAAGGGCAGTCAAAGCTTGTAATAAAGAACAAATAATAGCTTGAGCAATGATTTCATGCTTGATGCATTTTATAGATTTAGAGAAAAAGACATAACAAACTCTTCCGGTCTTTCCGGGATTCGCTATCCCCCTCGAGCATTATGTAAGTTAGAAGATGACTAGTGAGCTTTCTTTCAAATGAAGCTTCTACCAAGCTGCTACCAGCGATGTTAAGAATAGATCTTGAAAGAAAGCTCTTGCTAAGTTTGAAACTTGGAAATATTTCGAAGGAAGTAAGAGAAATGGATGGTTGGTGCTTGGTTTGTTATGCACTTCTGATTAGGTAGCAATAACTTTTCATCTCTTGTATCATTCCTTTTATCCTATTTTGGCAGAAGTTTATTTAGTTTCTCCTATTAAACAACTTGCATTGATGCTGCCAATTTTGGTAGACACTGTTTTATTATTTCCTACTACGAATAATTGTAAGCTTCTATAGGTATATTTATTTATTCCACTTGCCTCTGACTGATTGTGTTGTGCCCTTTTAAGGTAAGTTGGAACCAGCAAATTAGTTATATCAATTGTATTTTGCTGGCTATCTAATGATTTTAATCATCCTAGTGTGCAATGGATACAGGACTGTAAAGTTGTTGTCCTCGCAAATCTTAAGCCTAGGAATATGCGCGGCATCAAGTCGAATGGTATGCTGATGGCTGCTTCTGATGAGTCTCATCAGACTGTTGAGCTTCTTATACCACCAGAAGGTTCAATCACTGGTGAGAGGATTTGGTTTGGTTCAGAAGAAAAAGATAGGCAACCTGATGCTGCAACACCTAATCAGGTATTCCTTTATTAATTGAGGCCCATCTGTATTAGTTGCTTTGAAGTAGGAAATCTTACATTAGTTCCATAGCCAGAGTTTTTGGTATGAATTATAAAGATATCATGATTTCTTATTTATTTAGTTGTATGTCTTTAATTTGTGAAGCTTTTAACCTTGTTCTCATAGATAAATTATTTTGGCACTTATGTTGTCACATGAAGATAGGTATGAGAGTTTCCATGCACAATAATTCTTATGCGTGATAAGCTACTTATTAACTACTTGGAATATCCTGATGCTACATAAAAATTATATGGCTCCCTAATTGCTCATTCTCAAATCATCTAAGCTACTGTTTAACTAGTTGGAATATCCTGATCTACAAAAAATTATATGGCTTCCTACTGTTCTTATTCTCAAATCATCTGTTTGCATTGCTAATTTTGGAAGTGTATGGTTTAGATAGTTGGAAGGCCTATTCTCTGCTTGAAAAGAAGGTGTTTGACTTCCCTCCTTTTTTTGGTCCATACCTGTTTGATATTTTTAGTTTACAGGTTGATTTATTTATTCTTGCCCCCTATGACTTCTAGAAGACTATGATATGTCTATTATTTGGTTAGATTTGTAGTGTCATGTTTGGGGAAGCCAGACCTCCTACCCATGCATCAAGCTATCACATAAAAGAAAGCACATAGAGAAGGCTTTGAATTTGAAAATCCACATAGAGCATAACATTCTGTATAAACCCATAGATAAAGTTGGCTCTTTTTTTATGCTTTTAGAGCTTACTACCTATTTTTAATTTAGTCGATTCATGAGAATCAAATGATTACTTATATCTATAGGTTAACATACAGCTCATAGCACATGGTGCTGGTCTTCACTTTAGACCATCTATAGTTGAATTTTTCATATATATTACAAGTGTTATCTTTTGCATAAGATTTATGTTTAGTCCAATTCAGACAAAATTCTTCTTATCGTTATGTAGAAACCTCTTCTTTTTTCTGGAAAGGTAAATTATGAAAAAAGAAAAGAGAACACCACCCACCCCCCCCACCCCCTTGCAAATGTGATAATTTTCCATTGAAGCTATATTATGGCAGCATCTAGTTTGCTGACAAGATCGTAATTAGCAGACTAGGACAGTAGGGAAAGTGGAAAACAAAGTTGGGTGATATTTTTTGCAAAGAGATTATAAGCAGTATCATCTGAACTTGAAATCAGTCAGAGATGACCTAGCATAGCAGAGGAGAGGAAAGATATCTACATAACAACAGAAAGGACCTGAGGAAAACTATATATAAAGTAGTCAAGTGAAAATTAGAGGATGTCAAGAAATACTCTTCCCATTTCTTACGCTCTTTTTTTCCCCTCTTTTCACATATATTGGGGAAGGAGGGGGAAAAGTAGTAGTTCAGGTCATTTGATGGGTTGATTGGATAGCTTTCTTCTACTTGCATGCCTTTCTGAGGCTGAGAACTTTCTTTCCAAACAAGTTCAATTCTCTTCTTTGTCTGATTTTTCAAGCTATTCAATCTTGTCTACCTTTTTTCTTTCCTGATAACTTGTTCTGACATCTGCTACAAGTTGGATGGTCTCTTTATTCCAAGACGTAAGGTTTATTTAAGTCTCATTTCATATTACTTGTTTGGGGTTTCTTTTGTACCTTTTTGAATGATAATGTCTTTGGAGCTTCAGAGTGGATTCTGCATCGGGTTAGCTTTTTGTGAAAATGTTCTTCCGTGTGTGAGTAACTTCACCATATACAAATTTTGCTGTATATCTTACTGTTTATAGCTCAATCTGCTTATTTAATGATTTATTGACAATTTACTTGACATATCCATTTGGATTACCAGTGTGATTTACCTACTATTGCAGGTCCAGAAGAAGAAGATATGGGAATCTGTTCAACCTCACCTTAGAACTACAGACAGCTGTGCTGCTGTTCTTCTTACTGGCACTGCACACCCCATGCAGACTTCAGCAGGCACGGTCACTTGCAATTCCTTGAGGAATGCAAGAATATCATAATGTTTCAGCTGCTCAAGTTTTGTTGTCTCCGAACTTCCCAAGTACATTCAAATTTTTTGGCTTTTGAAGTGTTGTATGTTAATTTTTTAAGCGAGGCAGCTGTAGCCAAAAGCGCCTGAAGCGTTGTTGTTACACAAATTTTTTTGACATGTCTGTGTCTTTGCCCATTTTGGCGGTTTTCCTTTGTACCAATCTCTGAGCTGATATCGTGATGAAAACAAGAAGATTCAGAATTAGCAGACCATTCAACTCTGCGAGGCATTTCAATTACCACTGATTCAGTCATCCGAGGTATTGCCATACTCGTGAAGAATCTCCGTGGGTCACTCACTATCAATTCAAGCGTGCCCTCTCCAGGCTTTAGTTAAATGCATTTGCAAATAACCGAGCACTTTCACGAGAATGGCTTAGTTAAATGCGACTGCCGTGAAGGATTAAGAAGAACAAAACAAAGGGGAGTCCGGCCTCTCTTAACTATAAAATACAGCAGTTGTAACTATATACTTTCTTTTGTTTGATTAGATGTAGTGAAAAATATTGCAACTATAAATAATTTGTTTGGTTGCATATAGTTCAAAAATAATTTTTAAAATTTTATTATCTTATATATATATATGTGTGCGTGTGTGTGTGTGATGGTAAGATTTTTTATGTTGTATATATGTGATGGTAAGATTATTTCCAACGTAAAAAAATTTATTTAAAAAATAATTAAGAAGATATTTATATATATATATTTTAAATTTACTCTCTTTAATTGATTGCTGTAGTTGGATCCCCTTCTACAATTTCTACTACTACAGTAGTTGGAATTAAATACATTGAATTTATATTTGCATTCCGTACAATTACATGCAATGACCCTTTATATAGTAGGCTCTCGAGGGTGGGGGACAACATTTAAAATAAAAAAAAACTTTATATAGGTTCTTGAGGGTGGGGGACAACATTTAAAGAAAAAAACAAGAAAAAAAAGAAAAACCTAATAAGCGCGTTTCTTCGTTTTGTGGTCGTGTTGGTTATAGTAGATTCGCTAGGGCCTATAACTACTAGAAAACACCATATTTTTCCAAATAATGAAAGTAACGCCATTAAAAAAGGCTGTTCTTATTTCTGCGGATAAAACCAAATCATCAGGTAACTAAACTATTAGTAATTCAAGAAACGACAACAATAATTATTGTTCATTATCCCAGGAAGAGTAACACAACCACCTAAGAGTTCAGCTAAAGAACAGAGGCAAAGTAAATGGCACGCGCCCGACATTCACATCATAGGAGATATGCACGTACTACTCCGGATGTGAATATTTTTTAAGAGAGAAAATATTTTCATGGATAGTTATGAACTCATGCAAGCAACAATATTGCCGGATTCTCAACAAATTTAGGAAGAAAATCATTCCCCTCTATCTATGGCGCCTCCTCTTCATGGTAAAGGTACAAGCCGAAACCAAACCGTGCACAGGCTTTGCAAAAAGCTGCTTCTTCTGCTGCAGCCACTGGATCTTCAAACTGGCCATCTTGTAAAGACACAGTTCCTGTTGCCTCCCTGTGTGCCTGCATGCATACTTCAAATTAGAAGGAAAGCCTAGATCCCAGGTCATAATGAACACATGCACATATGTCAAGAATCTCAGAGTTCTTTTTCCAGTAACTATGAGAACACACAAATTACATTGAAACTAAAATAGCACTGTTTCTATTATGTTATGTATCTCTTTTGTTTCTTTTCATTCTCTCTTTTCCCCAGGCCTATGATTAAAAGCTTTTCCGCATATGAAGGAACAATCTGGCAGCCGCTCTTACTTGATATAAGGTTGCCAACAAGTTTTGTATAGCAAAGGCTGCCTTTCCACCCGTGGCAGATTTTCCCATATCAAAATATTTTCTTCATAGTTTCAAACGAGCATCCCATTCTGAACAGGCATGAAAGAAAAGAAGTACAAGGTGGCGATAAAGATTCGTTTTAAGAAGCCAAACAGTTCTTTCTTTCTTGTTTCTTTTTTCTTCTTTAAATTTATCTTCATCTGTTTTCTGATGCTAACGCATCAGATGCCTTTGAGAGATGAATCTTTTTTACTGTAAATTTGTTATAACTAAAGTCACTATTTATGAACATTTTACTTAAACATTTATACTGAGGGTTCAATAGTCAGAACCTAAATAATGCCCAATACACAAACTGAAGTATATCTTTCTTGTGTCAGATTTTACTTGATATCCACAGCTTACCTACCTAACTTATACTGGAGGTCTACCACTTTCTGTGAGAAGCTCCTCCAAAGTCCAAACTACATATAGCATTACTCGAATTTCAATTATAGTCACCGTTCCATGTCAGCCTTCACCAAGTAGTGACAGTATGTCATTCACATTTTTGGTGTTCAAACCATAACAAATAAAAAGAAGAGCCTTATGTCTCAACTATCTCAGGCAAGCTAAACTAATCCTTTTTCTTGATTCAGGACTAATAAATTTTTGGCTCCATCCATATATTAGAGTTTATAGTAGCCAATGTAAGTAGTTTTGGTAATTGATCCAACATTATGCTATAGCTTCAGCTGATTCATAGGCTACTGAGAAAGTTCCTGCAGTACTAACATCTCTTGCTTTGCCTTGACAGAGGCCACATGACAAACATATATGACTACATAGTTTCTCTAGCATCAATTCAACTTGCTACTTGATCTAGCCGTCTAGCATTCATATAAAATTTAGGCTAAGATGCATGTGCAACCCCTGGCTATGCGTCATTTGGAAACCAAATACCTGAACATTGTTTTTTGGATTTCAATCCCCATCTATCATACTGCATTGATTTCAGAAATTTCCATCCATGAAATATTTTGTGCTTGGCACAAAAGAAAAAAAAAAAAAATCTAGTTGGGGAAAAAAATTATAGTTCTGGGATCTATTTTTAAATCACCTAAAGCATTTAAGCTTAAAATACAACACAAGACTCAAAACTAGTAGTAAGTTCATCTTCGAATTAGTAAATAAACAATAAGCATGAAAAGGAATAGATACGAGGGTAGTACCTCTCCATCTGTTCCTCGTATTGTTACACGATATATCACGGTCACATTTCCATTGTCGGAGAATATAACATCACGTACTTCTCCACACCAACCTGAAGAAAGAAAATCAACACAACAATAGAAGAAAAAATAAGAAAGAAAAAGGAAAAACATTTCATGTACAAACAAGACATGCGGTACAAGTGACTTGTATACATCATTATCCGGTGATAATATGCCATTGTACTAATCTTTATCTGGTGATAATACGCCAATATATCAATGAAAATACAGTTAAAAATCTGGCATGCACAAAGACATTTCAAGTAATAGAAAGGGTTATTCTATAGATCAACAGAAGTTTAACCATAATACAGAATCGATACTACAAAATAAATGAGATGCAAGGAACTCTCTCCAATATTTATTTCCAAAAAACAGGAAAACAGACAATAAGGAAAAGAAAAAGGAAATTGATAATTAAAATATAGGCCCAATAAAAATAAGACATACCATATCAAGCACTAATCCAAAATAAATTACCAAAACTGATGGACACAAGCAAAATGCCAAGATGGTCCAGAAATTAAAGAAGCTTAATATAGTTAAATTCAGGTATTATGAGAAACCAAACAGGTCGGGCTTCTCTCAAAATGTTCTTCCCCAGAACACGGATAGGAAACTGTGAACTGTATTATCTGGATCAGTTTCATCAAATAAATAAAGAACTTCACCTGGGGCATAAAAGCTCAACATTCTGTTGGCATGGTACCTATAAAATCAACCACCAAACATACAAGCAGTTAGAAAAAAATAATACGGCATATCTGAGGTAGAAATTGCATAAGGCGCACATTGTAGTTACATGGAGAAACCACATTGTAGTTACATGGAAAAACCACCCAGCCAATTCTCAAGTGAGTATATTTAGTCGCTTGAAAAACCTTAAATGAGATATTCTCAATAGGACTACACACATGCCTTATAAAGTAGTACTGTTTAACATGTTTGCTAATGTACATGGAAAAAATAGGCAAATTTCTTGTTGTAGGTGCATTTCTTATGGTTACAATATCTAGGGATCATTGGTTCAGGAAAAAGCTGAAAGCAACAGGGTAATGTGCTATTCTCAGAAGAAAATTTGACATTGTTATCAAATTATCAACAAAAAGGGTAGAAGCAAAGACCAAGAATTTCTTATATTTGACAAGTTTAGCAGAACGGACAAGGTTAAATGCTGGAAGTACAGGAGGCTTTGTGAGTTGGCACAAATCCCATTTCATAGGTGGTGAAGCCACATTAGCAGATAGGAACTGAATAAGTCAGTGACCTCCGTACCTTAATCCTTGAATCAAAACCCTCAAATCATTTTGCTCCATACTGTGCTGAAGTTCTACAGTTTAATACTAGGATTTGGTTGCCTTTCATTGTTTACTAACAGGCACAACTGTATATGCACTTGTCTAAAAGCAAACTTCTTATTTGGACACACGAGATTTATAGCCACTATGAACACATTTTATGATAACCAACATGGCACAACACATAAGAACAATTGTTTGTGATGAATAGAATGTATATGTAGGTAATAAGCTTATGCAAACCAAACGAAGAGCAATCCACAAAGACCAAGGGAGAAACGTGAATGTTATTGCGCAGAATCAAAAGGAATGGAATAATGGACTTCGGAGTCAAGCAAAGCAGTGATAAGAAATTGCAGCAGATAGATTGGCTGAGCAAATGGGACATCTAGAGCCGGGTGGAGAGAAGGATTTGTGTAGTAAATCGCAAATTGTTGGGATGTAAGGACCTTTGCTATTTTCTATTGGACAAATCTATCTAGTTATACACGATAAACATAAAGTTGCACATTTTTCAGTACAGAATTCTAACTTTCCAAAACCGACGAAAATATGGCTCAAGGGGAGAACAAAACCATGGAGAGTTCAGGCAGCTACTAATCATTCAACAAGTAATATTTGAGCATAGTTTATTCCCCACCGACAACTAAAATTACTTGAAGCATATACACATCTGCTTAAGGGGAAATACTATTCGGCAGCTGCTTTTGTAGTACTCAGTCTGAAACCACTCCAAAATCTCAGCTTGAACAGCTATCTTTTCCAGATCTGATTCTCATCAAATTCAATCAAATTCTCAAACAAGTCTCATCTTAGTTTCATCTCAGCAATTAATTAAGGATAGATAGATTTAACACACCCACCCAGACAAAAAAAAAAAGGAAAAAAAAAAAAAGAATGAAGTTTCCAGATCTTAGTTGACCAAACTCATGAGCGACCGAACTCAGAGATACATCATAACCGCACTAAACAGAATGTTCCCCACGAAAAAGCGATCTTAAGCGTACTAATCAGCATGCTCTGATAATTTCTAATCGGTAAGCAGATCATCGGAAGAAAGAGAAAGAGAAAGAGAAAGAGATGCGGAATCGGATGTACCAGGGGATGGAGTTGTGGTGGGGATCGATGATCTTGTCGGGGACCCGCTTGTTGAGATCCCTCAAGATCTCCACCAGGGGGCGGGTGATCCCGGAGGCCTTGTCCAGCGGCACCACGTAATTGCTCGTTGGCACGGCCGCCGCAGCACGCGCCACCCTCTTCCCGGCCCCCTTCTCCGACGAGGACGCGGCCACAAGAGGCCGGACAACAGGGCTCTTCAAAAACAGGGACGGCGACGACGACAGCGTCAGCAGCCGCGCCCTCCTCGCCTCCGTGCGTGCGGCGGCGACGGTGGGGATCAGAGCCGACCCGGACACGGCGTAGGCTGACGCTTCCATGGAGGCTGAGATCGATCGGAGAGAGACGGGAGAGACGGAAGAGCCAGAGGTGGTGGCGGAAATGGCAGCGGCGGAGCGGTGGGTTCTCCTGCTGTAGGTAGGTACGTTTTGTTTGGCGTTGTTTCGTTTTAGTTTTGGGAGGTTAACATACACATTAGCTCTCGTCAGACGCCTACCTACCACCTTCCCCCGGCCTTTTCTCCCCCTACCAACTTCTCGCTTGGCGCGCGCGCGCGCGTACTGTCACTCTTTTCTCACCGCCACCTCTCCACGCTGGCCCGTACGAGTCTTAGGTCCAAATCCAAATTCCCGACGGTTTTTTACTCGAGAAATCAAAAACTGACCATAATACCACTGTACCGGTGCAGTTGACTAAATATTAAATTCAGAATCAAAATATCATACACAGTTGATTAAAAATTTAATAATTTATATTAAAAATTTTAAGTTGAAAGCCATCTATGTATCTAGCCGAGTTAATTTGTAAAAAAATAAACTACAAGAATTGTATGTCTTTTTTTCACCCGCTCTCTCTCTCTCTCTCTCTCTCTCTCTCTCTCAAAGCAAAAAACGAAAAAAAAAAAAAAAGAAAGAAACTTGAGGTAATGGGGTATCCAATCCAATCATGTGGGGATTTTAGCTCCATGCACAGCTAATCTCCTGTGGAGGAGGGTGACTTAGAGCGGCTGGTATGGAAAAGTTAGGCATTGCTTTTTGTTGGTCTTAGCCTCTTATTAGGTGCCTCAGTTTGACTTTCCGAGCCACTTCATAATAATCACAAGGCTACTGCAAGAAAATCTAGACGATAATAAGCAGTCGATGATGAATCAAATACATGATAAATTAATAATGTTGCCAAAGGCTTCCTACATTATCTTAAATCAGCAGTCGATGATGAATTGAAAAGGAGGCACAGCAATTGTGCAGGTAGGTCAATCTTGCCCATCAGGAACAGAGTACGATATGTATATACAAATTAATCAGTGAAACAGTATTTCTCATGTAAAGCACATTGCTTTCCATATAGAAGAACATAAAAACCAAGTTCGATTCCACCCTACATCCGAATAAGAGAAAAGGAAAATTAAATATTGCAACTCAATTGTTGAGAGACGAAAAATAGCTAGGTCTAGGCGCAGCATAGCTAGCACCAGAGTTGCCATTGCACGATTCACGCTCCAGAACAGCATCTGCAAACTTGTAGAGGTCGGCGGCTGAGCTCCCACTTCCATTTCCGCTTCCGTCAGCCAGGGATGAAGCTTGTGGCCCTCCCTGCAGGTAAAGATTTGGCCTTCCAGCTTGCAATGGGCTGACTTGCAACCAGCTTGCCCCTCCTGAAGGTGGATGCCCCATCAAGCTGCCGTGCGCTGTATCTGCATAAAATGGCCTCCCATTGTTACCCGGTCTAACTTCTGCACCATTGGGACCCCCACCATGTAACCCTTGAAAACCCTCATCAAGCATGTTAGTGGGAACATAGTTTTTGTAAAAGAGATTGGGATTAGAGGGCGCACAAGCTATTTTCTGATCGTGCAGTTGTCTGATCAGTTCAGGTGCAACACGAGGCGATGATACGGCAGCAGCCAGCCATGGGCGTTTCCCTTCAGGATTTTCAGAGGGACCCGCCACCTCCCCCACCTTTCTCTTTAAGCTCCTTTGCTGCAGTTTTTGCTCAGCTTCTGCAATGTCTTTTTCTAATCTGGCTATCCTTTCATTGATATGGAAATCAGCTAGCTCGGAGGGATCGAGCTTGTACTCCTCCAGACATCTGGCCACTGATTTTAGAGCTGCTAACTCCCTTTCGCCAGAACTTTTCTGCATGGAACAATTACGACTTGCGTCAACCATATGATGCTATATATTTTATTAATCCAGGTTTTTTTGAATAAGGTATTAGCTAATGTTCTCAAATTTATGCAATTGTACAACTGTCTCAACATTCAAATTAGTACCATGATAAAGCCTCCATATCTGTGAATCTATAGTAGTTTTAAGCAATAAAACAAGTTCGACTATGTACTTCTGTTGAACATTTTATTATGAACACAGCACTTTCCAGACACAGATATATAAATGGAAGCTCAACATCATTGCCATTTGTGCATCCAAAAATACCAACGAGGCAAAATCATATTATTTACATGTCTTCTGTCATGCATGAGCTAAATTAGAAAGATAGACAAGTATAATAAACCACTAACATTGGGCAAAGATTTATGATCACGAACATTAGGCTTTCGTGAATATCCATGATTACACATGCATGAGCACGGAGACATATGGCTATTTTTACGTGCATTATTTCATCTAACCAAAACAAAATAAACACAATTGATCATCAATTTGGAGCCTTCTTTGATAAAAAAGGTTCTTTCCAAGACAACAAGAGTAGCAAAGAATTAATACAGAATTAACAAGCTAAAAAAGAGTCATCATCAGCCATATCAAAATGTCTCCTTTATAAACTGACACCAGCTAGAACACAACCAATAAGCACAAAAAAGGCATGATAGATTCTGCGACTAGTTGTAGAACTGTGGTGCCAATGTCCCCAATACAAAGTGAAAAAATCGGGCTCCTCTTTAATTCAATAGTGCTAGTTGGCAAGTTATCTGCCAACCAGGTTGCAGCATTACCTCTTGGACCACAAATGGTGAAATATGATATCTTTAGATGCAGGGAGTAGTTTTACTTTTGAAGCACAAAGAAAGCGAAGAAGGTTAATAAACATCAAATACATCAGGGTTTAGTGATAAACGACAAGAGAACAGCTTTGAATGGATAAACTAGGAAGCAAATAAAAAAGTTTTTGGGTTCGTCTTGCATCTCATTTCAGGTCGAATTATCAGTCATTTTGGTGTCATTCACAGCAACATATATTTTCCAGGAAAAAATGATATAGGCCGATATAGCTATTCCTAAAGTTCCAACTCTCAAGACTTCCAATAACGTTCTAACATTACTCCCAGAATAGGTTGATACGAGATCGTTAGAACTTAGAACTAACACTATTACTTCAAGGGCAAAAAAGTGTTAGTTGTAACCATCTCATTCTTAAGACTTCGGCTGTCTAACATCAAAGATGAAGATAAAATAGAATCATGCAATAGACGAACTGTCAAAACATACTTCAGTTGTAAGGTGTAGTAGCTGATACAAGATTATAGGACCAAATTGCAGGACAGACAAAAGATCATTTAGGATTCTCTACAATATAAGTAATTGGCATTAAGGACTTCTTCAAAGAAATAAAGAATTCAACTTGAGATGACGAAATCATAGGATGGAGAAGAAATTGCATGGAACGATAATAATTATGGACTCATTCTGGTTTAGGAAGCACTAACAGGATTGACCACACACCATTGTAAATCTCGTACTTAGCTCTCACATAAAATAAGAAGTATGCCCATTTGGTTGAACTCAGTTCATTCACTCATATCTGGGTCATGCAAGTTTTCTTTAAAAATACAATCTTATCCAATTATCTGTTTATGTGCTAATCACAACTTTGACCAAGTATCTTCTTTAGTCAGCCAAACCTTCATTATCCACATGAGATGCATTTGACTAAACCCATCCTCTAAATTTTTTTCCCCCTTTTCTGCACAGAGTTTTCCTGATAATATCCATTTCCTTTATCAGTAAAGCGAGTTCAGTTGACTTGCACATTAGCTAACAGTCCAGACCATTAAAAGATGTAACAATAGATGCCATGTATTAACTGGGAAGAGGTTCCATCAGATTGGACAATAATTTCAATGCCACATGTCACATGAGAAGTATGGTTATCCAAAGAGAGATCACAAATTGTTAGATTCCTGCCCCAAGGCGGTCCATGGCTTTTCATAAAAAATCTCTGGACTGCCTTACTACGCTTCATTAAATGTGATTTTCTGCTGTAAGATTTTTCTTTCTTCATTTTTCCACTTTCAGAGGAGAGAACACGAAGGCCAATTTTTTAGGAAACCATAAAACCATTCTAAACAAAAAAGCTCTTTTACGGGGGAATCACCCAAGCAGAAATATCAAAACAGAACACTGCTTGACCATGGTTCACCATAAAAATGCAAACGATTCTACATAGCAGAGAGAATGTTTTCATCAGATTTCTATACTACATATCAAAACAAGAAGGGAGGAAATCCATACCAATGAACTTATCGAAGATTGTCCCCCCTGTTCCTTCTCTCCATTTTGTTTAAGTCTCAGTAAAAATGAAGACAACAAAGGCATGGGTAGAAATTTTCCCTTAAGCTCGAAAGCACAAATAAGCTCAACAGCTTCGACAAACAACTCTTGACGTATCAAATCTTTAATTATACCTGCAAATGAAACAATTAGTAGCGATGTTAACTAACCAAAACAAAAGAAAATGAGCACAGTTTCTCCAAACAGATCATGGAAAAATACTTTGTGAAAATTGCATGGCCATGTAAGTATGGGAAAGCAATGCCATCTGTAAGTTCTTGACTATGAAAGGCACAGGACTATATTTCGATTGAATTGTCTCTACAAGACTGCACAAAATCTATGTTGTTTCTACACAGTTGATATATATGGCACTGATGAACCACGGTAAGGAGTTCGGCTAACGAGCTAAATCTACATCTTGTCCAAACCGATAGCTTACATATTGCCTATATCTCTAGAAGAATCGTGCATCCATATCTGGCGTTCATTTAGGAGGAAAAAAATCACTACTACTATTTAGCTTTCATTGTTGGCCCTTAAGACATTCAGCTGTTACCTTATTCGAACAATGTGGAAAAAACTACAGTGAAACAGAATAGTTGCCTACAAAAGAATACTTAAACGAACTAGTCAGTCAAGTTACTGACACTCTCTTCTGCATATCACTTATCTGTAAGCAATCATATTATCTAAAAAAGCCTTTTCTAAAGCCTTGAACCAGTCAGCGATGGGAAATAGTTAATTCAAAGAGGAGGTATGCTACTGAGAGTGCATGATTACATTAGTAATGGACATTGGAGAGATCTAGTAATAATATCCAGATATAGCGATAATAGAAAACATGAAAATGATTACAGCAAATGTTTATGTTCTTACTTTACCACGGTTTCCTTTTCTCTTCATTATCTTTTGCTTTCCTCTCTTTCCTTTTCTTATTGTTCTTACCCTAGGATATTGCATGTCCTTAATCATTTTCAATGCGCCACCGCCTCCCCACACCCCAAAAAAGACAAAAAAAAAAAAAGAAGAAGAAGAAAAACCATAGAACACAAAAAGAAAAAAGGAAAGATTCTTAAATTCAAGACGCGACAAGCAAAATAATTTAATCAATCAAGATGTTTGATTTTCAAATCAAAGTCTTGAACTATGATGGGTAACCCTTGTTTACTGAATCTTCTCCATATTTCGTAGAGCATCTTATTGCTCTGCTATCATCAGCTGCTTCATGATAATAAAAATGAAAACAATATGGCAAGGATTATTCGGCAAGCACCATCTGTAATATTAGATGCTTTTTAGATGGTATTAACAATAATGGAGGGCGGTCAAGACGTCAAGTGTAGTATTTCACAATATTTGACAGGTTTCCTTACCATAGTGGTTACTTGTCTAATATTTTTTAATGGCCATTTCTATGACAGGTTTGAGCGTTATCCCGTGCTTACTTCCTATTCCAAACAATCTTTGACAAGCAATTAGAGATCTTTGACAAGCAATTAGAGATTATACCACAGACTGTAGAGAAGATCAAAGAATCAAATAATAAAGTAATGAAGGGACCCAGAGATGATCACCGGGCAGCTTGCTGAGTAGGATCGGGGACTGGCGCAAGACATGAGCTTTCTTCGTGAGTTTACTCAATCTCAGCAGGTCACACATCTCCTTGGAACTAAACTCGTGGGGGATGCCGAAGCACCCAACGAATAGTGCGAGGCCGAGCGCATCCACGGGGCCGGCAGCGTGGACACCACCGCCTTCCTTGACGAGGCGGTCGCGCCACGTGAGGGCGGCGCCCACGGCGATCATCCGGACGGCGGGGTCGACGACGGCGGAGGCGGGAAGGCATCCGGAGAGGACGTAGAACTCGAGGAGGAGGATGCAGGCGCGGCGGGAGTCGACGAGCTTAGAGGGGCGGGCGAAGGCCTTGCTGCTCTCGCGGTAGAAGTGGCCCATGGCGAAGAGCACGAGCGCGGCGGGGTCGCGGGCGCGGGGGAGCGCGGCGGGTACCTCGCGGCGGAGCCACCCGAGCTCGGAGAGCCGGGACGCCACGAACTTGCGGAGCGCGTGGGCGCGCATGCCCTCGCACAGGGCGTGGAGCTCCGCGAGGACGGGGTCGGGTGCCTTTGGGAGTGGATTATCGGTTGTTGCGGGGGAGGGGAGGGAGGAGGCGGGTGCGGGTGCGGGTGCGGGTGCGGGTGCGGGTGCGGGTGCGGGTGCGGGTGCGGCGTCGAGGTGCTTGGAGCGAGCGTCGATGGAGGCGAGGATGAAGTCGAGGGTGTTTTGGAGGTCGCGCCATTGGCGGGTGAATTCGGAGAGGGCGCCGCTAAGGGCGCAGAGACTGTTCACCGATTCTACCAAGGTGGAAGAGGAGGGGGCGCCCGTGGTTTCCCGACGGGTCTCTTCCTCCTCTTCTGGTTCTTCTCCCTCTTTTGCTTCTTCTTCTTCTTCTACTTCTTCTTCTTCTGCTTCTTCTTCCTCTTCTTCTTCTTCTTCCTCCTCCTCTTGGTTCTTCTTCTTCTTCCTCCTCCTCTTTTGGTTCTTCTTCTTCTTCTTCCTCCTCTTTTGGTTCTTCTTCTTCTTCTTCCTCCTCTTTTGGTTCTTCTTCTTCTTCTTCTTCTTCTTCTTCCTCCTCCTCTTTTGGTTCTTCTTCTTCTTCTTCTTCTTCTTCCTCCTCCTCTTCGGGTTCTTCTTCTTCTTCTTCTTCTTCTTCTTCCTCCTCCTCTTTTGGTTCTTCTTCTTCTTCTATTTCTACTTTGGTGGAGGGAGAGGGAGGAGACATTGCGGGCGGATGAGAGACCAGGAGGAAACAGAGGCTTCAGGTCGGAAACAAAACGGACGACGAAAGTTAACAAGTCGACTAAGAGCCTGTTGGCACTTGGCAATGCCAAATTTAACAAGTTATTGCGTGCACCCGGTGTACCATAGACCGCACTGTAATTTTTTACAGTGAAATTAAAATTAAAATTCTTAAATATATATACATTTCATGACATTTTTCCCATAAATTGAACAATATTGTTGATTTCAAGAGCAACCAAATACTTACCTAATTAATTTTTAACAATTACCTTTCCCTATATATAAGTTATGTAAATATTAAATATTGTAGTTCATATTTTTCTGGTTGGATCTTAATTTTAGGAATATTGATGATCAAATATTTAGTGCACAAAAGTTCACATGGTAAAGATGGTAATTGTTTATTCTACAAGAGGATACAGTAAAGTGCTGCCCGAATAATAACTCACCGACCATTCTTACTGCAGGCGATAAAAAAATTGGTGTTTGAAACTCGAAATTCTAAATTTAAATCCTAATTAATTCATATTTTTAATTAAATTTATTTAGAAAAAAAAATAAACAAAGCGAATAACATATTATCTTTCTTTTAAAAAAAAACATTTTCCACCTTCCTTTGACAATAAAAATAAAAATATTAAATTGATCCTTTTAAATTTGAATCTCAGAAAAAAAAAAAGAAGAAAAAAATTGAATCTCAGAATTCTATTTTTATTTTTCACTATAACAAAAGCACTAAAGACCTTTATTTATCAAATATGTTACTACAAATAAAAAAAAATAAAAGTAAGACCACACTTACATTGCAGAAGCATATCTGAGGCTAATTTTACATTGCAGAAGCATATCTGAGGCTAATTTTATAATATTAGCAACTTTTGTTATGCAACCAAAATAAAAAAATTTCCTACAAAAATGTTCAGTTTGAGAACAGCCACAAAAACGAAAAAAGAACAGAAAAAAAGAGCAAAATATCGGTTATTTCTATCCTGATACCCTTTTACTGTACACCTAAATATCCCTAAATAAAATAAAGTGCACCTCTTTATAATATCACCAATCCACAACCCTTTTAATTCCCTCTCCTTTCTGTCTTGCCAGCTCATGGCGAATAAGAACCTAAATCGCACACGATCAACGCATCACTCCTTTTAGGACTTGAAAAAATATATAAATATATCTTACAAAATGGCTGTTCGACTATAAAACATGATGCATCATATTTGTATTGTCATGGAGTAGTTTTCATGCCTACGTTGGAACTTGCTCGAATTTCTGATGGAAGATGTTGTGAACTTCAGTACGAAGGCTTTCCATGTCCCTTGCATAGTCTACATGCTCCTCCTGTGTAGTCAATTTATCCAGTTGCTCCCTCATCCTCTCTAATGCATACTCCAGCCCACAGAAATCTTTGAAATCCGAAGCCTCACTTGAGGAGAGTCGGAGTAGACTCCTTATGGCCAATAAAGCCTGCATGAGACATCGCAACAGCACATTGAGAAACCATTCTAAAGAAAATTCTTATGAGATTTGCCCGGTAACAATAAAATACAGGTAAAACAAAAGCATCCCCCTCAAAGAGCTTTAACGTTGGAAGCTACAATCGAAACAAAACCGATCCTCTGGAGATGAGAAGAAGCGTCTCATGGATAGGTAGGAAAACTGCTATTCAAAACCGGCCATCAGGGTCATAATTTCAGGGATATCATTATGTTATGCTAAATTAAGGGGTTGGTAGTCAACAAACTTCACAGCTCCCCCTGTAAATACCACTAGACAGGAAGTTGCAAAGGCATTTGTGGATCTACATATGGTAATTAACTAATTGTAAAGTTGCTGGAGTCGGTTTATAATTCTTTGCTGATGCCAATTGCAAATAAATGAAATAATTGAAGCGTAATGCACTTTAAAACCATAGATCACCGGATAGGGTAGTTTCTGTGAGATGTAGAAAATTACCTTTTCCTGAAGATCAAGGTCATCGGATGAAGTCAAATCAACAACAGACTTCAAGAATAAGCGATCATTCAGAAAAGGAAGTTTAGAATCATATGAATTCTCTATCTGGAAATCCGCTAGATCTGCTACTAAAAAGAGCGCCTTCTTCTGAAGCCGAATATCAACACTAGAGTTGGTTATTAAGTCCTGAAAAATCAAAGCCGTTTAGTAAATTCACGTTTGACCTGGCACTCTTTTGCTATTATTTCAGAAATATTCTACCTGAAGCATTATATTTCCATTCTCAGAATAGAACAATTGCTGCCCATTGTCATTGTTCCTGATTAAAGCTGAGATAGCATACAACGCCTTCACAGCTTCTTCACTACTTGCCGAATACACCATCTTCATCAATCTGGGCAATGCTCCATAAGCAAGGATCTGACATAAAGTTCAAAGAATAAGAGATTACCCATGAAAAATAGGTGCAAAATAAGTGAATTAATTCTACAATCAGGGGGAAAAAGTTAAAAGGAAATCAAAAGAAGTATATGCCAGTGACAGTACATAGAAGAATCGAGTTAGATATGAAGACAAGATTATTCCAAAATGACATAGTATTCCATCATTTTGTAGAAAAGATTACCTGATTTTGAACTAGTGCATTATTTTGACTGGCTTTGCCAAGAATCCAAGCAGAAGTAGTCCGGATTTCTGGCTTAGTGTTGTGAAGTTCCTGAATCACCGCAACAAGGCCGCCAAGTTTGTCAAGCTCTGAAACTTTAACGTAAAAGTGTTAACATGCTAAACTGAAAAAGAAAATAGAAAAATTTTAAAATGAGCAAGCACATAATCTTGTTGGCATGAAGTTCATATTCAAACTCTGAATAAGGGAAGACAATGCTATCTGTTGTAGACTCAGCTAGATTCGAAGAAACTACTTGCAAATGGTCATCCATAATTCCATATTTAGGGTAATCACTAATGAATTTAACTTTCTTAAATTCTTTTAAACCTTGTAATTACGCGGTGACATGTTCTTTGACTTGAAGAAGAAAACTGCTGCAAGATGATCAGTCAAACTTGTGGCGTATACCAAAAAAGAAAGCACAAGCAACAGAAAACTTTCGAACCACCTTCGAGATGTCCTAACAATTAGTTTTCAGGCGTAAAGAAAAATTCCACAATTAAGGTACAATTTCTTCCTGGATGGGTTTTGTAGGTTTTTATTCCCTAGCATATTGTAATTGGTATCAAGCTTGCTAAATGGCAATTTATCTATAGTGTTTTCTACCAAAGAAAATAGGAAAGAAACAAAACATTTACGGTCACAAAATTATTCAGTATGATTAATACTTCCAATCTTTGTATCTTAAGGAACAATAGTAAGAAAATTACATCTAATCTTGCATCAAAGCCATGTCTGCCTAAAAATGATGCTCCACAAACCTTACAGAAATGACATAGGATATCAAAACTTCTGTTTCCCACTTACAGAATCATGTACCGGCTGATGTTTTATGGTCTTTCTCAACCTAGATATACCACTTTGTGAAGCTATTATACTCTTAAATGTGTAGCTTCAACAGAATTGCCAGGAGAGAGAGAGAGAGAGAGAGAGAGAGACCTTACCATTTGCATTGTCAATGGGTTCAACAAGAATTAAAAGCTCATTCAGTGCACGTTGGCGATCTTCAAGTGAAATTGAAGAATTATTCAAGTCAGTAATTGCAATTTTCATCAATTCTGCATCTGATGGCATCTTCAACTTCTCCATCAGCTCCTGCACAATAGTCGTGATATAAGGTACACATAGCAGCATAAGATCCTCATCGTATACTATATATGGCCAAGTACTATAGTAAAGATTTTTAACACCAACAGTGCATGCACAACCATAGTGATCAAATTAGCATCTAGTATCCGCTGGTTTGATCTGAAACTCCAATATTTCAATGGGTGAATTGCACTCCCTAGTCCCATGAAGCCCTGAACTAACACACACATGCACACACACACACACACACACACACACACACACCCCAACCCCCCCATCTTAAAAGAGAAGTTAGCAAGGCAAACATATATTAATATCTTTATAAGAGAATTGCTGGATGTAGATGTTAAATGGCGATGTAAAGCATGAATAAAAATTAAATTCACAGAATAAAATTTTTAAAAAATATTGAAAATTTATTTTTAAACAGAATGAACAATGATATCAATAGAGAAAAATGACAAACTTTGTTATAACAAGAATAACCACAAGCTTACTTATCATAATTCATTTCCAACAAATGCATGGCCAAATTCTTACCTTTATTTCTATCTGCCGTTTTATCAACTCTTCCGCAGATATTTTCTGAATATCATCAGCTTTTTCTTTCAACTTCACAGGATCAGAATGACCTATTCCAAAAAGGAAAGCTACGAAGTCAACAATAAACTGGAAAAAGAATATAAAATGTAAAACTAAGAGATTAGTTCCATGAGCAGAGAAGAAGTGATCCGTGTTATTGAGCAACAAATGGAAAAACTACGCAGTTTATGAAGGTTGATCAGTTGCGCAGGTTGTTCCTTTTTTCTCCTTTGATGTGCACCAGATGTTAGCTCTAGAAACTTAAATGAAAGGCATTTTCAGATGAAAGTGAGATGAAAACAACCAGTCAAATAAGATAGTGACAAAGAAATCTTGCAGTAACTAGGCGAATTGAGTTCCAGAAAAAATGGGATTACCCGAGGATCCAAAATTGTTAGGTGGCAGATTCAGCAAATAATAGCTCAACGGAAGTGAATTAGAGAACGAGTTTGCGATTGGCCACTTGACCAATCATAAGAACACTACAGTTTGCTCTATTCGGGGTCTAGTTTATTGTTCCCTTCATATTCTTCCAAATAATTTACCATTTAATACTCTGTTTTGATACCGAGATGGAAAAGGGACGATGGATGGATCTGTTTACCGATAGCCCATTGGAGCATGCTGTCGAGGAGGAGAAACCCCGGCGAACTCGTCGGAGGCGTCGTCCTCCACGGCGGAGGGGTCGTCGGAGTCGATTGCCGTAAGCAAATCCCTCTCGTCCTTCCCCGTGGCCCAGAAGAGCCCTCCCGCCGCTTCCGACTTGTTCGCGCGCTCCTTCTCCGCCGCCGCCGCCGCCCCCACCGCCGCTAGCAACAGAAGGAGAGCGCAGGTAGAGAGCTTCATGGCGCCGCCGACACCAAATCCCTCGAGCTATAAGAAGACGACGACGAGCGCGGTGACAAAGGGCACGGAACGAGGGAAAGGAAAATAAAAACCCTAGATCGAGAGTCGAAGAAGAAGGAGAGGTATAACAGAAGGTAACGAGGATTCGAGAGAGCCATCGGAGTCCGTTTATACTTGATATATACGGTAGTCGATTCCCGTGCTTACTTACTATTTACTAATTAATTAAATTAAATTAATAATAATAGGTGGTGCTTTCGTGTTCTTCCGCTGTCTATTGGCTGTTGGCATGGAACTGACATCATCCGCAAGGATGACTCTGGACGACTTGATTGTCGAGTTTTCTGGATTTTTTTTTTTCTTCTATTGGCTGTCCAGATGAGCCGCACATCAGCGGCCTATGGGCTGGCCCAGTGGAACAGAACGGCAAGCGCGTGCATACCGGCCTACAGTGCCAGGTCTGGGGCCGGAAAAGAGTGGCCTGGTACGATCCTCGGCTTTGCCAGGCCGGGCGGGAAATCGGGCCCTCAACGCAATATGGCCCATGCTCTGGATACTAGATAAGTCCAGGGGAAGTTTTTCGCAGCTAGTGTCCAGAGCAAACACGACCCACGCCCTCTCCCGGCCCAGTTGTCCAGAGCCTGAGAATCAGAAATCACAATCAGACCACCACTACACGCTCACGCTCTTACCTCCCCTCTCTCGTCACGCTGCTCGTTCACTCTCTTTTCATTTGGGTTTAAGTGATTAGGGCGCCGCTCGCTCGCTCGCTCGCTCCCCCGCCGCTCCGCCGCTCGCTCCCTCTTGTGTACCGAAGAGAAGGAAGCCACCAACACCTCCCTCTCTCCACCACTACCTCCACCTCAATTTCTCCTTCTTCTTCTTCTTCTTCTTCTTCTTCTTCTTCTTCTTCTTTCAAGCAGCAGCGATGGTGAGGCTAACTGCGGACCTGATCTGGAAGAGCCCGCACTTCTTCAACGCCATCAAGGAGCGCGAGCTCGATCTCCGTGGTTTGAGGCTCTCACTATCCACCTTCCATTATCTCCTTCTTCTTCTTCTTCTTCTCTTCTTCTTCTTCTCTTCTTCTTCTCCGCAGATTTTAGGGTTACAAACCTCAACCTCTGTTTCTTCTTCTTCTAATACTCTTACTATTACTACTACTACTACTACTACTACTACTACTACTGCCTCCGTTTCATGCGGCAAAGTAATTGATGAGCTCACGATGCTCTTTTGCTGTTGTGGTTTTGGGCTCTCAGGTAACAAGATTGCTGTTATAGAGAACTTGGGTGCCACCGAGGTAGTTATCCTTCCACCTCTATTGCATTTCATCATCTCCAGTAGATCCGTAGAGAAAAAATAATATTCACTTGCTTGTTCGGTTGTTTTGATGGGTCTGTTGCTCTTTGGTCCTTTGGGCTGTTACAATGCAGTATCAACTTAATGCTATTTGATATTTTGTTGGATTTGGAAGCATTTATCCCGCTGGGATTATATATGTTGTAATAGAAAGGTCCTGAACTTAAACTTGTGCCAAAATCTCCTGAATTGAAAGGTAGACGTTTGTTAAATCTTCCTATAGATGTGAATTGAAAGGCGATAACTCATGCTTCTTCTTCTTATCACTCTGCAAATGATGGAGCAAAGAATTTTGTTCCATTTTATTGTTGTAGCTTCCAATTAGCAGCACTGACTTGAAGGCTTTTAAATTGAATAGGAGTGGGAAAGATCTTTCGTCAATTAAACATGAGCATGATTATGGGTTTCTTCTATTTTCCATGTAATATAATAGTATCTGCAGATGAAGTGAACAGGAACAGAAGAAACATGAATGATGAAGTTTTTTTTTTTTTTAAATAAAACTAATTTTCTGTTTTACATCTAATACTGAAGTTTAACACAGAAAACACGTGAATGGGTTTCTTCTATTTCTTCTTCTTTTTTTTCATTAGTTGCATCCTTTTCTGTTGATTCGATGATGCCTGTTAATTGAAGTTAAATATATTTCTTTTGAATTAGTAAAAATTTATTTATTTCTCATACCCAAAAAATAGATAACATTTTGTACTCACAAATGCCTACATGTGTTTTTGTCTTTGCTCTCAACAGGACCAGTTTGATACCATCGACCTCTCTGACAATGAGATTGTGAAGCTTGAAAACTTTCCTCATTTGAATCGTCTTGGCACTCTGTTAATCAATAATAACAGAATCACTCGAATCAATCCCAACATTGGAGGTGAGACTATATGGTGCTAACGAAAATCGTGTGGCAATACGATTATTATATTTATATATATATATATAGAGTCCGGCTACGGTGCTTGTAAAAGTACCAAGCATTTTGTGCTTGTGAATTTTTTACCGTTAGATCTACGTCTTTGATCAATTTCACCCGTTAGATTATACTATTCAACCACCCATTTAATCCAAGGGGGCCCACATCATCCTAACCGCACATCTGTTAATTCAAGGGTTAAAAACTTACAAGCACCAATGACTTGGTACTTTTAAAAGCATAGGAGCCCAATTCTATATATATATATATATATATATATAGAACTAGGCTACTATGCTATTAATAGCACCAAGTCATTGGTGCTACCAAGTTTTTGGCCGTTGGATTGAGCGATGTGCGGTTAGGATGATGTGGGCCCCAAAGGGTTAAGTGGGTGGTTGGTTGGTTGAATAGTATGATCTAACGGGTGAAAATCATCAAAAGGGTGGATCAAGGGTTAAAAACTTACAAGCACCAAGTGTTGGTACTTTTAAAAGCATAGGAGCCCAATTCTATATATATATATATATATATATATATATATATATATATATATATATATATATATATAGTAGGGCTACTATTCTCTTATGAGTATAGAGCCCTTTGTATTCATAAGTTGTTTTTGATGTTGGGGTTTTCGAATGGACGATCCACACTATTAAACATGATTTAGAATATTTGAAACTTTTAGAAAATAAGTTTCGTAATTTTTCGAAATCATTATAAAGTCCATCAAGCAGGTATAAAATGAACGGTCAAAATCGAACGACATCGTAAAAATGGATGATCGGATCCTTCAATTTAAGATCGAAGTTATTGATCTTTATTTAGGCCGTGAATAGAATTTTCTATCAAAGATTCAACCTATTCTGATTCTTTTACACCATTAAATTAGCAAATATCTCATACCGGCCGTTAAAAATTGTCATTTTTGTGAGCTTTTGATCGTAAGGTAAATGATATCGAAAAATTATAAAATTTGATTTCTAGAAGTTTTAAATGCTCTAGATAATGTTTAACTTGGTTGATTCGGAAGCTCTATTATCGAAAACAACTTATGAATACGAAGGTGATCGTACTCATAAGAGTATAGTAGCCGGACTATATATATATATATATCACTCGGCATGATGATTTGACATATTCTTCCAATTTGCAGAATTCTTGCCAAAATTGCATACTCTGGTCCTTACAAACAATCGCCTAGTGAATCTTGTGGAGATTGATCCCCTGGCATCACTTAAGAACCTGCAATTTCTCAGCTTACTGGACAACAATATCACGAAGAAACCAAACTATCGACTGTATGTGATCCACAAACTGAAGCACTTGCGCTTGCTTGACTTCAAAAAAGTAAAGCAGAAGGTTAGAATTTTCTCTGGTACCTTAGTTTTGGCGAGGTTTTTACATGCTCGTTTTTCTTGACCTCCTTTTCTTGATCCTGATTTATTGCTTGTGAGTATTGGTTTGAATCTGAGTCAATCATTTTTGCTGTCAGCAAATATTTTTGTTCTTATGCATATGCAGTCAAGGCCTTATGTCTTACTCTTCTTGTTTATTTTGCTGAAACCTGCAGGCAGACACTACCTAGCTACCCTTTTGAGACAATGCATTACTAGAACCATTGAGTTATTCATTTTCTCCGCTTTTTTAGTGCAAAAAGTACTTATTGTGTTAAAATGTTGTTACTCTGCGCTTCATTTACGTAAGTATCATTAATGTGCTATGGGCATATTATTCCTAAGTCACCTGTTTTAACAGCTGAATGTGTGCTTTGACCAATTCTTTATCATCTTGATAGAATTATTTCCCCCAAAAGTAATACAAAGAAATATCAACTTGATCTGTTCTCGTCTCAGCAATCTCATATCATTCTTTTTGCCGTGCCTAGTACTAAAAAGGTACTATAATGTTTTGCCTGACTTTAGAGGAAATAGAGAGGAAAGACATGAATACATGATAGAACATATTTTGGTATAAGAACCTTGCTCAAAGCAAAACTGGGTGGAAGAATAAAATTCGTAAGTCCGACAGCAAAATAACCAGGAGTAAATGCTTGGTGTTCTTGTTGTTATTGCTGCTGTTGGAAGTAATCTATTCTTGATCTAGGCTGCAGAACTTATGGTGTCAAATTAGTTAAACTATAAAATGCTAGTTTTTATAGTACTTGAAATGTTTTGATGAATTCTCTGCGAACTATTGTTGTTAATCTTTTGGCTTATGCTGTTCTTTTAGATCATGTTATGAAAAAGTTCTGATGAATTCAATTTGCTTCTTAACTTACGATATTTTTTCCTGCATCCTTTGAATTCAGATAAGTTTTTAGCTTGACCCAGCTTTATAGAAGCTCCAATTCTAGTTCATGCAGTTTATCCTTGCAAAGTAGATGTGTAATATATTTATATATTGCTTTATGTTATGATGTTTCTGGTTTTAGGAAAGGATTGAAGCAGGAAAGCTATTTGCATCAAAAGAAGCAGAAGAGGAGGCTAAAAAGGTATCCACGAAAACATTTACCCCTGGAGAGGTTGCGGATGTACCGGATACTTCAAAAACTGATCAGGGTCCCAAGGTTGTTGCCCCCACCCCTGAGCAGATTACAGCCATCAAGGTAAGCATTTGATCTTCAACCCCATTTTGTAGTGTAATGGGAAAGCCTGAGCTTTAGGTCCATTTGGCTCCAGCAAGCTTCTGTAGAACTGTTGCTTGAGTAGAACTGCTGGTCAAAGCATTAGCAGTTTCTTTACTTAAAAACCTTCCCAACTTCCAGCTGTAGTAGAAGTGGAAGCTTGAAATGACAGCTTCTACTTTTGATCTCTATGATGCTTATTTTAGCTCCTTGCCAAGCAAAACTCCGAACTTTTTTATTTTTTTGCTGAAGATTGCTGCTTCTCACATAAAGAAGCTGTTCAAGAAGTCAAGCCTAGCTGGCTCTTGGAATGTGGTTGTAAATCCTGATCTCATTTTTATTAATATAGGTTACTCTTTCTTTCCTATCTATAACAAACTATTGGAGATAATTGAATCTACTTCTCATATAATTCCAATATTGTCAATGATCTTGATTGTGCCCGAATATTGGTAAG
Source organism: Aechmea fasciata (assembly GCA_025177825.1). NCBI lineage: Eukaryota > Viridiplantae > Streptophyta > Magnoliopsida > Poales > Bromeliaceae > Aechmea > Aechmea fasciata. Next base: position 5,234,594 of record CM045934.1, read on the forward strand.
ACACTTAAACCTGAGTTTGAAGATTAACTAAATGGATGGTTTGATGTTTGCAGGCTGCGATTGTTAATTCTCAAACACTTGAAGAAGTCGCAAGGCTTGAAAAAGTAATGTATTTCTGCATGGTGAAGCAAAATGTTCTTGTCTGTCATTTGTTCCATACCATTTTTGTGATTGACCTTTTTCCCTTTCCTTTTTATCCTTTTTCGTTGCTTTGATTATAGGCTTTGAGTTCTGGTCAGATTCCTGCTGAGTTTTTAAATCCAAGCAATGGTACTAACATGACTTCAGGCAATGAGAAAGCTGAAAAAATGGACACAGATGGTCAGAATGAAGATCGTGATGCTCAAGAGCAAAAGCAAAATGTAGATGGTGAACCCATTGAAGAGGTACTGTCTAAATGTTGCGCTATTTATTTCCCTTTTTAGACAAAAGAAGGTTCATTTATTTCCTCATAATAATTTCTGAGTGGAATGATATTTGTCTTCCTCATTCCAAGTAGAATTTTCAGCTCGAAATTATACTCCACTGTTTTCTTTGTTTTAATCATTTCTTAGTTTTAATGACAATGGTTTTAATCAGGTCTTTCATTTCATCTTTCTTTCCAGGATTGAGATTGCTACTCCAATCATAATTTTCGGATGGTTATCCCTGCATGTCAATGCTCTGTTCTGCAAGGGGTTCATACTGCTGATCTGTCATAGTCAGAAAAATTGCCGACATATTGTGTTATCTGTGTTCTACAATATTTTTTTTTCACCCCCCCCCCCCCCCCCATCCCCGCCAACTTTCAGAGTGTGCCTCGTTAGTGCCACTGTACCAACCTGATATAACTCATCCTAATAGAGGCATCACTTTTTGAAATTTATCGTGCACTTCTAGAAGTAGAGGTTGGCGAATATGCTCTCTACTAACAACAATCAGTGTATCCAATGTTAGTGCCGGTCATGATTATAAACATCTGTAACTATGCTGAGTTCTTTGTTCTTTAGGAATGGAGGCATTTTTGTGGGCTCCGTTAGAACTTTGCTTCAGGTGAAAATAGCTGTTGCAAGTGTTGCATTTTGAATTGTTTAGTAGAAAATAAGTCGGAAGAAGAGAGCAGAGGTCTGATGAGTAAAACAGAAGACAAAGTTAGGCTCTCTCATTGGGTTTTTGTGGTTGTTGCAATCAACTTTTCACGAGTGCCACAGTTCACAAGGCTTGCTTGGATTCGATCTTTTCCTGCTATGTGCAGAACATCAACTGCTCAGTCTTCATATGGCTTCGATGAGAACAATCCATGAAGAAGACAGTATCGGTTCTAGCAGAATTACCATTTCAGCTTTAGACATCATCCGCTGTCTGTCGATGCCATAAAACTGATATTCTAAATTATTCTTTTATAGAAGAGAACAGAACAGAAGGTTACATAATGTTTGTCAACAGGCTGCACATGATTGTAGTTCTGCAGTTTTCGAGAGAAGAATGAGGCAAACTTAAATGGATATACACAATTCGACACAGTGAAACATCTAGTAAAGCTATGTATCAGCAACGATACCAACCAACAGCCACCCAGTATAGCACAACTTAAACATCAATCAAGAAGCAGATTTGACATAAACTTCTATCAAATAACCCAAAACCAAGACACAATAGAGCCAGCTGCTAACCCAATAACTAGGAATAGAACTATCACAATCCCTGCAGTCTCTGAATGCTGTATGGGCACAGTTTTGGGTGCAAGAATCATCAACACAGCAGTGAGATAACCATTTGTTAACCCGAGAAGGCATGTCAATACCATGACCGGAATTTCAGTCCTAAAGAATTTGGGTCCATGCAAACAACCCAAGAAGAGGGGATAAAACAGCAGCCTCACAACACACCCAACAACCGCAATATCCGCATTCTCAAGCAAATAGAGGGCCGGCAGTGATTTCCCAACCAGATCGAAGACATTATATCCCGCAATGAGAATAATTGGATACCAATCTTTAAGGGCTTCAGAATGCACGTCCTCTGTTATATATCCCGGAAATATAGAGAGGGTAACAACATAGATGAGGAATATACCAAACCCGTGCCATTTAACTCTTCTCACAATGCTCCACAAGGTTGATCGCCAAGCAGACCCAGTCATTGAGCTTTTCTCATTGCTCTCCTCCTTGAGAGCCCGCAGTTTGATGTTCTTGTAGTGTTGGACGACAGGGAGGTGGTCTGCTATGTTGTAACAGACGAGACAAATGGCCATCACTACAATGCTGACGATGAAATAGAGGATCGCACTCTTTCTTAGACCGTGGGCATCTTGTGGGTAGATAGCTTTGGTAAGGACTCTCATTATTGAGACAAGGACTCCTGCAGTTATCACAGAGAGTACATTAATGTTCTCTTTTTTTCAAAATATGTAAGGATTCTTGTGAGCAATAAAGAAACTTACAGAGTGATTATGTAACTTAAAGAAACTAAAGAATAAAAAAGAAGAAAAACAAGAAAGAAAACGAGAAATTCTCACCTCCAATCCAAACTACAGAGAGTTCTATATAACGCTACAATATGAGCAACCTCAAAGTGGAAGAAACTTTCAATCATTTTGGTTTGTATAAATTGGACTTTGCTACGATCACTCCACATCCATGCAAAAGCAATTTTTATTTTCATTTTCATTTTCCAGCATGTAGTCATTATCACTTCATCATAGCTGTGAGCATGGGACATGGAATGACCAACTCTAGCTCTAGGGTAGGTTTTCTGATCTGCATGCAAGTAACCCAGGTCTTATAGGACACAAATTGCTTCCATGTTTTTGGCAAATCTGATAAGATTTCTCATTATCCCATTTTCAACAGGATGAGATTTCTGACAGCCTTAAAACACTCATTGCCCTACTCCTTCATGTTCTCTAGGATTTCACCAAGGAATTTCTTAATGCTGACTTTTCAGAAGTGTCACTCACATATCAAAACATTACCACTTTACTTTGAAAGGATTTAAACGAGAGATTTAGAGAGAAGGCATTATCTAAATGTGGCAATGTAACCGACCGTCCCTAGAGCAAGTGGCAAAGGGCTTGGTGGTTGGTACTCGAGACCCAAGTTCGAATCCTTGTTGATTCACATTTCCAGCTAAGTTTATTTCTAAATGAAATAAACGAAGTGAGTAGGGTGCTACCTATCTCTCAAAAAAAATGTGGCAATGTAATAGGTTCAAAGATATAAAAAGTAAGAGATTTGCAAATTGGTACAGACAATACTGAAGTTAGAGGGCAACCAAACTTCTTCCACCATAAGGATGCTATTATAGATTCAGACCAAGGACAATGCTATAGGATCAAAACTCTAATAAGAGTCATGAAGAACTTGCCACAACATATCAAATTACTTTCAGGCTGAAATGATAGCATACGAGCATTAGTAAGATGTTGTAAGATGTTGTAGTGAGCAGTATGCCGGTGGCATAAATCAATTATAAAAGGGATGAATCAAACAACTCGTATCTAAAAGAGAAGTCATATAATTAGCTGGAATAGGCTTCGGCTTCCCCCCCCCCTCTCTCTCTCTCTCTCTCTCTCTCTTTTTGGGCCAATAGACTCGTTCAGCTAGAAAAGGCAAACTCTTAATTCCAACAGCAAGCTCAGATCATGCTGCCGGATCAAGTCAGAGCAACAGGCGGGCAAATGGACAGCAGATTCCAAACACGAGCAATTACATCTCATAGTAAATCTTAGCCAGAGGTGGATCTGCGGAACTAAATCAACTACTAAACGAAGGCTTTGACCTACGTTTGAGCACAAAAAAATAATGAAACAACAAAAAATCAACTTGTAAAACCTAAAACAGATCTCAAAGTTCCTACTTTTAACTTTTCCAACTCCAAAATAATCAATTTGGAAAAATATTACCAAACCGCACATAACATCAGCGAGCTCATGTCTTGCTGCTGGAATTGGATCAGATCAAGTTGAACGGCGGATCCCAGACAATCAAATCAAAAGATTCAAAAAACTAAAAGCAGCAGCACATATCGATTTTGCGGGGAAGAGGAGATGAGTAGTAGTTTACCGGAAAAGGCGGTGCCGGCGACCACAGCCTGCATGTAGCGCTCGGGGAGCTCGCCTGCGGAGCCGATGACCCCGCCCTGGACGAGGGCGTCGGCGACGCCGCAGAGGGCGGTGGCGGCGACGGTGACGTCGTAGGCGGAGTAGAGGCCCCTCACCCCCTTGACGTAGAGGGCGTCCATGATGGGGACGATGAGGAGGGCGAGGGCGAAGAGGGCGAGGCCCGAGTTGATGCGGAGCGGGGCGCTGGACTTGTGCGCCCACCCGACGATGAAGAGGAGGGGGACGAGGCAGGAGAGCATGTAGGCGACGGAGAAGACCCGGTCCACGGGGACGCCCGGGTAGAGGTAGCTGAAGTAGTCCACGGCGGTGATGAAGGCGTTCCACGGGAGCAGGAACCCCGCGCCCAGGGTGAAGAACACGGCGTACCCGATCCCGAAGAGGTCCTCCGGAGGCGGAGCGGCGGCGGCGGAGGAGGAGGACGAGGAGAAGAGGGGGCCATCGGGGGCCTCGTCCTCCACGGGGAGGACGAGGAGGTTCTTCCGCTCCTCCGCGGAGGAGGCGTCTCCTTCCCAGGTGAGGCCCCCCATGTCGATCAACGCGTCGCCTCTTTCTCCACCTCCTCGACGATGACGACGACGACGGCGTACGAGGAGCGCGTCGCGTGTGCCGCAGATTGCTAATGATGCGAGTTGCAGAACCGAAGCGGAGGTTGGGACTTGGGAGACCTGTTTTTATTTGTTTAGTTTCAACCCATAATTCAACTTGTAATTTTTGTTGGCTAATTTTTGCATTAAAAAATCACTTATTTTGAATTTTTATAAAATCGGCCGCTTTTTCACTTTTTTATATACGAGGACATTTTGATCAGATTTGAAAAAGCAGATCAATCTGCAAAAAAAACAAAAAATAATCCGATTTTATAAAAATCCAAAATAAATAAATTTTTTATACAAATTTGCCATAATATTATTCTATCTAAAACAGAAAAACTTCTTCAGAGTTTTAAAAAATTTATTTTTTCGTTACATAAATAAATCCGGCAATAATGTGCAGCTAGGATAAAGCATATATCTATACATGCCTTTTCCTGTGTATATATAAATATAAATAAATTAATATATAAATTAATTAATTAATTAAAACTCATGTCATGCGTGCGGAGTGCGCCACAATCAATAGAAAACTCGCCCATTAGCGTGCGGGAGATACCTAACAATGAGTTCACATGCCGCACGCATTTTTCCTTTCCTTTTCCGATAAAAAAAAAAAAAAAACGTATGCAGCACGTGGCGCACGTCTCCTCTACATGCGTATCAATTCATGTGCTCTTAACTTCCAAGGCCACCTTGAGGCTCGGGGCAGTGAGTATAGAGAAGGTATTTTATTGTGTGGCTAAGAATAAGATGTACGCATAAAAATATTTGTCAATGTAAAAAAATCAATTAGTAGTTGGGATTAGTACTCTAGTGCCCGCCTATTTGATCATTCCTGAAGCAATTTTAATTAGTGCTCCAATAGTTGGCAATCATATGTCCAACAACTACGAAGTTTTGAAGTTAAATTGCGTCTATTATTAGTTATATGATTTTGCCTCGAAATCCTTTCAAGCAAAACTAAAGGTCAAAATGTTATTTAGGTTGCTGGGAGCAACTTATAGCCAACATTTGATTAAAGCTTTAATTAGTTAAGCACAACCTCTACCTGTTTGATAGATAATAAAAATAGAGTAACAAAGGATCGAGAAACATCACTTCGTACAGACGATTTTGATGGATCTACGGAGTTATCAATTAATAGCCGTTTTCGTGGGCCCTTCCTCACCGGTCACTGGAGCCGAACTCGTTCTGCTAATAACATCCACCCACTCGTCAACGATGTCGCCATGAAAGAGAAGTACTATATTTTTTGTGGTGCCTCCGCTTGCGTGTTAAGCTGTGAGCCATTTATCATTGGGCTGGCGCTTCACGATGAGTAGCTGGAATCACTCGGTCGAATTATTTTTGGGCCTTGGCTTTAAATTTCGGGCACAAAAATGGGCTGGAGCCCATTAGCAATCACGTGCCACGCACGTGAAAGGCCCAAAGTTAAAATAACCGCATCGTCTTCTTCCTTGCCGGTCACAGCTATGTGCGCTATCTCTCTCTCTCTCTCTCTCTCTCTCTCTCTCTCTCTCTCGTGTGGTAGATCACCAGTGGCGACGCCGCTCTCCACCACCACCACATCCCTCCTCCTCCTTCGCAGCCGCCTCTGCCCCATCAATTTAGTCTAGGGTTTCCTCTCCGTCGCTCGTTCCCTTTTCGAAGATGGTGAGATCTCTCTCTCTTCTCTCTCTCTCTCTCTCTCTCTCTCTCTCTCTCTCTACTGTTTCTCTTCTCCAATTATCCCATTTTTGCTGATAATTCCATATATCTTCCTTATATTTTGGATCGTTCGTGGCTTCAATTGCAATAATGTTGCCCTGATTAGCTCTTTTCTCTTAGGGTTAACGTGTTTGTCTTTGGAACTTAGGATTTACGGCTTGTTGGTGCGATCATGCCTTCTTTTATACTCCTCTCTATTTATCTTCAGTATATAAATTGGGTTGTGAAAAGAGGGCAAATTTGGATGTGACCTCCGATATCTTTTGGAAAAGAATAAGAAAAAAAAATTCCTTTGGGGAAAAAAAAATGTGTATGCATCAGAGAAAAAAACGCGACGACCAGTTTGGTCATTGCATCAGAGAAAAAAACACGACGACCAGTTTGGTCATTCCAAAATTTGAGCTTGGCTTCTTATATGAATATTTTTGTAGCAATTTACGTGGTTTTGGTACGTACTTGATTGGTGTTAGCTGTAATCTCTGATAAGAAGTGTCAGTCAATCTTAGATTTTGGATATTGTAGTGTGAAACTTACATAAAAAGAGCTGACGAATGCAGGAGGAGAATCTCGATGCTGCAATAGAATCTCTTTTGAATGTGGAGAAGCAAATGAGACTGGCGGGCGACGTTGCAGGAACTAAGAAAGCTGTTATTGACATCATCGAGCTATGTTATAAGGCTCATGCATGGAAGACTCTGAATGATCAGATTGTTCTTCTGTCTAAGAGAAGAGGTCAGCTTAAGCAGGTACAAGTTACTACATTCCCCTACTTCATTATCTAGTTCATGTTTTCAGGTTTCAGCCAAAGCTCTGAAAACTCAACTGAAACTTTGCAGTTCCATGCTCTCATGATGCTTAATGCATGACGTATCACTCTTGTCTAGTTAGATTGTTAGCCAATATCTGGTGAAACTATAGCTTTTAGGACCAAACCTTGTAAATACATGGTTCATATAGGTTATCTTATTGTCTTATTTGTTCTTTCTATGATCTTTTCTATAAACAAGAACATAACATGACGGAAGTAATCTGAAGCATCATTTTAGTATCTTTAATATTGTGAAGTTAAAGTTTTATTATAACCATCTTGATTCTCTATGCTGTCTTTGTCTTTTCAACATATTTGAAGATGGTTCGTGAGCCGCCCAAAATTACCCTCAAACTTTCTCTGTGCTATAATATTGATATGCCTTTGTCTCTACTTATTAGGTTTGACTGTATGTATCAGTGCTGCACAGTGAGGAAAAAAGATATGGAAAAAACTGAGTTCCCTTGAGATGAGGATGTTGAAGCGGATGCATGGAATTAGAGGAAAAGATATATTATGTAGTGGTGAAGAGTAGAGACTAACTTCAACTATAAAGTGAGTGAGGAAAGGGCGTGCTCAAGGTTATATTACCGGAAGTGGTGCAAAAAGATATGATGTTAACAATACAAGAGGATTTGAATAATAGGATGCATAGAGCCGACCCTTAAAGATTGGGACTAATCTCCTGTTGTTTCATACTTTTATATTAGGCACAAATATACCGACAGCATTCTATTGTGTTGAGCAAAAGCATACTTATAGCTGTACTTTTTTCACCAGCGGGCACTTGTAGTTAAGTATGTTTTACATGGACAGTGTCCTAACCACCTAAGCAGCTTCCCACGAATAGAAAGAGAAGTAAAACTTGGTAATTGCTGGCCTGCTTTTGAGTTTACAACTGCTTTAGTAGACTGTCCCATGCACTGAAGGAAGTGAAGTTGCAATATTGGCGGCTGCCTTTTTACTTTTCCATCTTTCTGTGAAGCTTATCTTGTCTACATGTCACTTTAATCTTTTGCATTTTCTTATTTTCTTATGAGTGATGTATAAAATGTGGTTGGTTCTTTTTGTTCCGCTACTTTGTCTTCTGCAGGCTGTTACTGCTATGGTACAAAAAGCAATGGAATACATTGATGAGACGCCTGACCTGGACACACGTATAGAACTTATCAAAACACTAAACAGTGTCTCTTCAGGGAAGGTAGGGATACTGTATAAGTGTATATGCATCGGCTAATGTCACCTGCTTGGGGTTTATAGTACAGCAACTTGTGCTCAAATGTAATATGTTTTGGAATCCATTTGTAGATATACGTTGAGATTGAGAGGGCACGCCTGATTAAAAAACTTGCAAAGATCAGAGAAGAGCAAGGACTTATTGCAGAGGCTGCTGATTTGATGCAAGAAATAGCTGTAAGTTTGTACTGTAGTTTCATGACTGTTTGAAGTAAGTATGAGCTCTTTTATTATAGCTACCTCCGAATGGTGCTTTTTTGGTTTCTAATATCTACTTCCGTGGCGCTCTTTTACTGATGTGTGAACTTTTCAGGTGGAAACATTTGGAGCAATGGCAAAGACAGAGAAGATAGCCTTTATTCTTGAACAAGTATGCTGCCATGGTTCAACTTTTTTCTCACCTCTCCTTATTCAGAAATTTAATGTTTGGGTGTTTGTATAACTCTATTGCATTAATTAAATTATTACTTTTTTGATGACTAAATTTTTTTCAGGTTCGTCTGTGCTTAGATCGGCAAGATTATGTCCGTGCACAAATTTTGTCAAGAAAAATTAGTCCTCGAGTATTTGATGCAGATACATCTAAAGAAAAGAAAAAGCCTAAGGAAGGTGATAATGTCATTGAGGAGGCTCCTGCAGACATACCTTCTCTCTTGGAGTTGAAGCGCATATATTATGAACTAATGATTTGGTACAATGATGCTTATTTTACTCGTTAATTTTGTGGCTGCAAATTTTGTATGCTCTCTCAGGCGGAATTGCCTAATTAATATATAATGTCTGGGTTTCTTAAATTTTTATCATATATACAATTTCAACATAGAAAACGTGCATGGACATTTTAGTTTTAATTTACAAAATTGCAAAAGGAGGTTTAAAAGAAAGTTCTGAGTTCCTGTGGTGTAGCTGTTGGGTTTTCTGAATCACTTGGATGATGAGATCTATTCACATGTAGGATGCGTGTTGTTTCATTCATGAATATTCTTGGTTCTACTTTTAAGTATGTGACTTTGTTTTGAACCTGCATATATAATGTGTTGTCATTCTATTAATTTAACGCTTGGATCATGCTGAGTGGATAATTATTTATTTTCTTTATGGTGTTTTTGTAGCTATCATTCTCATAACAATGATTATCTGGAGATTTGCCGTAGTTACAAAGCAATATATGATATTCCATCTGTGAAAGAGGACCCATCACAGTGGATCCCGGTAAATCTCTAAATTCTTCGTTATTCTTCTTCTTTAGGTACTTTGCCAAATTGACTTGATGAGATTGATTTTCATCTTAGGTTCTTAGGAAGATTTGCTGGTATCTAGTGCTGTCGCCACATGACTCAATGCAATCGAGCCTTCTTAATGCTACTTTGGAAGATAAATATCTTTCTGAAATTCCTAATTTCCAGTAGGTGCTTTCTTGGGCTAATATTCTAAATATTGGACCTCTATAATACTATGTAATCAAGTCAGTTAAGATCATATCAATAATGTCGACCTTGCTGATCCATCTTATCAGATTACTGCTAAAGCAGTTGGTTACTATGGAGGTGATTCAATGGACTAGTCTCTGGGAGAAGTACAGGGATGAGTTTGCTAATGAGAAGAATTTGCTTGGAGGCCCTTTGGGTGACAAGGCAGCAGAAGACCTGAAACTGAGGATCATTGAACATGTAATCTTGCTGCCATTCATCTATTCCTCCTTTGGACTTGCCCTCCTATGCATACTCTTTTGATTCCTTATTAATTCAAACATAATCTGTACTTCTTCAGAACATACTGGTTGTTTCAAAGTATTATTCAAGGATTACCCTGAAAAGGCTTGCAGATCTACTGTGCCTCGGCTTGCAGGTTTGCTTTCATTTCCTTTCATCTTGGTTTATCATATTAATACGATTGGTTTTGTGATCCTTCGTATCGGTATTTACATGTGATATCTTATGTAATGATTTATTTACTTAATGTTTGAACCATCTAACGCGGACATGCTTATGAAGAATAACCTATTCTTCTTCCCTTATGGATTGTTTCTGTCTTAGATTCCTCTTCATGTTGATAATCCAAAGTTTTGAATGGATGGCTATTTGGTATACGAGAAAGAGGATTATTCGAATATTATCATGTTGTATCTGTATGTTTCCATGAAAATTTGAGAGCATAATAAGCAATTCCATTTTTGGACCAATGCTTACCTTTTTCTGACATTCAGTATAATCAGACTTGAATGCAGTAGCCAGTGATTTAAAATTTTGCACTGTGACCTGAATATTATGAAAATTGTCATGGAAATAGCAAGTGTTAAATAGCCAATGATATATTTGTGTTATCATGAGCATCGCAATTATGGTACTCTCTTTTTAAAAAAAATTGGTATCAGGAAGCAGAAAAGCATCTGTCGGATATGGTGGTCTCGAAGTCTTTGGTGGCAAACATCGATCGACCAATGGGGATCGTGTGCTTTCAGACAGCCAAAGACAACAATGACATCCTAAACTCCTGGGCATCAAACTTGGAGAAGCTTCTTGACCTCGTCGAGAAGAGCTGCCACCAAATACACAAGGAGACCATGGTCCATAAAGCTGTCCTCCAAGCTTGATATCTGTAACACTGCTTTTTTCTGTGCGCTAGCTTGTGCACCTGTATTCTTTTGATTGAATTTGTCACCCTGCGGTGATTTGCAAACGTCTTTTACTATTCTGTTCTAGAAACTCACTGCATGTAACTTCTGATAAAAGAATTGAGTTGCTCATTACTGAGTATTTATATGGTATCAGGTGTTTGTTATTATCTGTATTGCGTCCGCAACTCCACATGTATCATATGCGAGGACCTTGATATTCCAAGTACTAGAGCTGGCAAATTGGTTCGTCACGTCTCATATGTGGAGCCCTTGATATTTCAAGTACTCGTTCTGGCAAATTGAATACGAATTGCTATTCTGAATTTAGCCTGATAGGCTCGGGTCTCATATGACGCAAGCAAGATGTGTGTGGAAGATAGGGCGAGCATAGCATTACTACATTCCTCTTCTACTGGTTCCCCTTTCTTAGTTGCTATACATTCATCGCATTAATAAGATTAGAATGTTACGATGAATTGATGTTGTTTGCACGAAATGATGGTCGAGATGTACTATAAACAGTAACTGGGGACTGGGAGAGAATTAGGGTGTAAAACGGGCCGGACCGGGCCGAGCCCGGCACAGCTACTGTAGCATCCATGATGGGCCGGCCGGCCGGGCTCTTCGGGCCGTGTTGGGCCGCATTTCTGGGGCCCGACGGCCCGGCACGGCAAGGCCTGCTTGGGCCGTGCCAGCCGGGCTCTTCGGGCCGTGTTGGGCCGCATTTCTGGGGCCCGACGGCCCGGCACGGTAAGGGCTGCTTGGGCCGTGCCAGCCGGGCTCTTCGGGCCGTGTTGGGCCGCATTTTTGGGGCCCGATGGCCCGGCACGGCACGGCCCGGTTGGGCCGTGCCAGCCGGGCCAGCACCGCCGAAACACCAGGCCCAAGGTAATCTCCTCTGGAGGCCCGCCTCCCCAGGAGATCTCCTCCCAAGATCTGCCTAGGGAGGCATGCTTTTGGTCCAATGGCCCAAAAAATGATTTGAAATCTTTTTTTTTTCTTTCAAATATATATATATATATATATATAATTTAAATATTTGTTATTTTATTATTATTTTTATAAATTTTAAATTTTTTAACCAAAATATCAATTTAAATAAAAATAATTTCTTATTTATATTTTTATATTTTATTATATTTTTTAAAATAATTTAAAAAAGGGCCGGCCCGGAGCACGGCCCGGCCAGGCCCGCATGGCCCGCGCCTTCCGGGCCGAGAGGCTGTGCCGTGCCGGAGTCTAGGGAGTTCGGGCCTGGCCTGGCCCGGATTTGTTGTCGGGCCGAGCCCGGCCATGCCCTGGCCTGTGTCAGCCCGAAAAATGTGGGCCCTGCACGGCCCACATTACACCCCCTATAGAGAAGGCAAAACGTTTCGAACTTATTAAGAAGATTCAGGCGTACCATCAAATGACCACGTTATTCTATAAAAAGAGTCAGTAGAAACTGAAGACACTAGAGGAGATTGAACTATTAGAGTTACATGACCGCAGAGCGTGCAATATACACGTTTTTTATGTGAAAACCAAGTTATCCACTGTAAACAGCTTTGGCAAGTAAATAAATTATTCCTTAATGTTCTTGGACATTTATCAGGAGCACATCGTTTTCTCCAGTATTTCCTGTAACTCCCCGCTCTTGTATGCTTCTGCAACAGAAAATTTTAAAGTTTCAAATCAGTTCGAAGATTCATTAACCAGAAGTTCAGTAATAGAAATGGCATATTGGAGTCAAATTAAAGCTAAAAACAGAGCCACACAACTTGATCATGGATTATGCTTCTTAGGCAACTTAAAGTAGCCTGCAGAATAGTTTACATTAAAAATAAAAGAAAGCCTGCAAACATTTTTAATGAAGAGCTAGTTCTCCCTTCAGCAACACTTTACAAGTCAGAACATTCACCAAAATTTGATTTTTAAGAACCTTAATTAAGGTGACAAGGATCCTATACTTGAACTGCTAAAGAAGATCACCTACTGTCCTTCCACTCAACCCTAATAAGAGGTCCTTCTCTTACAACAGCTACAACACAACGTTAAATTCTGAACACCTCCTCCTTTTACTAGTACTATATAATGCTTTTGTAAATTATGGCCAATACCAGGTATATATACAAATAGATGAGTGCCGTATGGGGTAATTAGCGCAATAAAGTAGTCATGTTGTTCATGTAGTTAATTTCACGATTGACGAATGGATTTTGGCTAAATGTTCAGGAGCATTAGTGTGTTTCCCCTTCTAAGACACCGACAAAGCCCTAAAGGGATGCTGTACTTCATTATATAAGTCCGTCCTTTACCATACAATTTTGTGGAAATTTTAACAACTTTATCAAACCGAACTAAGGTCACTTCTACAATCTCAACTGAAAGTAGGGTATTTTATACAAACATGTCCTTCCAACTATTTTTACACATTAAAAAAAAAAAACAAAGATTACATGTGTGGCAGGATTTTCTAAAGTTTCTACCCAAACTGACATGAAACACCCAGTTCAAGGGTTTTGAGCTAATTAATAAGTTCCAAAATGATTTCAAATCATTCCATCTATACATTAGGAAAGCTTCACGCTGTTCACAATACTATATCAATTTCAGGGGATAATCACATTAACATAATATACATAAAACCAGAAAAGGTGTGCAGAGAAGTTTTTGCTCCAAGGAATTATTTTAGCTGTTTTCTGGATTTGCAGAAGGGCTGATTTTCAAGATCACTAATCTTATTATATGCTGGAAATCTCTAATGATAATTACCCATGTCATAAAGGTATCTGAATGCTTGAAAGTTGGATAGGTTTGCTAGTACATAAGGACTATATAATTCCAAACTTCTATAATATACGAGATGTTCATTCATTGATGAGGAACTAACCGTTAGCTTACAAAATGAGGCACCATCAGAGCCAAGATAGATTTTTTTTTTCTTTTTTCTTTTCGTGTGCGTGCATATGTAGAGGGAACAAAACAAAACAAAACAAAGTATAAAAATAAAAGAACAGAATGATCATCAGAACACACCAACTGTAATGTCGCAGCCGCCGAAGAACTCGCCGTCGATATAGAGCTGTGGGAAGGTGGGCCAGTTGGAATACTCCTTGAGACCCTGGCGCAGCATCTCGTTCTCGAGGATGTTCAAAGTCTCGAATGGCACGTTCAGCAACTTGAGGATCTGCACAACTGTGTTGGAGAAGCCGCACTGCGGGAAATCCTTGGTGCCCTTCATGAAGAGGACCACCTTGTGGGACTGGACCACCTTATCCACAGTCGACTTCAGCTCGGGAGTCAACGCTGCTCGAGAAAAGAAAAAGAAAGAAGAGCTGATCATGTAAAGCCCTAATTCAACAGCCAAATAAGAGAGGACGGTTCAAAAAAACAAGGCAATGTGATTGGCAAATCGGAGGTATTCCGATCAACTTAAACTTAATGCCTTTTGTCTGGATACTTATTAGTCCAAGAACAGTTGTGATTTCCACCAACTCCAATGCAAGTAAATCCGATAATTTGAGATCCGAATTGGTCATGAATTCAGCTTGATAAAGGCGAGAAACATTTGTGTTGTTGAACAACTACCATTCTAGTTATCATATAAATAGTAAAACACTCAAAACCAAATAAGAAAACAGTCGAGTTCATTCCAATTATTACATTTCATTCCAAACACCAGATTTCTACCATCTCCGAGTCCAGCTCCCTTGAAGTCGGTATTAAATTTGCAAACCAATTCAATTCTACCTTGTTTTGGTACCGAATTGAATGTGGGTGCAGCAGCCAAACAGTACGAACTGATGTTAGCATTAAAAAAAAAAAGATTTCGTTTTACTTGTCTGTTATGCTGTTAGGCTACAAGATAACATTAGAGAAACGAACCGATTACAAGTTTCCTAGGATCTAAGCTAGAGGGAAATCATTCGAACAAGTAATAAACAGAGGAGCATAATTTTGGATCGGAGAGAAGCGGATCGATACCGGAGAAGCATCGAAATGAGGAGGAAGGGGCGGGCCCCTTCGCCGGGGCTCGGAATCGCCGCCGAGCATGGTCGAAGAGAGCGAATCCGCCGCTTCCGCGGGGGCGATCGAGGAACGAAACCGAGGAAGAAGAGGAGGAGGAGGAGGAGGAGGAGGAGGAGGTAGGGGGGAGAGCGACGCCACGGACGCGGTTCGAAGCTCTCGAAGAATGAGGAGAAGAGGAAGGGAGGGAGCACTTAACCAAGGAGAGAGAGGCGGCCATCGAGAGAGAGAGAGAGAGAGAGAGAGAGAGAGAGACAACAAGTGGAGGAGGAGGAGAGGATCGATCGGATGGTTCTGGAATTCCACAGGGGTGGGGGAGGTGGAGACTGGACTCTGGGGACGGAATATCAAAGCAAGCGAACAGAACACAAGTGACCCCTCCTCACCGAGTGCCGACTTCTCAGGAAGAGTATTTCGAAGAAGTCGGCGCCGACGCACACTGCTGCCGCCTCAGTGCTCGTGTCATTCTTGCAATTGAATCACTAATTTAATTTAACTTTTAACATAATAATTTTTATTTAAATTGCATCAGAGGTAACTAACTACAGCGCTAGCCCACCGGATCATCAGCTTACAAAGATCAAAATATCATGGCCAACAGAAAAACACAACCACAGCTATATATATATATATATATCACAATATACTTGCACAGATTGTGGAAAGCCGGCCACCATGCATCTGTTGCCTTGTCCGTTTCTCTTGTGATATCTGAAAATGCTCCAAGTCTGTCGCCGGACAGAAACTAAACATCCAATCCAACAAAAGCAGTTCCATTCATGGCAGCCATATTTATATTACCGAAAATAATAATAAATAGAAATATTACTAATAAATAAATAGTAATATTACTACAAACTAATAAAGGAAGCATAAATTTTTAGTCCCCCAGTGGCGGCGGCGGTGGCGGCGGCCACTGAAAGCAGCAATATATTAAGAATAACGGATTAACCAACAGTTTAAGCGCCTGTTTTCCGCCTCTCTGCTCTCAGAATAAATATATACTACCGATCCAAGAGCAAAAGAGCACGATGAAAAATCAGAGCCCAGCACCACATAAGAGGAAAATACTTCCCGCATCAAACCTCGGTCCACGCATGAAAATCCCACTACAAGCAAACTGCCGCAACCATAGTTTCAAAGCAAGCAGTTATTACGCAATTTACGGCATGTACAGAATGATTTAAGAAGAAAGGGGACAGTCTCGAACCATCATCATCATCATCGCGAATAGCATAAAGAGCTCTCTCACTCTTCCTCACATGAAAGGTGGCATCCGAGGCGGCGGCGGCGGTGGGGGCATTCGCGGATAAATATTCTCCGGATGGCTTTGCTGGACCCTCTCGGCATTAGAAGCTCTTTGCGCAAAGCTCCCACCAGGTTGACTAGGGTTCGGATTAGAGTTGGAGTTTGGATTGAACGGTCCCCACCACTGAGATTCACCCTCAACTGGGATCCAAGGCAAAGGGGTAACACCCCCCTCTCGGCCCCCCCACCCATAGAACCGGTCCATGTGGTGCCTCTCGCCGTCCTGATGATGGCTCCTGCTGACAGATCCCGAGACGGAGAAGCCGTAGAACCCTCCAATCTCGGCAGCAGAGGAAGAGGCGGTGCCGGCAATAGAAGAGATGGGAGTTAAGCCGCCTCGCACCCTCATCCTCCTGACAGGGGGTGCAAAGGGGGGGTGGTTGTTCCACAGCGAGGAGGAAGACACAGATTGCTGATATATGTGATTGGCGATGCCTCTACTATGACCCCTCACCTCCCCAATCACTGCGGCTGGTCCGAGTGAAGCAATTACGTTGCTTCCATTTCGCGCAAGAGGCCTGTAACATATAGATCAGTGCAAGGTGTTCAAGTAAAAGCAATTGTGTTCCACTAGAATACGATATATCTGGATAAAATGTAAAAGATATTCCCTGCACATTCATGATATTGGGACTTCCTAGAATACGATATTTGGGTAAAACGTATAAGATATTCACCGTACATTCATGATATTGGGACTTCCTAGTCCCGGGAGGTCATTTGACTCTCTTACTGCAAAATTACCATTTTAACCCCACTCCGAAAAAAATTGAAATGAAGCCTTTCAAAGGGCAGGGAGTAAAAATGGTTGCATTGCACAAGGGTCGCATGCAGAGTACATGACATAAAGATGCCAGAGTTTATTCATGGCTAACAGCATCAGCGATGCATTTCTTAAATTAGAGTAAAATTGATCAAAAGAAATGGACAGGTTCAATGTCAGTTGTGAAAGTTCAGGGACTACTACTTTATCTTACCCAAACAGTTTAATAATTCTACAGTAAAACTAGAACAGATTGAAATGACACTAACCCATGGATAAGATGGTGAGGGTGAACAAATGAACCCATTCTTTGATGGCTGCTGCTTTCATTTCTAGGCAATCTTCCACCATATTGAGATGGAGGTTGATCTGGATTCCCCGACAAAGGAAAAGCGGGAGAGTGCTGTTGGTGCCAGTTGTGATTTTGTGGCTCAGTAGGTGGAAAAATGTGGGGACTTATCATATCAGGATTTGACTGCACTGGGTGCCGATGGAATGATGCACTTTCCGGAACTGAGTCTGCAGAGCTTGAAGTTCCATGCATAGAATTGGAGAAACCGTGAAGAGCTAAGTACGGGCAAACATGTGAATTACTCGAAGGGTTGGAGTGCTCTCCAAATGTAGAGTTACCCATGAGCTCGTGATCTTTGTTGGACAAGTGGTGAATGAGAAAATTAGTATAGAACTAACATAAAATGATTTGAGAAGCCACTATTAGTCAGGGATTGTTGATAGATTGCTTACAAGAATTTGGACGTGACTCTCCTTCCGGGTATGAAGAGATATTTCTAACATTGATGACAGAAGCATCAAAATGTTCAAGTGTTTGAATTAGTATGCGAAAAAAGAATCTAAGACAATTATTGTAAGAAAATAAGTCTGAAATGTAAAAACAAGAGTCACAAGTATTTTCAGCAACTTTTCTAGCCATAAATATTTTCAGCAATCTCCAAACTTGAATAGGGTATTAACTACTAACGGCACTCGTTCCTTAAAGTGACACCAGAATATGACAACTCCATTGATCAATAGAACAAATCTAATCTTCCATTGATCAATAGAACATATCTAATCCAATGTAAGTAAAGGCATATATTTGTGATGTAATCAATTGTTTCAGCACTATGTTTTGAACTATCAGTTTTAGTTCAGTTCTGGCCCAGTCTTTGGCTGGGAGTTTTAGTTCATCAGTTTTGACAGTTTCACAGTTTTGCAATTTCAAGCTTCAACTCTTGTGGAGAAGTGCTCAGATTTTCCGGAAGCATCAAGATAATGCAAAAATCATGACATATATTGAACTGCTGTTTTATGCCATGTTTATGAAGGACGTGGCTCATTTTCTTGTTGTTATTCCTTAAAGAGATTATAGTACAAGGAGATAACACAAATGATACCAAATAAGCTGCTCTCAAAGCTATCCTTCTTTAGACAAATTATAGCCAAAACTAAAGTTTCTTATTTTTATATTGGTGTTTGGATGGATAAGATGGACTCTCATCAACTGGGTTCCAGTTTCAGTTACCGAGATCTTGCCAAAACTTCAATTGAATTAAGATAATTTTGCACGTCACTAAATTTATCACTCTCAATAAAAAATATGCAAGCATACATATACATGCAATACCCTCCCTAAATACAAACACAACCAAAACAAAATATTAAAACCATCTATACCAATACTACTTTGCTTCGTACATCCCTAAATACAAAAACAACCTAATGTTAAAACATGCTAGCCAATACTACATTGCTTCTATAGGATTTTCACAATCATCATTCATGTGTATATCCTACATCTTGATTTTTGTGCCACAGAGTTACACATGCTGTATAACATGGCTTTTCAGTATAATGAAAATAAGAGTAGGAAACCTCAACCTATTGTTTAACATCATGTATCCTAATGCTCGTACCACCAAAAACTGCCGTTCATACAATATAAATGCCTAACTGTAGCTAGATGCTTTCTTCAATATCAGATCTTTAATTGTTGAGCCATGAAAGGATTACATATTTACCCTCGAAACTTTACAAAAAGGTCTTGCATCTCATATGTTTCCCAATCAAAAGATTCTAAAAAGGTGTTTAAGTGTATAGTACAAAAAGCTTAACAGCAAAAGTAAACCGATGTAGCACGAAAAATAAGGGAACATTAAGGAGCAAATAGTAATGAGAAGTGAACTTACTCGAAAAACGATGCTAGCTGGGTAAATCCACGAAAAGGACACCACTGAAATCCAAAAGGCTGCAAGATAATATTAAAAAAACCGTTAACACTAGCTAGCAAGCACAAGGATGAATTGCTTTGATGAAAAATAAAAAAAAAGTATAATTTCCATTAAGAAGCCATGCAAGTAACAAATTTACTAGACAGAGTACAAAGGCTGTTAGCAGGATATCAGCAGAAAAGATGGCCTGGCATAGTGCAACCTTGTTGAAAGTAATTGTCGTGGGGTGGCATGCTCAGTGATTGATACATCATATAGAACAAGTCAGAGATATCTTAGCATGTTATAGCAGCAGACACTTACAAATGTCTGAAATCACATACCTGTATACCATTACTACACTTTGTTTCTGTTCACCTATCGCAGCAAAATTAATAGTTATACTAGTTTAGTTGAGATTTTAGTCAGATCTATTAATACCAAGTCTATTTCCGATACTGTCATACCACCCGCTCCACCTCCAAACCAATCACCCAACTAAAAAGAAAGGAAATAAACACGAGTCATCCTCTCAAACATAACAATCCTGAGGAATTTCTCATCCCAACTACATCATCTAACATTAAAACTACAAGTTGACCATGAATTTATCATCAAACCACATTGGATGGGGGAAAAAAGAACATTAAAAGCTGCCTCCTTTGCTTCTGAACAACAAAATATAACTGGTACCAACACACAAAGAGGCAGTAGCTACAAAAATCAGTGGGGCGAATAGTGACAAGTTGTTCCATTTAAAGTTCATCTTATTCTGGATCAATCACTAGAAAGCAAGCCAGCATTTCATGTTGTTACCTCCTTACTTTTGTTAAAGTAATTAAATCATCTTCTTCTCTGAAATGATGATATTTCTATGTCTGTCACTCTACTCCCAATTTAGCATGGCTAGAAAGCTTCATTTTACCTAATTATTTTCCTTCTATGCTCTTGGACATCACAAAATTGTACTTTTTTTCCGATATGTAAAGTAATAAGAGGGTTTCAACAAATTGTGAATTATACAGGAAAAATTACTCATATTTTTGTGTATCCTACAAGTGACCAACTTTCTGCACAAAGTTAGCATAGTTGTTTCTCTAAAACTGAAAGCTAAAAATTTGAGAGAAACTATATCAATTAAACTCAAACCAGATTAATCAATAACTAGGAATAACATTAAGCATCCCATTCCAGAAAGTACCGTTCTAATTAATACAATTTTTTTTTTTTCTTTTTTAACCAGTGCAGATACAAAAAGGCAGGATAAGAATCCTCGAAATACCATCTCAGATTTGAGAAAAAAAAAATCATAAGTGCATCCACACATTTTCACACTGAAATCACATAGAAAATACACAACTCTAAGTTAAGAAGGAACCACAGAGGAAAAAAAAAAACTAGAAACTTTTTTCAAAAGAGTTGTCAACATGAAATCAACACTGAAAATTCTAGGCAGCATAAAAAAGGCCATGCAGCAATACCATTACGATGATTGGTCCATGAGAGTATCTACAGCACCTTCTATCTAAACTACTGTACAAATTGATAGTTGCCTTTATATGTAACTCAAGTGTATAACAAAAAATTCCATGATACAAGCTATGGTATCCAGATTGATTCTTTACCAGCTCAGAATAGCTGAGATCATAGATCTCTTCACTCATCCAGCCATCAAAGTCCAAGTCAGCAGATGACCGATGTCCATTTGCATAAAGCCATCGACCTTTCTCAACTTTCCGACAATTTGGGCACTGCATCGCTCCTTTTGCATTAAATGCCGAGCCAATGCAATCTGGACACACAAAAGATACTTCATAATCAAAATGAGAAAAGAAATAAATAAATAACTAGAACGTAGATGCCACTGATAGTTTCTAATCCACCTAAGCCATTTAAAAGAAACTTTACACTGTTCAAGAATGTGTAGCATTTTTATTTTTATTTTTCCCATTTTATCAATGTCTCTGGGGATAAGGAATAATGCATGTCAAATTTACCTGTTTGGTTCTAGCCAACAATGTTACCAGAACTGCCACAACTGCATTTGCTGACTTTACTTTCACAATAAGTAACTACAAGATAGTTATAGGTACAAACACTTGTAGGGGGGGGGGGGCGACAACAGCACTCTAACTCCAGCATTTAGAAGGAAAACTCCTTGCATGCAGCTGATTTGCAACAGAACCTCAAGGCTTCCACTTCAATTTCTTTTGCTAACTGGTGAATTCATTACTCGCATCAGTTATTTGAAGATCAGCCATAACCCGACTGGTTTTGAGATTTCAATTGCAAAAGGCCCAAATCCTATTATATCTCATTCCTCCATTTGTACAGAAGAGATTTCACCCTATCCAGCAATTTTATTCACACCTGATACCCTGATCTAGAAATTTCCATATCATCCAGGTCAATCAACTCTGCACTAGTTTCGTATCAAACCTAGCTCGCACAAACTGCTGATCAGTTAGTTACGAATCTAATGCAACTGAACTAACATTACTTTGTGAATCTACGAGCTAATCCTCCACAATAAAAATAAAATCATTAAACTCCAAAAGTGAAAAAATGCAAACTTTACCGCAAACAAATGCAAAATTTTCTGGAAAAGTGGGCACTTTGCTTGAAATGGGAACAATTAACCTCGATCAAGCGATGTATCTACAGATCTACTGAAGCGTGATTTGAGGCGCCAAAAAAACATCAGTTTTTAAGCACAAATCAGGTTCAAACTAGCACAAATCACTATAAAACAATCTAAAAGAGGCAAATTTATGCTAGATGAGTCAGGGGATTGGGCGGAGGAAGCAAATGATTACCTAGATGGAATTCATGGCCACAATGGAGCTTGGCGATGGATCTGTCGCCTCGATCCAGCACAAGCTCGAAGCAGATCGAGCACGCGGAGGCCATCGCCTTTCCCTCAGGCGACATCTCCGCCTTGTCGAGATCCATCGCCTCCGAACCACTCATTGATCGATCCCTTCTCTGATCGATCGAAGCACCCCCGCCCCCCCCCCCCCCCCCGCTAATCGCCTCGATCGATCCCCATATCCCACACGGAATCGGGAATCGAAACGTGTGAAGGATAATAGGGGGAGAGAGAGAGGGAGGGAGGGAAGGGAGGGGAGGGAGGAAGAGAGAGAGAGAGAGAGAGAGAGAGAGAGAGAGAGAGAGAGGAGGAGAGAGGGAGAGAGAGGAGAGGAGAGAATGGAGAGAGAGAGAGAGAGAGAGAGAGCGAGCGAAGTGAAAGAGAAGGGAGAGAAAGAGGGGTCGGTGTTTCGGACGGATACAAGGAACCGATTTTGCTGTAACAACTGTTTCATTTCTCGTTTCTTTATCTTTACAATATTTCTGTGGGCACCGATAAAACGTATGGACGTACGGTTCCTACATTTTTAATCTAATATTTATTTTGTTTTTTTTTTTTAACTTCCACGTATTCTACGATTTACTTTTAATTAACCCTTGAAAGCCGAATTTAATTAGATGCATAAAAGCATATTTCTTTAATTATTTAAAAATATATAATAAATAAAAAATTACATCAAATGTCTGCAATAAATATTATATATATTCAGCCATCAAAATATTTTTTAAATAAAAAAAATATATATTGTGCATGAAAATAAAATATGACATACTACAAAATTATAGATATACCAAGTACCAAGATTTTTAAAAACAAATAAAAATTAAACTTTTAATTTTTAAAATGAGATTTAAAAAATAGTTTTTTTTATTTTAAAATGGCTTTCACGTTTAATTCTCAGTCAAATAAAACCAGCAAGTAATTATCATGCAAGAATTAAATATTTGATTTTCCCTCTCTAGTAATATTATGAGTATCAAATTATAATACCAAGATAGCACAAATCTTATCATTACAAATTTAACTCATTTATTACATACAGTGACTTGCTAAAATGTTCTTTTATCATATCTCGTGTTTTCTTATAAGACAACCGATCATTAATACATATAAGAGAGAGAGAGTTCGGCTATGATATTTTTAAAAGCACCAAATACTTGGTGTTTGTAAGGTTTTTTTCATTAAATTTATTCATTTTATTATTTTTATCTGTTAGATTATATTATTCAACTAATCGATCACCTACTCAATTCCGTAGGACCACCGTAATTTCAACCGCACGCTTCTTAATCCAATGATCGAAAAACTTATTGGTACTTTCAAAAACATAGATCAATTATCTCTCCACATATATATTTTGTGCAGAGAATAATGAATTTGAAACTACCTGATATCTAAATAAGTGTAAGGCTACTATACTTCTGGAAGCACGGAGCGAGCTTTCGGGTCGTTTTCCATATATGTTGCGCGTTCGAATCGTCGATCGGCTCCGTTAAACTTGATATAGAGTATATTTAAAGTATCTAGGAAATAAATTTTATAATTTTTCGATATCATTTGCCTAGTGATCGTAGCTCAAAATTAATAATTTTAATAGCCGTAATGAGCCATTTGGAAGTTTAATAGTGTATAAATATTCAAATCACGTGAAATTTTGATAGAAAATTTTTTATACTATATAAAATAAGTTCAATATCTTTGATCTAAAATTTTAATGTCATATTATTATGTTTTGTAAGAATTTAATTTATTTTCAGCTGTTGATTTTGAACCCCTTCGTTTACTATGCAAATACTATCAAAAATCGCATAATCTATTTTCTAAGATTTCAAATATTCTGATCGTTTTAATCTAACTGATCGATTTATTCGAAAGTAACATATATGAAAAACGGCCTAGAAGCACAAAAGGCTCCGTGCTTCTAAAAGTACAGTAGCCTTACTCTCTAAATTATTATATTTTTGATATGTTAGGAACAGTAGGGCATGCACATATTATAAGTATATAACGCATTGTAATAGCGTACAACAGTATTTGAAGGTTTAGCTGCAACTTTCAAACTAGGGACCTAACAGGGACAAATTAGTACGAAACTCGTCGGGGCTTGCTTTCAATATAGCAAAAATACTTAAATGAAATATGAAGTGGGTGTTGATAAGGATTTTTCAGTCTCGCACGGATTTGAAGATCCAATATTTGGAGCCCACCAAAATATCATCCTGTCGGAAAAATATTAATGGTAATATATTTAAAATATATATTAAGTAACTTCTAGCTGATCATAAATATAGATCTAATCCATGTAGTTGGACTACTGATCATTGTACCTTAAACGAGTTAATTAACGAGACAGGAATTAACGTACGGAATGCAAATGTTGTAAATATGGAATGTAACATAATATTAATTAATAATGGGATGTAAAATTTTTAGACAGGTCTAGGAGCTTGGAATATAATCCAAGCCACTATATATATTTATATAGATTTATCATTTGTTTAAGCAACATATAAATGCAAAAATGTATTAAGACCCTGTCTCTCAACTATAGGTGACCCTCGACTTTCTTTTTAAGACATGTACATTTCCTCAACATCTTTTTTTTTTTTTTTTTTTTCAAGGTTATTTTATAGGTAGTTATAACTTAATTGAAGTATTATATATTAGTTATATATACAAGAGAATAGACATTAACTGCTCCATCTTAAGCAATCAAATTTTATGTAATTAATTAATGATCATCATTACCTTTAAAAATAATTTTTAAATTTAGTTAACTAGAATTAATTGATTAAAAATTAATAGTTTGAGAAGAGTAGTCATCAAAAAAGAAAATGAATTAAGTTGAGGTGTACGTATTTGATACAGTCACTCGCAATTAGTTTAATGGAGTTAAATTAGTACGTGCTTTAATTTGGTCACCATATTATATATATATATATATATATATATATATATATATATATATATATATATATATATATATATATATATATATATATATATATATATATATATATATATATATATATATATCTATATCTCGCCATAAAATAATTATAACCTTAATTTAATTAATTTAAAATGCCTTTTGGTTTTCCTAAACACTTTACGTATTAGGTTTGAATATTCCTTGCTCTTATAATTAGGTAGACTTTTGTTTGAGAAGTTATTAGTCAGGGTTGGTTGAATGCCTCTTGCGTTGGCACGTACGTAAGAAACGTATACCTAGATTAAAAAAAAGTCAAAATTCCACAGTTCCAATATTGATACTCGTTCGACCATATGCATGCATGGTTTACGAAAAATTATCAAGGACTCTTTTTTATTCATTAATTCTTTTATATATAGTTTCTGAGCGATTGTTAATTAATAGCTCCTTGAATTAAGTTTCGTGAAGTTATTAGGTAGTTTTTTTTTTTTTTACAAAAAGATAGAGATCTATCAAGCCGATCGATCTTCAAAATTCTCAACAATTTAATTACCAAATTAACCGTCCGTTACAAGTTAAGCCAAATAATTAAAATCATTAGTTATGTAGGGTCCACAATAATCTTAATTAGCCTCTGCTCAAACAAAACTGTTTAAATAGGGTCCTTATGGGCCAAATTATGGATCCCATGTACATATATATTATGTATTTTTTGTTGTACAAACATATTGTGCAATGTGCATCCGAGATTGATATTAATATTTCTTCAAAAAAAATTTACAACTTTGATCAGAACATTCAAATATTGTTAGCTTCTCATCTCAGAAGATTTACTTTTGACCACTGCGTTACATAGTCTATGAACAAATTAAACATAAATATATATATGTAACGAGCAAACTGCAAAATATATATATATATTTTTTGAGGTATCATGAACACTATATATTAATTTGAGCTACACGTACGTAAGTGATTAACACAAAATTAAGTTGATTAAACACTAAAAGACATTGCTCTGCAAAATGAAGCACTCGACATTAATTAAGCTTCCTAAATCAAATGCATCTTGAGGATCAATGCTCGGGCTTCGTCTTCGGTTTCTTCACGATTAACACGCTGCAGTGAGCATTGTGCACGCAAAAGTCGCTCACACTGCCCAAAATAGCCCTGCAAAAGAAAAATGAATATCAAAAAGTCAGCAGTAATTGATGTTAATGAGTCTCCACTAATCTAATCAAATCTGTTTGCTGGAAAAAAAAAAAATAATAATAGAAGAGAAAAGTTTCTACTGTATGTGACTAATTAAAATCTAAATGAGAGTTTCATTTCCAAAAGCGCAGACTCTTGTAGATCTGCTGCAAGGTAAAAGCGTTTAAGTAGGGACAGCAGAATATTGTATTAGTTCCAACGGATCTCCATTAAATTCCTCAAAATTATAAAGAAGTTGTTTAATTGTAGTTTACACCTTTTGAAGATGCCATAGCCATGGCTTCCCATGATTAGCATGTGGGCCTGATACTTGTCGACAGCATCGCACAGCACCGTTCTCGCGTCTCCCTCGGTGATCACCACTTCAACCCCACCCACCTGCAACAACATTGTCCAGCGACAGAAATTAATATATATAGTTCTCAGTCCAAGATTCTGCAGCTAATTCGTGATTCATGCATATATATATGGATAGGCAAGTGATCATCAAATTATAGAGGTAGCTAGACAGACTCACAGATTTCTTGGTGCAAAGCTCTTTGGCTCTTTCGACGACAGAAGTAGCCATCCTCTTCAGATCCTTGTCGACGGCCGTGATCATGTCCGCCATCCCTGACCGTACGTACCAATATATGCAAATAACCGACCGAGGCAAATTAAGAAATTTATCGCCGAGAACTTGTCAGCGTGCGCGCATATATGCATGGTACGTATAAGTAGCTAGAGCATGCATGCTTGCTGCAATATGAGAAAAGGTGATGATCGATGGTGACTGATACGTACCGGGGCTGGAGAGGCGGAGGACGGAGACGGGGAGGGCCTTGACGTGGACGACGATGATCTTGAAGGCGGGGTCGGCGGAGGCGGGCACGAAGAGGTTGTCCAGCGCCCATTCCAGGCAGTACATGCTCTCCTTGCTCTCGTCCACCGCCACCAGAACCACCTTCTTCCCCGCCGCGCTCTCCATCCCTTCGGTTTTAGTTTGATGATCTCCAACTGTAGTCATAATGAAACATGCGTGTTATACGTTTTGGTTGAGCTTTCAATATATATATATATAGGGAGGCCAGAGGGAGGGAGAAGGAACTCTTTGTGGGGCTGCTATTGATCGGCGGGAAGAGGATGAGTAAGCTGTCTGAGAAGGAGAGGTGTTTGAGGAGAGGTGGGTGGTTGAAAATTGAAGGAAGGAAAGAAGGCCGTTAGTAATCTGTATGGAACTTTCAGATCTAGTGCTGCT
This sequence comes from Aechmea fasciata, assembly GCA_025177825.1. Taxonomy (NCBI): domain Eukaryota; kingdom Viridiplantae; phylum Streptophyta; class Magnoliopsida; order Poales; family Bromeliaceae; genus Aechmea; species Aechmea fasciata. The sequence goes on from CM045934.1 coordinate 5,262,193, forward strand.
CGATCAGGGAGCCAAACAACACCTGCAGATCGACGTCCAATCGCGCCTCCAATTAATGGTGAAGCCACACGTACGTACGTGGAGTTGAGGTTTTTACGCTCACCGGCCGTTTTTTAAGGTATTACTTACTTATTTCAGACAGTTTTGTAATTAAATTTTATAAAATTTAGATAGTTAAACTTTATATATATTGCACACAGATGTTGTGAAATTTTTGCTTCGAGGATAAGACCCTTTCGCTCTAGGCAGAGAGTTGAAAAATGAAAAATAGCAAATTAAGGACAACGTACGATTGGCATCATTCTGAAAGTAATTAAGAAGCAGATATGCTCATGCTGCCGAAGCAGAACCAGAAGCGAAACACACTAGCTCTGTTTAACAGACTATATATATAGGGTGGTGAATTAAGGTTTGAGGCGAACCTACCTTATTCATGTACTAAATACGTACCTGAGAATCCAAAACATACAAAGAAGCTAGTAGCTGTACGTAGGTGATCGGTAGAGAGTTACTCACTGTATACCTCCCTCTCTATATATCTTAAATCTTAATGATCTATTCTATTTTTTGATGCTTGCCGTACGTGTCTCGCACAATGTATTACGTGTTTGCATTTGGGTTACAAAGTGAAATTATATATCTTGGAGCAGTTAAAAATGGCCTCAGGTCCCTTACGGCAGAAGAATCTTTCATGGGAATCTTTCAACTGGCAATATATGCTCAAGCCGTATATACGAGCATATATAGTGCGGGTAATTTGCGTCTGAATTAGGGGATGTAAGTTGAACTTTTATTAGTCAGACTTCACCTCGGCCCATGGACTTTTCTAGTTGCACATTGTTATGCAACTTAAAGCCCAATCATGATTTTGGAATGATGGGGAGGGGGGTTGGATATCCACAAACATCAGCCCAATGGGCCTCTGTTCGACTCAAGTTGAGCTTGTTAGCGGCTGATCAGTGTTTGCTCCCGCTCCTACATTTAATTTTAGGTCCTGCGCTTTGCAGCAGCAGCAGCTGCTGGATTGATGCTTCCGCGGCGATACCCGACGGGGCCTCAAAACCCTAGCTTTCTCTCTCCTTCTCCTTCTCCTTCTCCTTCTTCATCCTCCTCGTTCCCCGCCGCTCCTCCCTTGTTCCGATCCCCACCGTCATCTTCTTCCGCTGCGGAGGTGGCGGCCGACGAGGAGGAGGCCGAGGCCCTCTCCGTCTCCGATCAGAGGACCCTCTATCTCGTCCGTTTCCCATCTCTCTCTCTCTCTCTCTCTCTCGCGTGCGCGCGTTCTTTCTTCTAGTAGATGTATGGGGGCATCTTCGTCTAAGACGCAATTGCTTTGCTTTGAGCAACAGGTGAACATCTTCGTCGGCAACACAGCCCGATTCCTCAACTCCTTCGCTTCCCTCTGCCAGAACAAGCTCGCTCACCTCCACAGGTCTACTACAACCTCTCTCCTTTATTCAATAGAAGGGCATTGAAAAGTATCAATTGTGATTTGTGCTCGCGCATAACGCACCCGGAAAAGGAAAGGAATATGTCTACTCACTGCCGCATCCCTTTGCTTTGGGAGAAGCACATTCCAGTTGCTATGATAAATTGGGCCTCTGATAGTTTTCTACCACTACAATCTATAAGACAGAGAGTTTCGGATCCATGACCAGAATAAACGCAATTGAACACCAGATGATCCTAATCATGATTTTTTGAACCTAAAACTGTAGGTGTGGAGTCAGTGTAGGTCTTTCTATTGGTTCTTTCTTTCCTTAAAAAAAAATTACTTGGCTTTAGTTTAGTTGAATTTAAGATAGACCTTCTTATTGGAAATTTATTGTTTAAACAATTATTAGACACATTATTTTTTGCTTCAAATTTCCCCCCCTCAAATTTCCTTGTGGTTGATTGATATTGGTGTGACTTGTTCAGTAGAATTGTGAGATTAGATGCATCCCTTACTCTTCTGGAGTCCAAGCTCAGGAGAACGTATCCCTGTCAAGATGTCAAGAAGACTGGCGGCTTAGAAGCTACGACTCTGTCAAGCCAGCATACTAGACAAAATGTACAGTCACCTGAGAGAACATTCAGTCCAGCATCTGGGCCGGGTGAATCTTCAGGGTTAGTGCATTCTCTGATAATTTTACCTATATATATATATATCTTCCAATGCATTTTGTCATTTCACTCATTCACCATGGAACTATTTCCGCATGATCAAATGTTTATTTTTTTGGTAGACGATTCAGTGTATTGTCTGGGAAATGGTCATTTCTCTTTTTCCAAAAAAAAAAAGAATTTCGAAAAAGAAAAGAAGTTCCAGCATGGGACTTCTGTTGCTGATCCTATGAATTCTACTTTATGAAGCTTGTAGATGAGGTCAGCATGTGAATGCTACATAATGATATTTTCTTGATTGAATGACTAAATTTATCTAGAACCAATAATGCATTCTTCGATGTCTTACATAAACTGATCCAGTCTTACGCCGTACTCCCAAAGCTCATTAATCAGTGCGAACTGAGTGAAGTAGGTCAATGGTTGATAATATGAATATTTTATCTAAATTTCTATTTGGAAACCGTTTATGAAAACTTAAAATGGTTCTGAAGCCCTCAATGAAGCTAAACCACTTGGATATTCATAATCTGAAGTGCTGCTGGAATTGTTTGTCCCTCATTTAGTAGTGGGGTTTTTAGAAAATTTTAATCATTGCATGGAGCTATAAAATAGAAATATGGCAATTTGGTGCTGGTGCTTCTAATATTGATCAGTAAATGCAGGCCAAGAAAAATGATACGTTGCCGAGTTTACCTCAAGGATGAATCACGAAGCTTTAGTTGACACTATTTAATTTCTTGCTTCATCTGAATCTCGGATAATTTAGTGGACCACTCTGAATGTACTTCTGGAAACATTTACACCCTGGTGTTTTTGATGTTATCAGGACAGCTGCTGATGGCTAGATTTTTTCTGTAGCAGTGACACATATCAACTGCATCAGTGTCTGACTAACTGGTTTGGGTTCTATTTGCTTTCCTATATCTTTTCCAAATTTCAACAATAGATCTCATTCTCCTGTATTTCTTCAATGTTATGGTGCTTTACTAACACTAATGTGTTTTTTTTTCTTTCTTCTGTTTCAGTACACAATAACCATTGAGAGGATTATCGACAACGGTGGAAACATAGATTTTAAACATCCCACAACACTGGAAAAGTTATGTTCGGAAACCTGCTGTTCTGTGAATCCAAATGGTTGTGAAAGCTACTGATTAAACGGAATATTTGGCAGCAAAAGAATGGATTCTGTTCACCGAGTGCAGCTCTCCTACGATTCTGATGTCGGAAAACTACTTTTGTGGAATGAAAACACCTTATTAATGCGAACTCTCTTATGTGCATGTGGCTTGAAACTTCGAACCATTGGAATTGAGCTCAATGAAATAGTCTGTTTTACTGTGTAAAAGTATTCCGTTCTTTGAGCTTTCGGTTGTGCTACTCAACATATTATTGGAGATAATCGTGCAGGTGATAATTTATTAATTTGAGAGGACAAATTAATGCAAAACAAAGTTTTAGTTAGAATTGAACTGAAAATTAGATTTAGATAAAATATATATAGAACTAGGCTGGAATAGGTGCTATTTAGTTTACTATCTTTGAATTAAAAGATGTGCGATTCGAATGATGTGGGTTCCTTAGAATTGAGTGGGTGGTTAGTTGAATAGTATAATCGAACGGATGAAAATGATCAAAGAGGTAAATTTAACGGCAGAAAATTTGATAGTACTAAATGTTTCGTGCTATCGATAGCATCTCAGTCGTACTCATATATATATACAGAGAGAGAGAGAGAGAGAGATTGGAGCTAGAATACTTTTAGAAGTATCAATAGAGTAGTGCTTCTAAGTTTATAGTCTTTGAATCTACCGCTTAAGTTCTAATAACCTTTCGATCAAACACTATTCCACCTACCATCATCATTTCAATTCTACATCTATCCATCCAAAGGCTAAAAATTTAAAAGCACCAACCCATTAGTGCTTTTGGAAGTATTCCAGCTCTACTATATATATATATATATATATATATATATATAATATAACAATATGACATGATGTAATTATAAAATAAGTTATTTTTAAGATTAGAGGGATACATTTGTCGTACCCGATCCGTTAAAACCGGATTACGGAGATCCGAACCCGATGAACCGACTAGCAGTTAGCAAAGCGGAGCCCTAACTCGTGACCCACCCAATCGGACCCGCGCGCGCAGCGTATAACGCGAACTGAAAGTCCCCAGCTTCTCAGTGGTCTCTTCTTCTGTTTCCTGCGCCTCCACCAAAAACCCCCGTAAAAACCCTCCATTTCTAGCGAGCGTGTCGAAGCCCCTCGAAACCCTAACCCCTCGCCCACACCCTCTCCTTCGTCCTCCTCGCTATGGCCGCTTCCGTCGCCCTCAGAAACCCCAATTCGAGGCGCCTCCTCCCCTTTTCTTCCTCCCCCTCCTCTTCGTCCCTCCTCTCTTACGCTACTTGTCGCGGGGCGATCTCGAGCGCGTCTTCGCTTCAGGAGCCGCACGGATTGGTGGGCTCGAATGGAGGGAGGGGATTCGAGTTGGGGTTCTGGTGGAGGAGATCGATGGCCACCTTCACTCGCACGTGAGTCCAAAATGCCACTCTTGTTTCAGGGAATCCGTATATGTTTGATCGCTGTTTAGCAATGTGATCTGCATTTGGAAGCTTGTTCATTTGCTTTCCGATACGTTATAAACCAATCTAATGAGTAACATAAAAAGGGAGTTTCTTTTTTTTTTCCTTTTTATTCTCTGTCCTTCAATACCTGTAAGTTGTATTAGTTCGTTATTCCTGTTTCTAGTAGCAAAATTTGGCTTGGTTTTAATTTGATGGATCGTCACCTGTGTTTTTTTGGCGGTTGTTACCAAAATACCAAGTTTTTGTGCTTGTCATTATTACAATAACTAAGTTTGCTGAGTACTTCCAAGGAACCTTAGAAACTAAGCATGAATTGATGGGTTTTTTTAAAAAATTTTATTTATTTCTGAGATTAACAGTCTGATTGGAATCAAATTCAGATGTAGTCGAATTGATTTCCATCGAGAATTTGTTTTATTGCATGTCCTGTTTAGAACAAGTAGAATTGAACAAAGCTTGATTTAAAATTGTTGTTTGCAATGAGATAGTCCATGAATTCAACATGCCACCTTTTATTGTGGATGTCTCTACTGTTTAGACATATACTACGCCTTCATTGATGGTGGTTGCAGCAACAAACGTGATTGTGGCAGTGCTTCACTAGTTTGCAAAGTTGAAGAAAATTTCAGAGTTCAGACACTGTAACTGGAGCTTAAGTTTTGGCCTCAAAAGAGTATCTTAGGATTGGGGAAATAATAGTACTTCTTGGCAGTTCCTTTTTTTTTTCCCCTTAAATGCCAAATTTAACCCACACGACTTCTGTTTGATTGATGACTTTGGGCGATATGTTAATGCATGGTTAAGCGTTATTCACTTGTTCACTGGGCACAACTGTGTCTTGTATTAGGAAGATATTGCGGGGCAAAGTTATGAAGACTTAACATGGCTCTTTCTTGTTGTCATAGGAAGCCTCATGTAAACGTTGGTACCATCGGCCATGTTGATCATGGAAAAACTACCCTGACGGCAGCAATTACAAAGGTAATATTGCTGAAGAATTCGCTAGTTTCTTCTTTGACTCCCGCTATGATAGCGTTCTCTCATCTATAGTCTTCAAATGCTCTCTAACAACTTCTGGAACACAGTCATTCAAAATATTGAGGTTGTCAAGTAGTTGGATTGTCCTTTAAAAGTTCCTTTTTCTCTGTCAGGTTCTAGCTGAAGAGGGAAAAGCCAAGGCGGTTGCTTTTGATGAGATTGACAAGGCCCCAGAGGAGAAAGCTAGAGGAATTACGATTGCAACAGTTGGGTTATCTTATATAAAAATTATTTCTTTTACATTTTGTTAATGTTTGCTGTTCAAAGTTAGTATTCCTATGTGGGATTCCTATGGAAACTTCCATCCAATTATGCAGGCCCACGTGGAGTATGAGACTACTAAGCGGCATTATGCTCATGTAGACTGCCCTGGGCATGCTGATTATGTGAAAGTAAGTTGCAAAATTTTTTTTATTGATTTCCATAAGCTATTCTAAACATGTATACTGTAAAATAGTAAGCTATTCTTGTACATTTCTGAGATAAGTGGCAGGCTATTGAGGAGAACATCTTGGAGATGAGATCTTCAAGACTGATTATTATTATCGTAGTTACTAAAAGTCTATAATTTGTCCACCATTATCCAGTTACTGATGTTTGCATGCAGAATCATCTCACCTGAGTTATAAGTAATTTGTGCATTCTGGGTTCACTTGAAAAATATTATCTCTGTACACTTCCTTTGCTGAAAATTTTTTATATATAATATGCTTGTTCACTATACGATAACTTTTAAAAGGAAAAAAAAAACTGACTGCTAAACGAAAAATCTAGGACTCATAAGTTCTTTGCATTTTCAAAATTTATCAGCTTGTTCACAGATTAACCGAAAGTTATAATGATGCTTGTGGCCAGGTTTGTTCCTTATACACGATCAAACCTGAACAAGGGCTCTTGGTTGTAAAAATAAAGCGTGAGCCTAATTTTTCTAGAAAGTAATTGATTGTGACTTCATTTCATGTCTTAAATAAGTTGTTGTGATTGTTTTAATATATTCACTTGCATTTTAAGTATTATGCTTGTTTTTACCATCTTCTTCCTCTGCTTGAGTTATATATTATATTGGACTCGAATGTATTATATAATGATGAATAATTTCTTCTGCTTGTGGAATGTCATTGTTCGTCATTATTCTTGGTGGAATTTAGAACATGATTACGGGAGCTGCTCAAATGGATGGTGGCATCCTCGTTGTATCCGCTCCTGATGGACCAATGCCACAAACAAAGGAACACATCCTGCTTGCTCGCCAGGTGCATAATTAATTAGAACTTTTTTATTTAGTCTTTATGTGTATTCAATAAATTGGCTATGTCTTGAAAGTTAGAATCTGGTTCTCATTTCTTGGTTTTGATATTTAGGTTGGCGTGCCATCACTTGTGTGTTTTCTAAATAAGGTTGATGCTGTTGATGACCCTGAATTGTTAGAACTTGTAGAGATGGAGCTACGTGGTATGCTATCAAGAGAGCTTCTCTTATAAGTTTTTGCTGCATGATTTATTATCTTGGTTTATTTTCATAATGTCTGACTGACTTTCTTTTCTTTTTCCTTTTCTTTGTGGTGCAGAGCTACTGACTTTTTACAAGTTTCCTGGTGATGAAATTCCAATCATTCGTGGTTCAGCATTATCTGCTCTACAAGGAACTAATGAAGAGATTGGAAAAAAGGCTATATTGAAACTGATGGATGCTGTCGATGAATACATTCCAGATCCAGTAAGGCAGCTTGATAAACCTTTCCTCATGCCAATTGAAGATGTTTTCTCAATTCAGGTGACTATTATTGGACCATCTTTTTATTTAATCAGTTAGTAAACTACTTAGTTTCATAAAGCCTTTGCTCCTTTGTTTATTGAAGATCTGATTTTTTTCATAATGTATAAATTAATGCATTTCTACATATAATACATGTTTCTATTTGTAAACTCTGAGCCTGTTTTTCCTGCTTGTTGGCTCGTTTTAGTGCAAGGCGAGCCAATACATGCTGTTCAGCAGTGTTGTTGTTGCAGCATTTTTGCCTCTCCCCTGGACACGGTAGCAGGTGTTGTGCTTTTCAAGTTAGCAGTGAAATGTTAGTAGGCAAGGCAGTGCTGTTCGTATGAACATGGTTAAGGGCTGCTTGCTTAAGCAGGTCCAAGCAGCTCCTTAGTGCATGTTGTGACATTATTTGGGTTTGTACATAATCCGTGCTTGTTTTAGTGATTACCTTTAGGGTTCACTTGGTTTGCTTAACAATCACCAATTTGTTTGGTCATTCAATGTCAGAAGAGTTGGCCTTCAATGTTTTCTAAGCTGACTCATCCTGCTATTTTGTGTGCTAGAAAATCCTATTCTCTTATCATCTGGGAATGACATATATAGATATTTTATGATGGCAAAGCAGCAAATACTATTAATATCTCTTTCTTCTTGCTGATTTAGATGTATTTTCGTTAAATTTACGCTGGATTGGTGTATTGTTTTTTAGTTGCTCTAGTGAAATTATTATGCTATAAAATCTACAGGGACGTGGAACTGTTGTAACCGGTCGTGTTGAACAAGGAACGATCAAAACTGGAGAGGATGTCGAAGTTTTGGGGTTGATGCAAGTGAGTTGCAAATCTTAGGTTTCTTTGAACATCATGTCTCAGTGATCCTTTTTTGTGTGATATCATATGTGTATATAGCAAAATAAACTTGCTGACCTGCAGATAAGCCTAACATCAAGGTTTGACTTCCTTCTTTGATTCATTTTCTTACAATCAAAAGAAGCATTTACGTGTGGGCTTCCCTAATGGGTTTTACGAGTGTACTCTGGTTTCAATGGTGATAATATAAAATAGAAATAATATGATTTTGATCATATTAAAAAACATAATCATGAAACGTTTTTGAACTTACAGGATCAAGTATAAAATTCTATTGGGGAGGGCAGCCCTACTGCTTTCTTTGTCCTCACATAAATTTTCCTTTGCTGACAGGGTGGCCCTATAAAGACAACAGTGACTGGTGTTGAGATGTTCAAAAAGATCTTGGATAATGGACAGGTATAGGCTGGTACACTAGGACATCTTGCTCATCCACTTGTGGAGATACAAAAAGACACTTTTTTACTCATTTGCAACATGCAGGCTGGTGATAATGTGGGGCTGCTTCTTCGTGGTCTAAAGCGTGGAGATGTCCAACGCGGACAGGTTTGTTCGATTGCATTTATTTAGTTTAAATATGTAAATATTACTTCTATTTTGTTTATAGCATTGGGCTCTATTGGTCTTTCAATTTTGACCAGATGAGTTAGCATAGGATGGGAAACTACCACCTCTTTGTAAGCCAGTGGCACACATTAACAGTTGTTTTATTGAAAATTCTTTTCAGTTGATTGCATTCAGAATATTTAAGCCATGTTTTACTGGTAGCTCCCTTAAAATTCTTATCTTAGAGATGCTAGGGTAAATTGTAAGATGGGTCCTTAACCATTAAGTTTAGCTTAAGTTTGGTCACAGACCTTTCAGTTATTACAATTCCTCCATTTAATTGGATTGAAATATCCATGTAATAGCCGTTTAATTAAAACGTTTAGGACTTGTCATCATATGTTCGCTTGGTATTTTCCGTCCAATTTGTCAATAAATTTAATGGGAAGAATAAAATTGAAACACGATGGAACCTAATAATCTATTCTCTCTGACTAATTGCTCTTGCTATGCACTGCTTTTCTCATTTTTTGTTTTCTTTTAATGGAGTAATAGGTGGTATGCAAACCTGGTAGTGTGAAGACATACAAGAGATTCGAAGCTGAGATTTATGTGCTTACAAAGGATGAAGGTGGTCGCCACACTGCCTTCTTCTCTAATTACAGGCCCCAGTTCTACATGAGGACAGCGGATGTTACTGGGAAGGTTGAATTGCCTGAAAATGTAAAGATGGTGATGCCTGGCGACAATGTGACTGCAGTTTTTGAATTAATATCAGCTGTTCCGCTTGAAGCAGGTAATGCAATTTTTTTTTTCGAGTTTTTATTCTTTTGAAAATGAAAGTTTGGCGCTATCAGTATTCAAGCTGTATGGTGCATTTGTGAACAAATTATGCTATAACTAGAATAATCAGATGTGGTTTAATGATGGTTGCACTTAATTGAAAAAAACATATTGGCTAGTTCAGTTAGTGTAAGAAGTATATAATATTTGAACTGTTGCTTCCTAGGAAAATGGTCGATCAGAACAGTCTTTGCCCTTCTTTATTTTGTTCAAATTTAACATCTAAAGATTATAAACTATATATTCTCTTTATAAGATCATTACATATATGAAAAATTGAAGTTTTATTGCTTTTATATGGCCTCGATCATATCTAGCCAATTTAATCTTGAATTGCAAATGCTATTTATACTTTTCGTATTATCTGTTCATCATACAATTTTCAGAGAAGAATGAGTTGCAGTTATTTTGTGCTATACATAGTGGAGAACCCATTCCAATGCTCTCATTTTCTACTTGTTTTTCCTCCCCGAGACTCCTAGTTTTGTTTCCAAACTGATATAGTTTGCGATTGTTGATGATCGTTGCTGTCAATTTACATATTGAGCATTATTCTTGGATATGCATTCTAATTCTCTCCGCTTTCTCGGAGGAAAAAGTCCATTCTCCGAGGGGTTAGCAAAACATTGTTCTCTCTTTTTAACCAGCCTGCTTGTTCAGCCAGGACTAGAAATCTGCCAATTCTTAAACAGTTAAACAGTACGTTATTGTTCAGGAAACAGACTCTGAATCTTTTTATGTTCTGTGAATCTGATTTTTGCAGGGCAAAGATTTGCATTGAGGGAAGGAGGGAGGACAGTTGGGGCCGGTGTCGTCTCCAAAGTGATCAGTTGATGCTTCTCTCTCAACTTCTTTACTCCGACAAGTTTTCTCAGATTTCCTTTATGAGATTGATGTTTTATGAAGGACTTATTTGCAATTCCGTGGTGGAATCAAGCAGAATGTAGAGAGCTTATGCACAATTTTTTCCACAATGATTATGACGTGCTGAATGGTGGAAGAACACAATTTTGTTGACGCGTTCATTGGCAAATCCTTTTATTAGCCACAAATAGTTTAACAGAATGTTACTTATGCCGACACTTTTCTTTGATTTCTGAAGAATAATATAGAGCTGTTTGATCTTGGATGCTGGTAGTTTCGAAGGAGCTATCTGTTTGAAATCTATGTCTGTCAATCTCTTCCTGCACACCCCTCCTTCGGACGCCCTGTGATTTGTGATAGCAAATTGAGTTGCCATAGCCTTAGGCATTTGCTTTGGTGTTCTTTGAGGTTTTAATAGCATTTTTGGTTGATCACTCCTTCATTTTGCCATGCTTGTGTTGGTTTATCACGAACTTCTTTTATGTTGTTTGAAACAAATAAATTTACTTTGTTCTGTGTGTGTGTAACTGTTACTCTTGTTGTTCTTAAATGGCGTGCGTGTGCACGGGTGCAGTCAAATATTAATGATTTGATGTCAAATTTGTTGCAGCTGGAGTTTGTTATAAATAAGAGTACGGTCGAAAAAAAAAAGAAACATAAAAAAAGTATGTCGATTGAATCTCGTATAATTCGAATCAATAAACAAAACAGTTATAAATAAATAAAAAGAAATTAAAAGACACACTGCAAGCCTGGTGCCGAGCAGCAGCAATAATATAAAAAAAAAAGAAAAAGAAAAAGAGAGAGAGCTCCAGCCCGTTAAAGTCAGGGCCGTTGATGATCCCTTTTTAATGTTATTAGGCTTTATGGGCCTTTTCCTTATGACGTGTCGTGGATTGGGCCGCAGTTGTTCAGCTCGTTTTACTAAACTACGAGGATCCAACCCGATAAGAGCAATGGTCAACGACAACAGGCGCGAAGCATAAATTTAATGGGCCGTAAACCCTAACAAGAGAAAAACCTCGTCGTCCGCTTCCTCCTCCGCTTCGCCCCCTTCTCCTCCGGGCTCCATCTCTCCGCAGCGACCTTGCTCTGAGCCCTCCAATGGTGAAGACGGGGGCCGAGCCCGACTCCTCAAAGATGAGTAAGACGAAGACGAATAAGAAGAAGAGAGCGAAGAGCCTCCTCTCGCGCACCGCCGCCGCCGCCATGAAATCGGCGAACCAGGCCAAGGAGAACCCCTTCGAGACCATATGGTCTCGCCGCAAGTTCGACATACTCGGTAAGAAGCGCAAGGGCGAGGAGCGCCGCATTGGCCTCTCCCGTTCTCTCGCCATCGAAAAGGTCAGCGTTCCTTTTCTACTCTCTCTCTCTCTCTGACCCTCTCGCCCCCTTTCTGAACTAGGGTGTGTTTTCTATGAGTAGTTCATTAATTTACGGGCACATAGCTGAGCCGAACTTGAGGAAGGTAAGCAAGAGCTCGGCTACTATCTCGTGTAGTTTCACCGTTTATGAATTGCTTATTGAAGAGTTCACAAAAGATATCCTATATGTCTATTTGTACGAACTTTGATCATATTTATTGTTGTTAAAACAATTAATAAAGTTGTTTCCTTTATATATTAATTTATTGCTTATAAACAATATATTATAATCTTTTTTTTCTACCCTCTTTTGTACTTTTGAGCTTAGATGAGCCAAACATGAGCGGGCTAAGCTAAGCTCGACGTGAAATTTAACAGACCTTTTTTGAGTTAGACCTGAGCAAGAGCTATTTGCGAGCAGTGAGATTAATCAACAGCCCTGCTCATCATCTAAAGTTTTCTTAGCAAGTACTTAGTTGTATGATTTAATTGGACGGCAGAGGAAGAAGACTCTACTGAAGGATTACGAGGAAAGTGCTAAGTCGTCGAAGTTTGTCGATAAGCGAATTGGTGAGCAAGATGATACCCTCCAAGAATTCGACAAGGCAGTCTTACGTCTCCAGCGTGAACGGCTGGTGAATCCTATTTCTATTTGTCCTTCGTCTCATTTTCTTAAATTAACTTTGTGAAGCATGCATTGCATCTGTTTCATGTGGTATCTGCGTTGTCCTAATATTCCATTTTTTGTTTCTTATCATTTTACAGTTGAAGTTGAAAAGAGCAAGAAAATATGATTTGTCTGATGGTGAGGAAGATGACACTGAAGTTCATCAAACACAAACCCTTTCAGAAAGGGATGATTTTGAGGAAGAGATACCTCTTGACGATGACGATAAAGGTGTGTCTGTAGGCATTGAGAATATTGTCTCATAAAGCAACTTCTAATCTTGATTGATTTCATGGTGGAGCAGATAATGATAAAGTAATGGGTCTCATTACGAGTATTTAGTTTTGTATGGCTTTTCCTATTTGAATGTATTATTATTATTATTTTATCTCCCTATTACTTGTTAACTACATCAAGTGGATTTTGGGTGCGTTCTGATGTTTTCTTTCTTTTGTTCCTTTATAGGTCATGGAAATGCATCACGACATCTAAATATCCTTGATATGCCCCACTCTCCAGAAACTGCCTTATTGGATGAAGAGGAAAAGGTTAGTTTTCTTGTTAAAGTTCTTAACATTTTGCATAATACTTAAAAAGATATTTGTTGTTCTTTCTTAACCCTTTCTAGCGCTGTTTTGAAGCTGGTAGGCATTACTTAAATATACCATCAAGGTGTCCAGATAATAAGCTCAACTTTTAGGCCTCATTTTAGAATGAGAGTCATCTGTGTTGATCACGAAAAAAAAAAAAACAAACAAGCGTGGTATTACATCAGTCCTGCTACGCCTTTCAATAGTAAGCTTCTAAAGGTTCATGGAAGATGTGTTTTCACTATTGTATCCCCCGTTGTCTCAGTTTGGACAAAAGTTAAAAAAAAAAAAAAGGAAGGAAAGATCGAAAGAAAAAAAGAAAGGAAGGAAGAAAGAAAGAATTAACGGTACTTAGTAGGAAAAATTGATATCTAAATGAATTTATGATTGTTTGGTGCTAGAGATAATTGAAATAGGCTCTCTAAGCGAAGAAAAACCAATACTGGATAGTGAATTGATGATAGTTACCCTTATAATTTTTGGCAACAATCTCATACTTTTGTTCAGACTAAATGTTTAATTGGTCTATGGAAAACCATTACTGTGGTTAAGCACTTTAAATTTTCTCACCCTAAAGATAAGATTGGATCTGCAGAAAAAATGACATTTAAGAAGTTTTGCCAGCGGAACTATATTAGTTATCGTGGATCTTGAGAGAATCTTAAGTGTACTCGTTATGCCATGAGGAGCAAATTACATAGTAATCTAATCGTGTTGCATATATCAAACTTATTAACGACATTTCTATTTGTCATATATTCTTTCAAAAATTCCTCAAATACCCTTGATCTAGCTTTGATGAAGATTACGTAGCAATGCATTGCTAGCTTGTGATGGCTCACAAGCGGTATAAGTGGTACACTTACGATTCTTTCCTTGTATCTTTTTGTAAAGCTAAGAAGATTCCCCCCCCCCCCCCTGGAAGACATGATGATAGATCTAGTTGATAGAGAATACATTGACTTCAGGTCAGTTTTGGCTTATCAATGAGCAAGTAGAAGGGCAATCTATAACTAGCATTTTTAAGGATAAGTTGTAGGGGTGGAGAAACGGGGAGAGCTCTTTGCTCTGGTTCTTTTGTGATTTGAATCTTCTAGACCTCCGGAAGCCTTTAAATAGGATCTCAATTCAGCACCTTTTATGACTTCGAAAGTCTATGGAGTTCTTTTAGGGCGACAGGGTTGAAATTATTGTTTATCAGTGGCCTCAATCTCCTAGTGGCCTATGAAGCTTTTGGGTAGGATTGTGCGTGGTTTGTTTTGTCTTAAGATTTGCAGGGAAAAAAATGATTGAACAAAACTATGAAATCACCCACATTTTTGAACTGAAATCTAATCATATAAGGGAAAGTATTGAACAAGAACCAAGCTAAGTAATTTGCTTCGGTTTGGATTGCTTCAATTGATTCACTATTCTTTCGGTTGTTGCTGGTTGATAGCACAGCATATCCTTGCCATTCGTTCAACCTAGAGAGTGATGGGCATATGAAAACCTGGCAGTGGAGATGGATGAGTAGCAGCATTATCACCAAAGTCAAGCTAAAGAGTAGCAAAGCCAAAATTGTGATTGCTGGAAGATCCCTTGATGTGTGAATCTCCTGAAATTGATAAGTTTAGCGATAGGTGGGAGTAAGTACTGCTGACAATAGGGTTTCAGAGAGAATAGAAGTTGCAACTATAGTTTGGTATTCTGATTTAGGTTTATATATGCATATACGTAACAGGAAAAAAAAATGTTTTTAAAAATTATTCACAAGTTGCCTGCTGGTTCGGTGGTAGCTTATTGACTTGTTTAGCACCTGCTGTTCAAATCCAGTGTATTGCCAGTTCCATTTATGTGTGTTGTATACAACATAAATGCAAGTTAGGCTCTTTTTTGTTTGTGGTTTTTGACATTTAAAATGGAAAGAACAGTAGTTCTCTGCCTTCATTGATTTTAACCCAAGACTGAACAATTTAGGAAAAAGAAAATCCAATAAACCCTGTCTATAATCAGCTATTTCGTTTGATATTTAGGTTCCCTTTTTTTTTCATCTGTTCTCAACTGCTAGACTTTCTGGTCAACCCCTCTACTTGTTACCTCCCAGTTCTCAGATGTGATTTTGCGTGAACTGTCCTGTATCGAGGAATAAGGAGATTACAGAAGAAAGAAAATGAGAAATATGGAAGTATTGGTTATGGTTCCCTGTCAGAAAGAATAAATGGCATTCTAGTGATTCAAATTGTCTTATCAATATTTTCTCTTTCTTGCATCGGCATATCCTAGTGATGTTTCCTTAATTGGTTACTCAAGGTGTTCTTTTTTGTGCTTTTGTTATTAAGTTCTGAGCCTTGCAGAATCTTTTGCTATGGGTAATTTCCTTTATAAGTTGTTCTTGTACTGACGTTTTATGTGTGTAATAAAAATTTCATCAATTTTATAGCAGTTTTAGTTCCTCACACTGTAGTCACTGTATTAACAGGCCCCCAAAAGCAAGAAACAGGTAATGCAGGAGATTATTTTGAAGAGCAAATATTACAAGGTATACTATCTCTGAGCCATCTTCTTCCTTATTTGTATGTTATCACCTTTTATTTTCTGCTATGAAGCAGTGCATATGTTCCTAACAGTTGAGTTTGTTCCTTCTGCGCCAAGGCGATCCTTTCAGTTTTTGTGTGATTGTCAGGTTTTTATAGTCAAAATGAGTGCTGCAAGTGTCGATCTTGCAGTAGTTATAGCACAACTGCACTGACTTTTCTGAATATTGCCTTCTCCTATACTTCTATAAAATCAAGTTAGTCGTGTTTTGCACTCGGGTGCACTTGGGCTTTTTGAAACTTTGCAAAGTTACTTGGAACATAGCTGGTCTTGCTTGTTGGTTTAACACATAGTTGCCATATACAGAAAGAAGCATGCTTGTGATAAAGCAAACACAGAATAAGTTGAGATCTCATTTATCCTTCTTTCTGCAGGCCCAAAAGGCGAAGGACAGGGAAGAAGATGAACATCTTATGGAAAAATTAGACAAAGACTTTGAATCGTTGGCCCAATCAGAGGCACTTTTATCTTTGATGCAACCTAATAAGATGAATGCTTTAAAGGCTCTATTGAACAAGAATGATAAAATACAGACTCAGAAAGAAGGATCATTTGGTTCCACAATCAAAGAACCCCTTGATAAGGTATGCAAATTCTGAAATGGTTTTGTTGCAAAATTGTAGCTGCAAATAAAGTATGCATTTACATAAGCATTAATTTTGACTCAAATTTATCTATCTGTCTTTGTTTTTGAGGTTTTTTTGGTCACATATGATTATGACTAGACAACGCTATTCCTTACTAATAGTAGCCTAAAGATGATTTCATTATGTACAGACTACTTATCTCTGGTTGCTAGTGTTTTAAAACGGAATGTTTATTGTGATCTCTTTTTTCCATCTGCTTGTTCTTTTATGCTGCTTTGCTATTCTCTTACCTCCAGGAGAAGCCTGATGCTTATGACAAACTGGTCAAAGAGATGGTTATGGACTCACGAGCTCGGCCATCTGACAGGACAAAGACTCCAGAGGAAATAGCCCAAGAAGAGAGAGAAAGACTTGAAAAATTGGAGGTTTGCTTCATAATCTTTTCTAAGTTCTAAGACATCTTTTTTAGATAAGAATATATTACTCCTGCAAAATTACCCATGTATCCTGGTGCATATCTATACTGGTGCAAAATCTGAATTTTTAAATCCGCACTTCAGAAGCTCCATTTTTACATTTGTATCCATGTGCTTAAAAAAATTCCCTCATTAATTGATTGATGGCTCTCCAACTTAAAGATAGGGTTTTATACTTTCCCCAGCAAAACTGCAGTTTCAAGGACTGTATATTAGAATACAGATTTCAAAGTTGGATATACCTACATGAAGGGTTCTTCAGCAACATAAGTAAAAGCTCCTTTATTTTTGGGTCTTTATTTGCCTGTGATGGTGATCTCGTGCTAGATGAGTTTTTCTGTTCGAAGTTTTTTTAAATGTACATTGTTTGTTTATTTAGGAGGAACGCCAAAAGCGGATGCTTGCACATGACGACTCCTCTGATGATGTCAGTGATGATGATGAAGATATCCAAAAAATGGTTTCAAAGAGGTCGAGATCGATTTCCGGTGACGATCTTGGTGATTCCTTTTCTTTTGATCAGGAAACAGCAAATAAAAAGGGTTGGGTTGATGATATATTTGAAAATAAGGATGTAAATGATGATGAAGAAGAAGATGGCACATCCTCCGATGATTCAGAAGCAAACAATGAAGATGATGATGATGATGATGATGCAAGCGACAAAGATGATTCTAGTGGTCATGACTTGGGAGATATTTCAATGAGAGACTGGGAGCAAAGTGATGATGATGATGATCTTACTTTAGATGCAGAGGAAGAAGAAAAAGAAGAAGCAGAGGATGTCAATGAGAGAGAAATTAAGCTTTGCAAGAAAATTGGTGAAGAAATGCAGAGAAAAGGTTCTCAAGATACTCAAAGGGGAGAGGTTGCTGGAAAAATGCCTCCGGTTAAGGATGTTGGACTCCCATTTGTCATTGAAGCTCCTAATAGCCTGGAAGAACTATGTTTATTGTTGGATAATCGTTCTGAAACTGAAGTTATTGAGGCTATAAACCGTATCCGTGCTTGCAATTCTATAAGGCTTGCTGCTGAAAACAGAAAGAAAATGCAAGTATGTTTTCGTTACAGTACTTAATCTTTACATGAAATCCTTAATTAGCTTTCTAAAGTACATATGAGGAACTCGGACTGGCTGCTAGATACCAATAGCTGACGATTACTTTTTCTATATTTCCAGGTATTTTATGGTGTTCTACTGCAGTATTTTGCAGTTTTAGCCACTCGTAGTCCATTGAATCTCAAGTTAATTAATTCACTTGTGAAGCCACTAATCGAGATGAGTACAGAGACACCATATTTTGCTGCTATCTGTGCCCGGCAACGGCTAATACATATACGAAATCGACTTTGTGAAGACATTAAGATTCTAGGTTTGTATGATGAGAATTAGAATTGGTGGGAAGAAAGTGAAAGCCTGCTTGAACTGTCTATTTAACAGCCACTTCTGTCTGCAGGAAAAAGCAGCTGGCCAAGTTTGAAGACACTGCTTCTGCTGAGGCTATGGTCACTAATATTCCCTTGCTCGGACTTTCGTCATGTTGTGATGACTCCAACGCTTGTCCTCATGTGCGAGTATTTGATGCGATGTCGCATAGAGTCTGGTCGTGATATAGTTGTTGGTTCTTTCTTATGTTCGTTGGTGCTCTTCGTAAGTTTTAAGAATACATATTACTATTTGCTTATTTGTTTAAAAGTAAAACTGATAGAAAGTACTTGAACTGCAACCTGTAAAAAAACAAAAAAAAGGTAATGCTAACTTATGACACTTTGGTTTTACTACCTCAAGTACCGTAAATTTTGACTCAAGTACATTGCCTTCTCACGGAATATGCTATTAGTTGACAGTATATACTAAACCATTTTGACAGAAAACTGTGGAGTTCTAATAGAACTTGATGCAATTTTCTGAAATCATAGGTAACAAAAGGTGACATAGAAAAAGGAAAATTTTTGTAGTTCAGCTATAACATTTCAAAAGTCACTATTAGTATCGGGAAGTTTTGCAAAGGTCAATGGAAATGTTTTTCAGTACAATTATGTGTCCATGATTATTTTCTTCCACTGATTGATAAATTTTGTTTGAGTATATTTTATTGCTCGTTTTTATCTGTACCATAAACTCTTTGTAATCCTTCGTTTCATTCTTCTTTTGTCACTGCATTTTCTGTTACTAACTTGCATGCCTAAATTGCTTTTATAGGTTACTAAACAATCTCGGAGGTTCTGCCCTGAGGCTATTACCTTTTTGCAAACTCTCCTGGTGTCCTGCATGGAGTTTAAACGAGGATCAAGAGTACATTCTCAGGTATTACCTGCTTCTTATTCTCGTTTTCTGTTTTATTCTGGGAGTGAATGCTGAATACAATGTAATAATTTTCTATTACAGCTTATTAATCATCTTCTGGAGCTTAAAACACAGAAACCCTGGCTTCTTATAAATGATCGAGTGTCCGAGTTAAATCATATTGATTTTCTCGCAGCGATGGACATGCGAGGGGATTCTCCTTATTTTTTGTCTAATGATTTTAAGTAAGTCCTACTGGTTTCATAAGCTCTCAAAAATCTTGGACCTTTATCGATGTTCATATTACATCTCTTTCTGTGATTTCCATGGCAGGGCTAGTGTTATAGCATCGGTGGTTGAGACTCTAAAAGGATTTGTCAGTATATATGATGGTTTGAGCTCTTTCCCAGAAATATTCCTTCCAATTTCCACTTTGCTGCTTGAAGTTCTAGAGAACCCTAACTTACCGGACTTGTTAAAAGACAATTTGCGAGATGTTATTGATTTGATAAGGAAAAAGGTGGATGAACTCCACATGCTGAGGCGACCACTCCAAATGCGGAAGCAAAAGCCGTTGCCTATAAAATTGTTGAATCCAAAATTCGAAGAGAAGTATGTTCTTATCTTAAAAACTAATTGCATCTATTCTCTGGTGCACTCGTGCGATATAGAGAGCTTCGTGCAAAATCTGAACGATCATTATGCCCTTTTACAACTTAAATTTCTTACAGTTATACCAGACACTTGCAAAAATCACCCTCTCCAAGGAAGCTTGAAACAATTAGAATCAAATTTCTCTATGAATTGGATGATTCCGCAGGCTAAGGGTATTTTTGCAGATAGCTGCCCTTCTGAGGGGTATAAGGCAGTCTTAGGTTATTCTGGGGGAGGCATATATCTTGCATGTGAAAACCCCTTTATATAATTGTAGCCTTCTGAAATTTTCTTAGCTGAAAATTGTATTTTTTGAATACTTTGCAGCTATGTAAAGGGTATAGACTACGATCCCGATCGAGAAAGGGTGGAGAGGAAAAAGTTGAGGAAGCGTCTAAAGAGCGAAAAGAAAGGAGCAGTACGTGAACTACGGAAAGACAACTATTTCTTGTCTGGAGTGAAAGAGAGGAGCAGGACCGAACACGAACAGGAAAGGGCGGAACAATATGGCAGGGCCATGGATTTCCTCCAAAAGCAGGAGCAAGCTTTCAAATCCGGACAGTTAGGAAAAGGGAGGAAAAGGAGGAAGTGAAGCTTCTATTCATGTTTTCTTTCGGTCTTGCTGCCTATCTTGCGGTTCGCCTCGCGAGCTCTTGAAGGTCTGTTGAATCCCTGCTTTTCTTCTGCTGATTTGTTCTCTGTTGAAGTGCATATTTAAATACCTTCATCCTTAATTTACTGATGCTTAGTGTCAACTTTTCAGGAATTTGGAGATACAGTAGTTATTCATACAGCTAGTGCAAGAAAATACAGTTGCTGTCGGCGCCTGGGACTAAAAAGGTGCGCCACGCAGTCCAACAACGAAGAGTTTTGCAGTGTATAATACTCTCGCGGCTCGGCTTGACCGACCGCTAGAGGGATAGGAGCATAAAATGTGTATGCTTTTTTTTTTTTTTTTGCTAGTTTCAACTATTTGCTCTTCCATTCACAAGGTTTCATGACTTGGCACAGTTCGCAAGTAATGCTTGCGCTTGTGGTGGTTCACCCAAGATAGTCGTTAATTTGAGTGCCGGATCCCTTAACTTTTAATTTTCTTCTTTTAATTTGAATTATCTGAGAATTTATTAAGTCAAAAATTAGTTGGGAAGTGATCGGAATTTTGGAATTTAATAGAACCAGGCAAAATTTAGAAAATTTAATAAAGCGAATTTTGATAAGATCAAAATGGCTACAATTTGTGCCTGGTTTCGGCCTTCCGAGCCAGAGCAGTAATGCTGTCTGTACGCCTTAGTTTGTTATAGGTGTAAAACTTAAATCTTAACTTTTTTTTATAGTTTCTATTATTAATTTTCTTTTTATATGTTTTGAAAATTTTAAAATTTTTTGTAAATTTTTAAATTTAAGAGTGTAAAATTTGTACTTTTTAAAGGTGTAGACTTTTATTTAGCATTAGTCCCAGCTTTTCCAATTTTTTTTTTTGTCTTTCTGGTCACATCAGAGGAGAGAGGGAGAAGAATCGGCGGCCTTCCTCGTGTACTCGACTCAGCATCCACTTCTGTTTTATCCCACGCGCGCGCGTCGCAGCCGTCTTCCAATCCCACGTGCTCGTTTATCGAGGCCTCAAGGATGATGTCAAATTAGGAGACCCGAGGACTTAAAAGTGCCTTAATTTTTTTTTTTTTTTTTTTTTTTTTTTTTTTAATTTTTTTTTTTTAAAAAGCATCTATCTTTATTAGAGAGTTTGGGAACAGCACGAAAAAAAGTCAATAAATTACAAGGCTAGGCTAGTCATTAGTGATTACGACCTAAGATGCCCGTTCAATCCTCCATCTTATTTAATAGGGTTCAGTGTGAGTGTCCTAAATAAAGACTATATATAAGCTTAAAATTGTAGCAGCAGCAGCAGCGGCCAATCAGAACTCTCCCGCTGCCTCCTCCGACGGCCAAACTAGTTGGCACGTGGGACCGACCCCCCGGTTGCCCACTGCTGACATTTTCTCCAGCTGGGGTATACGAATTGAATTGATGCTCAGCCATTTAATTTCCCACCTATAACAAACAACACTCCTTCATTCATGTTCTAACCCATAATTGCCACAAATCCAAGATATCGAAGCCAAATAATATCATATCATATATATCTGCTGTTGGATGAGTTGCTTGCTGAAGCTGTACTGAGCTTCTTCTTCTTTTTGTATATATATATATATATGAAAAGGCGCTAAAAAACATTATAAAAAAAGAAAAGAAAAGGAATGCTCACAAATGGATACTGCGGTCAAAACAAATATTAATTATTACTACTATCGTTTGCAAGCCAGTATTCTAATTTCAGGGCGTATTCCCTCTTTTATCTTTTTCCTTGGAGCACCGCTCGGGACTTCGGGAGTAAACTAATTAAAGCTTTTCGAAAATTTAAATATCCCTATTTTAAAAGCTGGAAGAAAGTACTTCATCTAATAAATTCTTCAGAAAAAAAAAAAAAGATTAGTAAAGAAAAGATTGTTCGTGTCGCCATCATCCCCCCTGTCGCCATCATCCCCCCCCCCTGTAAATATATAAATACAATACAATACGAAGTCCCGTGCTGTGGAACGCACTTTGCCTCTTCCGAATGGCTAATTGAGTCGAGCAACCAACCACTCTCTTCTCCTATTCTTTACCTATCTTCTTTTTCCCCTCCTTTTTCCTTATTAATTCTTATTGATAATTATATATTACTAATGTGAAGCACAAGGAAGCCGTACCTCTACCTTCTCTCTGGTAATTAATTCTGTTTAGCATTTTATTTTTTGGGTTTCTATATTTCTACGTACTACACGACACAGCACACTACATACTGCTCATACTGCTTTTCATGTTTTTCTTCTTCTTCTTCTTCTTCTTTTTCCCCCCTGAAAGCGCCGGATTGCCTGCTTTCAGCTTTACCACTACTACCAGGTTTGTTTCTGATCTTTTCTGATCAAATTCTGCTGTTTAATTGTTTCTTTTTCTCAGATTTTACGAGCGTTACCAGATATGGCCTCTGCAATATTATTGGACGTAACCGACGAGGGGATAAAGATCGGCGTGCAGGCACCGCTGCCGCCACCACCTGCTCCTCGTCGGGACCTGAGGCGAAGCTGGTCGACCAACTCTACAGCCTCGGCAGCTCCCAAGTGTGTGTGCGCTCCCGCGACACACCAAGGATCCTTCAAGTGCCGCCTCCACCGTGCGGGCTCCCACGGCCGCTCTTCTCGCGCAGCAACACCGCCTCAGTCGCTGCCGCCGCCTGCTGCCTCCTCCTCGTCTGCGATCTAGGGGAAAATGGTGGTGTGAGAGTAACACAGTTGAAAAGGAAAATCCATGTACATCCCCCGCACTGCTGCTGAAGCGTGTGAGACGTGGCGAAAATCCGACAGTTTCTTCAATACAGAGAGCTCAAAGATCAACTAAGCATACACATCTGAATAATTAATGTCACATAACATTGTAACAGTAGAATATTGCACGATCTCGGAGTCTCAACAGAATTATTGTTTCTTCACCAAATGAAACTATATCACAAAGTTCCTGCTCGTCCACCAAGGCTTACAAAGCAATGGCTCCAGGTACCCAACAATCAGATGATTCACGCTTCGATCATTAAGACTACTATTTGTCTTGGTGACTCAAAATTCATGCAAATTCTCCAGTACAAATCCTAACGTGTCAACAAAATCGCATAGAAAAAGCAACAGAAACATACCGCAGCAAATATTCAGATGCAGTAAGGAAGAAATATGAAGTAATTGACACAAAGCAGGGTACCAACATGAACCTACCAAGTATAATCATCTCGAAAGAAGAACCATTATTAGTACGATTATCATCAGCACAATTTGCTTTAAATCAGGTCCAGGTCCACCAAGTCATCTTGAACACCCACACGGCTAGACAAAAAGAAACACAATAGGCGTACTATAGCACAACAACAACAACAAAAAATCCAGATTACAACTGAAATTAATATAAAAAAGAATGTAAAAATCTCAAATTGACAAAGAGAAGCATGCGCCAATAACAATGAACGGAAAATCTTGGAAAATAAATACCGAGTAGCAAAATCTAAAAGCGGGAGAAGCTCGGCGAGAACAGCACAATCTTTTATCAAATAAGTTACATATCTTGGCCGGATAGCTAACACGCATGCTTGTCTTTCTATAATAAATTTAAAAGCCTGCTCTCCAGATTAAACCATAAATAAACAAAAAAGAAGAAAAGGCTGAACCAGTGATGGGTTCGGCAATGAAAACAGTTAAAAAAAAAAAAAAAAAAAAAAAAATGCTTTGGCCTCTTCAGCTGCAGCTTCGAATGTCTCTCCCGCAACTAGTTCCGGTACATCATCATCATCTTCTTGAGCGGTGTTGTCATTGTTGTCGGCACCGGCAGCAGGAGCCTGCTTCTGGAACTGCTCGGCGATCCTCCTCAGATTGTCCAAGTTGTCAGGACCTGAAAAGAGAATAATGCCATTTGAGTGGCTAAGCTTATTAAGCAACCAAATAAGCATCCTTCAAATGTCAGGTTCAGCGGCCCCGATATCGAAAGGGCCTTTACACATTCAGTGTCCCTGAAAAAATCATCTATCAAAATGTCTCTGTAAAATCTGAATTGTCATATGTAACCATATAAACTACCGTTTCTTACCATACACCCTGGAATCATCCGATTGATGCGGGCCAATTGGTTTTGTCATAGAAAATGTTTCAGGTGATATATGAATGACATTTAAGTCTTTGAAGATTGTACATGAACTTCCCTATTACGCATGGTGATATAGTTAAGTAGTTCATTTTGAGGTTCTATTGCAAATATCCCAATATAAAACATGACCTCTAGTTACTTATCCCAAAATACAAGATACTTGTAAAGGAAAAATCATCAAAGAGAATTTTAACTGCAGAATTGAAACACGGCAATTATTGATTGGTCAAGAAAAAAAAGAAAGGGTGAGTACAACAAGACAAAACAGAAAACATATCATTATGAAAGTAGAACAGGATTGAATAGCGTCAACATTACATAGCGACTGCAATTTAATGCTGCATTCAAGGTATAAAAGAAAACTAATGAACAGCAATACTCAAAAGCATTACATACCCAGCTGGTTAATGATCCCAGGTAGCAGATCTTGTAGTTCTGCCAACAAAAAAAAAAATCCATGCAAAGGACAATTTAGAGAAAGGAAAGAAATTTTAAGATAATTTGTAGACTGAAGTAAAAAATAAAGAGAACCAGTGAATTTTACTACTAGATGCCATTGATTAGTAAATGCTAACTAATGTGTAGTTTATAGAGAGATATAAATTACTTCTTGTCTGTGGAGAACCGCTAACCACCCATGTGTTGGCTGCAATGGAAGCTTGCACTGAAAACAGAACAAGCAAAATTAATAAGAGAATAGTTGTATCTCCAACCTGCAGTCTATGTCACTCTACTACTGCAATGAAGTACAAACCTTTAGGAT
This sequence comes from Aechmea fasciata, assembly GCA_025177825.1. Classification (NCBI taxonomy): domain Eukaryota; kingdom Viridiplantae; phylum Streptophyta; class Magnoliopsida; order Poales; family Bromeliaceae; genus Aechmea; species Aechmea fasciata. The sequence goes on from CM045934.1 coordinate 5,287,506, forward strand.
TCAGAAATTGGATAACAAGATCATCTTTAAAAATGTTAACTTCTTCAATAGCTGGTATGGTGTTCACTCCTACTCTTTTCAAAGTGCTTTGCAACCGTTTGTCATCAGTTGTAGTTGCCTTATGAACAGCCTTCTTCTTCCTATTTGAAACATGTGAAGGAAGAATAAATAAATTTCAGACGAAGTGTAACCTTTCTTTACTAAAAAAAGGATTCCCGCACTGTAGTATCAACAGTCATATATCATTATCTATGCTGTATATTCTTATCGACGTCAGATGATAACAGAAAGAGAACTAAAAATGGCATCAAAGGAGTAAAGTGAATTCCCTGGCAATTATACTATCAACAGTTATGGCAAATCATATCAAACGTAATCTCTTGCCTACTTAGAAAAGTCAGGAGAAAGAAAAACAAGATTGTATTTTTGATGCTTCGATTCGTAAAGAAAATGATAATCATATCCCACAAGCCACTATAACATTTACAGTGTTACAAACAAAAAAGAAAAGGAAAATTAGCTTCCTCTTGATCAATCAAAGCCACCAACAATTCGCATAACTCAACCGCATCACTTTCAATAAGTTTCATCGTATCCTTTTAAACTTTGTTTTCAGACAGTAATAAATATATTCATATAATAATAAGTGAAAATGTCCAGAACCTGCGCATGCTGCCTTTTCCACCAGTGCGAACAGCACCTGCCATCTTCTTGAGCTTTTCGACATTCATCTGCATGAAGGAACATGATGAATAAGTAATCAATCTAAGGGTTTTAAGAGTTGTTGAGATCCTTATGCCACGTAGAAAGAGCACTAAAGCTGTATAAAACACAAAAAAAAAAAAGCTTTTCCTTCATAGCTAGATTACGATGCTCTACCCATCTCCATCCATCATTGTCATGTTCAAAAGCAGGGTAAAATTTTAAAGCCCTATTACAACCTAGCCACCAACACTTGCTTTTACAATCAATGCACCATAATTCCAGGACAAAAAAAGAAAAAGAAAAAGAGTAGAGTGTCCCACTGAAGAGCAAAAGCTTGCTCAAAGATGCAAAGTTGAGAGTTAAATACCGTCATATGACAGCCTATAAAACTATTCCTATTAAGCAGAAAGTCAAATCACTCTACCTAGATTTCTAAAAATCACAAAAATCCCTCTCGCTATCCAATCCTTAAGCAATCAAAACAAAATACCAATAATTTGAACTGATTCTTAGATCTTGTTTTGCCGATATAAACTAGAAAATAGTATGTGCTCATTGAATAAACGAAAAATTACAGAAAAAAAAAGGAAGAAAAACCTAGATCCTAATAAGAGAAGGGCCTCTATATATAGATCTCGAGAAGCAGAAATGTAACAACGCAAAATGGAGCTCGCATAGATTGAATAGAGAGAGAGAGAGAGAGAGGGGTGTGTTACCTTGAGAGCGAGAGAGAGAGCGGATAGAGGAGTGAGAAGAGAAGGGGAACGGGGAGGAAGACGATGGGGTTTTGGGTGCCGCGCTAGGGTTTCCGGTTCGCTCGACGAAATATCCCGTTCATTTCATTTTATAGCACGGAGCGATGTCCGCGTGGCGTTCTTAGAATGGAAGCTTTCGGTGTTTCCCGTTGTGGATCTCGTACAAAACAAAAGCACGTCGTACGGCAATGGCGCTGAGTCAAGTGTCACCCGTCGATCCTGCATCGCGATTCGAGTAAACGGTGGATTGGGTTCGGCTCGATTTGTTTAAAAGTCCGGCCCAATAAACCCAGACCTGAACAGGCCCGGCCCAGTCCATCCACAATCGGGCCGGGCCAGAGCCTCGACCTGGTGGGACCCAATTCGGTCCATTTATTCTTCCCTTACTAGAAATTGAAAGGAGAGGGTGGATGGATGAAAATTGAAAGACCAAAGGACGCGGATGTATGAAATTATGAGTGGGCCCAGAGACCATACGTGAGTTGAGGTTTTTATGCTGGCCGTTTTTTATTAAAGGTATTGCTTCTTTCATACAGTTTTGTAAATTTTAAGATTCAGATAGAGATACGAAATTTTTGCTTCGAGAACAAGCAGCAGCAGCAGCAGCCGCAGCTACACATATGATGTGATCGATTATTTTTTTATTTTTTTTCGATTTGCCAGCTTTTCCTAGGTTTATTTCAGCTGCACGTTACTGCAGTAAAGATTCCCAAAGGCGTGCAATTTTCTTTCAGAATTTTGAACTATGCAAGCAGTAACAGAGAAGTAAAAACTGGCTGCTCCAAGCCGCCGCACCACTTATTCATTTCTTTCACAAGGTATAGCTGTGCAAAGAAACTGAATACACAATATAATAGCTGCGAATCCCAAAATTCAAATAAAATTCAGAAACCATCATTAACAACCAAGAACAGAGACCTGCCCAAAAACCTGAAAAAAAGAAAAAGAACTGAACAGACACCGGCACTTGTTTTATCAGCAGAAACAAGGCTATATGCAGATGACAGATATAAGATGATTTCACAAGAAAAGGCTCTCCTCGTCCTTGGAGATAGATAGCAAGATGCTTCGCACTCGCGGACTCACCCTACCCTCCTCCTATCAGGCAGAGATCAAATGTTATGCTTGCAATTGCAGTGCAGTGCAGTGCGCGCTGTAATCTTCGGCCTCCTCTCCGCCTCTTGTGCGTTTCATAGCCATCAATTGAACTGCACAAAACGTAAAATTTTCCGGAAAGGTGCAAACTTTGATCAAAATGTGAACAATCAAATCTCGATCAGGCAAAGCAACTACTGCAGATCCAGTAATGCAAGTAGTAAAATTATATGCTCAGAATGAAGATCAGCATATGACCACAGAATACTAAATTAAAAATTCCGTAAACCACGTAATACTAAGATGAACATTCAATAAACCACAGGGGTATCTGGAATCATTTTATATATATTTTAATGGAGAGTAAATGAAAATTCTGATGGACAGAGAAAAAAAAAATCGCAGGATGCTAAAATTATAGGCTTCAAACCGCAAGATACTGAAACGAGAAAGCGCTGACCCGCAAGGGGGAATATTTGAAGTTTTTCCATTCAAAAAAGTCATTAGGGCGGCTCCCTCAGAAAAGCTTTAGATTTCAACAAATAGTGTATTCAGACAAGGCTGAAACTGATGATATTTGATTCAATCATCGGGAGCCTTGTGAACTGAAGAAGAATAAAAGCTTATGACCTTCATGTAAAGAAACAGTAAGAATAAAAGTTCAGTTCAAACTAGAAATGAAGCAACTACAACACTTAATAAGTATAGTATAAAAAGCTACTAGAAACCTAGTGAGAAATCAACAAGTAATGGTAAATCCCTCCATCAGGGAAGAGAATGAAAAGAATCTTAACTAAAGTATGTTTCAGCATAGAAAAAAGAAGGATCAAAATTATTCTTTTACGTAGCGATAAAATTATCCCTCAGGATCAGAACATACCATTCATCACATGATTTCAGCCCACTACTTTAATCCATATGAGTGATCTTCATTGGGATTCAAATCGCCTAATCAGCATTAAAATAAAAAACTATACCTTTTTAGAAAAGATAAAGTAAGGGAAAAAAAAACAAATTTCAAAAGCAAAGCGTTAAATCGGGTCTCCTCAGTTCAGGTCTCCATGAATCCTCCGCATTGCATAGGAAATGCCTCGGAAGAACGAAAGTTTTTGCTCTGATCATCATCGGAAACCAACCTACATAAGAAAAAAAAAAAAAAAAAAAAAAACCCAAAAAAGATTCGGGCCCCCAAATAGAAGGAAAAAAAAAAAGGATTTTCTTTTTTTGGTTTTTTTGGGTTGAGATGGGTATTCTCAGTTCAGGTCTCCAAGATTGATTCCGCATGAGTGGGATAAAGTTCACCACCCTCAGAAGATCGAAAATATTTGCTCGTCCTTGAATATAACCCATTAAATGCACAACAATAAGCAGAAGAAGAAGAAGACATAACAGAGAAGGATGCAAACGTGAGAGTTAAATACCCTCATATGATGATCAACAAAGCTATTCCTATTAAGCACAAAAGTCAAATCACTCTACCTATATTTCTTAAAAAGCATAACAATCCCTCTCGCTATCCAATGCTAAGCAATCAAAACCAAAAACCAATAATCCGAACTGATCCTTAGATCTTTTTTTGCCGATATAAACTAAAAACTAGCCTGCGCTCATTAAACAAACAAAAAAATCACACAAAAAAAAAGAAAAAAAAGAGAAAAAAAGATACAAAGAGAAGGGCCTCTATATATAGATTTCGAGAAGCAGAAACGTAACAACACAAGATGGAGCTCGCGTAGATTGAATTGAGAGAGGGAAAGAGGAGTGAGAAGGGAAGGGGGAACGGAGAGGGAGACGATGGGGTTTTGGGGGCCGCGCTAGGGTTTCCGCTTCGCTCAACGAAGCATCCAGTTCGCTTTATAGCACGGAGCGTTGTCTTCGTGGCGTTCTTAGATTGGAAGCTTTCGATGTTTCCTGTTGTGGATCTCGTACAAAAGCCCGTCGTACGGCAGTGGCGCTGTGTCGCCCGTCGATCCCGCATCACGATTCGAGTAAACGGTGGATTGGATGGATGGTGTTCGACGATTGTTTAATAGTCCGGCCCAATAAATCCAGAACAAAACAGGCCCAGCCCATCCAAATCGGGTCGGGCCAACTCCTCGGCCTGGTGGGGCCCCATTCGGTCTCTTTATTCGGCCCTTTGCAAATCGAAATTGAAAGGGGGTCCTGTACGTACCTTCGCAGTGGCTCGTACAAATACCGTTAAGATTTCGTTCAAAGTCTTACAAGGACCGTTGACCGCGAATAAAGGAGATGTTCAACTTCAACCACCGTGCCCATGCAATGTACGAGAATCGAAAGCTAATGATCAAAAAATTAGATTTTAGATTAGATGGCCTTTAATGCTTTTCTTTCTTTCCCCCGCCCCCACACTTTATTCCCCATGCATATATGGACCCAAAACTGGTCTTCATCTACCGCACGCTCCTTCCAAAGAGCATCAAGCATCCACCAACTTCTTCAAAAAGCATGAGCCAAATTTTTCCTCGTCCAATCCAACCTCGCCGTGTTTTTCTAAAGCTTTTTATATATATACTGATGTGATCACATCTTATAGCGTTCCTCCAACACTTTCTCGATTGCAAAAGCCAAAAGAGAATAATATTTGATTTTAAATTTGATAAACTGGAATGACCTCTCCTAGTTTTGCAAAGTCAAAGTTCATAGGATCGATAAAGGAGCAGAAAAGTAATGTCTATGCCAAGTATTATATATGGTTGCATGATAGAGATACCGTATTTTGCAAAACTCATCTATTTGAGAAGCAAAATGATTTTTTTAAGTTAATAGAGCTTGTTTGTTCCGCTTGAACTCGCCTAGCAGAACTCGCAATTGCTCGGTAACTTGCGAACGCCAAGTGCTTGTGACGTGCTAGAGAAGAATTCTGTGTGAAAGTGTACAGATTGATCGAGGAGTCGTTAGTTCACAAGCTCAATTTCACACCGAAGGTCTGAGAAATGAGAGTAAATTTGCGAAACTAGGAGCCCAATGTATTCTTTGAGTCAATTGCTAAGAATTTCTAAAAGATCAAATTTTCTAACTACGGTGTAAACATGAAACGAACCTTTGTTGACCTTGAAAAAAAACGAAAATGTAAATGTGAAGCTTTGCTTTTAGAGCTGTAGTGGAATACTTCTGTAACTAATTTAATAAGAAGAAAAATAATAAAGTAAGAACTTCCCCGAACAGTTCTACTTGAATCGGTAATCTGCAGTTCCTTTCCCACTACAATTGGATTCAGTACGAAACAGTTGTTTCTGTTCACATGCGCGTGTGCGCAAGAGAGACCGATAAGTTTTCTTTTTAATCTTTGAACAAGAAACAAAGCTGAAATCAAATCAACTCATCTCCTCTTCCCTGAACTAATCCATCACCGAACCCCGCAGAAAACAAAAAAAAGAAGAAGAAGAAAACACTAATAATTAATAGATTCGGATTACTTGCTCACATAACATAACACCCAACAGTGTTATCCTCATCGAAGAAGTCGGTGAACCCTGAAGCTGGCGATTGCATCGGCGGCAAGGGGCCGTAGACCGGGGGCTCATGATGAGCCCCGTTGTACTGAAACCCATACTGCATAGGAGCAGAGTAAGCGCTCATGGCCGCATAATAGGGCATGGGAAACATAACAGGTTTCATTTGACAGTACACCTGTTGTTGCTGATTAATCCCCATTGGATTGTTATCAGCACTTCTTTCCGCCAGGTTTACGCCGTAACTAACCTGCGGAATTGCTGCCACAACTGTTGGGTACATGACTTTAGATTCTTCGGGAACTTGTTTGGTTTCCTTCTCTCCCTTTTCCGCCTTCTTTTTTCCAACTTTATTTTCGGCGCTTTTGCTATCATCAGCCATTTTCTTGGGCCAGTTCCCTTCCTTTTCCCTTTGTTTATCGCCGGCTTTCTCTGCTTTGTCGTCGGAGCTCCTCTCTTCGTTCTTTGGCTTCTGGGTCTCGTCGGGTAGTATTTCTGCGGTCTTTCCTATCTTCGCCAGCTTCCTTATCAGTGTTTTCGTGTCGACGGTGCCGATAACGGTGATCTTCGGAAGGGTTGGATGTATCTCTGTTTTCAACACACCTGAAGATTGATAGGAGTTCTAGTTATCAAACAGATAAAAAAACAAAGCATTAAAAACAGAGTACGTACGGGCATCAGTACGTAATTAATACAGCATAAAGAAGTTATAGAGAAGGAAAAATAAATGAATGCACAGGAGAGGATTAAGACCTTTGATGCTCATTGCTTTCACCACCTTTCTCTTGCACCCCTCGCAACAGTTCACGGTTACCTTCAAATCAACTCTCTGCACGGAGGGATAACATTAGTTTCGAAAGAGATCGAGATCGAGATTAAGAAAGAGAAGGAGAGAGAGCGATAGCTCACCTTAAGATCTTCTTCCTTGGCCATATCTCTCTCTTGTTAATGTTGAAGAGGAAGAAGAGGACGAAGCTTAATTAGTTTGTGGGTTCTTGCGAGGAGTTTGAGAACAGAGCATGTACAGAGAGAATGGCCAAGTCCAAGTTGTGGTTGCTACATGTTGTTATCCTGGGGCTTGATATATATACACACTGGTTCTGTGGGGGTAGTTTAGTAATTTCAATTCATGTGGACTTTATTTATTATTCTTATTTGTTTTGGGCACATATTGGGACAACTCAGGAAATGTACGTTGGGCTGCCTAAAAAGGCTAATGGTATTTCCCTGTCCCAGTTTTGCCCCCCCCTGTTTCTCTCATAAGGCACCAATAGTCACCATAGCTTTGAGTGTGAAATTTGTCACATGTTAGGAGCATTTTAGACAAATTGCTAAGCAAATTGCTTAGGCTTTTACCCTCTATGATTAGGGAAAAGCTTTGAGGCCTAATGAGTGGAGCGGGACGCATTGGAATCAGCAGCTTCTGAAGAGAAAAAATAAAAAATAAAATATTTAAATTTATAGACATTGTTATTCTTAAAATCTCACATTTGTGGTAGGAGTATTTTGGGTCATACTGTACTCAGTTTGATTCTCATGAAATGTTTACGGGTCATTTTGGAAATGTCTTAGGGACGGCTAGATGTTGACTAGCTAGAAATATCTGGTTATAACTAGTACTTAGTATTATTAGATTAATGAACTATGCATATAATTAGGATTAATTTATCTCAAAGTATTACGGGGGAGGCATCGTATAATAACACAAGCAAGGCACATAAGTTAGGAGAAGTGCAACACAGCATAGGCCAGAATAAAGTCTCTTGCCAATTTATATATATACATTATTACCAGGTTTAAGATCAAAAAAACAGATGGGAAGAATATTATTATTATTATTATATATATGATATATAATATGTACAATAAATATATAAACATGGGCACTAAATAATTTCTGAGTCGGGCTTGGGCTTCCGATCAATATAGATTGGACTTTGACTGGACTGCAAAATCTAAAAAATCTATATTATGTTGGGTTTGATCCAAACGGGCCGAAAATAACTCGGTTGGATTGTACTCGCAGGTGTAAGTAACTCCAAGTACGGGCTATGTAAAAGGACTGACTATCTTGTGTAAACAAATTGATTGATTATTAAGCAACGAGTTCCAGAAGATCTCTCTAGTCTCTCTCCCTCTCATTACTCGGCAGCTGCGTCGTCGGCGGCGGTGGCAGAAGCAGTTGCAAGCAGCAAGCATGGCGGGCGCGGCGTCATCGTCCTCAGCGTCGCCGGCTCCCTGTTCTCGTCTGGTCGGCGTCAGCGAAGTCCCCGGGCGGGGCCGGGCGCTGGTGGCGAGCCGGCGCATCCTTCCGGGCGAGGTGGTGCTCGCAGACTCGCCGCTCCTCCTCTACCCCACCTCGCTCGCCTCCCTCTCCTCCTACTGCTCCCGCTGCTTCCGCTCCCTAGCAGCCCTTTCTCCTCCTCCTCTCCGCTGCCCCTCCTGCTCCCTCGCCTTCTTCTGCCCCTGCTGCTGCCGCTCCAACTCCCACCCCGTCCTCCTCTGCCGCGCCCTCCCCCTCCTCTCCAAGCCCTCCTCCTCCTCCCTCTCCCCCGACCTCATCCCCTCCCTCCTCTTCCTCCTCTCCGCCTACTCCCTCCCCTCCCCCTCCCTCCTCCGTCTCCTCTCCCTCTCCTCCTCCGCCCCGCCCGAAGCCCTAGCCCTAGCCCTCCACTCCCTCCTCTCCTCCCTCCTCCCCCGCGACCTCCTCCCCCACTCCTTCTCCCCCGACCTCACCGCTGCCCTCCTCGCCAGGGACAAGACCAACGCCTTCGCCCTCATGGAGCCCTCCGGCGCCGCCCCCGCGCCCACCCGGGGAGTCCGCGCCTACGGGATCTACCCCGACGCCGCCTTCTTCAACCACGACTGCCTCCCCAACGCCTGCCGCTTCGACTACGTCGACGGGCCCGGGGACCGGAACGCCGATTTGACCGTCAGGGCGCTGCACGAGATCCCCCAAGGGAGGGAGGTGTGCATCAGCTACTTCCCCGCCAACTGGAGCTACATGGAGAGGCAGTCGCGGCTGCTGGACGACTACGGATTCCGGTGCGAGTGCGATCGGTGCCGAGTGGAGAGCCAGTGGAAGGAGAACGACCCCGACCAAGACGATGATGGGGATGGCGGTGAAGAGGAGAGGATGGAGGGGGATGAAGGAGCAGAGGAGGAGGGGGAAGAGATGGAGGCGGAAGAAGAAGAGGAGGACGAGGACGAGGACGGGGACGGGGACGGGGATTTCCCTCATGCCTACTTCTTTGTGAGGTTCCTTTGTGATAGGGAGAATTGCGGGGGGACGTTGGCTCCTCTGCCGCCGTCAGCAGATGGTACGTTGTCGAATGTATTGGAATGCAATGTGTGTGGGCGGTTGAGGAAGGAAGAAGAGGAACTCCGTGGGGACGGCAATGGATATATGCTTGATGAGTGAACTGCGGTGCAGGATCTGAGGTAAAGGCCCTTTCTTTCATTGTCTCAGCTGCTTTTATTTCCTATGCAACCTTAGTAAGCATTTACCTCTCAATATGTAGGAGGTCAAAGGAATACATGGAATACTTGATATTTGGGAGAGCACTTATGTTTCAAAGTGTATAATTTTACATTTATATCTCCATTTCATATAGGAGTAGATTTAACATTGCTGAGTTTCAAGAAATTCAATTTGTCAAATTTCTATCAGAATATAGCAACACTCCGCTTAGTTTGGCATGTCCTGGGGAAGATATGTCTTTTTGGAACAAGGATGCATGCAAAGAGAATTCGCTATTTATGCCTTCCCTTGGCAGCATAAGAATTTTAGTACCTTCCAAAGTTGGAACAAGATGTTGTGATATGCATGTCTGCTCTACACTTGTTAATTATACATTCATGCAATTTTGAATGGAAAATAACAGTGTGATAAAATGCCTATGTTAGGCCATCTACAGCCTAGTTTTAAGTCATCTTACTTAGTAGTCAGTATAGTTATTAGTTGGCATGATTCTACACTCGGAGATACTGTTGTGGTATGCTTTTAGTGAATTTGGGACTTCTATTTTAAGTTTACCAACATACCAGTCGGGGGAAATCTTCCTATTTCTAGTGTAGAGAGAAATCTTCCTCATTATGATATTTGCATACTTCTCTGTTTAGCTAATCGTTTTTGCTTCTGTATGTAATAAGTTTCATTTTGCTGGAACCAAATGTGGGACGGCATATTCTTTTCCCTCATTCAAATGGCCTAACAAATAATTTACAGCAGTGTTTATTCATTGGAGATTGGAACATAGCACTACCCAAATGGAACTAATAATAGGTGTGTGGCATTTTCTGCACTTAATAAGAAGGATGTTACTATTGAGAAAACATTAGTAAATTTTGTTACATTCAATTTGATAGTACTTTTGACTGAATGAATCATAATTATAATTCTGATGCATTCCCTAGTTTATTCAGCAACAGAAATGTGTCCTTTTGGTTTTATTTTAGATGCAACTATATTCCATAATTTTGGGATGAACCATCTGGTTTGTAGTTTTGTTTTAGTAGTGTTTTATTCCCCAAGTTACGTCTCTGGTATAAATTGTAATTCAAGTAAGATTATACATTTTTAATTAATACTAAAGCTGAAATTCAAATTATCACTTGGATCTCTACTGCTCCATTTATTCTAGATACTATTTAGTATTTACATTGGTCTTCTGCATCACCATTGTAGCAAAGATGTCATGGGACATAATTCAACAAAAACTTTTCTAAACATCAATTTGGAAACAGCCAGTCACATTACAGTTGAATGTTCTTTCGGCTAATAAGTACACTTCCCTTAACTTTATTACTGCCTTTCGGTTTAATTCTGTAATTTCGTCTATTTAAGTTTTATATTGTCTTTAGTAGCTTTCAATATTGTCGTTTAAGTAACTAATCAAGTTTTAAGTGGAGTTTGATAATATGAGGCATTGTTTGCTGATAAGTGAAATATTATTATTTAGTTCTTTAAAGTCTCTAGTAGCTTTCAATTTCATCTTTTAGGTAGCTAATTGAGTGTTAAGTGCTGTTTAAAGATACAAGGCATCTGGTAAGTAAAATATTGTTGCTCATTTGGTGGATAGGCAACTAAGACAACTATTTTTTGAGTCTATGAGTAGAATAAATATCTTAAGGGAATATCAAAACAATGTAATATTTTTGGTTTTTGCAGTGGAAGTGTTCTGGCTTGCTTGGCATCAGGCCTAACCTGTAGTCATTTATGAGAGTTCAGATAATATTGATTCTTATTTAACTATTGTACACCGAAGTATATAGAAGGTACAAGCTTCTTTCTTTTTCATAATTATGGAAACTCAAGGAGTTTCTTTTTAACTTAAAGATTTCTAGCTTATTTACATGTAGGTTTTTCATGTTTTTTGTCATTTTATTAACTATATCTTAATAGCCATATTTTACCCTGAAATTCAGTTCTATTAATTTCTCAAAATTCAGCAATAATGGACTTGTTCCTCCACCCCAACCACAAGCTTTTACTGTCCTTTCCCACACTTCCAACTAGGTAGCATCCCCACTTTTAAGATCTCTACAGAGGTTCCTTCTGTATCTTTCTTTAAGAGGTTAAACCCAGCCATATGTTAATCCCACATTCCTTGCTCCTCTTTTAAATTCTGTATACTCTTGTTTCTTCATCGTATTAAAGAATTGATAGAATGTTCAAAGATCTCTCACAAACAGGGAGTTACCAGAAAACAAGCATAATTCGAGCATCTATAAATGGAAAAAGTTACACTCGAAAGCTTATAACCTAGACCAAAACAAAAGGCAGTATTTTCCTTTTCTTGTTTTCTTTTTATTTTTCTTTTCTTTTTATTTTCCTCTCCTCCACAATATAGTATCTCTATTCCATCTAATCTCATGAGATCGACCCTACTGATCTCATAATCAATACCCTAAATACTCCTATCAAGCATATCTTGGTAGCTCTTCAATGAATCCAGTTTCTGTAATCTCATCTGCTTATGAATCTTCCTTATGAACATGTCAGCTACGTAGTCGATCTCGTCCTCGAGGTTGAACTCCTGTCGCGAGTTCCTTATCAACTCTATGACCGAACCCGTGCTCTCTACAAGTCCATAATCTTCTTCGCCCTCATCATCCAAATCAAATAGGGAATGCGTGAGGTCGAGTGAGTCATAATCATCGTCGTCGTCTTCAATGTAGTCGACAAATTTTAACTCCTCATAATCAGATTTCCTTTCATCTATTGATGAATTACGGAGCACGATTGTCTTGTTGTTGTTTTCATTCGTAGGGCCGCTTAACCTTACTTTGTCTTGGCTCATCAGTGCATGGATCTTGTGTGAGATTGTGCTCATCATCACCTTCTTGTTCCGCAAAAAGCCTAAGATTATGAGCCTTGTCTTAAGGGCCGCCGTTTTGTTCTTCATCGCCAGTGTCCTGGCCTTCACGACAGCCGTGATGAGAGTGACTATTTGCTTCAAGAATGTGGAGGCCTTGTTCTTCATCTTCGACAAGATGGAAGTGGATGATGTTTGCAAGGGAAAAGATGAGGGAAGAAACAATTCAACCAAGAGTGAAGAGGTGCGATGTTTTGGCACGGAGTAGTGAACGAAGTTTTTGTGGGCCAACACTATATTGAGACTGATTTTTGAGTTGAATTTGTTGAGGTAAATTTTGAGATGATAACAAGTAAGAAGAAGAAGAAGAAGAAGAAGAAGAAGAAGAAGAAGAAGAAGGGAAGGTTGTTGATTTGGCATGGGACTTGCCTTGAGGAATCTGATAGGTATTTATAGAGGGATAGAAGGGTGGGTTTTGGTTCCAAATTATGGTGGGAGTAGAGGGAGAAAAGTAACTCAAAGCTAGGTGGAGCAGGCACTAATAAAAGGTGAATGTGAAAGCAAATGTTATTTAGGCAAAGCAAAAAAAAAAAAAAGATCATGACAAAAAGGAAACAACCAGGAAGTGAAATTAGGTAGGGTGTGATAGGCTGTAACTGTAACTCAAAAAGCCTTGGAATTATTAAATACTTGGGAGCTCAAGAGAGTTGTTTCTTTTTATTTATTTTTTTATTTTTTTTCCTTCTGGTTAATATACATAGGAATAACAGCCCCACTTCTACAAGCTTGATGTTTTGATGATGTTCACAAGTTGTTGGTGTTTTCCTTCTTTTCCTCTGTTCCTTGATATGTTCTCCCTCACACTCCCCCCTACCTTTCTATGTTTGGAGCTTCCCTGGAACTTATTGCTTCTGGGTTACAGCTAGCAACTTTCATCTTTTGCACCATACTGATTTCTTTGCAAGTTTCCTACTTTGGTCCCCTGCTTCATGTTCATTTTTCTTTCTATGCTTTAAAAGTTGTGCGCGTGAGGTACCTTATTAGGCACTGGCTACTGAGAATTGAGATATCTAGTACCAAGTCATTGATGTTTAACCAACCAAAGCACAGTTAGCAAAATCCGGACGTGTAAACCTGTCGACAAAATAGGAATATGGTATCGAAGACTACTTGGGTCATTCAGCACAGCAGATACAATGGTCTTCTTGCATCAGCTTTTGCTTGATGTTTCGTGAAGTAGCACAATAGTGTTAAAGATAGTATTTTGTCTGAGTCTTCTTACTAAGGTATGCTTTCAAGCTATTAGGGCAGCACTATATTCGAAATTTTGTCGCTTCATATAATAGCTCTTCATATAATAGCTCAATAAACAATATGAAGAAGTGAATTAGAGGTTTCGTCGTCGTCGTTCGTGACATGTAAGAAGGTGGGTCTTCCACTGCTTAGCAGGTAATTATGGTAGTAGTGCTCATAAAAGATTTCTTCTTGTCCCATAGTTTGAGAAAACCACGCACATACAATTACCCCAGGTTTTGAAAATAGGGACAGATTAGTTACAGTAGTGTTAGGGGAAAGAAAGAATAGTTTGCACAAGCTTATTGTAAAGTAAAAGGAACAATGAGCTTTCTAGTTGTCACAGTCACATGGTGGTCCATTTGAAAAGAAAAGAATGGAAAAGAAGAGCAAGTTGGCCAAGTTTAATTGTTTAATTTGAAAATTAATTAGAATATTTGGCTGTAAAGTATTGTAAGAAACAAAGCATTTTGCCTTGTTTATCTCTAACAATTTTCTTTTTCCCCATCAGACTTTTGGGATTTCCTGAAACCAAATTGCAGTTAATAAGTGGATCTTCAAAGATCTCATCTGATATAATAACAGGCCTCACTTGCCTTGTTCCTATTAAAATAATAATACTTGTAATAGAGTAACGTGAGTTACATGTCAAATTAATAATCGGCGGTTTAGACTAAATTACCTATGTTTATTATCTATAAATTAAGCAGTGTTTAGTACTGATCAATTGTTGCTGAAATATATAAAAGACTTATTTATATCTTTCTTCAATCTTACGATTTATGTTCATGCCTTTCTTGCCCATGAAGATAGTTTGCTTACGTACAATATACTTTGTTCTAAGATTCAGTTACTTCCACATCTAAGTTAAGCTAGCATTAGGCCAATATTTTTCTTATGCAAGTTAAATTACTGATTGGAGAATCATTTTAATGCGTCATGCATGGACGTGATTTTACTAAAGCTCAAGAATTTAGGGTACTTAAAAACTCTTGTAACAAAGATCTCGTGTATGTTTAGCCACAAAACTAACATATATATACTATGTTGAGGGCCAGTAAGATCGAGTTTAATTAACCGAGTCTTTTTTAGAGTGTTTCTGATATCTGTATGATATAACATGTAAACTTTAACGAATCTAACTCAACTTTGTGGTTGGGGTGGTGCAATCAGATCAAAGCTTCTTTAATGTTTTGAGCCATTCATATTACTTTCATTGTTGAAGGGACCGTTGATTGAGAAAATAATATCCCCAAGTTTGTGGCCCTTAACAATGCGCACACACACACACACACACACACTATATATATATATATATATATATATATAACCTGTCACAAGGGTTGTGGCCTTATAAGACAATATTCCTACAGTCACATAGTTTAGAATAAATAAAATTCACATGTTCATAGCATGTATGGCTCTAACAAAGTTGCCCATCCTGGTCCTGGTCCTGGTCCTAGTAGCTAGGTGGTATCAGAGCCTAGAATTAAGTGGACATCTATACGCTCAATAGCATAATATATAATATTTGTCTCTGCTATTTGAGACCACTCCTTTGTTGCCTTTATAATTAGGATATATTTTGGTCGCAACCTTAATTAATTACTGGTCCATGATGTTAATTTTATTCTCAAATGTGAAAGGTGAATGATGTTGGTTCTTATTTATTTAATGCTTAAATAAATCCACCATGCACTTTATATAATTAATAAAGTACTAAAGCATGCGCATTGGCAATAATAAAGAATATTTCCACTAGTACGTAGTTCTAGGAGTCTCTTCCATGCACTTTGAGAGCAATTAATGGAGATAGTGGTCAAAACTTTTAAGTAATAATAATTAAAATACAAAAAAAAAAAATGCAGTGATGGTAATAGCTAGCCTAGATTAATTATACTAACCAAAGAGATTGATTTAATTAATTAATCAGGAGATAGCCTGCGAATGATTTTGACATCACTTCTCATGCATGTACATGTACATGTGTAGAGATTAATTTGAAGGATATGAAGCACGTGGAAATGAAAGGTAGGTTAGAGGTGATCGAATTAAGTTTGATATTATATATAAACATGTTTTCCTTGCATTAGAATTCACATTTCTTATTAATTAAGAACCTCTTTAATTTGGGGGCACTGGGAGCTAGTGAATCTTCCATCCTAGCTAGTATTTTTATATATTGACCATACAAACCATCGGATCCTTGAACCCCTTGGATCGAAAAGGCTTTAGATGAATATATATATCTAGGAATATGACATAGCATATATGTAAGAAAAAGTCTAGTAATACTGATCTTAATTTTTCTTTTTTTTTTTTTCACAGAGAGAGAGAGAGAGAGAGAGAGAGAGAGAGAGAGAGAGAGAGGGAGAGAGAGAGATTAAAAAATAAATTTAGTTGAAAATATAAAATAATTAAGTTTCGAACTTGAAATTTCGGATACCAACTATCAAATCTATTGTTAATTACTTGCGCTTTCAGTAACATTGATCTTAATTGATCATGCAACCAATTAAGTATATATATAGTACGGTGGTAGAAGGATATATACTTGCATATATAGAGCTATATGCAAAAGTGTACGTAGCAACATGCATGTAGCTAGGTCCTCAATTGCCTAGTTAAAGAGAGATCGAATTAAGAAGTAAAGTATTAGAATTAATCATATGTAGCATGAGTCTCATATATGTAGCATATATAGGTATTAATCGAGGTCACGTTTTGCATCACAAACCCATGTTTTTAGCCCGTTCTTCCTCATGCAACTTTAAAAAGTGTAACACATACACGCTCCCGTTGATTTAAAAGCTAAAGTTTGTGCCATTGATCTCTTTATGAGCTATATATATGCTTGCCTTCGCAACCACCCCCATATATATAAAGGAGTACTTAAAAAAAGAAAAGAAAAGAAAAAGAAGTAAAGATGATCATGAAAAAGCAAAAGTACTGTTGCCTATTATAATTGATAAGCACGATGTATATATGTTGTTTTACAAAGGTTTATATTAATTAAACTGGTAATCGACGTGCACATATAATTGATTGTGGCGTTTAGTTCTAAGTCGCTTTTATAAATTGAGTTTTAAACAGCAACTAAATTGCCTATGTGTGGATCGATCTCTTAATTTCGATGTCGTGGGTTAATTATTGATTAGCAACACGTACTTCCGCTAATGGCACATATAATAGAAACTAACTTTAGCCTTCTATTGGCACTTAGATATATTATTATGCATTAATTAGTTCATACGTATTAATTATTTAATTTAATTACTATGTGTGTATATATATATTAGATTAATTACATCATGGTTGGTTCAAGATGATGTTGAGGAGATTAATTGGAACTAGGATACACCTTTAATTACCAAGTGATGATCGAGCAACTTCTATTGCTTGCTTCCCTTAATTAATTAATTAATTGGGCCACTTCTTTTCTTTCTTTTTTTTTTTTGTAAACTTTAGAACAAGTATATAATTAAATAGTACAATTAATTAATTAATTAATTAATTGTCCAAAGGTTAATCTTCTTTGTTTCCTACGTACACAGTACGCATGGCCCTTAACAAAGGTCCATTAATTTTACATGAGTGAGACAGCTCCCTCTAGTGTGAACGTATGATGACTAGTCGAGTATATTGTTCAATATATTTTTCAAACATGAAATATATGGTTGGGTAATTTTTTTTTTTTTTTTTTTTTTGAGAGATAGGTAGACGCTATTTATCGCGTTTATTTTAAATAAACTTAGCTAAAAATTGAATCAATATGAATCCAATTGCAAATCTTCCAGATAATTTTGACCTCCACTTTTGTTTGGTTATGTAATTTCTAGAAATATAATAAAAAATTCTTTCTAGCATCACTAGCAGGGGTCACCACCTAACCACTATTGGATGAAAAAAAGAAGTAGGTGGGCCATGCATATAGAGAAATAAACGTTTTTTTATTTTTATTTTTTTGTGACTATTATCTTAATTGAATAAGTGTGATCTTTACGTTATGCTATCACAATATCACATACGAAAATAATTATAATATATTTTTTTCCTTCGTTATAATTTTTTATAATAAGCAATGTATTTTAGTGACAATTCAAGCTGTTTAGTTATTATCCTGGACAGTAGAAGAGACTAATCATATATGTATCTGCGGAGCGCGTACTTAAGCGCCATGTTCACAACAGGTTTTTTTAAAATGACAGGGAATCTAAATCAACAACAGTAAGTTGTTAGCTAGTTATATAACAGGTAGATCTAATTAAGTTAATTTAATGCTATATAAAAATAAAAAAGTATATATATATACACATATATATAGTTTCTGAAATTAATATTGGGTCGGTGTAGCTTTTTGCAGGATCCGCCGAAAGTGTGAATTTGAATTCGTGCTGCTCGGATTTTGAATTTTCAAACGGTCGAGTTCGAGCCCCTCTCTCTCTCTCTCTCTCTTAAGTCTTAATTATTTCCTTGTCTATTTCTCTTTTGCTGAGACGCGGAGTTGCAGCGGTTGCGCTGGCCTTTTCAGAAAAGTAGCACTCCCCCGTCCCCCACCACCACCTCCCTCTCTGTATATATGTGTGTCAAGCTTTTATCCTATTTTAATTATTTGGGTTAATGTTTACTAGATATTGTTCTTAATCTTTACTATTATGTTCTTAATTAATATTTATTGATTACATTAGTGAAGCTTCTTCCATCAAATAATACTTTATTCTAGCTAGACCAAAAGCATACTATTCCGCATCCCATGCATATAACATTAGTAATAAATTTTTATGTACGAGATGATCCTACCGCTGATAGATAGAGTTATTAATTCTATTCAATGCTTAGAAATTTTCTGTATATAAGCATATGCTAACATACATTGTACAAATATATTTTTGGTTAATTAATATATAGGACATACAAAATGTTTATTATAAGTGACTTATCCATATAATCTGAATTGGGATATCTATATATATATATCAACAACATATATATAAGATCCTAAAGCATTTAGGATTAATCTTTCAGCTGAAGAGACTTAACTAAAACAGCTAATATTCTAAAGTACTCAATTATAAAAAGTAAATTAAAAATTACATACATAAAACCAGAGACAAACAGTGCAATTAACCCAATTGATTAATTAATTAATTAATTAATGATACATTAATGCCCTTCTCCTCCACCCCAACCCCTCCCTAGATCTACCCCTCTAGATTCCTCCTCTTATAAATAACACCTACCTCTCACCCTCTCCTTCCCCTTCTCATAAAGGGGCTCTCTCTCTCTCTCTCTAGATCTCTCTTCTCTCTTCTCTGCGAGGTGTCTCGCCCACCTCGCAGAGAAGAAGAATCAGAGGAAGAAGAAGAATATAGGAAGACCAATTTAGAGAGCTTCTAACAACAACAACAACTTTCCCACATCATACTATATACATATATAATTATACGTAAACATTTAGGATTTATCATGGAACTTCACTCCCCCACCGCGGCGAAGAAGCTATGGAGCTACCTCCGCGCCGTGTTCTTCATGATGCGCAAAGGCCTCGTATCCAACAAACGCAAACTCCTCATCGACATGAACCTCTTCATGAAGAGAGGCAACAAAATCCTCGGGAGGTCCCTCACCAACCTCATCTTCCACCACCACCACCACCACCACCCTCATTCTCATCGGTCGCAGAGTATTGCCGCAACAACGATGACGATTATGCGCGAGTACGAGTTCTCCTGCAGCAACAGCCCCAATCCTGTTTTTTTCCGCGGGCGTCGCCACGCGTACTTCCCTTGCCTCAACGCAGTCGTAGAGGACGAGGAGGACAAACATTCGTGGCCTTGTGCTCCCGCGGCGCAGAAGAGAATTGAGTACTCGCCGCAGTCATCGTCATCGTTGACGACGGCAACAACATCGCTGTTAGCGGAGGAGCTTTTCGCTCCCGGGGAGAGGCGCAGCCCCTCGCCGACAACGGTTAGGATTGCGGAGTACTACTCCGATGACGATGATGATGATGAGGAGGAGGAGGAGGAAGAGGAGGTCGACGGCAGAGACGGGGAGGTCGACGATGAGGCGGAGGAGTTCATCAGAAGATTCTACGAGCAGTTGCGCGCACAGAGACGCATCGCCCTGTTTGAGTATCAGGAGGAGTACCGGCACATGCTCGAGAGAGGGACATAAATTACATCTATATATACATACGTACGTACGTACGTACTATGTGCATATATCTATATATGCATGCATGCATGCATGCGTGCTTATGTGTGCTTGTGTGTTATGATCCCTATGGTTTTGGATAATAGGGATTAATTGATCAGGGTTTGTTGATGTAATTTCTATTTTTCTTTCTTTTTTTATTTTTACTGCACCATGGGCATTATATTCATCTA
Organism: Aechmea fasciata; assembly: GCA_025177825.1. Lineage (NCBI taxonomy): Eukaryota > Viridiplantae > Streptophyta > Magnoliopsida > Poales > Bromeliaceae > Aechmea > Aechmea fasciata. The sequence continues at coordinate 5,307,530 of CM045934.1, forward strand.
TCCTATATATAATTAATGTATCTAAATATTGATATGTACGTAGATGCGTGTTGGTATGATATAGTTAGGAGGAGTACTATTGGTGAGTACTCCTAGCTAGAAATTTAATTGTGAGTTTAACTGTATGGAGTGCTGGGTACGTTGTATCTTCTTTTTTTTTTTGTGTGTGACACCCACCCATCATATATATATATATATATGTATCTATTTGTTAATTTGTATTGACGAAATTAATAATAATTCTGTTTGCTGTAAAATATGTGTTGGCATTCACACATAGTCTCTCTCTCTTTTTCAAATATCCCCTTCAAACACAGTACAACCACAAATATTGCACATAAACAGGCACTTAATTAATATTGTTCTTATCTTTTTCAAGCCTCTAGTTTTTCTTTTTATTGTGATTCTCTTCTTTATAATAAGCTGCATGGGTTATCCTGTTTCATTAATTAATAAGATATATAATTGCTGTACGTAGTACTGTACATGTTTGCTCTCATGATCATCACATATATAGATGTTTGGTGAGGGGGTGCTCTCAGAGTGATGCAATGAAATTAACTTCCTAAATTAATATATAGTTTTGGACTCTAGTTTAATGGGCGCAAATTAATTATATTTCATTGCATGGAACCAAAATTTCGATTTTACGTACAGGATTACATATAAAAATTGCTAGCTAGCTAGTAGCTAGTTTTGCTGCAGGTGTTTAATAATTAGATGTAACATAATATTTCTTCCAAGTTAGTTTGGTCTCTTTTTCTTTGTGGGTCCAACTCCAACATGCATGTTTGGTTTGGTGGGGGTTGGAAATTAACTTGGAGTGGTGAGCAAGTAATTCAAATCTCTGCTTTTGGGCGGTGCATGAGTCTATTGTTGGAGAAGCACTTCTCCTCTGCTTGCTTTACAGGTTTTGTAATTGCCCACCTACTCAAGCCAGCTGATCGATCCTCTCCAATTCCTGCCTGCTGTGAAATTTCTATTTCACGCTGTTTTTGCTTCTGCTTTCAGTTTTCGATCGTCAGCAGCAACGAAAAATGTTTTTTAGCAAGTGTTCGACGAATTAGCTAGGAAAATATTAATTAAGTTGTAACAAGGAAAAAATAATTAACGAGATTCTGAGCTTTAAATTCAGACGCTTCGATCGAGTCGTAACTATTGCAGAAAAAAGCAGCTAAGGGTATTTTGATATTTCGTTTTTGTTAATATAAATCGATCATACCTAGACAACACTCGATCATCAGGCGACACTTACAGCGAGATCAAATAAACACTAACGTTTTACGTTACATCGGATTACTAGACGTAACCATGTGGATCAATCGCACACATCTATTGTAAGGGAACAAGCTTTCGCGTTTTATGCTGGAAACATCATTGTCGTTTGGTGGGCAATGGATTCCAAAAAAAAGAAGTTCGAAATTAAATAGAAGGGGAAAAAAAAGGGAAAAAAACTTATGCCAGCTGTTCGTGTTAATTGGATGATGTGCTATTCGTTTAGGAGAGCCTAATGAACGTGTACAAAATTGCAGAATTATTTTTGCTATGCTACTAAGCTTCGAACTTGGGATCTCATGTTCTAATTATTAAGTTTCTTTGCCACTGCACTAGGGACGATCATTATTACCATTTCTATATCAGTTAACGAATCAATTGTCTGGGATTATATAAGGTTGAGAAAATAGGGGTACGTACGCGAATTTGGATTGCGGAGAGAAATGCCTGCAACTGATGGAAGAGGTTCGACAAGTAATCAGAGAAATTAATGATCTTTTACACCATTAATTAGCACTCATAGGCTAATTAAACAAATTAATGTTGCGTACCATGTACGCTAGATAGGTAACATGCGTTATGTTAGAACCGATCGAAATGATCCAGAATAGCATCAGCGACGCAATAAAGCTCGTCTGAGCTTAGCTAGCCTTTCGTCGAAGCTCAAAGAAGGATCTGAGCTAGATCGGAAAGTTTAAAGAGTCTATTTGGCTCGACCTCGAGACCGCGGGCAGCATCTCGCAAGCAGCAAATGGCTGGTATTCGAAAACCTGAATAATGGATCTTCGAATCCCAGAAGCAGAGGCTGCATGCAATGGAACTAGCACTTACTTTGAAAATCTGTCGACCCTCGATCAGATACCAAAACCGCAACAGCGGATCGAGCACAAAATATAGAATAGTTGCTTGAATCCAGTTAATTAATTACCCGATCGAAAAATGGAACATGACCCAGTTCGAATCCGCAGCCCAGGAACAATATAAGATTTACTAGAATTCGGACCAGAGTAGATTTCAATTGGACGCGCGTTATCTTTTTAAAAGAAAAAAAACAGAAAATTTGGAGATATTCTTTTTTGCAACAGAGATGATTGAATCAATTTTCGGATGAATATTAAAATGTAAGATTACGGTTGATCGATCGGTTGGGAACTGGTTTCATTGTATTAATTAACTTTTCCTGGATACAGTTGGAAGTGAAAACTAGTGACTGTACAGTACTGTGTGAGGTTGATCTACAATTCAAAGTACCACTCGTTAGAGGTGCTAAAATTAAAGTCGGATTCAGTAATGACATGATCCGGACGCAGGAGAAATGGGCTGGTTTAAGGCTGATGTGGGTGGACCAGGTCCACGCGAGAAATCTGACCGTAGCTTTAAATGGGCCGCATTGTGCGCGCCGCATAACTTCACGCGGCCCGATCCACTAAGTACGATGTGTTTCTCGATGAGTTCACGGGAGGTGTGATTCGATCTATTTCGTTATTGATCCTTAGAAATTATCGCATGGACCATGGTCTATAGACCGAGAGAGTCCTCCTATAGTAGTAGTCCTTTTCTGTTGGGGAGATACGGGCGCAGTTTTTCTATAATTTTCGTATCCTAAAATCTCCGCACAGGGTGGATTTTTTTTTGCCCATTATTAGTAGCGAAAATGCTGATGATGCAGATTCATCTCCCCGGCGCCGAGTAATTAATATTGTTCTCACAAAGTTATATCAAATTCGTTTTCCAGTAAATAAAAAATAAATATTCAATCAAATACATTTTCTATTAGAATAAACGAGTGATAATTGACTTTATTTTGGAATTATTGTGTTATCTTTAATCAAACCTTTATATTTTTATATTTATATCCTTCAATGTGATTGGTTAATACAGATTTTAATTATGTGCATTATCAATTACGTATACAGAGTCCGGCTATGGTACTTTTAAAAGCATAAAGTACTTGATGCTTATAGGTTTTTAGTCGTTAGATCTGTACTGTTGATCATTTATACCCGTTAAATTATACTATTCAATCAACAATTCACTCAACCATAGAGGGCCCACATTATCCTAACCATATAATCTTTAATCCAAAGACTAAAAATTTACAAATGCCAATGTCTTGATACTTTTAAAAGTATAGAAGCTCAATTCTATAGAGCCGGTCCGGCTATGGTGCTTCTAACCCCGTAACTAGGGCTGGCAAACGAGCGAGCCGGCTCGCGTTCGACTCGCGTTCGACTCGATATTTGGCTCGCTCGAGCTCGACTCGAAATTAAATGAGCCGAGCTTGAACAAAAAAAATGGCTCGAAATTCATTTCAAGCCGAGCTGAGTATTACTCATGTTCGAATTAGCTCGAAAAGCTCGAAAAGCCTCGAATATATATATATATATATATATATATATATATATATATATATATATATATATATATATATATATATATATATATATATATATATATATATATAGTAGAGTTACTTATACTATCGAAAGTATAGAGGATCTGGTGCTTTCGATTTTTAATTCTTAGATCAACCCATTTAATCATTTCTTTGAATTAATACTATTATTATCTTGTAAGGACCACTCAATCCTAAAATATTATTTAATTCTGTGATTAATCATCCCAACCATATAATTCTTAATCAAAGGTCAAAAATTATATATATATATATATTAAAAAATATATAAATATAATATATTTTAATTATATATAAAATAATGTATAATCGAATTTAGTTAAAATTAGACCAATGTTCGCCCATAAAACAAATCGAATAGACAAATAAAAGAGCAAAATTTAACTAAATTTATACATTTTTCCTTCCTTTCTTTTTTTCATAGAGCTTTAAGTTTTCAATATATTTCTCTCTTTCTTTTTACCGTCTCTCACCCTAAGTGGAAACGGAAGCCTTCCAAGTTACCAAATAACAAAGATATACATGGCATTGCTTACCTTGCTATTAATTCTATGCTTGAGAAAATATACGAATATTTTTAAAGTAAAAAATTATTATTCATATAAAATTTTAATTTTAGTTATATATGATTGAATAGTTTAATCCAATATTTATCTATATAAATTATTTATTTTTGACTGCATAAATAAAAATGAATAATATGAAGATTGAAGGCGGAAGAAAAGACATGTGAGGTTGAAAAGATTAGATATTCAACTCATAAATTTTTTTTATATTATAATACTATATTTTACATAATTATTTTGTACTTTGAACTATTAGACATGTTTTTGTATCAAATTATAGATAATGTTCTATACAAATTAGACTATTGATCGTATGATGTTAATTTCGTAGATCTCGCTTTAAAATTCATTTCGAGTTAATTTCAATTAATTTCAATCCAAATTTAGGCTAAATTAATTTCGCCGAATTTGAGCCGAGGTAAGCTCGCTCGAGCTCGGCTCGTTTCCACCCCTACCCGTAACGTAATAAGGTACTGAAAAAATAGAAAATATCAACAAACTGCCATAAGTAAGGTGAGCTTTGAATTGCTGCACCCTCAGCTGTTGTTTCATAGACGCAGGTGTATAGACCGCGGTCCAAGCAATAGTTGTTCCACGGAACCTGAAGTTAGGGTTTGTAGGAGTGGTGGGACCCGAATCTAGTAACCATTTCTCTCTCTCTCTCTCTCTCTCTCTCTCTCTCTCTTCTCCGAGCTATAAGCCTATAACACACTCCCATGCCCATACTCCTTCCCCACTTTCCCTTTAACAAAGTGCTTCTTAATCCACACAGATTTACGCAATTTCCTTTATTTTTCTCCAATTTCCCCTTGTTTTTCGCCACATTTTTCGATCCACGTTGCTCTCTCTACAATGAGAGCTCCATTTCGGTGAGCTTTTCGGAATTTCTCGAATATTTTTGGTTGTTTGTGCTCAAAATCGCGTGATCTCGCATTTTTGTAATGCCATTTCGTCAATTTTCATCAAATTTCTTTGAATTCATGTTTTATGTGGTTGATTTGTGATGCAGAAGAAGCTGGTGATGGAGATCCATGTGGTGATTTTGTTCAGGAGAGTCGACGTGGTGTTGTTGTCGTTGTTGTTGTCGTTTTAGGATGCAGGGAAAGATGTATTCCTCTGCGCCGCCGCAGCTCTCCGATTCAAATCGGAGGATCATAGAGACGAATAGTGCATCGAAGAGGGTGTATCAAGTGTGGAAAGGAAGCAATGTGAGATCATCTGCATTTTCTTTTAAAAACCATTTTTTGATTTGTTTTTTGTGGGTATAAATCATTCTCATTGTGAAATTTTTGATGGTACGGCAAATATAGCTTCATAATATCTTGCAGAGGAATAAGTGAAGTTGCATCTCAGTTGTTGCAGCTGTTATTAGTATATAATGAACACGAGCAACTATTATCTGCGAAACAGCTTATGGCTACTTTCAGTAATGTAGTTATTAATTGTTTAAGATCTTTTACCATTTTCATCTCACTTCTTCGAATACCCTACATAGAGTGCCACATAATAGTTGGTTGTATCCTTCATACGGTTCCAGGAAGTAGCTTTCATGCTTTCATTTTAAGCAATTCTATTTTTATCCCTATCTTTAACCCTTCTGCATTTCAATGTTCATCCTGCTTTTTTATCTAGCATTTGCTGGTGTAAATATGTATGTTGTATTCCATTTCATGTCTAGAATGCCATGCCCCAAGCTGCTTTGTAGAATGGGATTGGTGAGCCACTGAAAACAACATGCCCTTAAATGAGTTTAGCTTAGATGAGGATTTAATGGTGTTGCAAGAAAGGAATGGTGAAGGACACAGAGGTTCCGTTCATACGGAGTGCTTCCATTGACAACAAAGTGGAGAGTCATTTAAAATGACAAAATTACGTACGATGTTTAGATACAAATTCTCTTATTTGTATGAGTGAGACAATCCAGGTAAGTGATGCAAAATGATAAGAGACCCAAAATGATATGATTAGAGGTGATTAGGAAAGTCACACTTTGTTTAGATTTCACAGATAAAAATTGGATTGAGCAGCAATAGAGAATTTCGTAAAAGTAAACTTTGTCTCTTTTGATGACTCGTATAGCTAACCCTACACTACACAGCGCGGGGATGAAGAGCCGATTTGAGTCAACTTGAGTTGTGTTGAGACTACGAAAAGTGTAGGTTAAGCAATGATTCTGCAAGCTGTGCCTTAAAAAAAAAAGAAAAAAAAAATCTTTCCTTAGACATATTATCTTCTTTTTCAGTTTGTAGAAAGAAAGTCAAATGCATTGCTTTTGTTTCTCTGATGAAATTAGCTGTGAATTTGGCGAGTCATGTGATAGCTGATACTTTGATTAATGCAACCATTTGAATGAAATCTATTTGTTATTCTTTTTTTTCTGTGCAGAGATTTTTCCTGGGAGGGAGGCTTATTTTTGGACCAGATGTGAGGTCACTGATACTGACGATATTTTTAATTGTAGTTCCAGTAGTCTTGTTTGCTGTATTTGTTTCACAACAGCTGGTTGACGAGTTTCATCACAACCTGGGAAATCTGATAGTAGTTATTGCTGTCATCTTCACAGCATACGTAAGCTTGCATCCACTTTATTCAAATATTTGCCTCTATAGTATCTGAAATTTAGATTTTTCATTTAGAAACTGTTGTACTACGTCACTAATTTTAGTTCAAATTTTTTTGATCGGCTATTTGATTGACTATATATAACATCCTAGGAGAATGTTCGATAGTTGCTCCAGTCCTTCCTACTAAAACTTGTACTAAGAAGTTAGGCCATTCTATGATCTTGTTGCCCTTCCAGTGATTCAGCGCCATCATATAGATGCAGGAGATAAGAGTTGATAATGAATGTGAGTCTCTTTGTAATCCTTTGAGGTAGCATTTTAAGCAGCCTTATCTCCCTTGTTTACTCAAGGGACATAGTACTTGGTTGATAGGAAGAATGAAGATATTTGTGAACTATTTTCTCTGAATATGATGAATCATATCGTAGGTCGAACAAATTATCTTGAAAAGTTGGATAACTCCGACTCACAATAGCAAACATCTCCTAGATTGTAATCACAAAGGGAAATCCCCATACACCACAAGCTTAAATAACAAGAAATCACCGAAAAACTTGTGCTAACATATTAGTCAGAGAATAATCGGTGCCGAAATAATTTTGAACTTATCCCAAATCACATATTGTACATAGTAGAAAACTAATAGCCTTTCTTCTTATTCCAAATTCGTGCAGATCCTCTCTCTTCTTCTTCTCACATCTGGTAGGGACCCTGGCATCGTACCCCGAAATGCTCATCCTCCAGAACCAGAGGATGTCGGTGAATCCTCCAATTTATCTGCAAACTGGCCGGGGAGTCAGCACGGTGCTCAAAGCTTGCCGCCCACAAAGGACATCCTTGTGAATGATGTTGCTGTCAAGGTTAAGTATTGCCATACATGCATGTTATATCGTCCACCCAGATGCTCCCACTGCTCTATCTGCAACAATTGTGTCGAGCGCTTTGATCATCACTGTCCCTGGGTCGGCCAATGCATTGGAAAGGTACTTAACACAGTTGTATAATTTTTACTTAGTTTACACAGTTGGGTTGGCCTTTTTATGAGTTTGGAAAGTAATTCAAGAAATTGGTCCTAGTAAGCCTCGCACATAGAAACAGAACCTACCAAATGCCATTATTTGGTGCTTTACATGAATTTTTGTTTGAGTCTGCTATCACTAAGTAAAGACAGAAAATGTTTTCTTGTTAAAAATTCTATCTATTTGATTTATTATTTCTGTTTTACCTAATTCATTGTCCGACGGGACTGTAATTCATAATTAATTATTATTTATTTTCTGGCAATCTATATAATCTTGTGCTTAATTCTGTGAAAAACTGTATCCTTAAGGTTTGCTATCTTCTTAAGGGAGGAAGTAGTCTGTTTCTCTCTTCTAACTTTCCTTATTTTGCCATGTTCTTTTGCTTGCCTGTACTACTCAAACTGATTGAGAAATTATAACCTGATATATTGATTGTATTACTTCATGCTCAATCACAGTTTATTTTCTTATCATGCAGAGGAATTACCGCTTCTTTTTTATGTTTGTCTCCTCCACAACTTTGCTTTGTCTATATGTGTTCGCCTTTTGCTGGGTTAACCTCACGAAGATAATGGGCACGCATGAATGTAATCTTGGGAAAGCACTTCTGAAGTCTCCAGTCTCTGGCATTCTCATCTTGTATACGTTTGTCGTGGTTTGGTTTGTCGGAGGGTTGACGGCATTTCACCTTTATCTTATCTGCACCAATCAGGTTGTCATCTTTATCATTAAAACCACGTTATACATTTATTTGAAAAGTTTGCTTCAGGGAAGCTGTAATTTTTCTTGTGGGGCTATTCTTGTGTAGCCTGGTTTGACATGAACTCTACTAATCCCTCAAAAAAAGTTTTGTGGCATTTGGTAGAATAATGGGCAGAATAGAGGGGATATCTAATGTTATCCCTTTACCATCCCTGCAACAAACGTAGCCTTCGGATAAAGCGGTTACATTGACATAATTCTTGCATTATTTCTTTGCTTATAGTTTGTATAAATTCTCTACAGACTACTTATGAGAACTTCCGATACCGCTACGATGGGAAGAACAACCCTTATAATCGAGGACTGGTTCAAAACATTAGAGAAATCTTCGTCTCCGAGATTCCCAGTTCCAAGAACGATTTCCGAGCAAAGGTGAAAGAGGACTCTGCGGCCTTCACCTCCTCACACTCCATGGGGCGGGTACTAAGCCCCGACGTGCCCAAAAGAAGCATTGATTTAGAGATGGGGGTAAAACGCCAAACAGTGGCAGCAGAAGAGCTGGAAGATTTACAAAGCCAGTTCGGAAGTGCTTCTGGGTTGGAGAGGTGCGGGCCCGAGCCTCCGCGCTTGGGCTTGGCGGGCCAGAAGGGGAATAATGAGATTACTAACGATATAGAGGCATTGGCTGCTGAGTTCGGAATGGAGCATGGATTTACGGATAGGAAAAAGATCGAGGAACGTCCGTGAATTAGCCGTACTTATCCAGGCTAAATAGGCAACTAAACTTGCTTAAGATCGGACTGCGAAGAAGAGAGGGATCTGATTGCTATTTCACTCGCAAGTAGTTGGTGTTCTTGATGACTTTTCCTCCCTCAGGTGGTGTCTCTCATGTGCAGAGTTGGATTGTTTGTAAAGGTGATGTTGTTGTATGTTTATGTTGCTTCGCCTCGCCCTTGCGGCGTTGTTGTTGGGGATTTGATTTGGGAAGGTTTTGTCACTGATTTGTTGATTAATTCTCTCACTCCAACCGAGTGATTAAATTGGTTTTAGGGGGGTGGAATTATTGTGCTTGAAACCTTGATTCTCTTATAGAGTCTACTTTGCTTCCATTTGCTACTATTTTTGGTGACAGGTTGACTTGTTCATGGTGCAATTATGAAGGTGGCGTTCATGTTGGTATGCCTTTGAATGCATTTTTGTCATTGGCATTGTTAATTTCGTTTGTGATTTGCGAGCGAAAAAGTCATTTCTCTAACATATATTTCAAAAACTTCCTCACTGTGGCCCCAGTTAGTCTTGGGATTGCGAGTCCGTTGCGTTGTGGTGAGAAAATATATTTCATAATGCATCATGCAGGGTGTACTTATTTGATGAACATATAAATTTTACTGAAAAGTTTTGGTTTGGCCCCAGCAACTCTAGTAGCAAGACTACTAGTGTAGTGCGCCACGGCGATACAATCAGCAGCGTCCATCAATGCGTCCGCGGCGGACCGGGGCGGAGGAGGACCGCATCGTGCGGCTGATCTCGCGCTGCTCCTCGCCGCGTCATCTGCGCCAGGTCCACGCCCACGTCGTCGTGGCCGGGGCCCACTCCCACAGCAGCTTCGTCGCCGCCAAGCTCGTGCGCGCCTTCGCCGAGCTCGGCCTCTTACCCCACGCGCGCGCCGTCGCCTCCGCCGTCCGCCACCCCAACGCCTTCGTATGGACGGCCCTGATCCGCGCCCACGCCCACGCCCAATCCGATTCCCCGCATTATTGCAGAGAAGCCCTTCTTCTTTACACGCGCATGCTCAGAGGTCCCCAAACTTGTCGACCCCTCACGTTCACACTATCCGCGGTTTTGAAGGCGCTAGCTCGGCTAACGGCGTTAAACGAAGGGGCCCAGATTCACTCCCATGTTTTTAAGTTTGGGTTTCACGTCGATCCTCGCGTGCTCACCGCATTGCTGGGTTTCTACGCGATGTGCGGCCGAATAGTCGATGCGCGTAAGCTGTTTGATGAAATGGCCGAGAGAGGAGTCGGTGATGTGCAGGTTTGGAATACCATGGTCGCGGGATATGCCGCTGATGGGGACGTGGACAGCGCCTCGTCCTTGTTCGAGAGAATGCCTGAGAGGAATACTATCACTTGGGTCGAGATGACCGGCGGGCATGCCGCGTTGGGTAAGATGGATGCCGCTCGTCGGCTTTTTGAAATGTGTAAAGAGAACGGCGAGGCCGATAGGGTAGTTTGTACTGCTATGATTAGTAACTATGCCAAGTGCGGTGACGTAGCCGCTCGAACAGTGTTTGATGAAATGAATGAGAGGGATGTCGCGTCGTGGAATGCGATGATCTCTGCGTATTCGAATGCAGGTTCTGCTGGTGAGGCTTTGGATCTCTTCAAGCTCATGATAAGCGGCGATGGTGGAGGTGAAGTGGAGCCGAACCATTCGACGATTGCGACCGTTGTTTCTATTTGTGCACAATTCGGGTCTCCCAATTTGGCCAATTGGATTCGAGGCTACATCGACCGACATGGGAGCAGACTATTGAACAATCACACTGTGGCCGCCCTCATCGATCTGCATTCAAAGTGCGGAGATCTTGAGAGAGCATACGACTTGTTCTCTAAGTGGAAGCACAAGGACTTGATTTGTTATAGCTCTATGATAGCCGGGTTCGGCATCCACGGGCGTGGAATGGACGCGATTAAGGTGTTCGACTGTTTGTTGAAGTCGGGATTGAGGCCCGATTCGATCTGTTTTGTCTCGGTCCTCACAGCTTGTAGCCACGCTGGTATGCTAGCCGAGGGGCGCCGGTATTTTCAAATTATGAAGGATGAATACTGCATAGCTCCGAATGTGGAGCACTACATGTGTTTCGCCGACTTGCTAGGTCGAGCAGGATGCATTGACGAGGCTTATAGATTGATCACCAATGAGATGCCGCCGGGTGTTCGACCGAACGCCGGTGTGTGGGGTGCACTGTTGAGTGCATGTAGGACTTATTCCAATGTCGAGGTGGCGGAGGAGGCCGCGAGGCATTTAATGGAGTTGGAGCCGGAGAATGCGGGGAACTACGTGCTCTTGTCGAATATCTACGCAAAGGCGGAGAGGTGGGATGAGGCGGCGCGGGTGCGGGCGAGGATGAGGGGGCGGGGGATGAGGAAGCCACCGGGGTGGAGCTGGGCGGAGGTGGGAGGTGGTGAGGCGCGGAAGTTCTTGACCGGGGAGGCGTATGATGGAAGAGTGGAAATGATGCTACAATTGTTGGATTGGGAGCTCAGGGATCAGGGATATGTTCCAACAATTGAGAAGTTTGAGTGATATATTCTTTTCCGACGAATTCTTTCATTGAATTTTATTGTTGTTCCGGACTTAAACGGTGGCAACTAAAAGCGGAGGGATAGGAATGCAACCGAAGAAGGCAAAAATGAAGTCATCTTTCCGTCATGTTCGCAGAGTCTTCTTCGACTGCTAGCACAGTTAGTAAGAAAACTCAGCCTCCCTGAAAAATGATTCCCGGTTTAGGGATGATTCCCAGTTTGAAGCCTCTGCGGATTAATGAAGTCATCATCTTGTTGGTTAGAGTTTCTTCGTTGGCCTCACGAATCATCCCTTTCTCTTCGCACTTGGTTCGCACCTTCCTGCCGATGAACAATTACGGCAGATGCAAGTCTGTAGCATTGTTTATAAATTTGTTTGTAAGCAAGTGCAGTCTCACTCCCTACGAGAGTTCTGACAGTAACCTGCAGCAGTTGCGGAATGAAAATTGATTTGGTAGCGTTCGAAGACAAAGTCAATTTCGGAGGGAGTGAGCCACTGCCAAAACTTGAGTTTCGTTACTTCGTAGGCTCAATCATAAATCAAAAAAAAAAAGCCTTGCATTTTTTCTTCGCATCTCAGAGTACTTTTTCTCTATACAAAATGTTTAGACAATGTCAATCCTGCACTTTAATTACTGTCTCAAATTGACCCCTCCCTTAGAATTTTTTGTTTATTTTAACGGTAGCATGCTGAAATAAGAGACCTTTAAGCATATTTAATTTAATCTCCTTCGAGCACGCCCGTAAGTACTAAAATTTAAGAGAAATCATATAGTATAGAACTACTATCCTATCGAAAGTATAGACTATTTGATACTTCCGATATTTTAACCATTAAATTAAGAATTTTATGGTTGGGATAATTACAGTCCCTCAAGATTGAGTGGTCCTCACAGAATAATAATATTAATCAAAAAGTTAAAAAATGATTAAAAGTGCTGATCTAACGACCAAAAAATCGAAAGCATCGTATCTTTTATGCTTCTAATGATATAGTAGCTCTACTCTATCATATATGCAAAAATATTCACATAAGAGATTCTCTTCATCTTGCCACGGCACGGCCCCTGATATTTTCGTCAAAAATTAACAAAATCCTCAATAATTGAAAGTACTTGATACAAGACTAAAATACAAGATTGACATTGTTTAAATTTTTAATACAGAAAAGTATTTGCGATACAGAGTAAACAAAATGCAGGGAGTTTTTATAATTAAGCCTTAATTTTATTTCAGCACCTTAAATTACATCTAATTACTTCAAACTTTTTGTCATATTTTAGAATTAAATTGTAGAAAAAAATTTCCTACATTTCTCAAATGGCTCTTATATATATATTCTACAATATCTCTCTCCCTCTCTTCTTTTTCTTTTTTTTTTTTTTTCTTTTTTTTCTTTTATTTCGGGTAACTTTTTCTTATTCGGATCCCACTGTTATCCAATCACAAGTCGTAACACAAGCAGCTCAATTGATCTGTTGTCCCTGAAGAATCCAATGCCTTTGTAGCCCCACAAAAGAACCAAAAGCCAAAAAGCTAGACAAAAGGGACAGCTTTTTCTCAAAGTGCTGCTCCCCCAACTTTATTCTTCATTTAATAACATGTGGTCCAAATCCATACAAATATGCGAGTAATTAACACCCAAAAAAAAATAAAAAAAAAAGGTTTGTGCTTCTTTTAATTTGTCAATGGATGTTACGGCACCGTTTGGTTCCGATATAAGTAATTAATAATTAATTATTACGGGGATAGATACAAATATGGAGATAACTAAAATAACGTTGGGATGAAAATTGAGTTATTTTCGGGGATAAAAAAAATAACGTTTGGATAAAAAAAATATAAAATAAGAAAAATAGTGGTCAGTTTTATATAAAAAATAAAGGTGTTGGTAGGAATAATTATACCAGTTTATTTTAGATGTCCGAAAACTACTGTTTTCGAATAAAAAATTAGTATTTGAATATAAAAATCGGTATAAGGAGTGATTCCACCCCTTATCCCCAATCCAGTGGCGGGATAAAGCTGTTTCCCTGCTACCTTCCTCAATTGAGAAGCTAGCTAGCAAACTTGATTCAGATGCAGCATTGGAAAGCTAGCTCCATCGTGTTCGACACAACATCAAATGTTTTATAATTCACGGATGAGTAAGTTTGATCGATGCTTTTTTATTATTTTAAGAAGATAAACACGTACGGGAAGAAATATTTAGTCAGCAATGCAAAGAAATGCTCATGCATGCGTACGTGTCCAGTTGGAATATATCCAACCACCGCCTGTATGCATATGCAGTGTATTTTGCTAATTAAGGACTTACATTTTATTTTTTACTTGTTAAATATAAATATATATATAAATATTATTTTTTAACTGTTTAAGTTTTTAGAATACTGATAATTATTTCATATGGTATCAGAATTAGAAATTCTGAGTTTGCAGAGAAGGCTCCGTGGTGGATTGGAATCTTAAATATTATGCGCAATACGAAGGTGGATTAGATTTTCGTATATATTGTCTCCTCATGTACATGAAGTTTCTATAATAATACACACAAGATCGATGTTACTATATTTTATGCATACAAATTAAGGCTTTGTTTGGGATTGCGGAAAGATTCCGTTACGTACGGTGAGAAAATACGTTGAAAAATTATTTTGTTTGTTTTCATACGTAATATTGCGTTCCGCATATGACAAGTTATGATATATTTTCTGCGGTCTCACCGGAGAAGGCAGAAGCATATTTCTATATTTTTTTTTTCACAATTTTATTTTATCTAATAGCGTTAGATACGTCTCAATATCAAACTAAGCATAAGAAGACTTGGTTTATTAGACTCTTTTTCTTTTTACCGTATATTCGGGTCTACCTTCTAAAAATTAGATTCGAAGTTATGATTCTAAGATATGGTGTGGAGTACTGTCTTACCGCCTTACTGGACCTGTTACAGGTTTGCTCCGAGTAGGCTAAATTGTTGGCTGGCAGGGTAGTTGAATTTTTATTTACATAGAGTTGTTGATGCATGGTTGTCCGATCCCTTAATCCCTTCCTAATTGTTAATATTATTATTATGGGATAATTGCTGCAAAATATCTCAACACACGATGACAAAGGGCAGACGGACGGCTGAAGAGTGCACGCGTACGCAAAGTCCGAACCTGCAGTCGACTCTCCCTCCCCTCCGAAAGATCCAACCTCGCCAGCCATATCTCTCCAACTCCTGCTGTCGCTGTCTACTGCACCACCTCCAGCCAACTGCTCGGACACCTTGGCTCGCTTTGATGAAATTTTCACACCTCCATCTTGCATAGCAGGCATATTTTCAGTTGCATATGTCGAGGTCAAATAAACATTTTTAATATTGGTAGTGGTTGATGTACGGACAGTAATTTACACATATATTACATGCTTTAAAAATCAGTACCATTACCCTTTCACTTTTACGTGTGCCCAAACATTCAACAAACAAACAAATTAAATGCTTTTTTTTTTTTTTTTATAGTAATAGGAACTTGGTGCCGTACCGTTAGAACACATAATAATTGCTTACAGTGAGCAGGGTACAACCACAAATTATAGTGAAAGTCTATAAATAATAAAGAGGAAAAGAAAAAGATTAATCCGATCTCAGATTTGCATTGACTTCGCTTTCTTACAAAAGAACTACAAATTAACAGATGCCTACCTACGAAACCTTTTATACGGGCGGCACAGTGTAAAATGCAAACTTGCACACGCCGTTGAACGACGTTTGAACTTGTATCAGGAAGCGCAAAAAAATAAAAAAAAAAAGTGATCACTGTCAACGTGGCCACAAATGATGCCGCAGAAATACGACACATACATGTTGAAAACAATGAAGGATGTGGACCGCTGCTCATAATAAATAAATAAATAAATAAAACAACGGTCGGACTAAGCAACCCACAAGTTAAGGTCCGCACGTAACGAATATACCGCATATGAAAAGTAATAATACTGCATTCCTATATTCACATATAGCTAATCTTAGGTATGTACAACTTTATTAAGAAAATGAGAAAAAGGAAGAAGAAAAGTATACACAAAATCTCCTCTTTACAAGGTATTATGCAGGGGGTTTAAGAAAAGAAAATAATAAAAAAAAAACAAAGCTCTTCGCACTGGAACAACCTCTCTCTCACACGAAAACACACAGGCAAATTCTATGTGCATATATGTAACTCGGACACTCAGGACTATGTACAAGCAAGGACACACTGCTCTCTATGAACAGAAATTGTAAGAGGAGAACTATTAACATCAAAATTTACAGTAGAAACAGGGATACGACGGTCAGCGAAGCGACTGTTGCCGGTTAAGCGCGGGCGGAGACTATGCGGTGGTTGTCCGATTCGTTGCAGGAAAAGCCTTCGATTCTCCGTATCGGGTTTGTGCTGAAGGCGGGAGCGCAGGATGGGGAGCCTCTGTGTACTCTAGATGAAGGTTTGATAGGAGACGCCGTCGATGAACTCTGGTTAACGAAATTAGGGTCGCGGATTATCGGGTTAGTCGTTCGTTCTGGCGGTGAGCCGGAGAAGAAAGGAGATTCGTCATCAATGTCAAAAGCATCCTCAGATTCATTCTGAAATTCACAAAAAATAAATAAGCAAATAAGTAAAGGGTCACAGTAAATACTTACATTGGATATATAATAATGAATGAAGGAATAAGCATTGAGAGGATAGACAAGTACCTTGCTGAGAATAATATCCAGTATCCCAAGACCCAATTCCGCTTTCTGCAAAGGCTCTAAGCTGTAAGAAATTAAAAAAACTGCGTTAAGAGTTACTACTAGTTACTACACGGAAACAACAGATCACTTTCCCACAACATGGAATCCTTGGGTAAACTTCCGAGGGTTCTGAGGCTACAGTTTAATAGCTCTATTTCTTTAGATTGTCATGCTTAGTAGTACTGGCAAGGAAACTAGCAGCACCCAAAGCGACCAAAATTTATTATTATTATTATTACTTTTTAAAAAAATAAAAATAAAAATCCAGGATGAGGCAGTTGACATGAAAAACCCTACTAGGCTTATGTACATGTCCTCTTCACATGTTAGAGAAAAGGGCCAATTCTTAGACTGACAGGTAGTAGAATGCACAAAATCTAAAAGCAGCTACAATCGAAACTAGCTAGTAAGCCATCAACAAGCGATCCAAGTTCCTTGGTCCAAAAATCTGGAGACTACATGCTATCTATGTCAATTAATATAGAACACTTGTTATGCTATAAGAGAGTCTAACCCAGAAAGTCCATGGCAGACACTTATATTAGGGGAGCCAGTTGCTTCTCGAGATTGAACTTACAAGTATAGAATTTAAATCTGCGCAGTTTATGATGAAAATTTTCAACCAAAACAACCGTTGCAAGTAGCTTACCATCTTGACTTGGAACTGAATCTGCTGAGATTATCTACAGCCACAGGAGCCCTTGTGGCCAAGCGAGGTTCAGGACAAAGTATATCGGCCCTTGGAACCGATTGGCTACCGTTCTGCCAACATCTCGTGTCGGTTGCGCACTCCGTGAATAATTGCCCAATGCCACTGGACCTAAGACGGCAGCTCTCCATCCTTTCTAATTTGTTTACCTGAACACACAAAAGAGTAGACAGTTAATCATTTTTTTTTAAGCAACTACTCTAACAACAGAGGAGGCATAAAAGGGAAAGGAATCACAGCTTTGGGCAAATTTTTCAAAAGAATCCAGTGATCAGAACAACGATAAAACGCAATTGCAGGCGTCGGTCGAATACATTTTCCCACTAGGAAATATCAAAAGAAGCTGTATCGATGAGAAATAAGTTCCTAGAGAGAAGAAGCGCGGTCAAATAAACTCATAGTCAGCGAGCGCAGAAGCTCACCTTGTAGGAAATGAAAAGGCCATACGTTGAAAAAAGGAGACAGGGAGATCGGAAATATGAACACGCTCTAACACAGAGATCAAACGCAAGTCGGATATATGTCACCACAAAGGTCTTCAAATGATTCTATGAAGCAATTCATCAACGACATCTTGCATAACATGGAGCTGAAACAACACGACTATTCCACATCCGTGCTATCAATTTGAATAGGGAAATGAGGGCAGTAGACACCGTCTACAAAGGAGAACCTCAGAATAGCTTCTGTTCCAGAACAGATCGGGCATAGCAGTAAATCTAGGATAAGGAACCACAGATCCAAGGTAATCACCAAAAAAATAGAACGATCGACTAGAAATTTCTTCTTATTACAAAGAAATGGCCACCTACGAACCCTAGTACGCACGATCTCGCACGAGATCACGAGATCCCAGCAGTCAGCGTAGAAAGACACGAAGTACTCACCGGATCGCTCGAGATATCCGATCGAAATGGAATACAAATGTGTTATACTACAGATCTAGCATACGAAACCACGATCCGATGCAAACACAATCAAACAACACACTATTCACCATGGATCTCATCTTCTTACCAAGGAATCGCCAGCGAAGAGCCCTAGTTTGCGGGATCTCTTACGAGACCTCGAGATCTGGAGATCGATCTAAACAGATCCGCCGCAAGCTAGCCCGATCTAGCGATCAAAGCTCGATCTAGGGCACAGAGGAGGAAGAGAAGAGCACGACTAAAGCAATAGAGAGAGGAGGAGGTGGAGGCGAGGAGAGAATAGTGGAGTCGTCTTCGTCGTCTTCGTCTCTCCTCCCCTCTCACCCTCTCCCTCTTTTACTCTCCTTCACGAGGCGGCGCGCTACGGTCACCGCCTTAACGAGGCCTATATATAGCACCGCCTCGGTCTACTCATCCGGTCTAATCCTAATTAATTTAATAAAATAAAATTATAATTAGTCTTCGCTAATCACCAATCTAAATCTAATGATCCAGAATTAATCCAAAGCATGCGGCCCGACCGACTGCGGCTGAGGGTTAATGGATCCGGGTATGGTCCATAACATATCTGGATCCGTAAGCCTGGCTTCCAAAGAAATTTTCTCTGAATCGGGTCTGTAGGCCTAACCCGATGAAAAGGTATCTGCAGTTAATGGATCCGGGTATGGTCCATAACATATCTGGATCCATAAGCCTGCTTTCGAGGAAAATCTCCTCTGCCCCGGGTCTGTAGGCCAAATCTAACGGAAAGGAAGCAACTTTCGGACGTGTTGGGTTTTCATTGGTGGTTGTTTGATGACGTGGCAGACTTGTTCCATAAAAAAAAAGTCAAAAATATTTTGCTGGACTTTTTCAACTTTTACTAATTTTCGTTACTTTATTAAATTTGAAAATTCCTTAAACAAGATCCGAGTGGAGGAGCGTCATGGATCGTAAGAACCAATCTCCTCAAGGTAATACTAGTATACATACAGGGCCTTTTTTTTTTTTTTTCAATTTACTCCCCTCATTTTCACCAATTTTTCACGACCCCCTTCCGTAATTAGTGGTAAAAGGAGTCGCTTTTAATTTCGAATCCTTTACGGTTTACCAAATCGTAGGAGAAACGGCTCGGATATTAGTGGAGTTCCTTGAAGTGGCAATCACCTCCATCGTTTTCCTCAAAGGGTTCTATCCTCCCGGTACCAATTTAGACTTTTTTTTTTTCTCTTTTTATAAACAATTTTTAGGCTTCTTTTTTTAAATTTTGTTTTCTGTGTAATGGCGTATGGAGACCCCCCTCAACTTTAGGTGGTTTTGAAATAGGCCTTTCTTTGATTTAAGTTGCTTTCTAAAAATACGTTAAAATTAGCAACTTCGTTAGTTGTTGATCGTTAATCAGAACAGTTAAATTTAACGGAGAAAAATTGTTTGAGGGGTCAAATTCAAAACGGCGCATCTCTGAAGGGGGTTCCTGTACATTTTTTTTACCTTATTTATGCACACCAACTGTTTGTGTTAATGCGCGCGTGGGGGTTGAAAAGGAGCATTTGAGAGGAGAAGGTATATGAATGTGGTGGTGCACAAGGCGCGGCATCCGCAACTGTCCAACTATATCAACTCCGCAACTAATGGTCTTCTACCTTTCATTCAAAAGGTCCTTCCTTTCTTCGCTCTCTACTTTACTGTGCGCGCTTTGTTTGGACTCTTTTTGAGAGTTCCAAATTAATGGTTGGTGATTAATTAGCTGTAATGGCCATGGTTAATTTGAGCAGCGATCGATTAGGTGCTTGTTGTTTTTGTAGTTGTTACTATTTGTGCATGCTATGCGGTTTTGTTTCAATTGTTATGCACAAACTCTTATTTTCTTTCTTAGATCTTTGAATGAATGATCAAAGTAACTTAATAGTTGTGTGTGGGCTCCTAGGGAAACTATTCCTGCTTAGAACCATAATGGAATGCCATAGGATTTCCTGATGCAGAAAAGAATTAGCTAGAGAGTCATGATCTTCTTACACACGTTTGCGGCATTTACCTGCCCACTCTGAAGCAATGAAAATGCTTCATGTCATTCAAATTGCAGGGGTTGGTTGAGAGGGTGGTCGTCATCTTCTACGACAAGGAGCGCGTCCCTGTTGAGCGGTTCGTGTTCAAACTTACGGTGAACCAATCATACAGCTCCAAGGTAGAGGAGGAGAACCTTGAGTTTGCTCTGAGGGCTTTCCTGGTTAAGCTTACTGTTGCTGAACCCTTCACTAAACCCCTCCCATCTGGTACATATCCTTATTAGATTACCATTTCAAGGCACTATCTACTACTAAATGCAACCAAAAGGATTGGCTAACGTTTTTTCGCTTTCTCGCCTTGTTATTTGTGTAGATAGTAGTTGGGAGATCACCGCATATTTCCGTGCGCTTCCTTCGGAGAGCACCGAGGAAGCGCAGTTGTGGATTCCAACAGACACGAAGCAGTGGATGCAGCCTCCGCAGATAACTCCTATCAAGTCGATGAGCAGCGATCCTTTACGAGTTCAGCTCTATTTGGAACACCCCAGTCCATTGGAATCAATGGCTCCAGCTGAATAGAAGCTTGTGTGTGTATGTATATATCGTTTTGAATCACCTTTTTTCTGTGCTAGCTATTGTCAAATGGATTAGTAGGATTGGGTATACATTGGGGAAGAGCTCTTTTTCTTCCACCACTAGTGTCTTCTTCTATCACTTTTAAAGATCAAACTTTGATCATTCTTTCCCCGCACATTTTGTTAAGCGAAAACAAATACCTTTTCTATTCCTTTGTATGTTGGTTTGGATCATCTTTTTTCTCTGGAACAGTTTATCAAATTGAGATCAGTAAGCAGTGTTTCTCTCCCTCTTTTTTTTTGTTTATTTTCTTGCAGAAATTTCCAAATAGTAGTAGTTTTCTGCAGAAGATAAGACTGGTTAAGTAAAAGTGATGATGAAATGTTTGTCTTCTGTAAAAGTGTTGAATGTTTTGAAGTGCAATACTAATACTAGCTTGCCAATGCGAAAGAAAGCATTTTCATTAACTAGAACAACATAGTTCCAAGGTAAGGCACAGCATCATTAGCTCTTGTGTGATCCAACAAGAAAATCAAATCTTATTCTACAACACAAACTCCACGTAAAGATAATGGCGCACCGATCCCCTATTTAGCTCGACACCAATACCGGAATCAACTGCAATGTGTACTTCCAGTTAAAACAAAATACCAATTTCAAGCATTTGTAGTGGCGAATTACATATCCATTCAAGAACCACAACAGATAACAATCCAACATCGATTATCGTAGACTCATTTTTCCAATTAAGATCCAGAAATGCAACAATAGCAACATGAGAACAAGTTAATCAACAACCTACAATAAATGAGACCAATACCAAAACTTGTGCATGAAAAGGAAAAATCCTAACGAGCAAACCGTAACATCTCATTTCAGTCTCAAAGACTTAAATAGCTCGAATCAAACCGATATAATAAGACTATAGTAAACTAGCACCCGCGCCACTTAATCTCCCTTCCGCCTAAAAGAGCATCCCTCGGTGAGCCGTGCACCCTCCGGTCGGCTGGCAAAGAACGGATTGACAACTGCCGCAGAACACCACGGTCTGCGATTGGCTAAAAACAGTGGTTCTGCATGATGACACAATCCGCGGAATTACTAATAATTGGAACAATAATAGGCAAACACGCATTACCTAATGCATTCAACAAACTATATACTTAGATAGATTGATTAATTGCCCAATTAAAAAAAAAAAAAAAACACTTACAATTACAAGATTAGTCCCTGAAGTTCAACCATGAACTCAATATGATCCTCACACTGTCATAACAATTTAGTCCCCCCATAGTTTGTTCAGCTTAACCACTAAGCCCTATTGTTAACTCATTGCCCGGAAAAGGTGCCAGATCAGATCTTGCAATGTGAACAGCAATTTTCAAAACCAGCACCATTATTGGACTTTGATTATTAAGAACCTATAATTTTTAAGTAGAAACTCTCAAAGCCTAAGTTGCAATTCAAGTTGAACTTCAGGGGCCTAAAGTATTGTAGTTGGAACTCTATAAAGAGGAAATTGAGATCAGGATTGAACTAAATTTGCGAGTAAACCAATACTCAAATATTATGTAAAAAGTTGCAACTTTTTATTGCTAAGAAAGAGAGACTTACATATTAAAGCAACCTTGGCACTTCACATCCTACAAATTTCGATTAAAAAAAACAAAACAAAATGAAATTTAGTTGAAAGAAAATTGGAACAAAGGCAGAAAAAAGAAAGCTTATTATCGGATCGTATTCTGAAGATGAGAATACCATGAAAAAGGAGTTCGGGGATTGCACGAGCCGCTTAAGCTTGTGCTTCCGCTTCTCGAGCTCCGCTGGGGGATTCAAAAGATCGACATCGTTTTGGAGAACCTAATAATCCCCAAAAAAATAAAGCACATAACTTGAGTGATCCAGTGAAATTTTTCGTAAAAGAAGCGTCTTTGAAACCCCAGATGATGGAGTCGGGTTGAAAAGCTTCAAGTAGATGTTAAAAAGCATCAACAAGTAGAGGTTTTTGTGAAAGAGGCATCTTTGAAACCCCAAAGAGAGGGAATTGGATCGAAAAGCTTCAAGTAAAACGAATCTAGAGAGAATTATGGGAATTCAAATAGTAGTGAGAAAGCGTAGAGAGAATCGGGAGAGCTCACCATGGTGATGAAACCCTCGGGAGCTCTTCGGAAACCCTAGGTAGGAAACCCTCGGCGGTGGCGGTAGCGGTAGCGGCAGCGGGAGAAGAGAGACAAAAAAGCCCTAACGAGACCGTTATTTATCTAATGAGGCCAGTTAAACTTAGCCGTTCGATTGCGTAGCGTTCGATCTGGGTCGAATGTTCGGAATTTGGGCTTTTATTTAAAAGGCCCAGTGTGAAGTGGGCCTAGACCTACTAATTAAGCCCACCTTTATAAGCAAAAATCTGCAATTGCCGGTGATTCGCTGCCGAGTCATTTTCTCGCTAGTGATGTCGGTAATTGTTGGCTCCCTTCGCCGACTTCATACTCAATTGTTGACCACGGCATCTCTGGGAGAATTCGTTGCAGATTTCTACATAGAGAGCATCACATTTCATCAAGTTTGGCCCTTAAATCCCATGGAACTAAAAAAGAAATGCTTATTAATTAAAGAATAGTAAGTAAACCAACTAATTAGTAAACGCGTGAGCCCGAGAAGTAGCTTTTTGGGCCATATATAGTACTTGTTTCGATCGCTCGTGCTTTTGCACAACTGTTGTTTATGTTGATTTTTTAAGAAAGTTTAAGTTTTAAAAGCTTCCAACTCGATCGACATAACCAAATGCTTTAATTACCTTTTCCCTTTGCGAGCTAAAAGCTTATTTCATCGTAATAACATAAATATTTTGACTCGTAACCTTTTAATTTTCGCATATCTTTCAAAGCAGAGAAGTTGCTCTAAATTTCTGGACAAACTAAGTATAGGACAAATCAAAAGCTCAAAACTTCATATAGTTCTGTTGTGTGCGTGTGTGCGTGTGTGTGTGTATATAATATATAACATGAGAATTCAGATTTTGCACGGGTATATAAATATATATATATATATATATGTAACTAGATAATTTTGTGCAGTTACACGTCTTTATATATATGATCATTTCAAACACGGCAAAATTTGCATGATCCCAACCTGACAGGCTCACCACTTTTGCATGCGTGCATGATCTCAACCTGACAAACTCCCCAATTCCTGAAGCTATATATATATATATATATAAAGAGCTTCAATTCCCCTACACGAGCCGCTACGCCAATTGAATTTTGCAGTATAAGAAGGGGTGAGAAGAGAGAATGACGACGGCGATGAAGAGAGAGGCGATCGTGCTTGCGGTGTTGCTAACGGCCTCAGCTTTTGCCCTCTCAATAGAAGGATATAATAGGAAGCTCAATCCTGGAAATGTGGACGAGAAATGCTTTGCTGCTTGCATCAAAGAACTTCCAGTTGGGAGCTGGAGTTGGTGTTATAATAAGTGTAGGATTGATCTGATCAAGGTAGCATCAATCTGGTTTGGATAAGGGTGTACCAATCAAGTTGTGAAGATGCATTACATTACATGGATAGAAAGTTTGAGATTTCTCTATTTTGAACAAGCTTTTTCCAGAATTAAAAATTAAGTTGTATCTAGCAAATGCATTCATTCAGTCAGAGTTGCAAATTAATGTGTGATCATTAACATTAATAAAAGTTGTGTCTTATCATTTCAACATCCTTCTGGTTTATTTGGTAGCAAAAGTGCGGCGCCTTTTTAGTCTGAAATTCGAGGGAAAGAAATTGTGATTGCGTGCTTCTATTGTTATTTTGGCTGTTTAAACTCAAGTCTACTGATCTTGCCAGCTAAAAATTGTATAGAACTAAATAAGTTATCCAAAAAACAAATTGCTAATTTGGTTGGGGATCTTCTTTTAGTTCTACCATTTATTATTACCTGCAGCATCCACAAATGTTCAGATACAGGACTGAAATCATGCATGTGCTAACTCATTCAGTTGAAATTTTGTATATTTGGGTGTAATAACCATCCCATATTTTTGGATCTATGTGAGATAAGAGCAAAGTGCAACATTGCAGCTAATTAAATTGAGAATGAACTATGTGAAACTATTTGTTTCTAACAAACAATTAATGACCATGTCCAAGCAAAAGGAAAAGAAAAAAATGAACTAGCAAGTTAATGGTCCCTCAGTGAATATATTTTCTCATTAATTTAAATTAATCCCTATCAAAATACACTTTTGATTGAAAAATAAAGTGTCCAGAGTGGGATTTGAACCCACGCCCTTTCGGACCAGAACCTTAATCTGGCGCCTTAGACCAACTCGGCCATCTGAACATTTTATAAGTGTTTGTTTTAATTAGATTAAATATAGATTATATGATCCATAAATAGATGCAAAATGTTTTCTCTATAATTTAACTCTCAAATATATATCAGTTCATTGTTGAGTTATTGAAAAATGTACATCTAACATGTCACTCTTTCCTCTGAGATCTCAGGTTAATTAATCAAGTTTGTTTGATATTTGTTTTTCGCCTTTTTCAGGAAAAAAATATATATGAACAAGTGTAACGTCTTCATTTGCATTGCAGAATAAATTGCTTATGCATCAAACTCTCCGTCATTTTACACAGCCACCTAACAATTAATCTATGTAGTTAATTTCCTAAAATATCCTAGTAATGAGAAGTTAAAAAACTCCAATACGTAGTACCCATGCAAATTTTGTGCCCGTAAATATGGGGCGTATTTGATTCATCCTTTTCGTCCCCGTGTTTCGTGTGCTAGATACGAAAAGAAAGAAAAAAAGAAAAACTCACAACTCTGTAAGCTATATATATATATATATATATAAACTCTCCGATCTTTCGAAATACTCAGCCACGCCCTTCACCTCCCCTTATAACTTTTTTGTAATTAATGGCTATGCAAAACAAGAGACTCTCTTCGTCGCAAACTATAAGGATCACATTCGTGATGCTGTTCTTTGTCCTGAACCTTGCGAATAAGGGGATGGGCGAAGAAGAAGCAATCCCCCAGCTCATGGAATGCCTTTCGATTTGCGGCACGAATGCGACCACCTGCATGATCGGATGCCGCACGAAAGGATTCGAGTCGAACTCGGGTGCGGCTACGTGCTTCTTGGGTTGCAGAGAGATCAACATGAGGTGCATGTCGAGTTGCAGTGAAGTTGCAGGCTCTGGACTAAGTTTGGCCTCTCAATAAATCACTACATGCATATGGAGTCACTTAATTGTATTATTATTTGGAAAGCGCATTTAATTATTAGTGCCTTCCACGTACTAAAATGTATCAAAAAAATCTACTATCCCTAAAGGCAAATTGTGGAAAATAAAATTTTTATATACTCTCCAAAATTAAATTCTCCTTATTTGTAAGTGTACCAATGATGGTAGTTAATGTTGAGCACATGTGATGGCCCTATATATATATATATATATGCAGATGAAAAAACTATGAGATTGTGGAAAAGTAACATGTGGGGAAAGTGCACACACAAGGACAAAGAATTTTGAAAAGGAATTAGGTTGAACTAAATAATTAATAACGCTGCCCATAATTTCTACACGACGATAAAGAATAAATAAAATAGTGTTGAAATTCAAAATTATCTAATATCGAATTTTAACGTTTCAGTACAAAAGTTTTTTTTTTTTAGAAAAAATTAATATACTATCCACTTCATCATGAAATGAAAAGAGGAATTAGATGAAACAGACTGAGGCAAGGTTTCAGTACAAAAGTTTTGAAGCTAGGAGGTAGTGCAGTGTAATTTGTGTTAAGTATTGTGGTGAAATGTAAATATACTAAACGGAGGGGTTTCGTTTGAAAGTTTTCCCTCCCAAAAGGCCAAAACTTGGACAAACGGTGAAGTGACTCCAATCCCGACGCTTCCGAGGATCCGAGCCCTAGAAATGGGGAAGAAGGGCAGAGAGCGCGCGAAAGAGCGGCGGCGGCAGCGCCTCGAAGAGGTCGCCGAGCTCCGTAGGGTTCCGTACACCCCATCCGAGAGGTATAGGAGAAACTCCCACAACCCGCTCGACGAAATGCCCCAGAGCTTTACGTACGTATATGTGTATGCGTAGGTGGTGGTCGCGGGAGACGGCGGCGGTGGTGACGGGGGCGAACCGCGGGATCGGCTTCGAGATCGCGCGCCAACTCGCGGCGCACGGCCTCCGCGTCGTGCTCGCCGCTCGCGACGCCGAGCGCGGCCGCGCCGCCGCGGAGCGGCTGAGGGAGGAGGAGGGGCTCTGCGTCGAGCCGCGTCAGCTTGACGTTACGGATTCGGCGTCGGTTGACGCATTCGCGAATTGGGCCTCCGCCGAATACGGCGGAATCGATATCCTGGTGAGGTTCTTCAGCTTGGATTTTGTGCTGTTTAGGTAAAAATAGGTTACCTGCACTTTATAAAGTTTTGATTTTTACTGCCCACTTATAATTTGTTTGGAATAGATATCTGAACTTCGAAAGTCGTGATTTTACTTCCGCAGCTTACGAAATTGTAGGATTTTATATGGAGTAATCTATTACTAGATTGTGATATTTTGTTGAAAGCATTGTAAGTTCCATAAGGATATGTACGGTGATCAAACGTTTTGAAGTTCCAGTGCTTAATTTCATAAATATTTGAAGTCAGGTAGTAAAATTCAGTGCAGTTCAGGCAAGTTCTGTTGGTTTTTTCGACGATCTATTTTAATCCGATAGCTTGTATTGTTTCTCTTTATATTTGCAAGCTATATGGGTTTAATGTCTATTCTTTTTTTATGCTCAAATTGAAACCTTTGTAGAATCTGAAGGAGAGAAAAAAAAATCATCGGAAGCGAAAATTGCAAATTTTATTTTCTAGTGATTTACCTAGCTAGATTAATGTTGATCGCTCAAAATTATGAGCACCGGAAATATTAGGACAGCTTACGTAATGCTAGCCTGGCATATCCCAATTTGCGAAGCACATAACTTGCAGTTTGAAGGTATTATGTTAGAAAGTGTTTCTTTTGCCATCGTGCACCCTCAAAAGCCTAGGATTCCATTTATTTGAAAACTTGCAGTTTGATGTAGCTCTCTACTTTGCTTGCAGAAATAATATAATCTACTATTACTAGTTAAAGTTTGTTATGCTATAACGTATTTCCCAGAAATTAGGTGATTGACGAACATTTCATCTGGCAAAATTTTAATGTCTATGAGATCATTGTTCGCATCCCATATAGAGTGATCATTGCATTTACCTGAAGGTGCATGACCTACCTATAAATAGTAGTGACGTCAAGCAATTGTTTTCTAATGTTCTCAACAGTATTTTTGGATGTCTTGCGTCTTACCTGTGCTCAATCATGTCGCAGGTCAATAATGCAGGTGTGAACTTTAATACAGGAGCAGATAATTCCGTGGAATCTGCTGAAGAGGTTATTGCTACAAATTATTTTGGCACAAAAAGGATGATCAAAGCCATGATTCCTATTATGAAACCGTCTCCTTTTGGTGCTCGTATATTGAACGTCAGCTCAAGACTTGGTAGAGTGAATGGAAGGCGAAATGTAAGTACACCGAGCAGTAACTCGTACTACAAACATGCATATATACGTATTAACTTGCATATACCTATAGGCAGCATCCGCACATACATCCATGCAATGTTTGTTTATTTTATTTGTTGGTACATATGTATGTTTCACATATTGAACTGATCTTCGACCTTTCTTTATGTATTACTGTGTATCACATTTGTTATACTCTAGCTATAACCTAGGGAAGAAATAATTCCGGCCCCTTTTACTCTTTCTTCATTAAACTTTGTAGTATTCTAAGATATTCTATAATATCTTCGCTAATTTCCACACTGGTTTTCTCCTTTCTTGGCAGAGAGTGGGTGATGAAGCCCTCAGAGAACGATTGTTGCAAGATGATTGCTTGTCTGAGGAACTTATTGATGGAATGGTTACCAAATTTCTTGAGCAAGTTAAACTGGGAACTTGGTCATTGAATGGATGGCCTCAGATGTACACTGATTATTCTTTATCAAAGTTGGCGGTGAATGCTTACACCCGGCTTATTGCAAAAAGGATTTTGGATAAGCCCGAAGGCGAAAAAATGCACATCAATTGCTTTTGTCCAGGCTGGGTGAAGACTGCGATGACTGGTTGGGCAGGAAACATTTCAGCAGAGGAAGCTGCAGATACTGGAGTTTGGGTTGTTCTTCTACCACCTGAAAAAGCCCCTAACGGAAAGTTTTTTGCTGAGAGGCGAGAGATAAGCTTTTAAGTTTTACTGCAAGAAATAGAGTTCTTTCAGATAGAGAAGGGGTGCTTCCGAGATGCTTATATTCATCATTTGAATTAAGCAGCTCTCTGGCTATGGTATGGTAGGAATCCTTGAAGAAAGATGAAGATGATGTAACTTTTGGGTGTAGTTTATTTAACTTGTGCAGGCTGTTGAGTTAACAAGGTGAGCTTCTTGTTGTCTGAACTTAAATAAGTACCTCAAACTTCAGAAAGCATAACGGGGTTGAATTAACATATTCTGCAGGAGGTGAAATTGTAATATATTGACTAAAATGTATGCTAACATTTGTACAATATGTTTTGCTCAATTGAGCCTCTTTTTAATGTAATACACTGTACTTTTCAGGTCTCTTAATTGCATCAATTTTGGAACCTTAACTTCTCTTTTCGAAAGCGAAATAATGTGTTAAGACTATTGTTAGCCAACAGGGTGGTGGTTGAATTCATATATATGCATGGGTATTGGGCGGTCAAGTGGAATTGATATTTGGAATGTTATAGTTATTCTCTTCTGAAATCCATTGCTCAGAATCTCTGATTTAAATAAATTAATGAAGAAAAGTTTTTGGCATTTACCAGGGCAGCTGGAATGTTGACTATAGGGCCTTTTAGAAGCAGGGGAGGTGGCAACTTGTGATTTTTGGACTTTTTCTAGGTTAAGAATTCGATGTCTCTTTTTTCTTAATTTGGATCAAGTTTTTTATATATGCATTGCTTTGTGCATCAACACTGATGATCGTGTTAATGACAACTTAGTGTTCTAATTATCAATTAATTTGTTGGCTAGTTGGAGGCACTCCTGGAAAGATGATGGATTGTCATAATTTTAAGTAAACATAACTGGTAGTTGGACTTTTGTTTATGGCTTTAACTATTTTGGGACAATAGAGGGTCTATTGCGTTAATTAAGCTATCCATGACGGCATATGACTAGTTCTTAAAATTCTCTCAATTTTTGTTTTTTTAATGTGGTTGGAGCCCATTTTTGTTGTGGATTCTGGTGCAACGCACATGGAAAGTAAATTGATCAATTTTAAGGAGCATTAATAGAATAACAGCTTATCATGCAGGGTCAACTAGAGCACATAAAAAATAAGAGAACTCTAAACTGGCAATAGGAACTTCCAAAATCTGTGTTGGTATGGCTCATAGAAGTTCTTGTTGATCACTGCAATTACATTCTATCAGACCTGCAAAGTGATGTTCAAGGCAATGCCGTCTCGGGAGTTCGTATTATCGTTTGTGTTTATTGAGTTTTCTGTGATTTCTTCATCATTTTTTACTAACACTTTAATCTTGTGTTTACATTCTGAACCCAATTTTACGCTGTCGAGGGTTCAAGTAGGCCAGATCATGCCTTGTGGCCCAGGAGACTAAACACTTGTTGCCTCATACCCAAAAGGAGGAGGAGAAGAAGAAGAAAAGGGAAAAGCTCTAAGATGATATAAATGTGACTGGTGTTTGATGTTTCAACACAAAAGCAAATTGAAAAATAATGGAAGCAGAGGAGATCAAACAAAAACCATATTTTTGTTCCGTAGGTGTGTATATGGAGCAGTAGGCATCAAAGCACATGGATCCCAATAGAGAACTATTTAATATAATCGTATGCATATTCACAGAGGAGGATGAGCACCATGTGGCATTAATTGAATGTGAACACCTGTAAGTGTGGGCGAAATCTCATGCATTTAGTAGAATATAGAGATATTCACACCAAGATCTTTGAGCACCGCTAATAGATCTGCATCTCAGGTGTCAGAATGATGTTTGCTGGATCGCTAAGAATCACAAAACATCTCCTCATTTCTCTCATTGAAATGTAAGTTGGGTGAGGCACAAACGTTTACAGCTTATAATGAGATGTTGGGTTGATTTTGTTTGAATATTTGATGGAGTTGTTTGGCTTGAAAAGAAAGAAAGAAAGAAAGAAAGAAAGAGACAAGCAATGATTTGTTGAGTGGATGTTAAGAAATCAATTCGTTCAGATGAGGTCATGTTAAGATGTGATGTCTAATCATCATCATTTGCATTTGTTTGCTAAATGTTGCTACAAGAAAGTAAGCACCAACCTTTGGTTCTCTCTCTCTTTTTCTCATATCAAAATATGCTTCTTGACCAATATATAATGAATGAATGAATGAATGAATGAGGTTTAGGCTAATTCCCTTTGACCTAGTTGGTATCAAATCAAATGGGAATTTTTTGCTATTCATCATGTTGGTTTATGCCACATGAGATGTTGGTGCCCTACACCCAACCATGTGGGGACTACAATGCAAAATGGGGCCCTACTCAGGTGCCAAAAGAAGAAGACACAATGGGGTGTTGAATCACCCCCATTTGGATGTGGCTCTCTTTTTTGAAGAGGACAACATAACCATTAGCATAAATACAGCTTGTCTTTGACTGAATCTCTTTGGAGTGGTGCATTGTAATTAATAGGCTCTTCTTTTTTTTTTGTCTTCAACACAGGAAAATAAGATGGTGACACACTGACAGCGCCAAGGTGGTGGCAATGTTTTGCCCTTAAAAAACACCAACTCAGGCTGGTGGGGAGGCAGTGGAAAGGAGGGCTATTGAATGCATTCTATTCACTAGCTTTTTGCGCATAAATGTGTTATAATAATGAGTGTTGCTACAAAGTGCTCTAGAAGATTCTTTCAATTGCAGCGAATGAGTTCGATTCTGA
Organism: Aechmea fasciata; assembly: GCA_025177825.1. Lineage (NCBI taxonomy): Eukaryota > Viridiplantae > Streptophyta > Magnoliopsida > Poales > Bromeliaceae > Aechmea > Aechmea fasciata. The sequence continues at coordinate 5,339,328 of CM045934.1, forward strand.
ATATGGTATTTCAGATGGACATTAAGTCTGTAAAACTGAATCACAATGCACTCTCATTTTACAAGAACCAAGCACTCGATAAAGATGGATCACTGTGTGATCACTCCTAAATTATAGTTTTTTTTGTAGCATGATGATGAGTTTGCCATACTAAAGCATTTTTGTAAGATTTACTGAATGTTTTTTTTTCTCTTGTGGGTGAACTTTTGGTCTGAATTTGTCATCATGTTGTGGTGAAAATGTTTATTTAAAATATAATTTTTCAAGAGTTTAAAATAACGTGTTGAGATGGCCGAGTTGGTCTAAGGCGCCAGATTAAGGTTCTGGTCCGAAAGGGCGTGGGTTCAAATCCCACTCTCAACATTATAACATTTTATTTTTTTCGGCATTTTTGTTCGCAAAACTCGTCCCGTGCTCGAAGATTGGGAAGCTTTTATCTCTGTTGCTAATTCGGACCTTCGCGTTCTACGATTAAATATGAAAAAAAAATGACAATGAGAATTACATTACAGTATACAACACACACCGTGTCATTCACTTTGTATACTTAATCATAGGACTCAAAGATCTGGACTATCAATAGGAATAAAGACTTGTCCATCTCTGCGAAGAAAGGTGGGCCGCCGGACGGATTTTGTGAACGAAACGCAAGACGGTAATAAATAGGCTAAAATTCAGTAATAAAAACATGAAATGTTTGAAAACCAGCATAAATTTACCAAAATATTTTGCCTTGCTTTATTTATATATTAAACGACTTAGAAAAAGAGATTTTCTACGAAGCTCAAGCATTTCATTAACATTTGACTTCTTGTGAAACAGAAGAGGGAATGTCATGGCAACAACTAATTCCTTCATTAATATAAATCCAGATTCGATTAGTCGCCGTTCAAAAGTCGTCATCGCAGAGTGCTAATATTTCAAATAATAATGAAAATGCGACAGATTATTTGCTGCTCTTGTACATGTATACTGTTATTGGATTTACCTATCAGATCAACGATTCCTTTTTCTCGCGAAATAAACACTAGAAAAAGAATTGAACAACTGGAGAAAGATGCATTTCTAATGCATTTTAGTAACAGTGGCATCTTTTTACGTACGGATATAAAAAAAAATATGTTCAAAGCAATAAACCTGCAACCATGCAAGCATTAATGAAAGAGATTCATTCCTTCATGTGATAGAGCAATCACTGCTTAGCAGGAATCATATCATAATTAAGGAATTAAATTAAAATTTGAATAGGAATTTGGAATATTGAAGGATACAACCTTATTTATAAAGAAAAAAAGTGAGTCGACAAAACAAATATGGCGTGAGAATTAGTATAATCACTTGAGCAGATATCTGATTAACGGGCATGTTCATACCCTGTCCACATTAAGATTTAAGACATCCTTGCTCATATCTGATGCCACCAATTCAAAAGGGTGAATACTCAATTTGACAGGCTAGTCATGTGTCCTTGTTAGATGAGGTACACAAATTATGCTACTTAATTACTTAGTTTGCAAACTTTATTTTCTTTTCTTTTTTTTTTTTTGCTCTTTTGTTTTTTTCCATGTGGGTCCATTCAAGAAATAGGCATGGTCAGTCAGGCCCTAATCCAGCCTGTCCATATGCTCTTTTTTGTTTCAGAAGATGCTGAGATAAGCCTCCAATCATAGCTTTTAGAAATCTAATTTCAGGGATTGCCATGATTGAAGTGATAAGGAGTTTTTGCTCCTAGGTATTTTTCTCCTTTGTTGGGTGGGGGAATGAGATAAACTAAACTATATATGTATTATTGTACACTTATTATTATACAAAAAGGTTTCCTTTTGGGCCCTTTTTTATTTTTTAGCTCTAATTTTATACGTCCGCTCTTTGCAGGCAGAAAATGATAAGAATGTTAACATATCATATTTGAATTGATCTACGTTTACATTCGATCCTAATCAATTAGGCCATCAAGATACTACTACTGAAAAGATATCTAGGTCAAATTTGGACCGATTCAAATAAAGGCGTTTTTACTGTGCACGCATCAGATTCGCTAAACCATATCAAATTCGGCCGACAAAATAGTAATTAGTTTTAATAATCTTTTATATCAATAGTAAATTTGTCTCTGCCATTAATAGGGCATCTTCTTTTTTTTTTTTTTACTAAAAAGGTAAAATTTGTCTCATAGCATCTGCATTAGGCACTAACAAGGGCATTAGTTAAAAGTTAGAAAAGGAATGCAATGCACACCAACTTCTACCAATCAGAGTGGCCAAAACTCTCTCTCTCTCTCTCTCTCTCTCTCTCTCTCTCTCTCTCTCTCTCTCTCTCTATGGTGTTCATGAGTGAATTATTTCATTTTATAAATGGAAAAACACAGTCAAACATGCCATAAATAGCAGTGCTAGAATGGTAAGCATTTATTTATTAACTTGCTTTAGTTTATGTACTATACATATGAGAATAGTATGGTCAAATCTAAGCCAATTGGACCACCAACATGTGGTGCTTCTTCTTTAATTACTACATGTGAAAAAGTACCAGGGAGATTACTAACCTATAAATCAACATCAACAATGTATTTTCCCTATCAAAAGGTGTTTGGTTCAAGATTAATAAGTGCACCTTTACAGGAGGCTATTTTTACTGTTCAGAACAGAAGGTCCCTTTTTGCATTCATCAGTACAAATAACTTTTCCTTATATTTTTAGATGATTGATCATAGATGTTCTAGAACAAAATGGCTAGCTCTCTAGCTAACTTTGTCATGCATTCCATTAAATTATTCTCACAACTTCTTTATCCCCATTTATTCACTTGTGCCCTTTCACTTCTCAGATCAATTTGACTCTGCTTCTGCTCTGCATTTACTTTCCACAGTAGTAAAAGATAAAAGTTGAAGCCCCTGCTTCAGTGCTAAAAAATAAAAAAGTAAGATATGAGCCTCAAAATCATAAGTTTTTTTTCTTTTTTTTTTCTTTTTCTTTTTCTTTTGTGATAAATTTGATATGTTTTTTACCTGCTCAGCATATAATTGTATCCAAAATTCACAAAAATAAAAAAACTAACAGTTACCACCTCTGAAAATTACCAAAAAAAAAAAAAAAAAACATAGAGAAGGGCAAAAAAACTTTTTTTTTTTTAAAAAAAAAGTAAAAAACAAACAACAGGTGGATCACATCATGAATGGGCTGGGCCCATTGAGGCCCATAGGGCCCATGCACATTTTAATTTTTTTGGTACAGCTGTATTGCACTAATTACCTGGTATGCTTCACCCCAGTGAAAAACTCAAGAGGAAGAATCCAAAGGATCACCAACCCATGCCCTATTTTTTTTTTTTTTTTTTTTTATCTAAAATAAAAAACCCCAACCCCCCTATTCAAAGAAAATTACAAATAGTGAATAACTAAATATAATGATTAAGAAGAAAAAAAAAAAACAAGCAAAAAGAGGAGGTGGGTCATGTTGTTGGTAGAAGAACACCTCCTCAAAGGAGTGAGGTAGCACTTAAATTTTTTTTTTTTTTTTTACCTTTCCCCTCTAATTCATTTTGTTTATTTATTTTCTTCTTTTTTTTTAACCCCTCATTTAGTCATTTATCTTGTTTATTTTTATGGTAGGAACAATGTCAATATAGCTGTCCTGTTTCTGATAACAACCCCTTAGCTTTCACTAGAAAACATAGCTGTCTCCTTCTTTCTGATTACAAGTTTACAACCAATTGAACCTTCTTTTTTTTTTTTTTCTTTTTTTGGTTGTTTTACTTCAATTTGATCTTGTTTTCATCAAGACACAGCTCTATCCAATCCATACCCAGTTGCCCACCTCTCCAAAATTCAATTTTTTCCTCTCCCTCTCTCTCTCTCTCTCTCTCTCTCTCTCTATCTGTCCAACAACCCCATTGTTGAGGATGCTCAGGAGGAGAGTGGTGAGGAGGAAAAGGAGAAGGAAAGTTTTGCACACAGAACCCTCCAACTTGTAGCAGTGTCAGAAAACCCCTTTCAATCCTCTCTTTACAGCCCATATATTAAAAAAAAGAAAAAAAGAAAAAAGGAGCTCCCTTTCTCTAATTCCTCCCCCTCCCTTTGTTTAATTCTCTTATGAGGCATATCATATTCCCTGGGTACTAACATCCCCTGTCATTGGGGTTCTTCCTTTCTCTTTTCATCCTTTTTCTTTAATGGCTAGTGGTTGTTTGTGCCTGAGGAAGAATAAAAGAGCCTCCTTTATATCTATTCCATTTGGATTGGTGGTAGAGAAGTGAAGGAGAAGGGAGGGGGAAAAAGGAGGAGGGAAAAAAATTAAAAAAAAAAACTTGTGTCTTGCGTCGGCGCCGCGTCGCTATCTGTCGGCATTGTCATTGCTTAAACCATGATTTAGGAACATGAGATTTTTGATTAATCTATAGGGAGGTTTATAAGTACAATGGGGGATGGTTACAGCTCAACCAGATGGTAGGGTATAAGCCCACCCAACTGGAGAGAGCGAAAGAGAGAGAGAGATAGAGATAGAGAAGAAGAAGAAGAGTGCAGTGTGCATTGTGGAGGTAGTTTTAGTGGGGGGTATCTTCATCTCGTTGGTGGGAGGGGGGAGGGGGGGGGGAGGGGGAGGGGGGGGAAGGAGTTTTAGACATACCTGGGAGGATTCAGTAGTGTGAATTTGGGGTGAGAAACTTTTTTGGTTGTGGAATGATAGGAAAGAGTTATTTGTTGGGATGACGAGCGAATGATGCGAAGAAATAAGCATTTGGTTTCAAAAAGATCGCAGGTATGAACCAAATTCTTTGCTGATAAGTCTTTTTTGTTTTTTGTTGTTCCCCTATCTGATGTTCATACTAAAATGTTAATAATGTTTGACTCTTGGGTGACAGACATTTTCTTGTTGAGAACTCAATTGTTTCTCTTTCCTTTCTATCGAATTGTGAATCTCGTTGAGTTCGATCAAATTTGATTGTGTTTGGGTTTTAGCTTTACTGGTGCGAAAACTTCTTTGATGCGCATTTGTCTTTGTATTTTTTCAATTTTTTTCTATTACGTATTACATATCGTTGACCGGCAATTTGTGCATATGTAATGCTCTAGATGTTTTATCCTTTTCAACTTGGAAATCGGATGTCTATCATTTTTTGGGCAAATATTGCGGAATGTATTTTGGTGGTTGTTAGGAATTACTCTTAAGCAATAATGCTCCCATCATGATCATGTTTAGCAGGTACATCGATTAGTTGTTTTTCTCTGATATAGCTTGCTCAAACATGATTAGGTGATTTCAATTTTAGGTCCTCTGCTGAAGTTTTAATAAATGATTTACTTTTGTACATTTCAGAACAACTTTTGAAATAGTCAGGTGATTTTACTAATGTGACACCATCTTCCCCATTTTATCATAAATATTCAGTATCTTAGGTCTTGTTTTTGGCATTTTATGAATTATATTCCTCCTCCATCATCTTCTTTTTAATTGCTATGCGATCAAAGGTAGTTTGAAGTGATTTCCTTTGATTTTGTTATTGTTGTTTGCTTTCAAACTCTATATTCATGGGTTGTTGTACGACAACAATGACAAAACGCAGCAGTAAATTGTCCCCCCCCCCCCCCGGCCCGGCCCCTCTTTCAAATACGGGAGTGAGTTAGATGCCCTCAATGATGTAAACAATGCCCTTTTTTACGTGCCAGAGGGAAACAGCGTTCTTCCAATAAGAATTAACTTGTATTATGCTGTTCTTTGCTATTACTGTAGTCTCTTTGGTGTCTTACTGTTAAACTTTCTTATTTCTAAAAGTCTCGGTCAATTTCTCATTTAATGATATTAAAATTTATTCTCCTACTACTTCAGGTTTCTCAAGTTTCTAACTTTAACTCTTGGTTGCGTTGTATATTAGGTTCAATGTATAGTGGGGCTCACTTCCTCGCAACTAGTACGCTGCGCTGAGCTGGACCCCATACTAAATGTCAACCTCTCTTGCGGCAGCTCTCGGAGGTGCTGCAGGAGGTGTGGCATTGGTCGGGATAGCAGCAATCCTCATATGGTATTGCTTATTCCGTCGAAGGAATTCTTCGAGGACTTCAGAATCCAACTCATCCGAGCCATCTCTACAAGGTATTAGCTTTTGCTTCACTGGCATAGTACCTGTTTGCTCAGTTGGAGCTTCTGCAAAAGTTTTGTGTCAGTAGGGTTGTTCGACGAAGCATTATGAGCTTTTTAACAAAAATTTCCGCAATAGCTTCTTGGTGCAGTAGAAGCAAAGGCTTTAAATTAGAGTTTTCACTTTAAGGTCTAAAAACCTATTTCAACTTCCAACTATAGGAATAGCCTTCGAACTTTTCTTGGCCAAACACTTATGTTTTAGAAGTTTCTGCTTTATTGAGTAGAGAAGATGTTCTAGATACAGCTTGAACGGGCACTCTAGGCTTTCGGCTTTCTTGCTCTAGAGAGAGAGAGAGAATGTAATACTAGATTTTTCCCCCCCTTTCTCTTTCAGTTGAAGGTGGTAGTGAATTGGCATTAAGAGGTGTCTCTTACCCTTTGGAGTTGCAAGGAGCGCGATGTCTTACCCTCCAGGAACTAAATGCGGCTACAAAGAATTTCAGCAGTATCAATCTGATTGGCTTTGGAATGTTTGGAGAAGTTTACAAGGGTTTGCTTCAGGATGGTATGATTGTGGCTATTAAAAGACGGTCATCTATTCCTAGCCAGCAATTTATTCAAGAGGTAATTATTAACCAAAGTATTCACTTTTTTATGCTTCTTTTTTTCTTGCAGTGAAAATCATCTAGAGATGATCTTCTTTTCTTTTCTTTTGATTATTGTTTATTCATTTGTAAACTCCTCTATACAAAAAATAATGAAACAATGAACTTTCTTCAATGTTTCCGCTTTCTGTTGTCAAACAAAAATTATAAATATAGAGTTCACACCAGCGGGAAAAAAGGGAGAAAAAAACAAAGTGTAGGAAGTACGTTCCACTTGAAAGACCGTCAAGAAAAAGAAAAGCAGAGAACATTTTAGTATTGCAGCTTTTCTCTATTTGTGTTTCTCTACGCTCACAAACAATTGGTATTTACTGTTAGAGTTGTTTTCTCTTAGGTGCATCACTTATCGTCCATCCGTCATCGCAACATTGTGAGCCTTTTGGGATACTGCCAGGAAAATGACCTCCAGATGCTTGTTTACGAGTATATACCAAATGGCAGTGTTTCCGCCCATTTATATGGTAATTTACTTGTTTCTATATTTGTGTAACTCTTCTCATTTGTTATCACAAGGAAGTCCATAAAAAACTTACAATCTGCTTCCGCCGCTGGTTTGCAGGAGCTAGTCAAGTTTCAAGTGGAAAGTTGGAGTTCAAACACAGGCTCTCTATTGCCCACGGGACAGCTAAAGGTGATCATTTGCAAAAACACCGACCATCAGTGGTTATACTGGTATTGGTTTTTTTTTTTTTTTTTAACTAAGTGACATAGAGATGGCACGACTCCACTATTGGTCTATATTTTATTTATTTATTTATTCTCTGCTTGGAGTTAATTTTAACTACCCTTTTAGACTTGGGGCCATTTTGCATGGCTGAAGTTCTTGCAAAAGCGTTATTTGAGAAAAGTTGCCTGAGGAAACACTTGTAGCTTTTTCATTATACTTATTTTTTTTAACTGCTTGTCGTTGCAATGGAAGCAGAAGTTTCAAATTGGAGTTTCTCCTTTTGCGGCTCGTTTAGCTTCTTTGTTACATTACAGCAAAAAGCTCCAAACATTTTGTAGAAGCTAGGCCAGATGGGCGCTTGATTTTATCAGTACTCTTTTTGGGGCACACGAATCTTGAAACAATTGCTTCGCTTGAGCCGGACACTTATGATGGAGTTTTTTCACCCCCTGTTAACTAGGTCTGAGCAACCTGCATTCATTGAATCCTCCTATGATTCATATGAACTTCAAAACAGCAAACGTTCTTGTTGATGAGGACTTCATACCGAAAGTTGCAGATGCCGGATTAAGAAGCTTGCTTGATCGAGTAGACGGGGCTGGCCCATCTTCCAGAACGGCCACAGACGATCCCTTCCTGGATCCTGAGTAATCACTTTTCATCATGAAACTTACAAGATCATTTAACATTTGGATGTTATTGCATGTTGTAATTATTCTTTTGCGTGCGTAGGGTGAAGGATTCTGGAATTTTTCAAAAGAAAGTGACGTATATAGTTTCGGGGTATTTCTTCTGGAGTTAGTAAGTGGACGGGAAGTTAGATCAGATCGAAGCATCATCGAGTGGGTAAGTAGCAGCTTTTCCTAAGCTAGCTTACGCACTCTGCTATGCTTTTATATTTTTCAAGTTCATTTCTCAAAAGTCCCACCTTGTTTGTTCAATTCTTCCCGCGCTTGACACTTCGGAGCAAATCTGAGACTTCACCAGTTGGCTTATGTTTTATTTTGCTCAATATTTGTCTCCGTATAAGAAAATGTGCTTCTATAGCAACATATTGAGCTTAGAGTTGCCAAGGTGGAATCATTACGGACTAATCGTTATATACCGTCCATCTTTGAGAGATTTTCATGTAATTTTCTCTTCGTGTTGTCTTTGATAACTGTTGCACAAAGAATATGTGTTTCTCATCTGATATTGCTTTCTCATCCCTCATTTACAAGTATATTTAAACAAAACCAATACTTTCCCAGTCACTGTGAATTCTGTTTCATTCTTTGCCATTTTTTTTGGCTTCTTTAAGATACTTTCAAATCCTTCTGACTCGCGATACGATTATTTCAATAATTGCTGCTTCACAGGCACAAAACTATCAAGAGTCGAGCACTTTCTCAGCCTTCGTGGATCAAAGGATGGGAAGTAGCTTCACGTCCGAAGGCATGCGAGAGTTCTTGCGGCTAATCACCTGGTGCGCGAACCCATTAAGTGAAAGGCGCCCGCCCATGAACTACGTCGAAATGGAGATCGATCGGATTCGTGAAAAGGAGATGAGCTTGACGACCATAATGGGCGAAGGCACCGCGACCGTGACTCTCGGAAGCCAACTTTTTACCACATCGAAGTGAATTGAGAACTGTATATCCGATTTTTATTTTTTATTTTTTCCTTTTTTATGATGGCGGTTTTGGTAAAATATATCAGCTGCAGCTTAAGTGTATAAAAGAGATCAGCTGAACTATTCTTTTCTTCCTTTGTCCTTATCTGTTAAGCATAAATGATTGTAAGAGTCATGTTGTAAAGAGAATATTTTTCTTGTACTTTTTATCTCATTAATTTATATGACTGGGGCTTGGTGTGAATTAATTTTTGAATAATAATTAAGATAGATGTCTTAAACTTTTTATCACTTATCGCCTGTCATTATTATTATAGCACTTTCTTTTCTTCTTTCTTTTGACAGATAGAGAGCAGGAGGGGATCTGTAAATTAAATAACCAAGAGATAGCAGAAGATCAAATCCTGCCACAGGATGCATGATGTTATAATACATCAAAACTAGAACAACATTACAGTTGTGCAGTATCTTTATTTCGGAAGAAGAAGAAGAAATAGTGCTTGCAAAAGACGAACTCAGCACAATCAGGAGCAGTAAGCCATCTGAATTTCAGTAGAAACATCCTCCCTCAAATGTGAGAGAATTAGAAAACCATAGCATAGAAGCACATAATCAATAGATGATGTAATTAAGTTGTTTTAAGACCCAACTAAGCCTCTCAAGGACCTCTTGTGCATGATGAGATTGTTGTGAGCGGAGACATCAGAGGGGATAGATTGTGATCTCTCTTCTTCTTCTTCTTGTTCGTCCTCGGCCTTATTGTGATCAAAGCAATAAACAGGGGCCTGCCATTCGGCGTCGTCGAGGTACTTGCCGACTTCGAAAGTCATGACGTGAGCTTGTCGGCCGGTGTAGAAGAGCCAGTGGACGGGGCGGTTGGTGAGGACGTCCTCGAAGTAGGTGATGAAGCCGTCGGCCTTGGTCCAGACGTTGCAGAGGAAGCCGTCGACGGAGCGGGTGCCGAGGTAGTCGGCGCCGGCGAGCCAGTCGGGGCGGAGGATGCCGACGTCCAGCTGGGCGGAGCGGCAGCGGAGGGGCGGGGAGAGCGTGTAGAAGAAGGAGGTGCCGTTGTTCCACTCCAGGTCCCGCAGCGGCGGCCCGCCCAGCTGCTCCTGGATGATGTTGAAGTTCCGCCCCTTCGTCCAGTCGTACCACAGGTCGATCGTCGACAGCTTCCCGCTGTAGTTCATGAACAGCAGCGCGTGGAACTGCACCGGCCACGGCGTCGGCGTCGGCGTCGGCGTCGATCTCGAGCTCGCTAGGGCTAGGGCTAGGGCTGTTGTTGTTGTTGTTGTTGTTGTTAGGGTTTGGAGGAGGATGAAGAAGAGGAAGAGAGGGTGAGTGGGGGACATTGTTGTCTCCGTGTGCGTGTGTGCGCTGTGTGGAGTGTGGAGGGAGAGAGGATAATAAAAGTGCAGAGGAAAAAACAAATCTTTTTCCTCTCCTTATTATTATTATGAGTTTCAGATCAGGCGGTGGTGGGGAAACTGGGAAAGCAAATTAAGATTAGGAAGAAGAGAGACCCGACCCCACCCCACCCCACCCGACAAGGAGAAATTATTAATGCAAAAACAAACTCATCCCCTGCGCTTTAAATTTCGCGCACTTATAATAATAAATCACCATTAATTTAATAAGTACAAGGTAAACACTATTATTATTATTATTATTATTCATTGTCATTGCGCACGGCACAGCTGATGATTATTATTACAGTAATAATACATAAATAATATATGATAGAAGAGCACGGTTCTCGAGAAATTTACGAGTAGAGAAGAGAATTTTTTTTTTCTTTTTTTGAGAGAGATAAGTAGCACGCTACCCGCTTCGTTTATTTCATTTAGAAATAAACTCAGCTGAAAATGTGAATCAACTAAGATTCGAACTTAGTCTGATGATTGCGCTTCTTATAATCTCTCATTTGAGATGAGATGGCCCCTGCTGGATTTAAAGTAGGAGTATTGTAAATTTCCATACAAGGAATGGAGAATCATGCTGCTCTGCATTATTACTGTACTCTTTTACAACTTCCACATGAGATGAAACACACACAAACAATTAAACTCGCGAAAAGAAAAAAAGATCTTCTTCGTGTATTTTTCTCATTCCAATAATGGGTCAAATTCCAGAAAAATAATATTCCAAGATCTCACACGTCGGTAAACAAAAAAAATGGGGGCACATCGAGATTCACGGATTTACTTCTTCTCCGCTTTCATTTATTTGGAGATCATCGATTCAACAAAATGTGCACACTGTCCTTCCTTGGGCTGATGATGTATTCTGCACCCTTTTGAAAAGATGAGTTAATCAGTAACTGAGTTTTCCTCATTCTGAGCAGAAGAAACAAGAGCAAGGAGAGAAGATTACCGACGGTAAAACCAATGAAATTAAGCCGAAGAGCCGCTGTATTTGGCTTTCACCACCAGCTCTTCCGTGGTGGGTCCGATGATCTCATTCGCCCGCTTTAGAGGTAGACAGTAAACTCTTCCTACCGAGTCCTGAGAAACCAAGTTAATTCATTATTCGGCACAAGCGATCGAAAATTCACTTCAGAGACTAGTTCGGTGGGACGAATATCATTGTTGTTTCTCCGCGTTTGAGAAGAAAACAGCGCATCAACACGAAGCTAGCTAATTGAGTCGGAAAAGGTGGTGTGATCGGCATCTTTCGTTTGCCTGTTTCTTTCCTTTAATGTTCATCAATGGAAGGAGAAAATGGAGCTTATTAATAAATACCATGTAAGCAATAGCAAACTCACTCTTGCAACAATGCCTAGCCTCTCTAACTTTTGAACGGCATCTAGCACATCAAAATTGCATTGAATACCAAACTCTTCGTGAATTAGCTCTTCGCACCGCAAGTCAAGATCCTGCACGGGTAATTTATACAGAACCAACCAATTAAAAAACCCTTACCGGTCACTCTAATTCTTGTTCCTTTTCAGTTAGCAGTAGATATAAGAAAAAGACATATGATTACTAACTCTACCTTAATTGTTGCCTTCCCTTGTTCCATTAGAATAAAGTAAGAAACTATCACCTCTTTGACCTGCAAATTGTAATTTCACATGGAAAAAAAAAATATCCTTTATAAACAAAGACTTTTTGTTTAATTACACCTACTTCTTGTTCGATGACATCGTTGCATAAGTGTAGCAATGTGCCTTTCCCGCTATCCAGTTGCTTGTCGTACATTGATTGGGTGATTAAGCTTTGGTAAGTCGCCATGTTCTGTTGAAAGCTGCGGTAGATAAAACTTCAACACGTTAGTGCATCGTTTCAAATCCCTTCTCATTACAATTGGTAGAGAAACAATTTCAACTTCAACAAAATTTAGATAGTAAGAACATGAACAGCAAGAAAGCGCTGTTGTAAAGTACTAACGAGAAGTAGATTTTAGCACAATATCCAGCCAGAGCAGAAAGGATAGCTACAACGACCCAGAAATCAGCTTTAGGCATTTCAAGGGAACCGACAAGAGTGACCTGTACACATAATGTGAGGTTTTTGGATGGAAATGTAAGAAAACATCAAATTGTAAGAATTAAATCATTCGGAGACTTACGAGTCCAATTACAACAGAAACAATGAATTGTACCCAGTCCATAGGAGTCAGACTCGGGTTTTTCTTCTCGGGCTACAAAAGTACATTACTCAAAATCAGTATTTTATATTAACTAGAATAATCATCCCGGAATTATAGAACTTCTTCTCTTTATATAAAAAGAAATATTTGAAATGCTCACCAAAACTAACTCCATATCTGCCATCGGGATATTTTTGAAATGCTTTATGTAAATACCTCTATCCGTCTTATTCTTAGGGCTAGCCCTTCTGTAAAGAAACCAATTGCTACAAAATATGAGTCACAGAATCCAATATACTTTGAGCAAAATTAATTGTAAATTAACTACAAATACGAGTGATGATTCCCCATTTAATTCCATAGCACTAAAACTTCTGCCTTTCTAGGCGTACCTATATACAACAATCATCCTATCAAATGTAGGTTCCTGTATTGTGTTCTGGCCCAGTAGATTGCGTAGGCTGCAAATTTAATAAAAAAGAGGTAAAACAGTAAAAAGAAAAAAAAATTCACAAGGGATTACAAGGAACCAAATGTAAAAGAGCACCTCAATTGCATGTTTTCAAGGCGAATGCGTTCAACAAATAGGTCTTCCTCATCGGCTTCCCCATTTGGTTCATCGGTTTTCTTGGGATCTTTCTTTGGGCTTGCCTTTGGCTTTCTGGAGAAGAGCTTTTGCAGCCTGCGTTATTGTTGAATTCCATATTTGTACAAACTTCTCCACGGAATAAAATATTTTGAAATAGAATTTTCAACAGATGCATTCTTACACTTGATTCCATTAAAGGTTAGAAAAACTAATGCCGAGACACCCCATCCTTTTTTATGCTGTTTCTCATTAAAATGAAATAAAATAGTAACAATAAAAAGTCAATTTTTTTTAAAAAAAAATGGTATACCTTGTTTTTTGGAGGAACCATTGCCAAATTCGGGATATGATCATATCCAATTTCGCCATGATGAAGAAATCAGTTGTCCTATCTAGTCCAATGCCACGTCGAAATATAACATACTACAGAACATGAAAATCACTCGTGTCAGTGTATAAATGATATGATTTATTAGTGAAATGGATTTAGATAGATACGAAATGGATTTAGATAGATACAAAATCAATTATTTCTCTAATTGATAAGCTGATAATTAAACCCATATGCTTTATATGCGAAAAGAACTATTAAAAGGTTATGATGCTACCTTTTGAGGCTTGCTGTTTATGAAGAGGAACAGGATGTTGTAAGAATATTTTACAAAACAACAGAAGAATATCCTCAAACATTATGCTAACACCTTTTCTGGTGGCACATAGAACAAAGCTTTGGTTTCATTAACACAAAGTATCCAGCTAATCATTATTCGTATCCAACACTTGGGCTCAATACACACCTTATCTGAGAACTCGGGGAGGTTTTCGTGAGGATGCTCTTTAAAGTATTTTGACAAAAGTTTTTTGTCCAGCTGCATTATCATGCAAAAAGGAAAAGAGATAATCATAAACTCCAGCACATGTGCCAAGACGAAAAATCAAGGATAAAATCATGAAATAATATCTAAACCTTGGATTCATCAACTTTAATAGGAAGATTCAATAGATACTGCCCGGATTGTGCAACTTCAATCTCCTCATCAACCACTATGTTGAAGTTGCTTTTTTCCATGACCTGCTCACGTTAGTTTGAATGTACCGACTTCAACAGTTTTGACAAATATAAAGGCTTCATAGTATTGTTTCATTCTACAACTGCAGGATTGTCGCAAAGATATTACGCCCAATCAAGTAAATTTTTCTACGCATTCAATAAAGTAGGATAAGAAATAGGGTTGAATCTAAAGACAGTTTTGTATTGGCTTAAGTATCTGACTTCATTTCACTGAAAAATCAATCGTGCTTTCTAGTGAATCAACAGCATTTACCTCCTAAACTCTTCCATGCATTACCTAAACTTAACAAGAAATTAGTAAATGCCCTTCCTTTAATGTTAACTACCATGGCCTAGGACCTGTACAAAACTTTGACAGAAATAGGCTTAAGAAGAAGAACCTTTTACACCATACAGCACCCTTCGTAAAAGTAGCGTAGCCAAGTTCATCTCCTAATTAGTAGGCTTTCGGTGCTGTTCCAATAAAGGTTTTCTCATTATGAGTTTTTTGACATATCCAAGGCTGCTCCACATATTACGGGACAATGTCTGTTCTTAAATAAACACGGTATCGAGGATTAAAAAGTCGGGTTAGAATGCAAAAGGTGTTTGACCTCAAAGAAATAGGTGAGAAAATTCTGCTCAAGAGCATCTATTTCCTCTGAAGATAAGCTCTGCTGCTCCAGTCTCTGAGCACCATAAACAGGATCGAACAGCGAATACAGTTGCTGCCAAAAAGGGGGAAAAAAAAGAAAAAAAGAAATCTCAGAAACTAAACATTAGCTGCCCGAAAAAAGTACTGCAGAATGAATGAATGCTGATACACATATTAACAACTCTAAGAGATATTTATATACATACCCCTTGAATATTATCCGTTTACCTATAAACCTTTACAAAATCT
Source organism: Aechmea fasciata (assembly GCA_025177825.1). Classification (NCBI taxonomy): domain Eukaryota; kingdom Viridiplantae; phylum Streptophyta; class Magnoliopsida; order Poales; family Bromeliaceae; genus Aechmea; species Aechmea fasciata. The sequence continues at coordinate 5,354,484 of CM045934.1, forward strand.
GGAGATTAACATGCCCTTCAAGACTTAGTTTTCTACATTTATACCCTAGTACTAACAGAAAAGTCTAACTACGGAAAACCTCGGTGCAGTGCTATACCAATTTTCCCCCGTGAAATGAATGATTTATTTATTGCAGCTTCTTACGAAAATACCATTGCGTAAAAGCCCCTATTTATAGACGAGTCAACTTGCATATGCATATCGAAAATTCTTTTTTACGAAGGCACATGATAAATAAAAGTGCGAAATCTTACCATGAGATCTTCAAAGTGCAGAAGATACCACGCTCTGACAGTGTACTCAACTCTCTTGCAGAGCTTCAGAAACTCGGCCCTGTCAGAATCATGCTCTTCAAGAGTATGATAAAAACATCACTGAATAACTACGCAATGAATCAAGACCGCAAAGCAAACAAAGCTAGAAAATTGCTTATATAGTTAATTACTTATCAGGAAAGGAGAACATTAGCATTTTCCATTAGGTCATAAATACAGGAGATCTGCTCATTATGAATATGTTCTTACACTGCAAGGGTTATGCTAATATTACTGCCCAGCGTATAAGAGTGAAAATACGATTTATGAGCTCTTGGGGGAAAAAAAAAAAAAAGGCCTTGCCGAAGAAAAGTTTATACAATGGCGAAAAAGATGACAATGATTCCTCTTTATCTCTAGAGCACAATTGAGCCAAAGAACCAATACTTACAATCGCACTTGTAGCTACAATAACTTGTGAGTTCTATTTGATTCACATATGCTGATCTATATCCTCCATAAACCAGTTTTCGGCCATTTATTTTGGTAAAATTCTTCGCGCTGAGTACTTTTATTCTCATTGTCTCTCTATTCTCCACAAGCTCCATCATGCTAAATTTCAAAATCTACAGTGGTTACATCCCTTAACTCGGCTTATACCTTTTCGATCAAATGTAAGATCAAATTGCCCTGAAAACGAAGCAAACCTAGAGGAACCAGAGAAAGCTAAAATTTTGAGCCACAACCAACAAAAAAGGAAGGATTTTGAGGGAAAACCATTTGAGATCATGCCAAAAAACCCATGACCAAGATGATCAAAAAGGCCAAAAAAACCACAAAAACTTCAAATCACCAAATTTCTCAACTACTTACCTATGAGATAGGCCAGTTTCATTGTGAGCTTGGGCTTGAGGATGGGAATGACCGATTCCCGCCCTAACCGGATCACATCCTTGCTACTCTCCTTGCTCCCTTTCTCCATTAATCCCACAATGGTGTCGATCGATCGATCTCGAGAGCGAGAGAGAGAGAGAGAGATGTGTGCGTGCGCGTGCGCGTGCGTGTTTGATCGTGTTGATATTAAGCAGTGGGGGAGGAGAAGCGTTTGGGTTTTGGAATTGGAAACATTTCTAATTGTTCGTGCCGAGCATTCATCAAATCAAAAATCAAGAAGAAAAAAATGGCGAAATTGGTGAAAAATTGAAGATAGAGGAGAGAGAGAGAGAGAGAGTGATAAAGAGGTTAGAGGCTTATTTTTTTACCCCCAAGTTCAGATTTTTTTTTCTTTTTTTTTTTACAATACAATTTTGATTTCTATATATATAAGAATAGAAGTGAGTTTAATATAATTTTGTAATGCTATGGGGACTAATAATTTATTTATTTATTCTTTTAATACAATTTCTATGCTGATTTATGTCTTCACTAAAATAATTCTTAGCATATGTGATTTGGATAGAATTATATAAATTATTATAGTTCACTAATAAAAGAATAATCCAAAATAAACATTTTCTAATTTCCATGTAGATCAGGAGACTAACAAGTAAAATGTAAAAAAAATAAATAAATAAATAAAATGCCAATGCAATTACATGACATTCTAGTTTTCTTTTTTTCTTCTCTTTTGAGATATTCTAATTATTCAAAATTTAAATTTAAATATATTTAATTTAATCGTTTTATTTATTATTATTCTCATTAATATATATATGTACAGGTGCTATTTGGGAACATTCAATTGCATGGTACCATGCATATTAAATGGCCAAATGGGTTGGGCTCATGGGCCATTGTTACATAGAAGAAACCAAGGAGGTGAGAATTTTATCTTGGTAATTCTTTTTTATTTTTTTTATTTTATTATCACTTATTAAGATATATACTTTTTTTTTATTCAGGTCTAGCATTTTAATATCTAGATTGAAATTTATTTATTTATTTATTTTGGTCTTCATTTGCTAGGATAGTTGACATAATCACACCTGCTACATAATAAGTTGTATTAATTTCTTTTGGTATTTTGTTGAATAGGGCTTAAATTAACTGTATCATATATTACAGAGTTAGAAAATCCTTAATAAATCCTCAAAAAAAAAAAAAAAAAAAAAAAAAGAAAAAAAATTTCACATAATGAGATTCACACTATATATATGTTTTTTTTTTTGCTTTTTAGTAGCAATCATTTTACTAAAAATATTTTTAATTAAGGTTTCGTTTGAAATTACGAAAAGATTGCGTTACGTGCGATAAGAAATTGTTTATACGTAATATTATGTTAGTATATCGCGATAAATTTATTACGCTATATTTTCAAAAAAAAAAAAAAAAAAAAAAAAAACATTTTTGATCAATGACCTAATAATGGTCCAAAAAAGACAATACTTTGGATGGGTATTAAATAAAAGCTTAAAAAGAAAAAACAAAAGTATAAAAGAAAGAGATTTAAAAATCTCAATTAATTAAACCTTTCTAATAATACCACAACCACATTCGGTACGATCACACATTCCGTACCGATTGATCGCATCCTATCCGTCCATTTTCCCTCCTTACACCGTTACACGTACTGCGTACACCACAAAGGGGTCTAAACGGCGCATACAAATTATTATGCTCCCATCCCGTAGGAAAATCTCTATGCGGCCTCTCGCACTCGGTACTCTTTTACCGCCCCCCCACAGCGACATTCCACCGAAGTCCATTATCACCAAACCCCTTCTCTCTCTCTCTCTCTCTCTCTCTCTCTCTCTCTTCTCGGCGCTTTCCCCTTCGACCACCCCCGAGATGATCGGGAACTAAAACCCTAATCGATTGGAGAGGTAAAAGAAGCTCCTTTATGTGCGTAATTTGCTACCTTTGTGATCCGATCGTAGTAGAATTAGGTATCCGGGCCTGTTTTACTAACGAAGCTGTTGTTCTGAGGATCCGTTGGTGGGGAGACGGTGGAAAGGTCGCAGCTTTAGCCATTTCGTGGTGGGGAATTGACTGATTGAAGTAGCGAGGGTGATGTAATTGGGGAAAGATGTGTTTTTTTGTCCCCCTTCTAATTACAATTTTGGGTTTTGGGTTTTGGATCGAAGGATTCGGAGGTTGTTTAGGGCATGTGGTGATGGGGAGTTGACGTGAGTTGACTTGTGTTGAATTGTAATTTTACAGGGATGATGGTGATTAGGTGAGTGGTGAGTGGTGAGTGGCGTATGCATTGCTTGATGCATTGGGTATGGGAGTGAGATTTTTGTGAGTTTATGAAGCAGCTTCAGCATAGATTGCTTAATCTTTGTAGCAATTCACGTTTATTTTTGGCCTATGTTTTTATTCTTCTTAGTTAATTCTCTGTGTCTATTATGCTAGAGAGCATGCTATAACTATGATGTATGTCTAAATATGCTACTAGCCTATGCACCAAAGAACTGAGTCCTAGTTTGGAAATGCGTTGCCCAAACACACCCCACTTTGATGCTTTGAAAGGCCCGAGAATCTAAGAGCTCTGCAATTCTTACTACCATTTCATAGCATCGGCGGATGGGAGCTCTATAGTGATTTCGGATTCTTGGAGCTCTTTAAAGCATCGAAGCAGGTGTGTTTAGGGTAACTTACAGGAATATAATGAAAGCACAATGCCTATCTTTGAATTTATTATTTTTGTATCTCTGATTGTTTCCTTGCATGTTTGAGGGAGAGAAATTTGATTTCTGTTAGATCAAATGAGTTCATTTAGAAAATGAAGATAGTTGAAGGCATTGTTTGTTTGCTCCAATTTTTTGATCAGTTGCCAATTTTTTGCTGAAGGAGACAGAGCCACGTATTCGAAGTCTGTAATCCTTCATTTGGATTTCTGCACATCTTTTGCTGTTGTTAGAAGTTCTGCTGCAGATTCAGAAAACTTCAAGGTGGTAATTTAAAGTTGACCGAGTTGCTTTTTGTTTTTTATTTTTCTTTTGAAATTTGTTTGTTCATTTAATTTGTTGAAGGCCTGCCTTTTCTATGTTTGAATTTCCAGGAATAGCTAAACATGGGTGGGTTTTGTTGCTGCCCATGTCCTGAAGACTTCGAAGAATATGCCCATCCAAACAATCCCATTTATAGGCACTGCATATGCTTGAGATACTTCTTTCACCAACTCTTCAGTGGGGTAAAGTAAAGAACAAATGTTTCATCTCCTTTTGGTCGCATTGTAACATTTTGTTGCCATCGATATATTGTCCCATTAAGTTTAGACATCAACTGAAAACCTTACTATCCGACATATGGGCATCGAAGGATTCCTGGACTGGTGGTTAGTCGTCCTAGATTTAACCACTCATTTATGCATAAAAGATATGTCAGGATGCAGAACAATAGCTATAGTAATGCTTTCTTTGTATCAGTTGGATTAGTTTATGATTTCCATATTATTTTCTTTAATTGCATTTTCTTGTCACTTCATCTAAATTGAAAAATCAAAATTATTTACGATATTTTTTCATCATAGTGAAAGCTCTGGAAAATCTGATTTCTTTCCCATGAGCTGATTGTCTACTCCCAATAGAACTACTTTAGAAAAAGTGTCTATAGCATCAACTTTCTATGAGAGTTAAACTGAGAAATATTTGTTACTTTCCTGATTTGGAAGAGTCAAACTGAGAAATGTTTGTTACTTTCCTGATGTTTCCAAACTTCTGATAGAAAATCTTCTTATACAAGTACAACTACTTTTCTTTTTGTAGATACTATTTGCATCATTCCTTTTTTATCCCTTTCAATATTTCTTATATGAAGTTATTAGATCAACACATGTAGAGGGATGCACTATTAAGTCCAAACCAAATTACTGAAACGAATTTGATCTTGTGAATTGACAACTAAATTAGCCAAGTTAACCTAATTATTAATAGTTTGTCACATATGATCCATTGGATGATGATTAGTTGCAGTGCTTAACCACTATTACCTTGAGACCAAGGAATTATGGAGAAGATTACTCGTACTTATATATATGTCATATACCTGTTTGATCTAAATGCCCGAGATGAGTTTGCTATCCCAAATCGACTGATACGATTGGCTGAGTTGAGTTTCCTATCCCAAATCAACTGAGAAAACCAAACCAAACCAATTTTTTTCGGTTCAGTTCATCCCCTAGGCAAGAGTAGAGGCTGTGAAATGTTATTTCCTTCTACTCAAATCAATTCATTTGAGGGTAATTTATCCTTCCTGATTTTACTTTGATTCATAACAGTATAATGCGACTTTTCAAAGACTGGACGGAAGAACAGCTACTTCCCCAACTCAAACAGTCACCTCATTAACATCAACTGTCCTGGGAGCCAATACAGCAGATAGTTCTGTATCCGAAACCTACCACCTTGTTCCCCGGCCCCCTCCTTATGATACCGAACCTAGATACACCCGTTCACAACGCGAAGGATTGGTCTTGAGGCGCGAGAAATCTTTGAGTTACATTCAAGAGGAATCACAGGCTCTGAGAAGAAACGGGAGTAACTCTGGTTTGGAACACTTGGGTTCTGCCAAGAAACGGAACAGCACAGAAACCGAGGAAGAGACTAAAGCAGGCCATTCTGAATCTGATATGGGTCTGTCCTCAAAAGCATACGGTATTGCAAGTTATGTGGTCACAAATTCAGAAGATGAAGATGTCTGCCCCACGTGCCTTGAAGGTAAATTTTCCCCTTCTTTTGTTAAGCTATTGATTGGTGGTGATATTCTATTTCAATGTTTTGATTCTTGTTTATATGGTTCTTTATTTCTCGCCACTTCAACGAGGAGTTTTGAGGCTTTATGGTGTACCATGTATTCTATTCATTTTTGCAAGAAATCCTTGTGATATTTCATGCAGAATATACTCCTGAAAATCCGAAGATCGTGGCAAAATGCTCCCACCATTTTCATCTAAGTTGTATATACGAATGGATGGAAAGGAGTGACAATTGTCCGATTTGTGGAAAGGTATCTTTGGGTTACTTTCTCTCTTAAATTCTATGTTTCTCATTCCCACTACATTTAAGTGCGCTCCTTTCCTGAAAAAAAAAAAAAGAGAGGAAAATTATTATAGTTGCTAACCCAGATGTTAATCTAAGATTTAATTATTGATTCATCTTTTGTTTTTTTTTGGATGATGGAAAATTTTCAGGAGATGGAGTTCTGCGAGAGCCCGTAAGTAAACATCTACATGATCTGCACTTACTGCAGAAATACCTGCAGCATGTATTGCTGGAGAGAGTATCATCTGTAAATAAAAAGTTCTACAACTTCAAGAGGGGGGGAGCCATCATCTCGAGGGACGATTGATGCGGATAAAATTCAAATTCTTAGCTCGTTAGCAGCAAAGAGTGTGCTTGAGATGTTACTCTTCTTCTTTCTCTTCTTCAAATTATGTTTCTTTAGAGGACATCCTATGGAGGAGTCTCTATAATAATAATAATATTCGAAATCATTATTCAAAAGCGTTGTTCGTTATTTTTCATGTTTTCTTTCTTTCTTTTTCTTTTTAAGAAGATTGTTCTTGTAAGATGGGATTCATCGAATGATAGATTTCTGGACAAGTGATTCAAATATTTAGTCTAAGCTTGGGTTTAGATTCGGATTCTTGTGAGCTTCAGCACATAATTTTACAAGGGGGAGGGATGAAATAATCAAAATGTTTTTTTGTATTTAATTGAATCGCTTTATTCAAACAGTAATCCTGCAGATGCTCCAGGTGAGCTAGACAAGCTCTTCCAAATACAAATGAAGAAAACTACATTTCCAACAGTGCGATGAATGACCCCCCCCATAAAAATTACCCAACCCCATTGGCTGCATTCAGGCAAGGCAAAAGCATAAAAATAGCATGGATTGAGAGCATAGATAAAATTCCATACAACTAATGCGCGAAAAGTTTCTACTACTTAGAAAGCATGCATATATTACCTCACAACAGAGAATGGTCTAAGAGAGTATACACAAAGGAGCAAACTCAACCACAAATTAAACAAAGGAACAAGTTCAAAGTTAAATAACAGACAGGATACTCAATCCGGCTTTTATTACAGATGGCCCGTATCGAACCGCACTCTTACTCTTTTTTTTTCAACTTTTTTTGAAAAAATTTTAACCTACAGATTAATCGGCTTGAGGGACTCGCTCTTCTGTTTCAGGCTAACAAGCAAGCTGTCGAAACTCTTCTTGAACGAGTCGACGCCTTCTGCTTCGAGCTGGGCCCCGACCTGGCTCCAATCGATACCCAACTTCTCAAGAGCACTGTATATGCCTTCGGCGTCAGATATGTTTGAATCGATGGTACGGGAGACGGTGCCATGGTCAATGAATGCCTGCAGGGCCTGGTCGGGCATGGTTGAGACCTGAAAAGAAGCGAGGGAAATAACACCAATGATAAGCGAATGAAATATTTTGGGGTGTTCTTTTTTTAACAAATTTAGTTCCTAAAGTTTGATCCCGGATTTGATTTCACCCTAGTAGTTTCAATTTCAACTGTTCCAAATTTTAGTACACCGCCAATTGGGTCCCCCCTTCCAATAGTCCATGGTTGGGGAAATACAACATACGGCCGCCATTTAACCAAAATAAAAGGTTCATTTTAGAACACCATCTCAGCACACAAGAAAAAAAAAAAGGTTCAATTTATAACACCATTTTCCTTGATTTATGAAGCAAGGAAGCAAACATAGAACTATTAGTTTGAAACTCACCGTATCAGGTCCAATGAGAGGGTCAACATACAGAGTGTCCAGGTATGCGGGATTCTTAACGCTAGTGGATGCCCACAACAGTCTCTGCTTCTTCGCGCCTTTCTTAACTAAAGCCTCCCATCGTGGACCCGAAAACTTCTTCTGATAGAGCTTATATGCAAGGGCAGCTTGAGCCACCGCAGCCTAAAAGCATACCAGATAAAACTCAAAACTATCTTTTCCACTCTATTTAAACGAGAAAAAGATAATGAATATATGCAAGAAAGCAAGTTTTAGAAGGGTATTGTACAAAAATTAAGATTTCGTTAGTACATACATAAATAGATAATTTTGCAAGGGTGAATTTTTCAATATCTCTAGTGTCTATTCTAATTAGTCTTACCTTCCCACGAAGATCAAGGGCTTCAGGTGTACCAATCTTTTCAAGCATTTTGTCTACGAGGGTGTCAACACGGCTAACAAAAAAGGAAGCCACACTGGTTACTCTTGATAGGTCACTCAATCCTGAAGACTCGAGCCCCTCTAGGTAAGCGTCGATGACCGCTTCATATCTTGAGAGTGAGAAGATAAGCTGCATAACAGTGGTAGGAGTAATATGATGAATGGGTTTACCAAAATGGCAGACCAATCTACAAGGAAATAGAAAGGACTGAAGCAGCAAAAGTCCAAAGTGCTCAAAGATCAATCATAACAGGCATCAAATCTTGATGAAAATGACTGAAAATCACAAGATCAAGATATAATGAGTACTAAAAACTCACAATTTAAAAGTTTATACATTAGTTGATCTATAAAATTTAACGTATCTTTCATGTGTCTGAAATCTGAATTGCTACATTCCAATTAAAGAGAATTATAAAAGAAATTTGTCCATGAATTATCTGTCATAACCAAGTAGCATTCTGTTATAACTTATAATAGGAAATTGATACTTATTTACATTAGTCTGTCATTTAGTTCTTATCAATGAGTTTTAGGTTTCCACACACTTTAAGTTATGTCAGTCAAAACAATATACCCCATAAATCTGCCATATAATAATGATTATTCACAATGAATGCATAAGCAATCAACATTGAAACAGAAAAATTGGCCGTTCTTGGGCAAAGGACGTATCAACAATTTGTGTATTCAATCAAAGCTAGGTCATTAGCTAGTGGTTACTTCTACAAATCCAAATTGACATATGACATTGAGTTTCAACTTTCATCCACCAAAACAAAAATGGGTCCCCCATACTAAAGAAAGACGGACTTCAGTATGGCTGGATCAGCTTGGTGGTTAACAGGATCATTGCCACTCATTGGTAAAACATTATATAATCACAATAAAACTTCTACCTCAATTAGATGCTTAGCATTTGAACTTACCGTAACATTGACGCTAATGCCATTAGAGATAACCTCCCTGATGGAGGGAATACATTCGGCAGTAGCTGGGATCTTTATGTAGACATTCGGCCTGTTAACCATTTTATGCAACCATTTCGCCGCTTCAACAGTTCCTTTAGTATCATTTGCAAGCCTCGGGGATACTTCAACAGATACATAGCCATCGCCTCCATCTGTTTGATCATAAATTGGCTCAAAAAGTTTGCATGCATCTTGGATATCCTTTATTACAAGCTCCCAGTAAATGCTTTCAATGTCCTTCCCGGCAGATACAAGTTGCCTGAAATAATTTTACAAGTCCGGAGAAGATGAAACAACAGATCAGGTAAAAGTAAACCGAAAAATTAGACCAAAATAATTTACATTTGTGTCCGCAAGAAATGGCAGTTTCTTTTCTCTCTTTTCACAAGAATATAGCACTCTTTGAGCGAAAGAAAAGATGAAAATGAATACACAAATGAAAGTACACTTTATGTGGTTAAACTGCAGTAGAGCAGTTTAGATTTTCTTTTCTTTTCTTTCTTCTCCTTCAGCACTTGAAAGTGAGCCTCTAGTAGTGCCAGTAGTGAGAAGGGATGCTTGCCCTAAAAGTTAGCAATTTTGTCAATGACTCGCCAACATGATGGGTATCTCAAGTGGAAGGTACAAGTATACAACTAAATTTCTCAACTTATGTTACTTTCTCACGATGGGGGTTTCCTATCAGAGAAATTAACCTAAACCTCAACTTCCAAAGGATAATCTAGAAAAGCTTGGATATCCGTAATTATTGGTAACATTCAGCTAAACCATCTAAATAAATACCAATGAGAGCATTGTCTATTCACCAGTACAGAGTTCTATATTACAACTACCACTGAATACAGGACAAAAGGTGAACTACGGAAAGCAACATGAATCAGTAGGAGAATTACTTGAATTGTTCATCGTACGCACTGGATGATGATATAGCTTTCTGAAAAATCTGCAATGCAATTATTCAGAAAAAAACTGTCAGAAGAGATAGATGTAAAAACAAAAATACGAACAAAAAAGAACCCCCCCCCCCGAACTACAGTCAAACTTTTATTTTCTTTTTTTTTCTTTTTTTTTTTGGCTTTACTTTACTCTACCGCAACTCTTGATTTTCATATCAATTTGAGTATTTCCAGTCAATTAAAATTAGGAGTTTCTTAAATTCAGTAGTGATTTTGTCAAAATTAACTCCTTTCATCATTTTTTGGCAGATTAAACTGTAGATATTGTTACCAATCAAATGCCAATAGCTAATAAAGCCGTCAATTTTTTCTAAAAAAAAATCAATTTAATTGACTGTAACTACTTAAATCAAAAGTTAATGTTGTGTCAACGGAATAAAATAAAATAAAATAATAAATTGAGGGGTCAAATAGGCTATAGTTGAGGGATCAAACATAAACTTCCACCAAAATAATATCTCGTGCTTTGAAATGAATTTCAACACCACTGAACTAAAAGTTTTAAAAAAAAAAAGAAAATTATTTTACCGTAGGGTTGCTGGTGACTCCGCGGACGCCGCTAGCAATAAGCGGTAGCAGATCGGTCACAGGGCGACAGAGGTTATCGTACCACGGCGATTGCCCTTGTTGCTCGTAGAGGTCATGAAGCGTCGTCCTCTTCGCCGGCACCCCATTCCCCTCTTTCCCGGAGCACCTAACCCTGTGGCGCACACCTCATTCGATCAGATCGACAACAAAATCACACATCAAACACCAATAAAATCGCAAAATAAGATTGTGATCGATGAAAACGAGCTTCTAATCGGATGGAATGGAACGTACGCCAAAGAGGTCGTGTTGAGGCGATCTCTTCGAATCGAGAGGCGGAGAGGGGAGGCGAGGCCTCGGATTGAAGGGCGGAGGGCGAGCGAGGAGAGCTTGGGATCGGATCGGAGGGAGGAAGAGGAGGGAGGAGGAGCGGCGACGGCGAGGCTAGGGTTTATGAGCTTGGAGATCGAAGCCATGGGCGAGGTGGGAGAGACACAGAGAGAGAGAGAGAGAGAGAAGGGGGAAGGAGATTTACGGATGATTAGGAAATGTATTTAGTTTATAATTTATAAATAAAAAATTATAAATAAATGTTGGGACGCTGAAGGGTCAAAAACTTGCGGTGTAACGGATATACCCCACTTTTAGATGAGGATGGCATGTGGGCCCCACTTATAAAGGGGTGGGTCCACCTGTCAGGTAAAATAAAGGTGGCATGCCGGCGTTACACGGGAGATGCATCGGTGGGTAGTTGTGATTGTGAACCGCGTGCTGACGTCAGCGTGGGGGTAGAAATTAGGCAGGGGTAAAATGGGAACAAAAATGGTTTGGTGGCTCCTGAAGAGAACAAGCTATTCGATGGACCATGGTCCATAGACCAAAGTGTTTTTTTTTTTATTATTCAAATCTTTTACACATGTGTAGTTAGGTAGGAAGTCAAACTATTTAGCAATCCCATCACATTATTTATATCTAATTATTTATATTTTTTCTTTCAAAAAAAAATGCATAATAAAAATATTTTTTAAAAAAAATTATAATGAGATGGATGAATATCAAGGAAGCAATTTAATTTTTTATGAGACACCACATCAGTAATGTAATTATGACATTTTAATTTTTTCTTTTTTCATAGTTGGGATCGTCATCCTTTCATCTCCAACTTTAGTGAGCAGTCTCTCTCCAACCGCACTTGAGTTTAAGACAATTTAGATATAACTGTCTGATTTGTAATAAGAATATCAATATTTACATCAGTTCTTTTAAATTTAATCATATAGACCATGAAATAAAATTTTAAAACGGATGAATTAATAAATTATTTGAGTATTGAATAATAAAAAAAATATTACTAATTTTGAAATATTTAGTTTTTATTATGTGAGCAAAAAGCTAGTTTTAGAAGTTTTAGTTTGTGATACTACATCTCCTAAGTTGTGTAGATCAGATTTAATAGTTTAAATTTTTATTTTCAAATTTACACCTGGTCCACGCAACAATTTCACCTGAGGGGAAGCCCAGTTGTCTACGTACTGCTGATGTTAAATGACCATACATTTTGGTCAGCTAATTAATAACTTAATTTTTAAAAAAAATTAATGAGTAATTTACTATAATGGTGATAATCCATACAAGTTTTTATCTATGGAGGGAAAAAAAAAAAAAAACAGTTGTTGTAAATTGTGGTTCAGATTTAATGGAGATTTAAATTAAAAGAAAGAATTTGATAGAATTGATAGTTTATATAACTGGAAAAACAGGTCACATATATAAGCAATAACAAATTTATTAAATTAAATAATATTTAAATAGGAGATTTAAAATTAAAATGATTTATCGCATAAGTTTATCTGAATATTGAAAAAAATTGTCCATGCAGCAAAAGTTCATAAGCAAATTTTAATTACTTCTTTTTTCTTTTTCTTTTTTTTTGAGAAAGAAAGATAGCATGCTACTTGTTTCAGTTATTTTTTAAAAAAATAAATTTAGCTGAAAATTTGAATCAACTAAAATTCGAACTTATAATCTCGAATACCGACCATCAAATTCTTTACCACTTACACTTAGTTGGTATTTTTATTACTTCCATATATATAAAAAAAACTCTGAAGTTTCCTCTATCAAGTTTCTGCCATAGACCGACTGTCTCTAGAGCAAGTGGCAAAAGGTTTGGTGGTTGGTACTCGAGATCCAAGTTCGAATCCTAGTTGATTCATATTTCCAGTTAAGTTTATTTTTAAATGAAATAAATGAAGCGGGTAGCGTGCTACCTATATCTCTCAAAAAAAAAAGAAGTTTCTGCCATAGCAGTAAACACATAGACAGTAGAACAGAAGAATTTGCAATAATATAAGTATTAGTATTTTTTAGGGTTAACTTTATACATGTTCCTCCAAATATAGTGAATAGTAAATATATCTCTATAAAGTTCAACTTTCATATGTTGTTCCTACAAATGTGCTGATATTTTTAAATATATCCATTTCGTTAGAATTCGTTAGAAAAAATTAGTTAACCATAGATTAAATACTTAATCCTAGTTAGTTTTTGACATTTTTATCTATTTATATTATACTAGTATGCCTTTTGGAAAGATATATTTGTGATGGCAAAATTGAAAATATAAATGGTTCTTTAACGATTCTCTAACGATAACAAACTAGAGGGACATATTTGAAAATATTAGGACTTTTGTAGAAATAATATATAAAAGTTGAACTTTATAGGGATATATTTATCATTCACTATATTTGCAGGAACATATATGAAATTAAGTCTTTTTTTTATTGGCAAGAACTTACATGAATAAATAAAATGTTGTTCAACAAATTAACAGCTATTTTAAAAAGAGGTTGTTAGGTCATAATCTACAAGCAGAGTTTCAGCTACTACACAAAGTGACTCTTCATTTCATGGGGGAGTTGAGATGTATAGATTTGGATTACTGTTTCGGCTCAAAAACCCACCTCTTTTTTTTTTGAGAATAGATAGCAAGCTACCTGCTTCATCCATTGAAAATATGAATTTAGTTACAGAGGTGAGGCAACCAGGACCTCAAGAGAAGAAGAAAAAAAAACAAAGGCATTGCAGTCATAAAAGGCCTTTTCAAAATTCAATCAGCTGCTTGAGTACGCACCCCGCAAAAACCCACCTTTTGTTGAATGAAGATACCATGCATGCACCCAAATTGTTGGAGACTTTGACCCATTTGAAGAGTCAATTGGCCTTTTCCAACACAATATTAATTTGTAGCATTTTAGTTGTGAACACTGATGATTTGGGAACCATTTTTATGAACAAACTAATAAATGAGTTCATATATATATTTACATGTCTTATCTCTTTGCTCATAAAGTCTTAAAATATGTATAAATTTGTGGAAATACACTTGTATATTAGAAGAAGCTCTTTCAAAGTAGCTATTGTAATAATAATAATATAATAATTTTGCGTAGAGACCACAAATGAAACCTCCATTTCCAATTTGGGCTGGGCTTGACATAATGGAGGCCCAAGAATAGCTATGCCCATTTGTTTCTAAACTTTTTATTCAACTAATTTTATTTTAAAAAACTAATTAATTTATTATAATATATATGTATATTTATGAACGGTAACAATCATCTGGAAAGTACGGGACTAAACTGTTTAAATGATTGGAACCGACACGTGTACGTCGTTCGTGAGAGGTGGTTGATATGATAGGTGGAGAAGCCCACCTATAATTAGAAATTGTTGCCTGCGCCGGGTGTACGACTACATCCCAACACACCACTCTATAAAATGTTATGTTTATTTTGAAGAAAAATTTTTTTTTTTTTTTTTTTTTGCAAGAGAGCGACGAAAAAACGAAAATGAAGTTGCAAAATTTTGCAGCACACCGTGGTATTTTATGCGGTCCACGAGATGAATTAGCTATTTTATACCGTCCACGAGATGAATTAGTCTCGATCGCTTGAGAGAGAGACCCAAGATGAATCTCTCATCTTCATTATATATATAAATATATAATATCTTATTTCTATATAAATATATTATTATATATAAATATATATAATTATTTATTGTATATCACTAAATATATAAGTTTAAGTAATATTTAATTTACTAAGTAGTAATAGTAATAATAATAATAATAATAATAATAATATATTACAGTATTATAATTTTTACATATAAATAATATATATAATTAAAAATGTATAAAATAGGTTTCATCTGTTAATTTTCAACAAACCAAACAATGACCAATCGTATAGTATAGTGTAAATCAAATCTATCATATTAGATTTTTTATTTTATTTTAATACTGGAATTATTAAAAAAAAAAAGATGCGGTGTATGAAATGTACGGATACCCCGGGTGCAGGCAACAACTTCACCGCCAATCTCGGGGCCAAGCTGGGCCCCACTTCCCACCTACTGGTAACTGCATTTTTTGACGATCCGCTCTAGTATGTCGCGGGAAACGCCTTTTTGAGCGGGAAACGATATATGGCTCAAGTCGCAAAGAGGTACCGGAACTTTTCTAAATTTGCAAACAAGGACATCACGTTTCTAAGTTTGCATAAAAACAAGCACCGGTACGTTGTAGTCGTAGATTGCCACTCCTTTCTAGTTCTAATTTGAAATGTCAAAAATTTCTCAAAAAAATATATTTAAAAATATTTACAATATAATATCTAAAAGGGGTCTTTGTATGAAAATATTATATATGTGCCTTTTGGGAGACATTTGTGATACTTTGATTTTAAAAGATACGATATTTTTTTAATCTCAAAGTGATGTGTACGAATTTGTCTTTATGCAGAATAATTGAGAATAATTTCGTCCCTTCAAGTTGATTTTTTATAGAAAACTTAAAAAACTCCGATAGACAAAGCAGTTTTGTCAATTTTAACTTTTTTTAATAAAAGTCAAGACCAAAGAGTTTTGAGCCACACTATTTTTGGTGATTCAAATGAACCATGAGACTAATTCAAAGTCACACTTAGAGAGCGAAAGAAATTCTATAATATCTTCGTAAGAGCGTACGCAAAAACATATAGTTTTGAACAAGAATACTAGTAATTAAATTCTCAATTGATTTTTATGTTTATTTTTTTCTTCTTTGTCTTTCTTTCATATTGAATGAATGCGATAAAATATTAACAGCTTAACAATAATTAATTCATCACCGTCCTTCAATTTTATATCGTATAAGAGTTATCGACTGTCCCTAGTGCAAGTGGCAAAGGGCTTAGTGGTTGATATCCGAGATACCAAGTTAGAATTCTAATTGATTCACATTTTCAGTTAAATTTATTTCTAAAAAAAATAAACGAATCAGATTGCATACTACTTAATTTTCTCTCAAAAAAATATCATATAAGAGTTAAAAAGCGTCATTTTGCACCATTATTAATTAGTTTCTTATTTGTTTAAATAGTATAGAAGGATGGTATATGTATGAAAACAACAGCAATGAATAAATAAATAAATGTAACTCTTTTTGCATCGAATTTTAATGAATTTAAAGGAAGCTTTACAAGGGAAGGACCAGTTTTCAAATAGCAATAATTCGAGGGGGATTAACGCGTAAAAATTGCACAGCAAATTCGGTGACAAGGATGTGAACGAGGTTTCGTTCCTCGGGCGTTTCCCGTGGCAGTGGGTTTTATTATCTCTACTTATTTGAATCTCTCGCTCTCTTTTTCTTTCTCTTTCTCTTTCTCTCCCCTTCGTCGACGTCGTCGTCTTCACGTAGTCTTTTTATGTGGAGAGGGAGAAGCGGAGAGAGAGAGAGAGAGAGAGAGAGAGCAAATTAAGAAGGGGACGCACTCCGCATTTATGGCCCTTCTTCGTCATCTCCCTCACCCCCATCCCTATCTCTCCCTCTTTCTCACATTTATGTAGAGATCCAACCACTAGGTTTCGTCGCTCTCTCTCTCTCTCTTCTTAACCCTTCCTCGCCTTCTTACTCTTAGAGAGAGAAAGGGAGGGTTTTGGCCGAGCTCGGAGCGAGGAGATTTCGCCCACTCGAGGAAATGGCTTGTGAGGGAGAAAAGGGATTCGGAGCGAGCGGTTCGGATGAGGCCGAGTGGGAGAAGGTGGCCCAGATGAGGGCCTGCGTCGAAGCACAAGACCCTGCTGCGAAGGTCCCTCCTTTGCCCTTCGATCCTTTAATCTCCCCTTTTTTAGTTTTTTTTTTTTCTTCCTCTTTTGATCTAAATTTCGACAGGGTTTCCTCTGATTTCTCTGGGGCTTTTCTTTTTTTTTTTTTTTTTTTTTTTCCCTGGAGATTTGATGGGTTTTGAAAAAAATTTTATTTTTATTTTTTACGTTGAGGGGGAAAAAAAAGGGTTAATTTCAGAAAAAGCTTCCAACTTTTATCAGCTAGTTGCTAATAGGTATAAGTGTTTATGTTTTTGAGTAGGTTAAAAACGTTTTTCAAATTCATCAATTGATTCCGTTAGACTCGACCTAACGTCTTTAAAGTATTTAAAAACTAAATTTTGTAATTTTTTAATAAAATTTATCTAGGGATTGAGATAAATCAAAATTAATAATTTTTAATAATTAATATATTTTTTGTAAATTTAATGGTATAAAAATATTCAAATCAGATAAAATTTTGATAAAAAAATTTTTATACTATTTACAGCAAGATCAATATCTTTGATTAAATTTTTTTAAAAAAATTTATATTTTCAGCCGTTGATTTTGAACTCTTTCGATCGCTAGATAAATAATATCAAAAAATCACAATTAATTTATTTTCTAAATATTTTAAATACGTTAGATCAAGTCTAACAGACCGATCGTTGATTTGGAAGCTCCATTATCAAAAAAGGCTTAGGAGCATTGAGGAATCCCTGCTTCTAATAGCACACAGACCTACTCTATTTTTTTGGGTGCAAAATGTTAAATTTATGTTGATTTGGTCCCAAAAATACAGCATAAACATTTATATAGGGGTGAACTGCAGTAACGAATAAGTAGAGGGTTTTTACTGTCAAAACCACAAGAGTAGTTGGCTGAGCAGGAGAAAAATTGACTTGGAATGTAGAGAGTCAATTATTTGTTCGAATAAGTCAGCAACGTGTGGAACATGATACCATTAAAAAAATAAAAAAATTAAAGACTAATAATAATGATTCTAACTAACTGATCTCAACCTTCTTTAATCAGGTTGTACTAATGGTATTTGCTAATCAAAATGCAAATACTAATTCTAATGATAAGTGAAGTTCCTTGTACTCCAGGGATCATCAACATTAGATAATTTTGATTTATATGGATCTTGCAGCTAGCTTAATCAAGAAAACACCGACAAAAGAAAAAAAGTAGTTATGGTGTATGTCTCAAATCTCAACTCTCATGACCGAGCCAAACGTGTGGTGGGAAATAACACAACTAGTATACTCTGTTGTGCTGTCGCTGTATATAATTAAATGTAACTTTGCTGTTGTGATAGCATGTAGCATGTGCTAATAATTCATGCTCTTGTGGGACCGAAGTTTTCTTGGTTTCTTTTTGCATTAATTCAGTAAAGAGATCATGATATTAATTGTAAGAATGACTTGCTCTTCTTGTTCTGATCTTTGCCAATAATAAGCCATTGAATTTTTGGCCTTTTTTTTTTTTGATATTCCAGGGATGGTTTAATATACTTGGTAACAATACAAGATAATAAATTATCATCATTCTGAATATATCTTAATACAAAGGAGATAACATCTGCATCTGCTTTCCACCATTCGTTTAGTTTTTCCCCTAAGCATCCTTATGCTGCTTTTGCTTTTAATCAATTACAATGCCTTTTTGTGATGCTTTCGACCCCCACTTTTGCTTCTTTATTGTACAACTTGGCATAATCTCTTGTCTTATTATGTTCCTGGACCGTCTAAAGCAAGCGAGCATTTGTTAAATAATCTTTTTGTAGACGATGTTCCGAAAGCCCCGCTTTTATCTGCTTAATAACTGATATTTCCATATAACTAGAGGGGCCTAATCTACCTTGTCCTTTTATTCATATCTAAACTCCCATCAATTATTGTAGTAGATCACTCTTGAAGATAGTGCTTGTGAAAAATCCATAATGAATGATCCGATTTAGCCACTCAAATCACTTTCCCCGGTAATATTAGTGAGCTATGTTTTCATTTAATACTTTGGTTAATACAAATTTATGTCTAAATAGTATTCTGAATATCCTTATTCTTCCAACAGCGGCTGTGAATATTCATTCAAATTCATTTCTTTACTCTCTCTGTAGTTGCTACTCTTATTTTAGCAGCATTGATGCTTGGACTAATACTCCCTACCAAATTAGATATTTACAAGAGTATACATATGTAAATATCTACTGTTTGTTGCATGATATTTGTGTAATTATCTCGTTTTTAATCATTTGAGTGATTCCTAGACTAGACTAGTTCATAAGCAACATCAGTTGCAGGAAGTGGACAATCTGACGCTTCGAAGGTTCTTGCGGGCCCGTGATCTAGACATTGAGAAGGGTTCCGCCATGTTCTTGAAATATTTGAATTGGAGGAAGGGAGCTGTACCAAATGGTTTCATCTCCGAAGCGGAAGCGAAGAATGAGCTGGCCCAAGAGAAGTTATGCTTGCAGGGTTTCGACAAGCTGGGCCGCCCCATTTTTGTCGCCTTTGGCGCAAGACACTACTACTGCAAACGAGAGATGGAAGAGTTTAAGCGTAAGCTCGTCATGACTTCTATATATGCCCTGAAAAACATCAACTTTCGCGCCTTCCTGATCACAAGTTTAAAATATCACATACAAAGACAAAAAAACTGTATTTTCAGAAGAACTTTCTGCATTTTGAAGGGCATTTTTTTGATAATTTTTGCTTTATCTATCTAATATCTTCAATCTTTTTCTTCTTCCTTTTAGATTATGGAAAGAAGCATTAGAAAATAATAATCGATGACAAGCAGTTTTGTTCTAATCTCAGGTTATGTGGTTTATTGCCTCGACAAAGTGTGTTCCAGGTACTTAATCCATGAACCAAAATTGATATGAAGAAACCAAAGTTTTATTTTAATTCTATGTACGAGCCAAACAAAAATCATCTAAAGCATACGACTGGATCTGCAGAAGTGTAAGAATTCAATCTGATAATTTAGAAGTTCGTGGCAGCGTTATGGGGGGAAAAAAAAATGAAAATAAGAAAAATATAAAACATTTGCTGTAGGGTTAGTGTCATGTATTTTTTTCTGTGAATTTTTATCTGACATCATACAGCAAACTTTCAGAATGCCTAGAGGTCAGGAGAAGTTCATTTGCATTGCTGATCTTAAAGGATGGGGATACTCAAACAGCGACATTCGCGCTTACATCGCAGCTCTAGATATCATGCAGGTGTGTGTTTCTGCTTTACAAGCTTTTTTTTAGGCAAATGTTAGGAGTTAAATACAATCAGGACGCAAAAATATAGTTCCAAAATTAGTTCCTATATATGCGAACGGATAAGTGCTCTGCTACTCTCTCTATCTCATTCAAATCGTATCGTATTGTGAATTATTTTGTCGCTAAGATCTTTCTGTAGGAATTTGGGCATGAGGGTACTTTCCTTGTATAATTCCCTGCTCATGTTAAGCGCAGCGGAGCGAATGACAACAATTTTTCATCCTATTGTCGCAGAACT
Source organism: Aechmea fasciata (assembly GCA_025177825.1). Lineage (NCBI taxonomy): Eukaryota > Viridiplantae > Streptophyta > Magnoliopsida > Poales > Bromeliaceae > Aechmea > Aechmea fasciata. The sequence goes on from CM045934.1 coordinate 5,374,975, forward strand.
ACTACCCTGAGAGGCTCGGCAAAGTACTGCTAATCCATGTTCCTTATATCTTCATGAAGGCGTGGAAGATCATATACCCCTTCATCGATAAGAATACCAAAAAGAAGGTAACTATTTCAAATATAATTGGTAATTTTTGCAAACAATTTGTCATCTTTTTGTTTTTTTTTAAAAAAAAACTGGGCTCTATGCAGTTTGTCTTTGTAGAAGATAAGCACCTGCAAGCCACACTTCTAGAGGACATTGACGAGAGCCAGCTCCCAGAATTATATGGTGGGAAGTTACCACTAATTCCCATTTAAAAATCTACTGAGTAGTTCTTCTTTTTTTTCTTTTATACGGATCATTACTGCGAGTTAGTTTTAAAGCTACAGCTTCAGGTGTATGTACACCTGAGTTATATACAATGTTAGATTGTTGCAAAGCTTCATCATATCATCGAGCTACCAACTAAAGCAACATGTAATGAACAACTTTATTATAGAATAAAAAGAGAACAGTCTCTTTTTCTTCATGGAAAGTTAATGGTTAATATTATATAAACCTACTTTATTATACTATGTGAGACAATAGAGGTAACTAACAATAGTTGCTGTACAATTTGTTGAAGCAAAAATTGTGTAATCATAATTATTTTTTTAGTCTAATTCATCAGTCCAATGAATAAAGTCGGTAGCCCCATTCCAGTAATCCAGATCACTCACCATTATTTTATTCGGCAGTTCTCGTACTCTCTCTCTCTCTCTCTCTCTCTCTCTCTCAGTTTGAAACCCCGATCGAGCTTGACCTGCCACGTTCTTATCCAAAAACTTGTTTCTTTTTTGGAAGCTAATAAAGGGCTTTGATTTTGGCTTTTGTTCCCATTTGGCCAAAATCAGTTGTTCAATTTTTTTGTATAAATTGTGAGTGAAAATGTGAAATATCAGACGTTTTGGCTCTGGGATCCAGAGCAAACAATTAATAAATGAGCACTCCAAAAATCACTCGGACACTCGTGAGCTTGGTACGAAGAATAATAATTATATATAATACACGCTTTTGAATCATGTAACAAAGATAATAATCGAACATCTCTAATTTAACTCCCCCTCACTAGTCACTACAAGTTTAGTAAACCCGGTCTACCGTGCACCGGGTTCAGCCCGATAATATCTCCCCCCAAAAGGTCAGCTTTATCCTCTCAACCTCCGCTGATCCCGTGCACGGTCATCACACTGACCGGTGGTCCCCACATTTCGTGTGGGCCCCACGTGCTCTGTCTCATTTACAAAACGTGTCTCGCAACCTCTAAAATACGATGGGGGCGTGCACAAATAAATAAATAAATAAATAAATTTTAAAAGCTAATGTCTAAATAATAAATTAGATAATTTATTTAGAATTCTACTATATTATCGTAAATTTTTAAAAGATATTTTTATTATATATATATATATATATATATATATATATATATATATATATATATATAAAAAAATAAAAATATTAGTGATTAGAAGATATATATAGTATATACTTGGTTAAATATAGACGCAATGAAGTTGTTATGCAGTAGAGTTCCACGTGGACAGGCCGATGACGTCACTCAGCCACGGTTTGACAAAGGACGCATGTGTGATGTGGCTACTTAAACCAGTAGGCTTAAAAACACCACCATCACCCCCCAACACCAACGACTCTCTCTCTCTCCCTCTCTCGAAGCTCACTCACATCCATGGCGACGTCTCCTTCCCCCCTCTCCCCTCTCTTCTTCTTCTGCTTCTGCTTCTTCTTCTTCTCCTTCTCCTCCTCCTTCGTCTCCGGGGCCTACGTGGCCTACAACACGTCGGCGTCGATCTCCGCCGCGAAGCTCAACGTCCACCTCGTCCCCCACACCCACGACGACGTGGGTTGGCTCAAAACCGTCGACCAATACTACGTCGGCTCCAACAACTCCATCCAAGTACCCACCCCCGCCCTTCCTCTCTTTCTCTCTCCCGATCGATCATGTGTTCTCACCTCGGGTTTTGCTCTTCATCAGGGGGCTTGCGTTCAGAACGTGTTGGACTCGGTGGTCGAGGCGCTGGTAGCGGATAAGAATCGCAAGTTCATCTACGTGGAGCAGGTGATCATGTGGGGTTACTCGTCTCGGTGGCCCATTTTGTCGAACATGTTATGCGGTTGGGGCTTTGGGATTGGGGATTAGGGTTTATGCGGTTCTAATGGATTTGGGGATTGTGTGGGGTGGCTGCAGGCTTTCTTCCAGAGGTGGTGGAGGCAGCAGAGCGATGGGACGAAGGAGGTGGTCAGGGGATTGATCCAGTCGGGGCAGCTAGAATTCATGTAGTGCATAAAGTTACCGTTTTCATGATAATAAATAGTTAGTTTATTGGGGCTTGAATTATATGTGCATTGTTTACTTTGTGCTTTTTTTTATCATTAGTTTCATCTCTAGTGCCCGTATGGCCTTGTTTTTGGAACAGCTTTTTCGATCGGAAAATGAAAGCTAGGATTTTGATGAGTGAAAATTTTCGATCTTCTGGTTGTGTCCGGACATTGAAAGCAGCATATGGATTTCGAAAAGTAGAAACTCTAGTTTTTTGTAGCTTTCGCATCTGTAACTGCAGTCCGAATGTGAAGCTATTAGAGAGTACATCAAACACAACCGAATGGTATTGATTACTGTGCTGTAAATTGTGATGAAATTAACAGTAGTTCCCCTTTAAGATGTTGGGGGATAAACCTGACTGAGTTACTGCATATTCCCATCTTTTCATTTAGAAGTAGCGTATTTTTTGACCTTATGAGCAATTCATTCGCTTCTTTTGCTGTGTGTTTTTCTATTCTAAGTTCTCTTGTGGATAATTCGGTGTGATCTTTTGTTTTGAAAGAAATGGTGGGATGTGCATGCATGATGAAGCAGCTGTTCACTACGTCGACATGATCGACCAGACGACCCTCGGCCACCGATTCATCAACCAGGAGTTTGATCAGACTCCACGAATTGGTTGGCAAATTGATCCTTTTGGGCATTCAGCAGCTCAAGCTTACTTGCTTAGTGCAGAGGTACTCGAGTTTAGTCCCACCACCTTCATCATATGAGGGTTTAATAACTGACTGTGATCCATGTGGGCGGAGCCTTCGATTTGTTCTTTGCAAATATTTACATATTCATGCATCCTTTATTTCGTCATGTTTTTTGTGCGGTCCAGTATCTAATCAGACCTTCTTTTGGTGAAAAGTTATGCTTTACAGTTATTCTGTTCTGCACAAAGCTAATCTTCTCCTAGTTTTACGTAATGTATGATTCGACTAGGTGCTTCAATCAATACTTTAAAAATGAAAATCATCTATATCATTATGTTTGTATCTGAGTTATCTTGCTCTGTTTTAGGTTGGGTTTGACGCCCTTTACTTTTTCCGGATTGATTACCAAGACCGTGCAAAACGAATTAACGAAAAGAGCCTTGAGGTTATATGGAGGGGTTCCAAGACTCTTGGCTCATCCGCGGATGTAAGTTTTTGTTTTCTTTTTCTTTTTTTCAGTTTTTACATCGTTTGCCCCTTTGTTCTGATTAGATTTGTGTTGTTCGCCACCTGTTTATTATTGCTTTAATTTTTGTTTAATTTGCTGTTTCGCGATGATTGAGGAATTCACTCTTATACTATCTCACTCCAAATCAGGTATTTACCGGTATTTTCCCAAAGAACTATGAACCTCCTCCAGGTGGTTTTTATTTTGAGGTTAATGATAAATCACCTGTTATTCAGGTATGTTAATTAGCAAGCATTTAGCTATTAAAATTATTCACATGGAGATGGGCTTTCATATTATTTTCATGATTGAAGGATGATGCACTTCTATTTGATTACAATGTTCAAGAACGTGTGAACGATTTTGTTGCTGCAGCTCTCTCCCAGGTAGGATTACTATGATTCTTTTGTTTTGTTTTGCAAGATATAGGGTTCAGGAGTATCTTTTTTTCTCCCCTTTTTTTTTTGTGGTTCATAGCATCATAAATGTATTTCTTCACCTTATTTTTCACTTCAATGTTTTCTTCTTTAATTAACCTAACCTGTCTTTTCATATATTACCATTCCCTGCCATTCTTTAAAGCGTATGTAGCAAACATTTGATAATAACATTTTCACAAAAATGTTTTCAACTATTGGAATAATTATTGTTTTCTATTCTTCCCTATACTTGAGCAATTTTAAGTTGAGTTTCTATAGGGGCATCAGGTGTTGAGACTTGAGAGTCTCGTTGACAACCAGAATGTTCTTTTAATTAATTTTTATATACATAAAATATATGGCATAATTCTCTAAGTTAATTCTCAAAACTTTGTTTATAGTACAAAATTTAGTTTATAAATATGCTAACACTATGATGACTGGTTTTCCTTTCCCAGGCCAACTTCACCAGGACAAATCACATTATGTTTACCATGGGGACAGATTTTAAATATCAGTACGCAAACTCATGGTTTAGACAGTTGGATAAGTTCATCCATTATGTTAACAAGGTAACTGCTTTTTCGAAAGCACATATTGACAGTTTTCTTGTAGTAAACCTTGCAGCACTGTTTATTGAACTTCATTAAGGTAGTTGAGTATAACGATCATGAAGTTGAATCTCTTAACCAATTCATTAATCACAACTTTTAGCCCTACAGGGACATTCTTAGAATATGAGTTTCATCAAGGTGCAGTTTGAAAGAGAGACATATTGGGCCTTTCCTTCTATTGATACAAAAAAGGGTGTTGTGTGGCATTTCTTGACAATATTCGCATGTAAGATTTGTCTCCAGGAATTATTTAAAGTTCGTTGTGTGCTAACTCAAGATTGCATCGGAATGTCTAATTGTCACAAGATTTGAATTGAAGGAACTAAGAATTGACCTAAAAATTTGTTCTTTAGGTTTGATCTTGATTTTCAATGTCTTATTATGAAACTCAGACATGACTGCTGGATTTTAAAAAATGATTTGCACACCTGTGCGATGTTGCTTATGAAAGTTAATCTTTGCCTGATTTGACATGCTGTAATATTTGTAACTAGTTCAAGGCCTCTAAGATATGTTATAGTGCTTATTTTGCATACTCATTAGGATAATAATGTTGAATTTGGTGTTTTTCTGATTTTGCCTTCTGACACACTTTCTGTATTTATGGTATTTGGAAAGTGATTCATTGGATAAAAATCTTATTTCTACTTCAAGGTATTTAAATCATTTTAGTTCTCATTTTGCTTTCATAAATTAGGATAAGAAGGTTCATTTTTGTGCTCTATCGGATTTTGCTGTCTGACTCTTTCTGCATTTCTAATATTTTAAGATGAATTTATTATTTTTCATTACATAGAATTTTCAATACTGTTCAGGATGGACGAGTTAATGCCTTGTATTCAACCCCTTCCATTTACACTGATGCGAAGCATGCTGCAAATGAATCTTGGCCTCTCAAGACTGATGACTTCTTTCCGTAAGTTGAACTTCAAATGCATATTGCTAGTTACATCCCTTGTTATTTCTGTTCCATTACTGTATGACTGACAGCTGTTTATACTTTCTAGTTATGCAGATCGTGCAAATGCATATTGGACTGGGTACTTCACAAGTCGACCTGCCTTGAAAGGCTACATAAGAGTATTGAGTGGTTATTATCTTGTAAGCCTTCTGATCTCTCCAAATAGTTGTTGCTTATTTTGTGACTTTGATATGCCTTTCTTCTTTTGAAATATTGCCATATGTAGCCCTGCAAATAATGTATTTATATATATTCCTGCAAAGCCTGACTTTTTGTGTATGCCCTTTGAAACAGTTTCTTATAGTCCTTTATGTATAAAATCTCCCTTTTGCATAAAATTGCTTCCGATAGAACCAAATTCTGCTATGAATTGGATGACTTCCTAAATTAAGAGAAGGGTACTTCTGTAAGAAACTATAATTTCAAGTGCAATATATGTAAATTCACATCGTACAGGGGTATATTTGTAAAGATTTTTCACATGGATATAGAATTTTATTGCAATCTTCTATTTTGTACCCTCCATTTCATAAACAGGCGGCACGGCAGTTGGAGTTTCTCACATCAAGGAAAAATTCAGGGCCCACAACAGACAGTTTGGCTGATGCTCTAGCAGTTGCTCAGCATCACGACGCGGTTACCGGAACGGAAAAACAACATGTGGCAAATGATTATGCAAAGAGGCTCTCAATAGGGTACACAGAGGTGATAAGATAAGTTCAACTTGTAGATACCTAGTTCAACTTACATTTGTCTAGTATTATTGTCTTCGTAATACTTGTTACATTTTATCAGGCTGAAAAGTTGGTTGGATCTTCACTTTCCTGCTTGACAGAGTCTGTTTTGAATTCACAGTGTTCAAACTCTGTAACAAGGTTTGAACAGGTAAATGTAGTGGGCGTTTATTTATTTTAAAAAAAGAAAATTCCAAATGACTGTTGGTGTGATTCCTCTTGATCTTTTGAGTTTTATATACATATTTACTCCTTTTTTTCTTGGCTAATTCTTACAATTAAACTACTCTCTTATTATTTCTACATTTATCCAGTGCCCTCTTCTTAATTTAAGTTATTGTCCGCCATCTGAGTCGAATATCTCTAATGGAAAAGGCCTGGTAAAAATCTTTGAGCTTTCCATATGTTTCATGCTTACTGAGAACTCTTTTGGAAATTCTGTGAAATTTGTGAAATCGACTATTGTAGGTTGTTCTTGTCTACAATTCTCTCGGGTGGAAAAGGGAGGATGTAATTCGAATACCAGTAAGAAATTATTTCTTCTGAGCATTAACTCTTGCTTTTCTGAGTTGATTAGTGATTAACTTTAAGGTTATTATCAATTTAAATTCTTGAGCTTTGACCCTGATTTCTATTTTCCTCTAAGCATGGATTTGACAATTGAATCCGTGAAGTTTGTCCTTCATAACAGTGAAGCCCTTCCGTTAAGTGCGCCATTAAATAGATTTCAACGTTACCATTACCATCGAAATTTGCTGGCATGACATTCTTTTAGGTTTCCATTTCAATGCTGATGTTGACATTCCCTTTTTTTCCACAGTTAAATATCTATTGGATCTCATTACATGGGACGAACTTTAGGGACTTGATTGTCAAAATTGAAGTTTGAAGAATTAATTGAATTGTGTTCAAACTTATAAGCATCATTTGAATTTAATAACTCGGTGCTCTTTGCTGCAGGTTGTTGACGAATTTGTAGTTGTTCATGATCATGAAGGAAATGAAATTGAATCGCAGACTTTAGTAATATCTAATGCTTCTTTGAAACTCAGGAATTCTTATGTGCAAGCATACGTGGGGAAATCACCTAATACTATGCCTAAGTTTTGGCTTGCATTTTCAGTATCTGTTCCTCCTTTTGGCTTCACCACATATCTGGTTTCAACCAAAAAAGCAGGTTTCACTTTTAGTTGCTTCTTTACAGTAAACCATTGTATTATAGCTTTCCACTAAATATAATAAATTCAATTCAATTGTGAGTGCCTTAAATAACTAATCTTTGACACTTGGCAGGCTCTGATGTTGTGAAGTCCACTGGATATTCATCTCAAGAAGATCAAGATAGTAGTGTTGTAGAGGTGGGAAAAGGAAATTTGAAGCTTCAGTTTGATGCAGATGAAGGTTCACAGTTTCTTTATTTTAATAGCAGAAAATTGGTACGTCTTTATGTTGCGAGTTCTTATTTACAAGACAGAGAACTATTATTTATTTATGGTGCTCTCTTCACCTCATTTTTTTTGTTTGCAAATATAGATGTTATCTTATGTGATTTTTTCCCTTTTGAAGGTAAAAACTTCTATAAAACAATCTTATATTTACTACTCTGGAAATAATGGGTCAGGTAGTGATCCTCAGGTACCCCCACGAACTTTCCATCTCTTTCTTGTGTTTTCTTAAATTTCTTATTGTTAACTGATTGAATAAAACTAATTTTCTTCCTTGTTGCAGGCTTCTGGAGCATATATATTCCGTCCAGATGGTACATTGCCAATAACTCCTCCAAGGGAGGTAGATGATTCTATGTAAAATTTCACAAAAAGTTCACATTGTTTATTATCTAAATTTCTGATTTTATTTCTCATTAAGCTTTCCAATCATTTTTAGGTTCCTTTGACAGTTCTGCGAGGGCCCATACTAGATGAAGTACATCAACAGATAAATCCATGGATAAACCAGGTGATGTCCCATAGTTTGATAGGATTGATGCTTTGAAGGAAACATGTGCTTTTTCATGCCATAAATGCACATTTAAATGTTTAAACAATTTTCAAATTATGCCATGTTTTGTATTTGCAGGTTACCAGAGTTTACAAGAAAAAGGAACATGTCGAAGTTGAATTCATAGTAAGCATGATTGTAGTCAAGTTTATAAGTAATCTGCCATAATTTCTGTTAATATGATTGTTCATATATTACTCAGGATTCACCAGTATCAGTTTCATTCACTTTAATGCAGGTTGGCCCGGTACCAGTTGATGATGAAATTGGGAAAGAAGTTGCTGTCCAAATTACAACAACCATGATGACCAATAAAACATTCTACACTGATTCAAATGGGCGTGATTTTCTTAAAAGGGTATTTCCAGCTATTCTTCTCCTATATAAAGACGGCTAATTCTTCTAGCAGAATAACTTGTCAATCTAAGAAGAAAGACACTGCTTATATTGTCATATCACTTTGTACATCAATAAGCATTCTCTGGAAAAGCCTTTGGTGATCATTGAACTATCACAAGTGTCCGATTTTGTTGAGGAACGTAAATTTAACATCTTAATTATCAGCTATAAAGAGCCAGAGAAACAAAGCTACTATAAGAAATCAGCTCTTGGTGTTTGCAAGATTTTTTGTAGTCAAACTATTATACTAGAGAATATGCTTTATTTTTTCTGAGGATAGAATATGCTTTATTTTAAATTCAACCAAACTGCCCTGCATATTAAAGATAGTAAAGGTTAGTTCTTTTGCAGGTGCGGGACTACAGATCAGATTGGGAATTGCAAGTGAACCAACCTGTTGCTGGAAATTATTATCCTGTAGGCTTTAACATTCATATATTGCATATGCTATTATATTAAACTTCATTGCTTACCTGAACCATGTTGGTCGACAAGAATCAAATGTGCCATGTTTTCTTCTTTTTTTTCAGATTAATCTTGGAATTTACATTCAAGATAATAGCACAGAACTATCAGTACTGGTTGACCGACCTGTAGGGGGATCCAGTGTATTGGATGGTCAAATTGAGTTGATGCTCCATAGGTATGCCTTGGAATACATGTGTCAAGGATCGTTTTGTGGGTCCAGAGGTGTGCTGCTCCTGTGCTAGCACATACATAGCACGACACAGATCCTGCCAACGCTTGGAACACTACTTCCATGCAGATTTGTTTGGCACAGATTTTTCTTAGTTTGCTTGAAAATTTATTTCAAATGTTCTCGCGTGTTTTGATCTAGTTTTTTCTACTACATAGAGGGATTGCTTGCCTCTAATGTGAATAAGTTTTTTAAAAATAATACACTAAGTTTCATTAAATTATTGACTGATTTGCAAGAAAACAAATTCCAGAAATTAAGCCTTGTTGCATTGAAAACTGTGACACGTATGAAAGGAAGATGATTGCTATGGGTAAATACCTTATTGGCAGGAAAATCCATGATTTGTGTTCTCTGAGCCCTTATCCTTGTTTGTATACTGAGTTGCTGAATGATTGCAGGAATTCAGTGTAGAAGTAGAACTCACTTCATGTGGTTTCTACCCATGTTATAGGAGGTTGCTTCATGATGATGGTCGAGGTGTTGCAGAAAGCCTTGATGAAGAGGTCTGTGTCAATGACCAATGCGCCGGACTAGTGGTAAGCTTCCTGAATACCGTTTTTTTTGCACCGGACTAGTGGTAAGCTTCCTGAATACAGTATTTTTTTTTGAGAGAAAGCTAGCATGCTGCCTGCTTCGTATATTTCTTTTAGAAATAAACTTAGCTAGAAATGTGAATCAACTAGAATTCGAACTTGGGATCTCGGGTATCAACCACCAAACCCTTTGCCACTTACACTAGGGCTGATCGGTCTGAATATAGTATTAATGATCTCATTATGAGGGTGGATCTCAATTGCATTATTAGCTGTAGCAGAACTTGCGTTAGCTATTTTTGAAGTATGTAGTGATAATTTTCCACAGTGCGTACCTCAAGTATGAATTTTAAGCCAGATATATAGATCAAGCTCTGGTTGTTTACTGTAACATTGAGATTGTTTGAGCCTAATCTCAAGCCAAACCAAGAATGGCAACAAGAACGAGTAGCTTATAATTATAATTTGTGAAGGAAATAAAAGTTGACCTCCTACCTGAGCTTGGATCAAGCTTATTAGATCAAACTTGCTTACCTTGAGTCCACTTGAAAAAAATTCTGTTGTCTCTAGCTACCTTAGCTCAAAAGCAAGAAAATGTTTTGTGTTCTTTCATTTCAGGAGCACAAAACGTTCACAGAAGACCTTCCCCCCCCCTCCCCCCCCCCCTAATTTTGTCTTTTTTCTTATGACAGATTCAAGGTAAGTTTTATATTCGAATTGATCCATTGGGGGAGGGAGCTAAATGGCGTCGGTCCGCCGGACAGGAGATATATTCTCCTCTTCTTCTAGCATTTTCTGAAAAGGTATAAAACTCTTGCTTTTAATTATTATCTTATTTATTTATCCATATCTCAATGTTTGGGTTTACATTCAGGATGCTGGAGTGAATTGGGCAAATTCCCACAGCCCAACATTCTCAATGGCAGATCCCTCCTATAGTTTGCCAGATAATGTGGCATTAATTACTCTCCAGGTAATGCTGCATTACTTTTAGCCTCTATTTTTTCAATTTATTTCATTGTACCCTATGATTCCACTTTAGCACGATCATATAATATGTTGCATTTTTAACCAGGCACTAGAAGATGGGAGTACTCTTCTTCGATTGGCACACCTTTATGAGGTCTTCTTTTCCCTGATGTTTTATCTCTCATCAGTTGGGCTCCACTGTTTTTTTTTATATTGGAACACCCACTTAGTTGCTAATGACTCAAGATCATAATTAGTTTTGACTAAAAGTGGGTTATTAGTAGAGCATATTATCACTTTCTCTTTACGCTATCTTTGTGGCACCTGATGAAAAAAAAATCTCTTTCTGACACGAAAGGTTGGTGAGGACAAAGATCTCTCAGTGAAGGCACGAGTGGACCTCGAGAAATTATTCAGTGGAAGAAAGGTAAAATAGAGGACCCGAGTGAACATTTCCACTAGTTCTTTTATCTAACAAGATGCTTTTCCCTTTGTTATATTCTTTCAGATCAGCAAAATCACGGAAACGAACTTGAGTGCAAATCAAGAGAGGGTTGAAGTGGAGAAGAAGAGACTAAAATGGCAAGTTGAAGGCTCTACAAAGTCGGCAGGCCCAGTTAGGGGAGGGCCTGTTGATATTTCTGAGTTGGTGGTTGAGCTGGGTCCGATGGAAATCCGCACTTTTATTATATATTTTGACTATATGTTCCTCGCATAATCATATATACTCTCTCTCTCTCTCTCTCTCTCTCTTTGAGAGGACATATGTTTATTTCCCAGAATACAAATCTTAAAGATGTTTGTGTGTTTATATCTGGTATAAAAGGTTTATGTTTTTCCGTTACCCCCTCTAACCATATGAAATGCTGTAGACGTAATTTTTGAGATTTAAAAACTCATATTACTCTACCAGTGAGAAGAGATTTAGTTTTTTTGTTTTTAAATTATTTACTAAATGCCTGAAGCTGTTTGAAAAAAGTTAGTCCATGAGAATGCAGGAGACAAACACGATGGGCTTAACCAAGTTTTAACTCCATTTACATCAGTAATTTTTTTTCCATCCTTTACATGTGCATTATTACATCAGGTTCTTCCTTCTATTTTACTTTTTCATGTGTTAGAGAGAAAGGGGAATTTGTATCTAGAATAAGGTGAGTGTAACTAATGGGGCATAACAATAATAATGAACTTAAAAAGCAGAGCAACACATGAATCTAAAGAAGCCTATGTGCAGAGGAAATTTGTTCTCAATGATTTTGTGGGATCTGCTTGTAACTCCCTTGTTCCTCTTCTTCTTATTATTATTATTCTTCTTTCTGTCCACCACCACTGCCCCTTTCACTGTCACCTCTTTCTTGCCAAAGTCCACAATGTAATCCTGCAATCCTGCTGCAGAAAAAGGAACAGCCTAATTAGATTAGCTGTACTGTGGGATCAATATTTCGGTCCCTCCGATCCATCGCGACAACTAACTAACTAACTAACTAACTAACGGTGTTCGTTTGATACAAATGGTCCATCTAGGTGCTGCAAAATTTCACACAAATAGTACAGATTTGATCCTCACCGTTCATCCTGGAGACGACTTGCGTGACCCGCCCGCGGCAGTGGCTGCAGCCCATGTTGGCACTCACCACTACCACCTGCACCTGTTCGCATCAAGATTCGTGTTCACCATCCATCTCCCATGCACCATCTTATAATTATTTGGTGTACAATATATTTACTTATTAGCAGCATAAAATTAGTGAACAGTACAAATTAAACGAGTATTAATGCAACACTACATTAATTAGAAGAGGCCACAATATTCAATCAATCAATCAATCAAACTGGTCTAGCTAGATCTCTTTTTTGTGTCTTTAGGCTGACCAAATAGGGAAGCTTCGATCTTCAACTGATGATCAGGTTATTATTAATCGTGTAATTCGAATTTAATCTCCTGTTGCTTACAAGTTTACCGATCAAAATTCAATCATCTGATACTACGAGCTTTTAGTAAACAACCGCGCGTGTGAGATCGATCCAAACACGAACAGCGCAGAAAATCAAGCTTAATTAGGACCTCTTTCAGCTGATGATGATCGACTGGTTCTGATAACCATGCATCGATCTAACACGAATTTAAGCTATATATATATCTATTACAGAACACTACATTTGACGAAACTATAATAAGCTAGTGTTAATTAAATATAATAACATATAAACACCGTTCTCTAGCAGCTTAAGTTTTTAGAGTATAACGGTTGTTACATATTTTTTATATATATTTTTATATTTAATATCTAGTTAGAGATCACGTTGGCTCCTTTGTGTCCATATCCAATGATTAATTTATAGATTAAAATTTCATGCATCTACTGCATATATACTTCATGAGGTTGTAGTTATGATGAACATTTTCCTACACCAAATCATTCCACCATCACCTACTACTAGGGAATAGGGATAACCTAGTTTAGTCCCATAATATTCTTAACCTTATATTAAAATAGCTGCTTCTTTGCACCCCCACACTAATGACTTTTTATATTAGAATTAATGGGTGAAGGTAAATATATCTAGTACACAAATATAATGCACTACTCATGCGCGCATTTGGGTCAAAATCAATAATTTTAGAGACAACTATATAAGGAGGAATCATAAACTATATATGTTGGCATGGGACTAATAATGGTTAATTCGATCCACATGCATAAATATGCACATGCATTGCATTCAACGTTTGAATATGTGGGGTTATTATGAAATTGAACGACCATAAAACTAAAGATGCATGGTAAAAACCAAGTGCTTGTAAGTACAATAGTGGTTGGCTAATAAATAAACGTACGTTAATTATTAGTATATATATATTTTCACTTAAATGTGCTTTGATAATAATATATATGGAAATATTCCCCTTTTTAATTTGTCTTTTTAATTATATGAAAAATTGTATCATGTAGCTTGGTATATACCGAAACATGCATGCATATGTGAATCTGAATGTATAAATATTGAGTGATGGAATACTATTATTCAATTGTGACTGCATATCTTTTTGGCCACAGAATTAAGTTAATAAAAATATATAATAGATTTTTCCATTTTTTTTTTACCTCTTTTTGATTGGATATATAGGTTTCATTTTCTTTCTTCTTCTTTTTTCTTTTTTCTTTTTTCCTTTTCATGCATGTTTGTATCTTAATTACTTACATATTATGGAGCAACTATATAAACCAAAGGCTACTAGAATAGTTAATAAGTATTAATTTGTTAGATCTAATTAGAATAATGGATCTCTTTTTTTGAGAGAAAGGTAGCACGCTAACCGCTTCATTCATTGAAAGAATAATGGATCTCTAGTGCGAATCTAGCTTGTAGTAGAAAATTGTGGGTATTTGATTTGCCGACGCGCGTGTTTAATTAATTAAATGAAAAGGAATCATTTGGTTTGAAATTATTGATAACTACATAAAACCCACTAGAGTTACAGTTGAAATAGAGAGAGAGAGAGAGAGAGAGAGAGAGAGAAAGAGAGAGAGAGAGAGAGAGAGAGAGGGGTTAATGGAGTGGTTAAAAATTAGCTGTTATATATCTAATTAATAATTAATAACACATATATGCAAGGCTGAAAATTTTACCATTGGCTACAATAGCTACAAACTACACTATATATATGTTAGTGAAATTCTAGGCTTTTTGATGTTTTGATAATTTCCTATAATTAGTGATCATAGGATTATTCTTTTTTAGCACAAAATGACAGGCCAATATTATATTTTATACTTCTTTTTTTTCTTTTTCTTTTTCTTTTTTTTGAGAAATAGGTAGCGAATAAAACGCTACCCGAGTAAGTGAAGAAGCAAATTAAGAAACAGGAAAAGTTGTCGCACAGTAGATATTAGCTGTTGTAGTGAGAAATAAAAGCACCAAAACTAACTGATGAATTAATAAACCAAAGATATATATATATGCATGATAAATTATGGCTACAAAGTTTTAGAGAGAGAGAGAGAGAGAGAGAGAGAGAGAGAGAGCATACCGAAGGGAGGGTCAAGTTCTCTGCGAACCTTAATGCTTGTTTAGTTGTACTTGACATTGGTGGGACTTAGATTTTTCTTCTTCTTCTTCTTCTTCTTCTTCTTCTTCTTCTCTCTTTCTCTCTTAATTATTACCTCTTCTCCATGGAGCTCATCCCTCCTCTTTTTTTTTTTTCTTTTTTCCCCTTCTTGCTTGTAAGTTGTAAGCTCCTTTATGGCTTTATATACACATACGATCGAGTCCATGTCCAAAGCTCTAATTAATTATTATATTGTGTCATGAGAGAGACAATTGAGACAACGTGTGAGCCGCCCCTCCACTTTATCTTTTTTTTTTAAAAAAAAAAATTATGGTATACGTTCTTCTTCTTCTTCTTTTCTGTATTCGAGTGATTAATTTTAGTTAGTTGAATTGAAAAATAGTTAAATTTTTGGTGCTTGGTCGATATTATAATTTTCGGAAAATGATACTAATTGTATACAGTTTATATATGAACGGCTCGTTTAACTAGCTAACTGAGATATTAAATTTCATGTAATTTTTAACTTAAATAACTAGAATAATTTGAATACATGCAACACGTACATTATAATTAAGTTAGTAGTGTTGATCAGATAGAAAAAGAAAATTAAAAAAAAAAAAAAGTTGAGGGGCTTATGTGAAGAGTGCCTATTAGTAGAGGGGTTCCCATCACATTTTCTCCACTGGCCAGTTAAGGAAACACAGTGTTAAAAAATATTCCAACATGAGCGTGTGGGTTCTTAATTTGTTTCTACATATAATAATTGAGATCTACTATATATAATATTATGGGAGGAGGGAGATATATAGGGAGCTCACCCAAAAAAGCTTCAATTGGAGTGCCCCCCACATTACCCACATATTGTAAGATATATTGTAAGATTCCTATATATATAGCTACTAGATCGATCGACATCTCAATATGGCCATTCTACCCCCAACAAATAAATAAATTTTTTTTTTTTTTTTTTTTTTTTTTTGAGAGATAGGTACATTGCAGTCTGTATCTTCCTGCTTTTGTTTATTTTTATTTAAAAATAAATTTAGTAGAATATTTAGAAATATGGTCTTAGTTAAGTTGAGCTTCTGGATCTGGATCTGCAATGGCCAAAGTGCTTTGCAGGTGGGACGGTTGGACGGTTGGTGTGCTGTATTGGTGTTGGTCTTGTTTTGTGGTGAACCCCCAATTAATCATGGGTTGTGCATGCATGTAGTGACCAAAAAAACAAAAGAAAAGGAAAGGTCCTATTCATTAATATGTCTCAGAGTACTGTAGTAAGAGTTGAGAGAGGGGAGTATGCAAAACAGCTAAAGTACTCCATATATATCCATGTGTTAGATCAAATGTTGTAGTCTACAACATATTGGGGTGTACTGAGGGATATATATGTTACTCCAACCAACTTTAAAAAAAAAAAGAAAAACACTACATGCATGTACACTAATGTGTAATTTACGTACGTGCCATTAATTGCATTCAAATTAAGGTTTTAAAAAATGTCTTTTTGGGCTTTTAGTATTTTCTTTTTTAAAAAATTGATAAGATAATTAGTGAGTGAATCCTAGACCTTGATAGGTTCAGGTGTATATCTTTTTTTTCTTTTCTTTTTTTTTTTTTTTTTTTTTTTTTGAGAGATGAGTGGCCATTCAAGAACAGTTAATTTAATTTGAAATAGCTTGTTGAAATATGAATCAGCAGGATTGACAGAGTGCAAGTGCCAAGCCTTGGAAGCGGCTGCAGGTGTATATCTTATTATACCTACAAGCCAGTTATGGTGTACAAGCTTGAAGCATTGCTAGCTCCATGCATTAAGATAATAAAAAAAAAAAAAAACAAAACAACAAAGCTAGTGATATCATTAATTTATATTCATTAACAATTATATCACTACTAGCAAAGAGTTGCAATTAGAAATAGATGCCCATTTCTAGCTTGATGCATGGTTGGTATCCGAGGTTCTAAGTTCAAATCCTAGTTAATTTACATTTCTAGCTAAGTTTATTTCTAAATGAAATAAACGAAGCAGATAACATGCTACTTATCTCTCAAAAAAAAGAAAAAAAGAAAAGAAAAAGTGATGCCCATGCATTTGGCAAGTGTTGCTGCAGGTGACACACAATACATCCAAATCCAAATTAGGATTATTTGTGAAAGCTGTTTTTTGATGGAAAAGGCCATTCTAACTAATAAATGTAATCCTAATAATTAGGTCTAGTAAGGGATATATATATATATGTTATCAAGCGACTTAAAATTAGTTGTGTATAAGGGGGAAAAAAAGATAAAATTAATGAGCCCAAAATATGTACTGAGGAGTAGAATTGACAATGTACGTGGTAGCCAGCCAACATGCATAGAAGATTTATTATGCCTAGCTAGGGTTAATTAATTTCTAGAAAATTAACATCAATGATCATTTTAATTGCAACAAAATTAAGGTTAATTATTACATCACAAAAGTTGCTAATTAGTCAGCCCTCGATTAGGTAAATATCATGTTCACAAGCAAGGGGGAGAAAGTGATTGATAACCTCCAATTAAGTGATTTTTGCTAATTATCATTGTGTTATAATCACTGTACTTTAAAACCTTACAGCTGTATTATTACTTTTTGACTTCATAGGACATATATGTATGGTGACATTAATATTATTAACATAGACTATATAGTGGGTACGTACATATGTGTTTTAATTAGTTAATTGTCCGTCCAATAATATTGGACGGAAAAGTTCGATTTAAACCATAGAAAATAAAGTCCGTTTTTAGTGATTCTTTTTACATTGGTAATTAACCTCATTTAAAAAATATTTTACTAAGGGATCTTTAAATTTTAATTTCATCTAGATGCATGATCTCCTTAATTAATTAAGCTTGTTCTCCTCATGGCCACTCATTTTGATCCCTCTCTCTAGAGGAGCTCTCAAATTAAGCTGTTGATTAGGTGAAGCTTCCTCATCACCATGATAATGATTGATGACAGGTTGTAAACTCAAGTTTAAGGGAATTATATATACGTGTTATGGAGGTATCATATATCATGTTGCACATGTACCAAGAGGGTACGAAGTAATTGATTGATTTATATATATATATGTATGCATCTTAATTACGTATATAATTACTACTAAACTATAAATTCTCAATCACATTAATATTTTTACATTTTTTCAAGTATATTTGTATTAATCTTTAAGCAAGTGGCCTGGCTATTGAAAAATTGTAAATCAAAGAAGCACGAGCTTCATCTTTTTTATTATTATTATTATTTGAATGTTTCTCCATCTTCTTCTTGTTCTTGTTATTATTTAATTATATTTTATGGAATCAAAGCTTAAACATGTGAGCAAATTAAGAGGGAAATATTAAAAATCATGAAATGCATTAGAATGGAACAGCTTGGCCTTGATCTAGATGCGATTAACTGCCAATAAAGTCTATGTTCAACAAGCAATTTGAGGCCATTTTCTAGAGCTTCAATATTCTATTGAAGTGTTATTTCAGTAAAAAAATGATTGAATATAAATTAAGAAATTATTTTAATAAATTAAATCCTAGGATAGCTAGCTACTGCTTAATTCTTCACAAGCACCAAATTAGAGAAACTTTTTTTGGTGTCAAAATGGTCATAGATATTCTAATTTCAATCACAAAACCCACTATTTCAAATATATATATATATATATATACATATAGATTGATTATTCAAAGAAGGAATTATTATTGATAATTAAGTCAAAGCATGTGCTCTTAAACCCAAGTCTTCTACGCAAAAGATTTGAACATTCCACATACTATTCAAGTTGCCAACTTGATTAAGTTTAGCATGAGTGTGTACCCTCATATATAGTAATAACTAATAATTGATGTTATTTAGTACTACTATTAGATATGCAATATTTTAAAATTTGCACCACTACTCTTAAATAACCATTTATAGCTAGTTAAGGTGAGCTTCATATAATAATACACAATAACTTTCAATTTTTTTTTAAAAAAAATAAACAAGGAAGAAGAACAAGGAATTAATTAGAAGTTGTTTAAGCTAATATTATAATTCAGTTAACTAAAAATTTTAGTCAAAGTGAAATGCACCGGTGGGATGAAATATATTTACAGTATATATAATTTGTTAGTGTATCTTTTACTTGGGCAAAAATTAGGAGTTCCTCTCTAATATTATAAGAAGACAGTGGGAATTGTTGCTGGAGGAACCGCTAGGTACTGGAGTTCTCCAGTAGGACTGCATGCAGTAGCGGTTAATTTCCGTCATCATTTTGTAGCATCAGAGGAGAAGAGTTTCAAAGCGCTTTCAGATTATCTGTGGCCGATCTCTAAAGCATCAACACACGCGCGTTTCGCTACTTTCTTTCCAAGACTCTAGGCCTAATCGAAACGGGCCTGACCCCGTCCCGATTAGGCACGTACATTGGTGCCCATTTTCTGGTGTCCCTTTCTGATTGCTTCTGCTCAGCTGCTTTCATAAGTGTGAACCTCCTCAATCTTAATTGAAGTTGAAAACATGCAGCACATTTCTGTTAAAGAGGTTAATTTGAAAAGGGCAAGGATTGAATTGCACATGAAAGCTACAATTGATTTAATGGAAGGTAATTATAATAAACCTTCTTCTGTTGCAAATATATATTTCACCATTTTCATCCTAAAGCTAGTGACCGAATAATTGGATTCGGAAGGATCCTTGAAAGAAGTTGGATTGAAACAATGAATAGTTTGTTCATTTTTAACAGCATAAACTTGAAGCTTAGCATACGGAATCACCGCGAGATACTACGTACTCTTGGTGAAATTTGAACTCATATAGCCTCCGTAACTCAAAGAGTATATACTATATCATTCAAGTTAACGACGTTCTATGGATTGTTAATTGTTAATATATTGATAATTCTCTCTCTCTCTATATATATAACACTTTCGACTGCATGTACAAACTAATCATAAATTCGATATCATAAGTCGTAAGAGGGCTATAACGGCAACATTCTAGGAAAAAACAATGACAGAAATAAAGAATACATGATCTCGACGGTATTCACTTTTATTTTTTATACATACAAATTTAAGAATGTAACGACTATTTATGACATCACGGCGAAGAGGCTTGGGGCCAAGCTGTTGTGTGTGGGCCGGCTCACCAAGTTCCGATCGAGCCCCTATTTGGGCTCGATCAGCTTGCTCATTTCCGACCCTCTAAAGTATCTCAAAGTAGGTTTGTTCGGCCACCGCATTTTCAAACTAGACCTAAATCAAAACATTAGCCAATTCCGGGCTTCTACGGGCTTAGCGCATAATTGTTATCATGATGGGTAGGAAGAGTTCCAGGCCTAATTTTGGGCCTGGGCCTGTTTCTCTTAATTGGGCCAGTCCATAGTGCTTTTTCGGCCCATTGTTCAATTAGAGAAGCTTTAGCTCTCTTAATTAATTGTCTCGTATATAATTAAATTTAGCTACAAAAATCTTAATTTCTCCAATATTAATTTCACATTTAAAGGCAAAAAAAGAAGGGCTTAGATAAATTTACCCACAAAATATTTCATAGTGGAGAAGGAGAATAAGCACATATATTAAATATGTTTAAAAGAGATTAATCTCCTGGAATTTTGCTACATATTAGGCACAAGTAATGGCATCTTCTTTTGTGCATGGTATCTTGTGCTCCACTACACACTCATATATACTAATACCCCCCCTATTTTGGCCATTTATTCTCACCTCTCAAGAATAAAGCACATAATAATATATTCCCCATATCATTTTATTATATTCCATTTCTCTCTCTTTCTTTATTATCTTCCTATTATTATAGATGCTTTTATTTATTTATATAATAATAGTGGAAAAAGGGCTCTTTTTTTTTTTTTGCAAATAGTCCTCTAACAAAATTTTATTTTATAATTCGCCCTATGTAAAATTTATTTCGTAAAATGGCCTACTTACATCAACACACAGGCGGGACCGAGCCAGGATATTTGTATTGGATATGGTGAACCATTCACCGTGTCCAATACAAATACTCCGGACTTAGTCATATTTTCGCTAAATTTGGAATCCGGAATATTTGTGGGTCTTACGTGTATTGGACACGGTAAACCATTCACCGTGTCTAAATACGATGAATGGTTCACCGTGTTCAACTTAAACACTTGGTCCCGCCCCGCCGCGTCTTGCTGACGTGGAGTATTATTTTTGCAAATAAATTTTACACAGGACTAATTATAAAATAAATTATTCTTAGAGAGCTATTTGCAAAAAAAAAAGCCCAGGAAAAAATTCATAAATCTTTGGGTACCAAGCAGGTACTCTAAAAAATAGCATAAAAAAATGAGACATTATAATTGTTTATCCCTTGAGTCAAAATTTTGAATTTGGTATCCATTTCATGTGGTGGGGCCACTTTTTGGGGGGAGATTTTGTGTGACCCAACCAAAATATATAGGCTTTGATTTTCTTTTTTTAGTTAAGCTTTTATAGAGCACATCTTTGTATGCTCAAAAGAGAACTCCCCGCATGCGTAGCTTATTATTATTAATAAAGAAGAAGAAGATGATTAGGGAATTTAAATAATATATATAAGTTAATGACTTTGTTTAAAAAGCAGGGAATATTCCAATTAAACTACTTAAATGCAAAATTAAAGAGAAAAAAATTATAAAAAGCTTTTCTCCCTCTTACACCAACAAGCAAATATTACAGAACCTTTTTTTGTTTATTTTTTTTTTTTTTTATTTCCATGAAATATGATTTTTTTTTTAATAAAATATATTGCATGGTATTATTGTTTTAATAATTTTTAATTGTTTCTCAATAAATTTCTGTAAATTTAAAAATGGGTGGGGCCCAGCACACGGCCCAAAATACGAAGAGGCGGGAAAGGGCGCAGAGTACGGGAGGTTGATAAAACCACTCCGAATTTCACAATTTGTACGCCTCTCCTTTTTCAAATCCATATAAAAGGTGAAAATGTAGAATTATTTATTTACCTAGTCTCTTTACAAAAAAAATATTTTCTATCTAGTCTTTTTTTTGAAAATATTTTCCATTTAATCTCATTTTTAAAGATTATAAAAAAATTATAAATTAATATCTTTAATATATATTAAGAGAAATTTGCTATCAATATATTCAAAGAAAATGTGTAAATTTTATGATCAGTCAATTAAATGAGCGAGATTTATAAAATAAATAAGATGTAAATTTTACACTCCAAAACAAGAGTGTGCATAGCATTATCCTTACACACTAATTTGTTTGGATAAAAGTGGAGATGAGTGAAATTATTTTTTTTTTTTTTTTTTTTAGAGATAGGTAAAGACGCTACCCGTTTCATTTATTTCATTTAGAAATAAACTTAGCTGAAAATGTGAATCAATTAAGATTTGAACTCAGGGCCTCGAGTACCAAGCTCCAAGTCATTTGCCACTTGCTCTAGGGACGGTCGGTGAGAGGAGTAAAATTGTTCTCAACCGTAAACCCTCACTTTTATTGTTTGTTTCGCTGTAATAAAGATGCAATTGAAACTCAAGTTATTCGAAACAACATAATTGATTTTGGCCGATCCTAGGCCAAAGTTAATTACAGTAAAGAGATATAAAAAATAATAATAAAATAATATAATAAGTAAAGACTTTTTTAAAGATTTTTTTTTTGAGAGAAAGGTAGCATGCTATCAGCTTTGTTTATTTCTAAATTTGCTGAAAATGTGAATCAACAAGGATTTGAACCTAAATTTTAGGTATCAACGACCAAGTCCTTTGCCACTTGCCCTAGAGACGATCGGTAAATAAATAATAGAATTGAAGGACCTTTATTTCTATAGCTATGAAACAATCAGTAGAGAAAAAATAATTTCCACCAAATTTTACTTTAATTTAAACTCCACTCCAACCACAGCCCAATTTTAACAAAACAAACAGATCCAAAGAGATACAATAGCCATGATGTTTTTTTTTTTTTTTGAGAGAGAGATAGGTAACGACGCTACGCTTCGTTATTTCGTTTAAATAAAACAGCCCAGAAAATGTGGATCGATTAGTATTAATTTGAGTATAGAATATCCCATTCTTAGAAGCGCTTTGTCGACTTCTTTGTAGGAACGGTCGGTGCAATAGCCATGATGTTGTAACATATATAGAGACAACCACGCTGCCCCCGCAAACTTGGCACGCAAATCAAAGCATTTGCCTTTACTTCTATTTTGGGATTTATAAATTCACACACTCCAATTTTACTTCCTTTTTTCTTTCCACACCCCCAATCACCTCTCCCTCTCTCTTTTATTTATATAATAAATAAAAATATAACCATCTACTAAAGTTTAAAAAATGTTGTGTTTTTAAAAAAAAAAGTTAATTTACAAAATAATTTATATCTTGTCATAACAATTTGATCTTAGGATTCATATTTGTTTCCTTTTTCTATATTTGAGTTAATGGATGTTCATGTAAAAAAGCAAAAAAAGTAAAATCTAGTTATTCAAAAATTAATAAAAGGTATGGTCCAGTGAGTTGAAACTTTTATATAATTTTGTTCAAAAATTTCAAATTTTTTTCTTTCTCTTCTTTTAAATTGAAGAGACTAGAAAAAGAGAGATGAGAGAGAGAGAGAGAGAGAAAAGAATGTTGGTTAGGTATTTAATAAAAACATACATGTTTCAATGCTCTCTCTTGTGGGGGTTCAAAACTTAAAAACTCTCACCAGTTGTTTGTTTCCTTTGAGGCCCACACTTAAATGGAAGATATTTAACCCCTTTTTTTTAACCTTTTTTTTTAACCCCTTGAATTTGAGTTTTAACTTTTTGAGCTAATGCCAGCCTTCTCTTTTTTTAAAAAAAAATAAAAAATAAAAAAATGTTCTCTGAAACTTTCTCAGGGAAAGTTGCAGCCTTTTGCTTCAAATCACTGGTTTGCAGTAAAAAGAAGACAAGGGAGGTGACTGGGGAGGGGAAGAGAATGAAATCATGGATATGGGTGGTGTTCTTTTTTCATTAGTTTGAGCCCCCCCCCTCTACAGTCCTGTGTAGATAAATACAGTCCCTTTTTCTATGTGCATGGGTTGTTCTTCTTGGTACAAGGTAAGATAATAGTGTGTAGGATTTTTAATTAGTTGTTGCTGGGGCTCATTAAGTCTCATACCAAAGGATCTTCTTCTTTTGCAAGGTTGTTTACATCCAACTCAACTCACCTTTTGTGATCTCTTTCCTTCTCTTCTCTTCTTCTTTGGTATGTTTTGAGGAATTACTGAAGTATTTAAGCTGTTTTTATTATCATCATCATCATCATCATTATTATTATTACTATTATTATTACCCATCATGTTCTATTTCTGTGCTCTTTCAATCAAGTGGAAGTGTCCTTTTTAAGTTGGTTTAATCTGAAAAAATTTCTGGAGAAAAGGAGGGAAAGTAGAAGGAAGTTTTTCACTTCTGAAGCAGAGATTTTGATGGTGATTGAAACTTGCTGAAGTGTGTTTTCCACCCAGAATCTTCAGCTAAAACCCTCATCTTTTTTTTTGTTTTAAAAAAGAAAAAAGAAAAAAAAAATCTGTTCTTCTTCTCTGTAGTAGCTGCTCTTCTTGAGGTGTAGTACACTCTTTATCTCTCTAAATTTCCAACTGTTTGTGCTCTACTTCCATGGAGTGGAGCAGCAAAAACCCTAGAAAAACCCTAGCTTTCCAAACCCTCCTCATTCTCCTCTTCTCCATCTCTTGCTCCCTACAACCCACCTCCTCACAACCTCTCCATTCAGAGCCCCTCTTCTCCCAAACCTCAACTTCTCCTCCTCCATCCAATAGCACTCCCCTAACCCCCACAGCCAACACCAATGCCCTCCACATTCGCCGAATCCTATTCGGCGTCCTCTTCGGTTCGATCACCGGCTTTGCCTTCGCCCTCATCGTCCTCTTCCTCGTCCATCTCTTCGTCTTGTATGCGAACCGCACGCCGGTGCTCAAAGGCCCCGTCGTCTTCTCCCCGCAAATCTCCCCCAAGTCCCTCAGATTAGCCCTTTCTGGGGAAATCCCGTCGACCCAATTGCTCGGCTCGAGCTCAAATGGGAAATACTATAAACTGGCCCTAGATAACGAGTTCACTGTCGCGGTGAAGTGGCTCGAGCACAATTGCTTCCCGTTGCCAAATTCTAATTCTGAAAAGAGGAGAGTTCAGCAGAAGCTCGAATGGCTCGCGAGGGTGAAACACCGGAATGTGATGAGCATGCGAGCTTATTTTCGCGAGAAAGATCGGTTCTTGCTTGTTTATGATTATAATCCCAGTGGAAGTCTCGAGGATTTGATGAAGAAGGTGAGGTCTCAGCAAGTTAGTATTGGATGGGATGAAAGGAATCGAATTGCGGCGGGAATAGCAAAGGGATTGCGGTATCTGCATTTCGAATGCAATCCGAGGATACTGCATTGCAACCTGAAGCCGCCGAATGTGATGGTGGACGAAGGGTTCGAGCCGAGATTGGGGGATTGCGGATTGAAGAGGCTCGTGATGGCAGGTAATTTTGATGTCGCGGCTTCTGCACATTATGTTGCTCCGGAGTGTTATCAGAGTACCAGGTGAATCTCTATTCTTGGTAAAGTAATCCGTTTTCTTCGATTGCCTAGTTTCAAACAGTCGTCTGTATGGATTACATCTTTGATTGTGGCTTTGATGGTAATTCAAGTGGATCCGTAGTAGAAGTTTGTGTAAAACTTATTGGATGCATATTTCGCAGTGGATCCAATGATAAATCCCTCCGTTTTTTCTTGAATAATTATTTGAAAGTTGATGCTCATTGTAGATTTAGCTTAATCAATCTATGCTTTTGCTAGCTGACATCAGACAAACACTAATCTGTTCCATCTTGTGGTTTTGGCTCTGGTTTGTGAGAAGTCCTCAGCTTGCTCTTATTTCCACCTGAAAAATCCGTTCTGAAGCACTACCACTACCACTAAATAGTTTCCACCTTGTTGATTTACTTCTTTCTTGTTCCCTGTGAATTATAATTTCTGATGTATTGTTTTACAGTACATATCCAAGTTTAGCTCTAGGTGTCTTATAGAATAAATAAAAATCTTTCATGCCAACAGTCGTAAGTTTCTGACTACTAAAATTCTTGTACCGTTGCTGATTGTCCCTAGCGCAAATGACAAAGAACTTGATGGTCGCTGCTTGAGGTTTCCAAGTTTGAAACCTAGTTGCTTCTCATTTTTAGCTAAGCTTTTTTTTTTTTTAAAGAAACAATGAATAAAGTGGGTAGTATGCAACCTTTCGTCCCAGAGAACTATTCGTTTATTTCTGATCAAAATATGCAATCTGTATAATTCAGGTACACGGATAAGAGTGATGTCTATAGTTTTGGAATGATCCTAGCTGTCCTCCTCACGGGAAGAGACCCATCTGATCCCTTCTTCGTTGGGGAATCCGGGAGGGGCGGCCTGGCGCGGTGGTTGCGGCACTTGCAACAAGCAGGAGAGGTGAGAGAAGCACTAGATAAGAGCATTTTAGTAAATGAGGGAGAAGAAGATGAAATGCTTATGGCTATTAGGATTGCTCTTGTTTGCCTTTCCGATTTGCCCGCCGATCGGCCGTCTAGCGATGAGCTCGTCGCAATGCTCGCCCAGCTACATAGCTTTTGACAAAATACATTTGAAGCCCTAACTTTTGAAGATAGTAATTCTAGTCCCTATTTTCCCTCAAAGCAGTTTTGTTGTTTTGCATTGACTAGTAGTTGCTTCAGCACTATGCGAAAGTGCTTGTATTTAACCAATTCTGACATTTCTATGTACCACACTGTAGCCCTTTGTATTTAGATTGATGGCTTGAGTTTTGTGAGCTCTCTCTCTCTCTCTCTCTCTCTCTCTCTCTCTCTCTCTCTCTCTGTTTGTGTATGTTAAATGGAATGTGTGAAAACACTGCAACAGAGGAAAAGTTGTTTCCTAGGAGGAAATATGAATGTAATTGAATTATGAGGGTACTGTGTGTGGGGAAGGCATGCATTAATTGTTGTTGTTTTCTCTCTTGGACTAGACTTGCTTTCAAAGGGGACCATTTTTCAGTAACACTTGCTAGTTTTACTCAAGGTAGGAACAAATTTGGCACATCACCTCCTTGTTTCTTACTGCTGCCATTTGTTTGTAGTCTACATAGTACCAATGATTATCCTGGCTCTCTCTCTCTCTCTCTCTCTCTCTCTCTCTCTGCACTGAGGTAAGAAGAGATTTGACATATCACCTGCATAGTTTTACTTTTACCATATGTAAATAGAACCAGTTATTGTTTTGGATCTCTCTCCCCCCCTTAAGGCAGGAAGAAATTTGGTGTATCAGCTTCATGTTTCTTACTTCTACACTTTGTAATCTTATTAATGGTTCTTCTCTATATTAAAGAGAAAGAGAGAAAAGGTTCCTCTCTCTCTCTCTCTCTCTCTCTCTCTCTCTCTCTCTCTCTCTCTCTCTCATGCAGGATGTGGGGTTGGATGTAAGGTGGGGGGCATGCATACAGTGGGGACATGAAAAGGCAGAGAGGAGGGCATGGAGTGGTACAGGCATGCATGTGGGGGCTGAAAAGTCTTTTTCATTTTGTGCTTGGCTTTGCTATGCATGGGCCAAAACAAACTACACAGAGAAATAAAGTGAGAGGAAAAAAAGAAAAGAAAAAGAAAAAGAAGGGAAAGCAAGTGTTGCTGTGTTGCAAAGATGCTGTTTTCAAAAGAATAAGCCTTTTTTTTTTTTTTTTCCTTTTTCCTTTTTTTTTCAAACAATCTACTCTGTTGTGCTACAAGCTTCATTCAATCTAATTGATCTGGCATCTTAGAGAGGGGGAAAAAAATGCCATACTCATCTCAATTCTAATTGAGCTACAAGCTTCATTTAGAAATAAAGCATTTTGTTAATGTTTGTTTATGTTGTCTTAAAACTTTAATCTTCAGGTATGAGCACAAACTGAAGTTACACTTATATTGAGTTTTAAAGTAGGAATTTCCCAAAATCATGAAAAGAAATGAAGCCTCTGATAAGTTTAGCAGAATATATCTGTGCCGAGAAAATCATGATAATGAGATTTGATATTCAGGTTGGATTTAGAAGATCAATTTAAAAAGAAGACAAGGATATGCTCTATCTGAATTCAAATGAATGTGACAGTAGGTTGTGGCTCAATGCAGGTGAAAAATAATTATACACAAGGTCATGTGGATACCAACTCAACAGAGTCATTGTTCCAATGAAACACTTGTTATTGATACAGAAAAAATGTGCAAGCTGAAGCAGATTTTTGTTCAAAAACTACTTAACACAAAGTTAAATAGGAAACAACCATGTATCCTAAGCTGTTTCTTATCTGATAAAAAAAAAGATGTACAAGAATGAACCGATAAGCTTTGTAGGGGTTTTACTATGCTTTATTTTTTCTCTATGTTGTGTTTCTGGCCCAATTCGCATCTATTTGTCCTCTTAATTTTGACAAATAAAAAAAATGGAACATGCAACAATAGCATCTTTGTCACACAAGTTAACACCCAAAAAAAATAAAAATGAATGTCTCCTCAAGAAAAAACAAAATAAGAATAGTGCAGCTAAACGCAATTTATCCTTAAAATCTCTTAGAGTTGACAAGCAAAAAGCAGAACACGAAAGACAACTCATACATCTCTCTCTTCGAATGCTTTTCTTTTCTTTTTTTTTCTTCTGTCGAAGAAGTTACATCAGAGCCATTTTATACCTAAATTTACAACACAATTTGCGACAAAATATCGATGCAAAGCATCAGAGTTAGGTAGGCTCTCACTCTGATTGATATGAAAATAGATCAGCAATGAAGCAAAAGAGTTGTTTGTCTCATTCTTCACATGCTGTGAATTTTCAGAGCATAATTGTAATATTTTTGCATTCCAATCAAATGAACAAAGCAACAAAAAAATGATCCCAAAGTGCTGTTCACTTATTATATAACTGATGTGAAGTATGTGCACAAATGTGATTTCCAGCATTTTTTCAGTTAAAAAAAAAAGAGTGTTACTTCCATCAATCATGCCTATAGTAGTTTCAGTTATAACACACTTTTTACATGTCTATGAAGATAGGTAGAGAATGCAATATGAACTGTGAACTTTAATAAAAGGCAATATAATACGAGTTAAGGCAATCCTGTAGAAAATAAAATAAAAACACAGCATTCTTATAAATCGTATTTGATAAAGTTTTTCCTACTTATCATAATTTACATATATCAATTGGCGCGCGGTTGTTTAAAGGGGTGTGTATCACCTTTAATTAACGCTCATCGTGATGATTACACATGGCTCTTAACATAAATGAATAACAAATTTGAAGTGATTAGGCAAGCTTAACCACGGAGTGAGGCAAATATTTTGCTATTGTATTAACAAGCACTCATATGCAAATCCATTGTTACATACGCAATATTTTGAGAAAAAGACAAAACCGTGCTTGAAATATGCCCTTTTGATCAAGTAATAGTTGGAGAGTTGTCTTGACTCTTCAGTGAATGTGGTGATGTAATCTGTTAAGTCTATAACCTCATAGGAAACTTAGAAGGGAGCGAGATTGAACAATATAGAGTTTTGACTTCAATTCCGTTTGTTTTACATACATAATGTGCAAGAAACTGACAGAAAAATATCTCTTTTGTGACCTTGAGAAGATCGCTGAAAACTTGAATAGCCGCAATGGTTTTGAACGAACAAGATTGTTAAAGAGAACTTGGGTTACTAAACATATTAAATAGGGACCAATTACCTGTATAAAGCTTTGATTTGAAGAATGTCAAAACAAGAAAGAGTAAGATTGGACCTACGATTTGAATATCAGTGTTAAAGAAGAAAAATCAACTTCCTTGTTAGGAATTTAGGGTGCTAGAATTTAGAAAAATCAACTCCCTTGGCTGAAAGAATGTGTTGTGTGATGAAAATGTCTGCTCTGATGGGTACTGAAAGCATTCTTTATAGATAATCTTTGACTGGATTTGTGTAGTAAATATATTGTACGAAGGAATGTATCCAATAGTTGTTGTTTTGGAAGACTGTCTCTTTGAAATTTTGATTGGAGATTCTCCACATGAGACACAAATTCGCCTAGAAATGTCCCAAGAAATTCGATTGGTCTGATAATTATCTTTGCTATGACACTAAAGTCCGATGTTCACTCTGTGGTAATATTGTAACATATATTTTTCAGAAAAAACAAAAGAAAGAAAAATCAAGCTATTGAATGTAACAAAATTGTATTTTGGGAACAAAAGAAACTGTAATGTATACTTCGAGGTCATCCGATAATTTGCCCCTATATTAGATTGGATAAGAACAACTATACTTATGCTTCAAGCTAATTGCAGATACAGATGAAAAGTCAGGTTATTAATCATGCTTTGCATTGCAGTTTTTTATGAACTTAATCACCAAAAAGAGAAAAAACTCTTACCAATTCATTGCACTGTGGTGAACCTACTGATGACATTGTATTGCATCCAAGCTCTGTAATACAGACTTGTTGTTCGTCCAACCTGGTTGGAGCTTTCGCACGCAGAAATGCCGGTTGGAGCTGGATGATTAGAAAGAAACAGTAAGCGTTTTTGCATTAAAAATCTCGCAGACTATCTTTCCATTGCAGCGAAAGCAGAAGCTCATTTTAGCTTCCCATCGTAGCAGAAGATTGGCTTTTCGTTCTTAGAGTTGACGAGCAGTTCATGAGCCAATCACCGCCTTTGCAGTTAAATGCGGTTTTCGTTCTTCTAAAGGCACACTCTTAGTAGCGGCTTGTGCATGAAAGAACACCTGCAATTACCATACCATCACACTCAGAATACACCATGTTTAGCACCATGTGATGCCGAAATTCCACACAAAATACCTTCAATTTGGATGCATCAACCAAGCCTTTCATAAGTTGCCACTACTAACAAACTTATCACGCGTAATCCCTTTCTGCGACATTTCAACGAATAGTTTCAGGGCATCTGATATAATTCCATCAATTATATTAGGACACATTCCTTCAAATGCTCCTACTAAGAACAGAATAGTATGTTATGTGGCGACTTTTTGAGCAAATGCTACAAAAATAGATCTATACTAGTCAAGGTTCCTAACACACATTTTGTAGCATCAGAGTAGCAGAACTCGAAAGGGCAAACTTAGAATAGCTTTAAAAAGCGGCAACAAAATGACGGATCAGGTTAAGTTAGTCTCCGAATTGACCCAGTTAATTACCGCGGTACTGTGATTGACCCGAATCATTAACGGGGCCAAGGTCGGCTAAAATAGCTTATCCAATTCGGGTCCAATTTTGGTCCTCAGATAGTAAATTTCTCTTTATTTGGTTTGGCTTCTAAAATAGCTTCTTTTTTTTTTTTATCAGCCAAATAATAGAACCTACCTAAGTTCGGCGTATGTACACGGTATTTTACGAATGTGAACGTAGGTATCGACCCGGGTGGAATCCGACCCGTTTACACTGTTGAAATGGTTTGAGTGAGTCTAAGTCAAAATGGGTCTTTGCCACATGCTTGACATTTTGAGACATGGAACTTCATGTTGTAATAACGGGTTAATTAAGAACATTGGCACACAATAAATGTGTCTCACATTGGAGGAGCCACTACATTACCCATTACAAATGCTTGGAAATGTTGATGGGGAGAGCTCAAAAGAGACCCCACCACTTTTGACTAAGAAAACCCTAATAAAAAAGCTATGTTGTTTAATTTGGGAGAGAATATTCGTTCCCATTGTCACCAAAGGAACAAAATATTCTATGCATGGAGTGAAAATGCATAACTTTTTAAGATAAAGAAACATGGAGAAATTAATATCCAATACACCAATTTGGTTTGAACAAATTAACTCTATGTATATGTGCCTCAATTATTTGATATCCTAGGACTAGTAAGAGTAAAATCAATTTTGCTTCTGATTAAACTTACCCCCATGCACAGCACAACTCCGAAACTCTTTTTGGAAATAATATTACCGCGTGGAAAAATTGTGTCGATTCGGAATCAAACGTGCTCTATACTCCACATCGAGTACATATATATATAGCTTTATCATCTAAGATAAGATGGTGTAATTAAAGTACTTAATATTTTTGCACCCATGCATCTAAGATATGATACCGCGTGGAAAAAATTGTGTCGATTCGGAATCAAACGTGCTCTATACTCCACATCGAGTACATATATATATAGCTTTATCATCTAAGATAAGATGGTGTAATTAAAGTACTTAATATTTTTGCACCCATGCATCTAAGATATGATAAAAAATAATTTGGAAAAATATTCTAATAATCGTCATAAGGTGTAACTCGGCTGTATATTTAGACTCATGACCACCCTACGAAAGATGCTTATGATAGCAATTTATAATGGCACCGATCGAGTCGATTGAATCCAATATTAATTTACATCTAATAGTGCATCCTAGTCAATAATATTGTCCTTAATTTCTTTACTTTTTCTTTATTAGAGAAACCTACATATGTAATAAGTGGGCAAATTAATACACAGATATTATTAAATTTTTAAATAATAATATGATGCTTAGTTGACCTAATAACCATCGATCTTTGCATAGCATATAATCTATTATATATCCCTTGTCCATTTGTTATTAATTATTATTTTATCATGATTAGAGGTGATTGCAGTTACCCGTAAGGTTGATTAGTACTCCTAGGATTAATTGAGTGTTCCCCCATAGGGTAATAATATTAATTCAAAGATTAGAAATGATCAAAAGAGTTGATTTAAAGAGCAAAAAATCAAAAGCATCATATCCTTGATTGATCTATACTTTCAATAATATAGTAGCTCTACTTACTCTCTCTCTCTCTCTCTCTCTCTCTCTCTCTCTCTCTCTCTCTCTATATATATATATATATATGCTATTAGGAGTACAGAGATCTCTTTGCGTCTAAATCGTTTTCGAGGATCGAATTTTCGAATCAATGATTAGCTCCATTAGACTTTATCTACCGTAATTGAAGCATCTAGAAAAAAAAAAAATTCGATTTTTAATATTATTTGCTTAACGATCGAAAGAATTCAAAATTAATAATTTTTAACGGTTGATATATACCGTTTTCAAGTTTAATGATGTAAAAAAATTCAAACTAAATGAAAACTGATTTGGACAATTCAACACCTTTCTCCGTGCTCTTAAGAGTACAACAACCCTGCTCTATATATATTTATATATAAAAAATTGTGAAAACATTAATACCTATGATAACAATTAGTTTTAATTACGAGTAAACAACTTCTAAAGTGATTGCGCAGAGCGTGGTGTGAATAGTAGATGGCGCTCATCTGTAGCAATTCCCAAAGTTAACAAACTTGTTGTTAAAAAAATGTGGGGGGGGGATTAAATAACTAGTTTTAATTACGAGTAAAACTTCTAAAGTGAGTGAGAAGAGAGAGAGAGAGAGAGAGAGAGAGAGAGAAAATGGGTGTGAATAGTAGATGGAGCTCAAATGTAGCAATTCCCAAAGTTAACAAACTTGTTGTTAAAAAAATGTGGGGGGATTAAATAAATAATTGTTAGGAGGATTGGGGGTAATGCGATGATTATCATCATCATTATCATTATCATTACATAATCCCCTGCCGTCCTATTCAACGACAGAGCGACGCCTGCCTCCCCTGCGGACACGCACAGTACACGCCCCCCCACACACTCCTTAGTCCTTATCCCCATTCCTCCCTTAAACAACTACTACTACTACTACGACCTGTCCCTCTTCTTATAATAATCCCCAATTATTATCATTATCATATAATTATCTAATCTTTATTTACTCCCTCTCTATAGTACAAATGATAAAATATTTAGTAGTGGGTATCTCTTTAGTTTCAAAATTCCATTGCTTTATATTTTCAACTAAGCTCTCTTGTCGTTTTTTTTGAGAAAAACATAACATGTTATCTGCTTCGTTTATTTCATTTAGAAATAAACTTAGCTGGAAATGAGAATCAATTAAAATTTCAACTTGGACCTCGGATACCAACCACCAAGCCCTTTTGACACTTGCGCCAGAGACGGTCGGTAACTAAGCTCATTTCTTTATAAGCAGTGCTGTTCATATGCTCTATTTATAGATATAAAATTTATACTTGTAGGTCTTTCTTGTTAATTTTAATTATATTACTAAAAGTCAAGTAAATTTATTAGTCTCTGAAAAAAAAAAAAAATAGCTACATTGATTGAGTCAGTCAAGGCCTCGGGAGTGTTACGTAAACAAATAAGATGGAATAAATTAAGAAAGCGAACAAGAAACTGAAATACAATAGCTTCTAGCGCTAACAGAAAATGCACGTCGAGGCGATGCAAAGTAACAACATGCGCGTCCATTGGCTCAATAGAGAGCGGCCCACTACTTTGCCAATTCCTCAACACGATGAGCAGCAGAGAGAACGTCAAAAGGTTCGTTCCGAAAAATAGTGTCATTTCTGGCACAGCAAATTATCCACCCAAGGGCCGCGACAAGGCTATGTGCCTTAAACCTGTTCGTCGGTGTCTCCTTCCCCCGCAGCTTTTCCCATATGGTATAAACGTCCTCGAGCAAGGTAGGAGTATGGAACTCTCGAGGGGATGAAACAAAGAGATACTTGGCAACCACACATTTCTCCAGTAGATGGTTTACAGTCTCCACCTCAACTCCACACAGAACAAAGATGTTATTATCAAACCATCCCATTTTACTCAGGTTATCGCCGGTAGGTAATCTCTTCTTCAAGGCTATCCGAAAAGATTTTGACTTTAGCCATAATTTTCATTTTTCAAATGCCAGACGTCGCGGAATCTAGGACTCCCCCAAATTTGATGAGTTCGTACACTAACTTAATAATAGTAAACGAACTTCCGGAGTTCCATCTCCATTGGGCCTCATTTGGGTGGCTGTTGGGAAACACATTAACAAGGTGATTTTTCGACTCTCTGATTCTTTGTGTGTTGTACTATTGGTTTTTTTTGACATCTCTCATAATCTTTCTACAACTCTATTCAGATGCAGAGTAACAATTATTGACTCGGACCTCGTTGTTATGGTCGATATACTGAAAAATATCAAAAAAACACGACTTTAGAGAGGTGGGGCCACACCATCTGTCAGTCCAGAAGTCAATAAGAAGGCCGTCCCCAATCTCACAGTGGTGAAAAATAATTAATACAATTGATCAGAAATGCAGAAGTAAAGGAAAAAAATAAAGGGACCGGTTCGCTTCAAGACCCAGAAAGAAAGAAAAAAAACCAGACCGGCCGGTTGTCCGAAGAAAAAAATTAGGAAAAAAGGCGACGCGGTCGGGACACCTCCCGGTGGAAGGGTGTCCGGATGGGCTCCAACATTTGGGACTCGGCCCATCCCCATTCCTCGTCTCTTTCCCCTTTTTTACTCCCTTCAAAGAGACCAACCCCATCAGCACCATCACACACGCCTAACAACAACAGCACAACCCTGAGAGAGAGAGAGAGGGAGGGAGAGAAGGGGCGAGGGTTTCCAAAAAAGCTACTCCCGATCGGATCCATTTCTAGGGTTTTCGAGCTCCTCCCGATACCGCGCAACACCTTCGCCCTTCACCGAATTTTGGTACCTTTCCTCTGCATCCACTCGCGATCGCTCTACTTTTCCCCCATCCTTTTTGTGTTCCGATTTTTGATGCGAGTGCTCCGCCGAGGATCGTAGGAATGGAGTCTCCCGACGTGGCTCCGAGCGGCGGCGGCGGAGGAGGTGGCGGCGCGGCCGCGAGAGGTATGGCCTCCGCCGTGGGTGCTGTGTCTCCGTGTCTTCTCTTTTCTTCTAGGGTTTTGGCTCATCGGTGGGTTCGGCTTTGGTTTACAGGTTCGGATGACGCGCTCTACACGGAGCTGTGGCTAGCGTGCGCCGGGCCCCTGGTGACGGTTCCTCGCCAGGGGGAGTTGGTCTTTTACTTCCCCCAGGGTCATATCGAGCAGGTATGGGTATATGCCCCTCCGATTCGAAGTTTTTTCTTCTTATTTTGGACTTTTTTTTTTCTTTGATTTTTTTTTTTTTCCCTTTTTTACTTTATGCTGCTCAAATTCGAGTTTGTGTTGTTCTTCGACGAGTTAGGTGGAGGCATCGACGAATCAGGTGGCAGTTAATAAGATTGCGATGTACGATCTTCCGCCAAAAATCCTTTGTCGGGTGCTCAACGTCCAGCTTAAGGTAATTTTCCGAATTTGTTCGTCAGAAATTCTCTCCTTTTCATTTTGGTTTTTGAAAGAGAGAGAGAGTGACAATAGGGTTTATACATGTTGATCTTTGTTGGCTTTGTGTTGGATTAGGCGGAACTGGATACAGATGAAGTTTTCGCACAGGTGATGCTGATCCCGGAGGCAAATGTAAGGTCTTGATTTGGTTTCTGTTGGTTTATGTGGGAATTGAAGTACGAAAGGTTAAGTTCTGTGTATATTTGTTGGCGGCGTGGTTTTAAATTTCAGCAAGATGAGAATACTGTGGAGAAGTTGAAGCCCCCTCCACCACCGCCGAGGCCTCACGTGCACTCCTTCTGCAAAACCCTAACTGCTTCTGATACAAGCACTCATGGTGGGTTCTCAGTTCTAAGGCGGCATGCTGATGAGTGTCTTCCTCCGCTGGTTGGTGTTTGAATTAGTTACTATGTTAAATTCAGTTTTACATCCTAAAATGATCATCAATTTTGTGAGTTTGTCATGTAAGGCCTTTTTGGCCTGGTTGGAGCTTTTCCGTAATCATAATTGTTGTTTCAGTAGAGCTGTCCATAGAACTACTGGCAGCTCTTTTTCATGAAAATCCCTTTAAACGTCTAACTAGTAGAAGCTCAATTTGGAGCTGCTTTTTTTGGGGGGCTGTCCAGATATTTCGTCTGTTAAAAGCCTGACTTGTGCTACTCTAGTAGAGCGGCTGCTCGGAAGCTAGCCCAAACAACCAACTACTGACTTTTTAAACTTTTCTAACTACTACTTGGTTTTTCTGTTAACCAGGATATGAGCCAGCAGCCTCCAACACAGGAGCTGGTGGCAAAGGATCTGCACGCGGCGGAGTGGCGATTCCGCCATATATTTCGTGGTAACAACTGATTGCTGATGCTAATTATTATAAGTACCTTCATAATTTATCCTGATGAAATCTCGTAGATGGTAACATGGGGATGTATGATGTCTTCTATTCATTGGATTCTAAATGCTTGATGATCTGTTGCAGTAATATTAGTGAAAGCGCTATCACCACTTTGTTTTTTGCTTTTTTGGATTTTGATACTGGGTTCGGATAAACCTACTTTTCTTTCACATTTGAATTGTGACTTTAGTAGTTGTTTGCAATCACAGGTCAGCCAAGGAGGCATCTGCTGCAAAGCGGCTGGAGTGTATTCGTTAGTTCCAAAAGGCTTGTGGCTGGGGATGCTTTTATCTTTCTAAGGTGGAGATAGTTTTTGCGTTTCTTTTTTTCTTTTTATTCTTTTACCCTGACACAATGTTTTTATCGTTCATTGGTATTGAAATCAATGCAGAGGAGAAAATGGTGAGCTTCGTGTTGGTGTGAGACGGGCTATGAGACAACTTACCAATGTCCCACCTTCAGTCATTTCTAGCCATAGTATGCACCTTGGTGTCCTTGCAACTGCATGGCATGCTATAAGCACAAAATCCATGTTCACTGTCTACTACAAACCCAGGTGTGTTTTCATAATTCAGTGTCTTCAATTGAAGGATAAATGAACTAATGGAAATTTTGGTAGTATACGCTATTATCAAAATGAAGAAACTAACTTTTTTTTATTGATTTAATTTAGCCTTAGCTAATAATGAATATTGTCTAACAGGACGAGCCCATCCGAGTTCATTATTCCATACGATCAATATATGGAATCTGTTAAAAACAACTATTCAGTAGGGATGAGATTTAAAATGAGGTTTGAAGGTGAAGAGGCCCCAGAACAGAGGTATTACCACTTGTTTTGTGACAGTTCTTTATGCAGATGATAATTTCTCAGACAATTAATCTTTTGCTGGTTATGTCTGATAGGTTTACTGGTACTATTGTTGGTATCGGAGATGTCGACCCAGTTATGTGGTCTGGATCAAAATGGAGATGCCTGCAGGTAGTTAGCCTTTATTATTCTTAATTGCTTACAAAACTCATGTTTTCTCTAATTGCTATCTTGTTTATTGATCGTTGAATTTGTAATTTAGGTTCGATGGGACGAGACATCGTCTATTCCCCGTCCAGATAGAGTTTCTCCTTGGAAGATAGAGCCAGCTTCAACTCCTCCTGTTTATCCCCTTCCAATTTCTAGGGTTAAAAGGTCTAGACCGAATGCTTTGCCCAACTCCCCTGATTCATCTGTTCTGACAAAAGAAGGTAAAAGACTATTACTCAATTTTTAAAAGTTTGAAATTTTGAATTGCTAAATTGGTGTGAGATTTACTCAAATTTCCTTTTCCTTGTACTATGCTAACCTTTGTAGGTGCAATCAAAGCGAATGCAGACCCTTCCAAAACTCATGCAATTTCCAGGGTTCCAGAAGTGGTGGGTGTTAGGAGCAACATAACTGATAGTAATGAGTCGGACACTGTTCAGAAACCTTTAATATGGCCACCACCTCTTGATGAAGAAAACAATGATGCAATTTCTTCTCAGAGAAGGTTATGTTCAGATAGTTGGATGCAGATGGGCGGCAGGCACGAAACCAGCTATAAGGATATAGTATCTGGGCATCAATCCTTTGGCAATAACCCACGTGGTTTTTGTTTGCAATTTTTTGAAGAGACTCCTCGTGGTCTGAATTATTCAAACAAGAACCATTGTCGAGATCATGGAGGTGGCGACCGTAACTTGCTTTCAAGCTCATACTCACTAAGGCCTTCAGAATCTCCCTTGAATATGGAATCATCAAGGATGAAAGTGCCTCCCCAAAGCAGTGAGTTACCTTATTGGGACATTCAAAATATTAACTATAGTAATTCGGGAGAATTCTCTCAAGTGCAAAATCTTCGAACTGAAAACACTTCACCCAAGTGGTTAACTCAACTGCTTCCAGCTTCTCAAAAGCAACATGTGTCGCAAACTGAGATGGTGAGAACAAAAGAAAGTGGCATTTGTAAGCTCTTTGGGTTTCATCTGAATAGCATTCCTCCTGCATTTGATCAAATGAAGTCATTAAGAAACCCTAATGTCGACCCTATTTCAAGTGCTCCAACATCAGTACCGATAAAACAAGCACCAGCTGCTGAATCTGTAAGTACTGCTGCAATGGAGGGTGAGAATGCCAAGTATATTCAACAATGCACACAAAATGGTAATAAAGATGTTCAAAGCAAGCTTCAGGGTGGCTCAAGAAGCTGCACAAAGGTAATTTTTTTTTTTTTATTAAATACTTGTCTCTATTTGATGTAGATTTTATGTATTGGTAAATATATATCAGGTGCTGCAAAATCTTATCAACTTTTTCCCCCCTGTTTTTCGCATAGGCATCCAAAGGGGGAAAAAAAAAAGAACTTTTGCCTATATTGTCAGCTAAGGCAACACGGTGGAGATTGAGTTCTTAATCCATTTCCAATAACAATAGTGATGTTTTTAATATTTCTTTGCAGGTTCATAAGCAGGGAATAGCACTTGGTAGATCTGTTGACCTAACAAAGTTCAACGGCTATGATGAACTGATTGCCGAATTAGATCAAATGTTTGAATTTGAGGGCGAATTGATGTCTGCAAACAAAAAGTGGCAGATTGTGTATACCGATAACGAGGGTGATATGATGCTTGTTGGAGATGATCCTTGGGAGTAAGATCATCTCTTGGCATGCTTAATTTTATAGTCAAGTTATTCATTGCTTTTTCTCGTGCTCACTCTTGTTGTTCTTTTCTATCTGCAGAGAATTTTGCAGGATGGTCGTCCGCAAGATTTTTATATATACAAGAGAGGAGGTTCGGAATATGAATCCAAGGTCCTTGATCCCAAGAGCTGAGTCATCTCCAGCTGGTGCTGAAGGAAATGCGGCTGCAAAAGAAACGAAGGCTCACCCGCTTTCGTCAACAACTAATTTGGAGAACTGCTAGATCTACCTCCTAGAATAGGTACATTTTTTTGTTCCTTCATCTTTATTACAATTAGTTATAGCTGTAATAAGTTTTCTGAAGTATTAAGTAAACCGAAAGCAGCATTGTGTTGATGTCTCAGAACTTGACGAGTTTCTGTTGGCACTGTGAAGATTGTGGTAGTTTTTGAGTGGCATAATATGATTTATAGGAAAAACAATCAGTTTCACATAATCTGTGTCTCTAATGTATCAATGATTAGTTGAAGGATGATCAGATTTTATTTACAGCAAATACTTTATTCATAGAAGACTTTGTTATGCATCTTCTTCTTTTTTTCCACCTTCCTTTGTTCTTAACATTTTCTGATAGTTTTTTCGAGTATCAATATATACCAGCGAAAAGGATAGGCACATGAATGTGGCGGGTCTACCTTTGAGCTTATCCTTCCATGTGGAGAACTTGAACAGAATGGAACTCATCTTTTGTTCTGATTTTGGCTTTTTGTAGGTTTTTGAAGCAGAATTGATGTGGAAGTATCTCTTTCTTCCACTCGTTGGTGGGACCTTGTTGAGTTTTTATTAGATGTCAGTTGGTAAGCCCCATCCCCTTCTTCAGCTAGGTGTCCTTCTCATCTAATGCGCAATTGCTATTAGGTTTGTGTATGTTTGTTCTCAAGCTATATAGGGCCAACCCTGTTTCCTTTTGTCATCCATTATGTATGTACATATAGATATATATCTCAATATTTAGTTTACATATAATGGTTGAGTTAACCCATCTCTTGAATGAGAGCTCTTCCTTATACTTAAAAACTGCAGAATCTTTGTTGTAACCGCCGTTTTGTTTGTGTTCTATTAAAAAAGCATTGCATCTTGAGATAAAATGTTTGGTCAGTATATATACACATAACATAGATATAGTGGAACGTATGCTATTTCTTTTTTGGAATGTGCTTTCTCTTATTTCTGCATCCTTATCTTGGATTGCCTGTTCCTGGTGGTTCACTTTCGTACAGTTTCGTCTTGACATATAGACAAAACACCATGTAGGGTCCATAGATTATGTGGATTAGGGGTTTTCTCTGGTGTGGTTATGTTGGATATTGCTCCTCAGTTGCCTTAACCGTATGTGCAAGGGAGGAGTGTTTTTGAGGAGAAAAGGTGAGCAATGATATGGACCACAAAGAGAGCTTTATACGTGAGAGATAAAGAGATGATGGTCTACAAGATAAAGGCAACAGCAGTGGTCCTTTTCTCTTTCTTTGGGTTTTCTTAATTATTATTAGTTTTCTCTCAATGGTGTTGGAATCTTCATTTCATTAGGGGGATGGTGGGGACCCTGTTGACAGGGCTTTTTTAAGGTAGTGAGTTGGTCCCACAATTTTGGTGGTATGATCGACTCCTTTTGGTGGGATGTTGGTTGTTAAGGAAAGCTGGTCTCTCTTCTTTTTCTTTTTTCTTTTCTTTTTCTCTTTTTTTTTTCTGTTGCACCAGGAACAGTGAGGCAGTTCATTATCAGAAAACTTTTCTGGGCCTCCTTTTTGGCCTCCTCTCATGGCTCACTACCTAATGTTTCCCACTGTGCTTTATGTAAAGTTAGAGAGAGAGAGAGAGAGAGAGAGAGAGAGAGAGAGAGAGAGAGAGATGATGATTATGGGTTCATGAGCAACTAATGGATGATTGTGGTGGTGGGATATTTGTATGACTAATGGAGGGAGCAGTATCTATATCTTTTTTGAGGAGTTTTTAAGGTTACGGTGGGGTCTTTTTTCTTTCTTTTGTGCTTTTTGGGTTTTTGGATGATGATGATGATTTGGGAAGTTCTTTTACTTTCAAGAGCCAGATTTGAATTTCAAATATAAGTCCAAAAGGCCGGTTGAGTTTAGGAAGGTTTGCAGAAAACTCTTTCTGGGGATGGATGCTTTTTGTTTTCCTTCCATTTTCTTGACTGCAGTGTTCCTGTTTGTTTCAGTTTTATCCTTGCAGTTTAGGATGTGCAGCATGTAGAATTTGCAAGGGTAAAACTACCAAGAAAGTATATTCTCAAATTTCGCAGAAAGACGTTTGGTGGGCGCATTTAGGAAGTTAAAACCTGCAGTTTAGGAATTTATAATAATAATAATAATAATAATAATAATAATAATGAAGGGTGAAATGTTGGAATTTATTGAAAATCTGTGAACTTTGTGTCTCGTGTGTCTTGCAGCATGTTATCTGAATCGCTCCTATAATTGCTGTCACAGGGTGTGGTGGTAATAATATGCAGTTCTTTTATAGGAGACCGTAGACCTTATCACGTGAAGGGAAAGGGTGGGGGGGGAGTCGATGTTATTGTTCACGAGAAAAGTCTTTTCCCAGTCCGCATGAATTAATATTATTAGCCTCAATAATGTGTATCGCATGGTGTCACTCGTGAATTATGCAGCAACAGGACATTCTCGTACGCTTGCCCACTTTTTGTTGCCCATTACAAAGACCTTTCTTTCTCGTTCGTTTCCTTCCGCCCCACACGTAAAGCATGTGTTTAAGAGAGAGAGAGAGAGAGAGAGAGAGAGAGAGAGAGTTTTCTAAGTAATGCGAGGGAGTTAAACCATGAGGGTGGTGGGAGTCGACCAGTGTCCTAAAATAAATATATTGGGAAAACTTTAAATACCACTCAACTCAACGTGATTTCGTATCTTTTTTGCTTTACTATCGTGTAGTTTAAAATATATCAATTTAGTGCCATATGATTTTTTTTTTATTATCGATTTTACTAACAAAGTTAAAACTAAAGGATACTAAAGTGAAATATTAACGGGGGCAGTTATCACAGGATATTAACTTATATATATTTTAAATCGTAGGGTACTAAAGTGAGAAAGTGCAAAATCTCGCAAGGGTTGTATTTAAAGTTTAAGATATTTTATACTAGCTATAAGATTTAGTGGTGGTGGTAATTCTCGTCCTCGGAAGCTCTCTATTTTGGAGACGACGACACGGAAAATTCCTCTAGCTTTAACCATCACAAAGCATATTTTCATTCATGAAGAAGAAAATCATCATCATACAATCGAAAGAACAATTATTACGAGCCTTTCTTAAATATTTCACGAGAACCAAAGCGTTGAAATACTTTTATCATAAAAGATTAGGTACGGTGCGTGAGGCATGCAATTATGCAAAGACTCCAAATTTAAAGACAAATAATCGAAAGAACCAATCCGACTCCGCTCCGTATAATTGACGAGGAG
The DNA here is from genome assembly GCA_025177825.1 of Aechmea fasciata. Classification (NCBI taxonomy): domain Eukaryota; kingdom Viridiplantae; phylum Streptophyta; class Magnoliopsida; order Poales; family Bromeliaceae; genus Aechmea; species Aechmea fasciata. Next base: position 5,418,152 of record CM045934.1, read on the forward strand.
TGGACCACAGGTGGGTCCCCTTTGCTTTGTGGGTCCGTACAAGGGGCCCATTTAATCATAACCAATAGGACCGGTCCGGTGCATGACTCGGACCATGGGAGCCCAATGTTATGTATTGTCCAACAACTCCATCCGATTCATTAGTCCGAGCTACATTTAGACGGGCTTGGTCCTGGTCCGGCCTTTTAGTCATACTCCGTATTTGGAATGTTTCCCAAAATGGAAAGTTATATATATATATATATATATAGAGTCCATTACTATACTCTTATGAGTATAGATCCTCTTTACTCATAAATTTTTGACCGTTAGATCTACCCTTTAATGATTTTCACCCGTTAGATTATACTATTCAACCCCTCACCCCCGCATCCCTAGGGGGCCCACTATCAACCGAACCGTAACCACTCTCATCCTAAACCGCACATTTTTTCATCTGAAGGCTAAAAACTTATGAGTACAGAGGGCTCTATACTCATATGAGTATAGTAGCCACCTATATATATATATATATATATATATATATATATATATATATATATATATATATATATATATATATATATATATATATATATATATGAGTCCGGCTACTATACTCTTATGAGTATAGAAGCTCTTGTACTCATAAGTTTTTAGCCGTTTGATTCACCCTTTAATCATTTTTATCCGTTAGATTATACTATTCAACCAACCACCCACTCAACCCTAGCGAGCCCACTATCAATCTAACCGTAATAACTTCCATCCTAGCCGCCCATTTTTTCATCTGAACGGCCAAAAAGTTACGAGTACAAAAGACTCTATACTCATATAAGTATAGTAACCACAGCCTCTATATATATATATATATATATAACCGTAATCACTTCCATTCTAGCCGCACATTTTTTTATCCGAACGGCCAAAAAGTTACGAGTACAAAAGACTATACTTATATAAGTATAGTAGCCACAGCCTATATATATATATATATATATATATATATATATATATATATATATATTGAATGCCACAGCACAACATTAGAGAGGCGTTTGGACTTTAGATATGTAAACATCTTGCTCAGGCGCGCCTTTTTTGTTTGCTCAAGGAGCATGCAATGATTGATGAGTGTACAGAATGACTGTATGTTTACAACGACGTATTTCAGAAGCGGGAAATTCTCCTATAGCATAAATTAGCAGCATAGACACTTGGTGAAAATGTGGAAAGAATGGTCGCACAATAACAGTTACATCCTCAGAAACAGAAAGATTGAGGTAAACAACATTGTGAATAGTGCAGCTTCGGCGAATTCTCAGCGTAAGGAGTGATCCGCGGGTATTGCGGAGCCATTCTGAAAAAGATCAGCTTCAACAACTTCCGAGTTGAAGCCATTCTCAAAGAACGCTGAATGGAGAGCTCTTACGCACTGCTTGGCCTCGCAATCGTGGACAACCAGCGAAATGTTCACCTACGCAACATTACACGTTATACGTAATCATAGGTTGGCAAAGCTCTAATTGAATTTTCATAGGATTGCTTTCGACCGAAGCTGCTCGTAGACAAGCTCCAACAGCCTTTTCATTTAAATTCTCCTGACCGTATTTTCAACAGAACTTCTGGTGCTGGGGTGTAGTAGAAGCTTAATTTATTTTGGGCCACAGCCAAAAGCTTCAAAATTTTTATTTGACAAACACCTTTCTCATGCTTCTCAAATAGAGAATCTATGTTATTGAAGCAGAAGCCAGAAAAAACAGCACTAATATACCAAAAGGGAAAAGAAAGAAAAGAAAAGGTACCTTCGATGCCCCTTGCGAGATCATTTGAACATTTACTCCATTTTTCCGTAGAACATTAAATGCCTAGCAAGCATAATGATAAACACAGCAGATGTGACAATCGGAAAAGAGCCAGAGGAGGGAAAAAAGAAGAAGAAGAGATGACTTTTCCTTGTCATACCTTTTCTAGTACTAAAGAAGAGCGCTGCACATTTCCAATAAGGGAGATTATCGATCGGTGCTGAAGGAGGTGAACTACTGCTATTTTCTCAAGCTCTTCAACCACATGATCAAGTTCCTGCCCCCGGCCCCAATAGAAATACAAAAGAAACTAACATTGCGAAAACAAAAGCAACTTAACTAAACAATGAAGAATATATGTTTTTTGTTTTTTCGTCACAGCCCTGGTAATTGGATTAGTTCTGAACCTGTTTGAGTCAAACACTTGCCTGCTGGATTAGTTCTCTACTCCACAGTTTTGACGGATCTAAGGTTAAGGAAATACTGACTTCGCTAGTTGCCACACTATCAACAGAAATGCCCAATTCTTCAAATATGGAAAAAACCTGTATGCAAGCAAAAAAAAAAAAAAAAAAAAAAAAAAAAAAAAAAAAAAAGAATTTATAAAATATTAGAAAAAAATTACAAAATAATCAAGTGAGCGATGGAATACTCTACCTTTGCTAGAAAGCCATACTGCCCAAGCATTCGGGTGCTCACGATATCCAACATGGTAACATTTGATTTCAAAACTATACTTGTCAGTATAGCCTGAGCAATTTTAAGACAAAGAGGTTGCTTAGTTGAGACTTTACTGCCAATGAATTGTCAGTGATACAAGGAAATGCTCCTACAAACCTCACTCATATCTCTTGCTTTAGTGATCAGGGTACCCGGAGCTTGAGGGTTGTATGAATTCTTAACCCTAACTGGTATGTCACCTTCTCTAGCAGGTCGCATTGATTGTGGGTGCAAAACCTGATAATTGGCAGTTGTAATCTCTAAGGAAGAATAATGATGAAAAATGAGGCTAATAGGTCAATAATATTGAAGAAACATATCCTGATAAAGATGAGGCATCAATTCACTAAGCATAGTGTTTAAAAATTCGACAACACTGGAAAGTACTAACACTCAATCTTAGTTACCTGCGCTAGTTATTAAACATTTTTACCTCTTTAAAGACAACACTTATCCATGGCATTCTCAACTCAGGTAAACCTAATTTTATAATTTGTTGTATCTTATTGACCTACATGTGGGATCGTAGAGCAATTTCAACGTTTATAGGCATCCTACAAGATATTTCTCCACCTGAAGGTAACAAACTATTAAACAAGGCACTAAAACGCTGCTTCACTTCAACCATCCTGCTAATTGCCAACAATGAGAACCATAGGGCATTCATGTTCTTATGACCATCCTATCAAATTTTCCTTCAAAATTCTAATGTACATGGAACAATAAAAATGAACATGAAAAGCAGGAACAACGAAAAAGGGCATGAAAAGCACTAGCACCTAGCTCTGACGTTTCCTGCTGTAAAGTAATCAATTGAAGGCAGTGGAATATAATAACTATTTACTTTTGCTGAATCTCCACGAGAAGAGGGAAAAACATTGCAACCAATTTAGAAAGTAAAATGAAGAAGTAAAAGACAAACATGCCTGTGCACCAAAATAGGCAAGTTCAGCCGCCTCTTCGAATGTCAAATAAGGTACAGGCTTCGCATTTGTGTGGATGTTAGGATCACAAGTCAAAACACCATCAACATCCTTCCAAACCTGTCACAATTTACAAATTTGGCTATCCCATTCATAAATTTAGAATAAAGGAAGGCATAGCACAAGATCAAAGACTAAATGATAATAAAAAATCGGTTAGAACAATGAATAAATAGTTAAGTTACTTCAAGAAGTGTAGGAATAACAAACTATCAAAAGAAAACAAGATAATCATTAATTTTTTTTATAAGTGCTTAGTTTCTACCATCCACTGACCTGAATTTCCCGTAATCCCAAGGCTTTACCAATGGTAGTAGCTGTCAAGTCACTACCACCCCGGCCGAGGGTAGTGACAGCACCAGATTTCCAACCCTGAGATTTCAAGAAATTACATAAAGAAATCAGATGAGACCCAAAAAAAGTCCTCAAAATGAAATGTTTAGTTTGACATCGGAGACCTTTCCAAGGAAACCGGTAACAATAGGAATTGCGGGATCACTAATCCAGTCCCCATGTAACCGTTTTGCAACAGCAGGGTAAGTTGCTTCCAAGATATCAGCATTCGTGAAGTCGTCAGTTGTTATAAAACCAATATCAAACGCATCGTACTGCAAAATAGTTTCAGCCATAAAGTTGTTACTAGTTACAACCAGCGCTAACAATGAACCAAAATGTAACAGCAATTGTAAATTAAGAGACACTCTTAGTATTAGTATACTAACAGCTGGCATGACATCGAATTCTTAGATGGATAAAACAATAGTTATACAGCATCAAACACTCTCCAACCTCTTGAACATTGCAAAATTTATTCATAAATCATTTACCCGAATGGGCATCCAAGAGTGTTTTTCTGTAATAGCTGGAAAACTTTAGGCACACAAATGCTGCTGATATACGAACACAGCTTTTCTCTTTTTAAGATAAATGACATGATTCAAAGTACCTGCTGTGCTTTGCAGCCAACTTTGTTCAAATATGCCGCGAAAATTCTTGTGGACATACATTCTCCAAATGAAACTAGGTAGTCTCTCGTTCGAAGTGTCAGCTCTTTCATCATGGAAATACCTTTCAAAAGTTGCTCCAGCTCATCCAACAAAACTGCAAAGTTTCAGAGCAGAAAACCATGATAAAAAAGGATAAAAGTTTCTGTTCTGAGACAAGTACTGAGAAATCAGCTAGACGGTCAATAATTTTTTGTTCTGGCATCTCCAAGTCTCTCAAGCTTCATAAAATATATTCTGACATTCATGAGTATTTCATACATGATCTTCTAGTCTTTAAAAGTTTGTGCATGAATACCTCCTGTTTGACCATCGGTTCGATTGAGAATTAAAGTTCAAAGTATCTAAACAACCATTTATTTACCCTTGAGATCCCCAAAAAAGAGACACCGTCAACAACAGTCAGCTCTATGTACATGTTTTGTAAGCAAGAAAATGATCAGGCACTGCAGTACTCACCGATGATCAGGAAAGAAACATTGCAAGTCAAACCGCTGCAATGTTTCTCGATAGGGAAACTAAGTAGCAGAACAAAATGAGACAAAATAAAAAAATAATAATAATAACTAACCAGATATAACAGATCTATCAACTCCAAGCTCGTCTACCGTCCTGAACGAGGTGAAACAATAAGTACATTACATAGAGAAAGATCACATTTTCCGGACAATACATAACCAAAAAAGAAAAAGGAAAAATAAAATGGCATACTTGAGATGCAACTCTTTTACGAAGCTCAATTCATCGATTTCAGACACATTGGTCACACCACAACTGACCGCCTTCTCCCCAGCCTAAAATCAAACAGACAACTTAGTAATAACAATGTAAGAATTACTTCCCAACAAAAATTACTACTTAATTTGCAAAGCAGGGCACCATAATTTACCAGCAAAAGCTTATTCGTCGTCTTCCCCATCGCCGACAGAACGACCACCGGCCATTCTTCGGGAAAGCTGAGGATGAGCTCGGCAACTTCCCGCATCCGCTCGGCCGATGCGACGGAGGACCCGCCGAACTTCATCACCACGCTCAGCTGCTGCGAAGCACTTCCATCGGCTTGAACAGACGGCTGGCTGAGCGCCACTCCAGCCTTCTCTGCTACCGCCGATGCGGCGGCGTCTCTCTCGCAACATACCTTTAAGCCTCCTCTTCTCCTCCCATAAAACCCTTCCCTCCTCAAATAGATCAACCTCGAAGATGAGCCCAATTTGAGCTTATGATGTGAAGTGCTCGAGATGAGAGAAAGAGAGCTTAATGAATCCCTAGTGGAACCAGCACAGTGAGATCTAAGCCCAATTTGGAAAGCTACCGACATTTCCAACTCAAAAGGTGGTAAAAAAAGACCCCTTTTCCTCACTGATCCTGCACCAACATTTGCACAAAGTTGTTGCCATTGGAATCAAAGCCTTAATAAAAAGATTTACATTTTGCAATAGCAGAGATTGAAGCATAGAAATGTGAATGAAAATGGAGGTAAAAAAAAAAAAAAAGAGAAAAAAAGAATCGTAACATCCCCAAAAAGATCGCAAAATTGGTATACTAACGCAAGCGGAGATCCAAAAAGCTTCGATTGTTTGCATCGAATCGTACCTGGAACTCAAATCAATGAGAGAGAGAGAGAGAGAGAGAGAGATATGAGATTGGAGATTAGGGTTTGGATTCGCTCTCCCTCTCCTCTTTCTCTCGTTCCGCGCGGTGTCGAGAGCGAGAGAGCGAGAGAGAGAGGCGGCGCCGCGGCGGGGAACGGGGGGATTAATAAATAAATAATAAAAAAAAATGGTTGGGGGGTCAAAAAAAGGGGGAAGTGAACGGAACGGAAAGGAACGGAACGGAACGGAAACAGCCACGCTCCATCTCTCGGGATGGACGGTCGCGATTCGAAGCTGACGTGGCCACCATTACGCGGCGTGCCGTGGGAGCCGACGAGGCGTTCTTTTGTCGTTTTCTCGCTTTGGTTATTACTTTACTTAAGTAATAATAATAAAATAAAACAACAAGTATCTAAAATTTCTAAAAAGAAAATAAGAAAAAAAAAAGAAGCTATAGTTGGTCCAAAAGAGAGTGTGGAATTTATATATATATCTTTTGTTTTAAAAGCTTACAAATTTTCAACAAAATAAGAATTAACATTTGGCTCTTGAACGAAGGAGATATAACTTTTTTTTTTGTAGCAATTCTCTTTCTTTCTTTTTTTTATTTTTTATTTTAACTATCTCATTTAAATTTAGTTTTCTATGATAAATAATTAAGGCAATTACATTAGGGGGTGGTGTTGATGGTAATGGACCTAATGGTAGGGTCGTCTAAAAAAAAGATGGAATCGATCAGATGAATTATAATAATTTCTGATACAGGATGATCTTACACGGCACCAGTTGATTTATGTACGGAGAAATTGAGTAGTTGAGGGGTCCCAAAAAATCTAAGTCAAAAACCTGAGTCTCAATCCAACTGCTCAGATGCCGACATAATTTTTCCACTCCGCTATTTGAGTCGTTTGGTATTAAGCCTCATTTACTGCGACTCGATTGGTTCGCAATTTGTAATGTTTCGATAATTTTTTTATATTTGAACAAAATAACTCTAATAGATAGAATGGAATTAGGTAAAAAATATATAAAAATGTATTTCTGTATTTTCAGATGAGACTGGATCTAGTTCATTGCGATACACGAAACGTGATATTACATACGAAAACAAATAATATATTTTCTTATTGGATTTTTCCACTATATGTAATAGAACCTTAGAGCAATCCAATATGAAGTTTTAGGATATATCTAAAAATACTATCTGAATGGAACTATTATTAGCAAAAGAATATTGTTAATTTGTTATACTAAATTAACATCAACATCTTCATACTCATGATGGAGAACCAATACCTTTATAACTAGAATTTGTATTTTTTTAGAATCTAAAAACCCTATTTAACTCTCTATATCACATCTAACTATACCTAACGGAGTTGGCTAAAAACTTAATAATTAATAACCAAGGTCCCATGTTCAAAGCCTGATTGTATTTAAGCACAGAATATTTTTGGTTCTCAGTGTTGCTGCATTTTAAAGTAGAGTAGTTGCTTCATAAGCAAAGGAAAATAAAAACATTTGAAGATCCCTATGACAGCATTTTGCTGCAACTCTGGAGCTCATCTTAACTTTCTCTTAACCATCTGAAATGCCAACTCTTTGTTTGCTAAAAGAGACTGAACAAAACCACAGCATGTAAGTGACTTAATTTTGAGTTAACTGGAACCACCACTGTAGATTTGCAAAACAAACCATAATTCTTTCGAGGATATAAGCAACAAAGACAAAGGCGATCGCTTGCATGCCAAACAAAGAAATTTCAAGTTAAATTAGGTCTGTTAATTAACTAAAAACTTGCTGAGGAAATTGATTACATGACAAGCTGCGACAATTTGTATTGACACCAACAGAGAACATGATTTAACAGAAAAGGATCTATGCTAGCACTAGGAAGGAGAAATTTTCACTGTCACTGAAAAACCAATTTGTGAGATTAGAGACCGACGGATAAACAAACTCCTCCTCGGTAGATCATCACCGTCGATTCTTTCGAAATTCTTCCTCGACCAACCTCTACCTTACATTGCATCTTGAAAGCCAGCAGAGTGCATGAGTACTGCTTTGATTTCTTCGGGCAAAACCCCAGGCCCGTCTCTGCATTGCTGATTGAGTAAAAGAAGGAAAGCATCAGAAAATATAGCTCATAACACAGGAAAGGTGTGTTAGTTCTCCACTATATCCGTGCGGCTGTCCATAAAAAGCATTAACAACACCTTTCTCGTCGAGACCACAGCTTCCTGCCCAGGCGCAAGCAGAAATTTCAAATTTGAGTTTCTGCTTTGGGACCCAAAAGCTCATATTAGTTTTTCGCCACGGCAAAACTCTATACTTTTGTTCGCAAGAAGCCGAGCTGCTGCTTCTCAGAGCAGAAAAGTTGGTCAAGAGCCCCGACCACACAGGCACTATATAAGCTCATTCAGCTAATGCTATCCAAATGCTTTTATGCTCCTTTTCTAACTAATTAGAGAAGTTATTTCAAAAGCTAGGTCATAGAGGCATTATATCAGATGGAGAGATATAACAAACCTCAGCACGGAAAACATCCATTGCGAACCCATTAAAGCAGCTGATGACGGCCTGTTGGACGTCAAGGCCAAGGTTGTCAAGGGCCCTCATCGTGGAGAGCAATAGGCCCGGTCGGCGAGAGCAGAACATGTGGATATTAACCGCTCGCCCTTCTCTTACCCTGACTTCAACCTGTGTGTCGGAAACAACATGATTACCAAAAGTAAATTATACATAACCAGAATTTAAATTGTAAATTATGTAACTCAATGAGTTATGTTGATTGAAGTTGGAACATTTCCAAATTGCAGCTTACAGAGACAATATTTAAACTTACCAAATACTATTCATTTCAGTAAAAACTTAACCGATAAAAGAAAATTTAGGAATAGATTAATTAGTGTGTACCACCTTGAGGTACATATGAGGAAATGCCTAAGTTATTGCATTGTGGTAAGTAAGAGTACAAGGGGCCATGCAAAACCAACTAACAAACTATATAGAACCAAAATCAGAAACCATTTGTTAATATTAAATATCCTGAAGTCTTTCTCATTATTAAATTTCAACAAGCACAAAAAATAGAAATGAAAATATATGCACGATTAACAGTTTCTAAAGAAATTATTAGATTTGTAATAGTAAATTTTTACGATTAATACGTCAATTAAAACTAACCCTGGCTGGTTGACTAGTTGGGCTCGGTAATGAACTCGGGCATAGTTCCTCCTTGACACGACTTGGGAGAGTTTGTGGTGTCGGAGTCAAAGGGTGAAAGCTTGGGGTAGGAGTCGTAGTATTAGAACCAGGCACTGAAGAGCTTGAAGGCATCGACTCGAGCTCATTGTGAAGGTCATTGATCCTTTGTAACAGTTCCTTCAAGTAGTCGATCGCATCGCCTAGAATCGAAGCTCTATCCATCTGTCAAGAAAGAAGGATCTTCACATCTCCATTATGATAAAATGTTTGTCAAAAAAAAAAAAAAAGGCGCCAAAGGAATGTGTCCACGTATTTTCACCAACAGCTTACTCGTAACACCAATGCGATATTACAACTTACAAGGTTAATAAGGCCATGCAACAGGAACTAACAGAATTATAAATTCTTAAGCAAGTTGACAAGAGGGACCACACGCAAACCATAAAGTCTATAGATCTAAACTAATATTCTCCAAATCAAAAAGGCCAAAACCATTAGAAAATTCACTGCACTTGAAAGTAAATTAGTAAAGCCTCGAAAGCCCCGCACCAATATTTACTGAAACCTAGAACGAAGTACCAGAAGGGGTCAGTACAAATTTAGTCCGTGAACCACTTTGATCTTGACTTCAACTGGAGCAATTCACTCTGAAGATTGTTATATATAATAATTTACTCCAAAGATCGTTCTATATAATAATTAAGTACTTGTAATAATCAACTATCCGAACAAGGCGCCACCTGCGTACCGTCATCAGGCATTCCGTTGTTTTTTTTTTTTTTGAGAGAGAGAGAGAGAGATAGGTAGCACGCTACCTGCTTCGTTTATTTCATTTAGAAATAAACTTGGCTAGAAATGTGAATCAACTAGGATTCAAATTTGGGTCTCGGGATCCAACCACCAAACCCTTTGCCACTTGCTCTAGGGACGGTCGGTCAGGCATTCTGTTGTTAACATCAAAACTCCGAGGACGATACCAAAACAAAGATCAAACCTCAAGGACCAGATTAAAACTCGAGTATAAAATTGAAATTGGCGTTAAAACTTCTAGGACTAAAATATTACAACTGACAATCTGATGATGGATTCCCGAAATTCGAACTGTAAATTCGCAATCAACCCTATGAAGAATTATTGGAAATTAACTACTAAAATTCTCACCTTGCTTATCTTCGGAACGACTGATCTTAGCATGTAAAGCCGATCATTCAGCTTCTTCCTCCTCCTCCTCTCGGCCATCAAATTTTTTGCAGGAAGGCCCTTCTTGTTCTTCCCTTTCCCACTCCCACCACCCCTAGCACCACTCCCACTCGCTACACTATTCAAATTCACCTCACTCCCCACTCCACTATTCCCTACACCCCCCTCCTCCTCATCCTCCTCCTCCTCCTCGTCCCCCTCCCCCTTCATATTCTCAACGTCCTCCGAATCATAATTCAAACCCGAGCCATCAATACTCTGATCCCCGAATTCATCATCCTCATCCCCATTCCCCCTCCACCGCTTCTCGGGTCCCGGGCCCACGGGCAAATTGTGCTTCAGAGCGGCCGCGGCCCGTTTCTGGAACAAATTGGGCCGGGCCCCGACGGGGGGGACGATCTCGAGGGGCTTGAGCGCCTTGGGCCGGTTCGGGAACGGGGGAGCGGCGGCGGCGGCGGCGGGGTGGTCGAAGGGGGCGAAACCCGTTTGATGAAATGCCAGAGCGGGGTTTCCGAGTTGGGGGCTAGGGTTTGGGTCGGGGATGGGGAAGAGGGAGGCGGCGGAGGCGGGGTCGGGGAGGTCGAAGGGGGAGGCGAATGGGTTGGAGGCGCCGCACAGGGGCCACGCGTCGTGGTGGGAGGAAGGGAGGAGGGGGAGGGGGAAGGGGAGGGTGAGGAGGGGGTCCGGATGGTGGTGGTGGTGGTGGTGGTGGTGGTGGGGGTGGGGGTGGGGGTGGAGGTCGAAGTCACCGGAGGGGGGAGGGTCGGAGCCGAGGAGCCACGCGGCGGCGGCGGCGGCGGCGGCTTCGGCGTCGGCGTCGTCCTCGAGGAGGGACCTGAAGGTGGTGAGGCCGAGCTCCTCGTCGTCGACCCCGTCCTTTCCCGCGTCCGAGAATCCGAACGCCGCCACGGCGGCGGAGGAGGCGGCGGCGGAGGAGGTGGAGGGGGAGGGTTCCGGCCACGCGGCGGAGCCGCCTAGGCGGGAGAGCATGGTCGAGGGGGGCTGTCTTTCCTTCTTCTACGAACAAAAAAAAAAAAAAACAAGTCTCTCTCGTTCTCTCTTTTCAACTGGGGCGGAGGAAGATGATAAGGTGGTAGCAGAGAGAAAGAGAAAGTTAGAAACTACCAGAAGAAGAAGAAGAAGCAGCAGCTTATGGAAAGATGAATTTTGTTATAAAACACACACAGACACACACTCACTCTCTCTCTCTCTCTCTCTCTCTCTCTCTTGTATGCAGAGAAAGAGAGAGAGAGAGAGGAAGAACTGCAGAAACTATAGAGAAGATGAGAGATGGGAGACGCAGAGAAAGAGAGAGAGAGAGGGGAGGAACTGCAGAAACTATAGAGAAGAAGATAGATGGGAGACGCTGGGTTATAACTTACTGCAAGTCTCTCTCTCTCTCTCTTACTTCACTTTATTATGAGTGAGATGGTGAGGTGGGGTGTTGGAGGAGTTTTGAAACGCCTTGCTATGTAAGAGAGAGAGAGAGGGAGAGAGAGAGAGAGAGAGGGAGGGAGGTGTGTGGTTGTTGTCGTCTACTACTCTCTATCCTCTGTCATTTTGCTTGGTGGTAATTGCAGAACTTTGGAAATCCCAAGGCAAACCCCTGCGCGCCACCATTTTAGTCCCAAACCCCAAGTCCTTTCTTTTATTTTTTTACTTTTATTTTTTTTAATAAAATAGAGATCTTTTTTTTCTTTTTTTTTTACATTTTTTATTTAAAATTTTTTGTTTTTTAATTCTTGTCCCATGTTTACCATAACCAGTCTATATAGTGCCCATAGTACTTGTTGTTCCAGAAACCTTTTGTGATGAATATCTCAATTTATTCAACCCGGTCAAATAATATTAATTGGAGTGTAAATTGTTTACGTGTAGTAAACATTTACAAATTTCTAAAACGGCACGTTACTAACTCTGTTTCTTTTTCTTTTTTTTTCTTTTTTTTTTTCACTCTTTAGATTTTTTTAAATTTTGTTAAATAAATCATTCTCGAGAGGGAGAGAATGAAACATCAACTTTTTAACATGGAAATCACATTATCACTCCATGCATGAAGTTGCTTCTTCTGTTTTTTTTTTTTTTAAAAACATATGGTAATTAATCAGAATTCTACATCTCGGATGTCTTTTTCTTTTTTTCATCAAATACATTGATGGGCATTTCATCAATACATGTAATTTCTTTTGAAGCAAATCATTGATGGAGTACATGATCTGAGTGACCACTGATAAAATATGGCCAATTAAATTCCTCACCTTGCAGGGACCTATATATATATACATACATATATATATATATATATATATATATATATATATATATATATATATATATATATATATATATATATATATATATATATATATATATATATATATATATATATATATATATATGAAGGATAAATATAGAAAAATATTTTTTAATTTTATCAAACAGTTAAACTTAAGCATGAGATATTAAAAGCTTCTAAGGATCATATTTAATGGCCAAAATATTAATTTTATTATTATGAAACAAAGATAATAATAGTTTGGAAGAGGTTTCTAAAGCTTTCTTTTTTAGCCAGAAAATATAGTTAGCTTTCCATCGCAACAAAAATAAGCTCCAGCTTAATATTTCTATTTATTGTCTTGCAAATTAAAGATTTTAAAAAAAATTATTATCGGAGTATTTTATTCTAAATAGTTATTATCGAACAATATTTTTACAATTTGTTATCACACTAATCGGGCCTTTAATTAATATTGTTTATTAATTTTATTAATGTAAAAGTAATGATTATATATTAGTGGTATATAAGTTTGTGATAGTAAAGCCTATGGATTTAAACTTTGGTGAGGTAACCAACAGAGAGCACCTATATATCCTGTGGTGCATATTTTGCCATTTTTCAGATGGTAAAAAACATTTATTGGCTCCTTGTGTAGAAATGTTAATTTTTAGTACTGTAAAATGTGAAGGCCATGTGGCATGTTTTCTACTTATACAAAGATATATAGGTGTTTATATTGCTCATTCTATTCACAGTTTTCACAGAGAAATATATATATATATATATATATATATATATAGAGAGAGAGAGAGAGAGAGAGAGAGAGAGAGAGAGAGAGAGAGAGAGAATTCTCCACTGGTTTATCTAACTAGTCTCATGTTTCTTGTGAATTGTTGGTGCCATGGGAATTCACAAAAAGGGTCCAAATACCAATATAGCTGCCAAAAAGTTAAAAAAACAATTACTCAGAATATTTGCAAAGTAAACAAAAAAATATATTTCTTACTTACTACTGTTATTTATTTTTCCTCAATTAATCAGCAGCACAAGAAACTATATATGGTTTACTTTATGTGCATCAAATATTGAGTTACTAAAAAGGGTAATATAATCATATGTCATCCTTTAGTTTTCTAATTAAATGCAGTGGTGAAATCATAAGAGGAGGTGGGTGCTAACTGCTAACTATGAAAAGAATATTACTGCGCTTCAACTGTTGAAGTTGTTTTTTTAACTTCCTAATTATATGGGGAAAGTAAGAAAATCTAAGGCTCTCCTATAACTAGGATGAACATAGGAGCTAATGATGGATTTTAAGTAATTAGTATTAATATATATAGCTATGAGTTTTACTATTTTTTTTGCAGGTGCCCGTCGTTCGAATGCCTAGCTAGAGAAGGAAATTCAACTTAATTAACAAACTTTGGGCTAATATAATTGCCATTGTTTTTTATGACTAGCTAGCTAGAGGAGAATTAATTAATGCACATTAATTGTTGCAGATAATGAAGGTTATTAATTATACAAGTGATAAAAGAGTATGCACTAATCAATTATTAAACAATATTGAACCGTGCATGCATGCATGTTAACATAGTATATATATATATATATATATATATATATATATATATATATATACTAGAGTTCTTCAAGTATGATGAGTTCCAACTATATATATATGCTTAGTTACAAGTTAAACAATTTTTTTTATTTGATGTATACACAAAATATATATATATATATCTATAGTTTCGATCTGTATGAAGAAGTATATATATAAATAACCATGCAATATTCCCTCCCCAGAAAAGCCATGGAGACAAAAGATGTACTGTAGCTTTCCCTAGCCAAAGGGTCAAAAATGCTTAGCTTAACTTAAGCTTATGTGTATTGTAGAGAGAGAGAGAGAGAGAGAGAGAGAGAGAGAGAGAGAGAGAGAGAGGATGGATGGTGTGAGAGGTGGGTAGGTCTTATATAACGTCCGGATGAGGTCATGAGTAGGCGTTATGAATGCCAAAGGAGACAATTGTAGAGAGAGAGAGAGAGAGAGGGAGAGAGAGAGAGAGAGAGAGAAGGGGTGGGGAATAAATTTGAAGGAGGGGAAACCCAAGTATCTCGTGAGAGCTCTAAACACCTCACCAAAAAGAAGATTCCACGTTAAGCCACGCATATTATACACCTCTCACCTCCACAGCTAGCAAAAAGATAGATAGAGATAGAGTGGGAGAGGAGTGTTACAAAATTAAACTTTTACCATGCATATATGATGCCATGCAAATCATCAATCCCAGGCCTCCCCGTGTTTTTATCCTTAATTTCTATATTCGAGCAAGCGTGCATGTGTTCTAACTTCGAAGGTAAAAAAAACCCACATAAATTAAACATTCAGTCTATACGTCATGACTTTAATCTCTGCGATTTGAATTGGTAAAAATTAGAGAAAATAGTAAAATTAAACTCTTATCCTTCTGCGCATATATATGGTTACATAATCTTTTTTTCCTTTTTTTTTTTTTTTTTTTTTTTAGAAATAGATAGCATATATATATATATATATATATATATATATATATATATATATATATATATATATATATATATATATATATATATATATATATATATATATATATATGCTAACCGCTTTGTTTATTTCATTTAAAAATAAACTTAGCTCGAAATCTGAATCAACTTGGATTCGAACTTGGAACCTCGAATATCAACTATAAAAGATCAAATCTTTTGCCACTTGTGTTAGGAACGGTCGGTTATATGATTACATAATGAGTAAAGACGAAGCAAATTATTAAGCATAATTGGTTTTTTTTTTTTTTTTTCCTTTGGTGACCTCGTTTCAATTGCATAGAACATGTGATCACAAAACCTGTATCCTTCAAAATTTTGCTGTGTTTCTTGCATGGACTCCGTGTACACGGAGATGTTGAATTCTACGATGAAGATGAGGAGATGATGAAGAGAATAAAATTAAACTAGCTATAGTTAGAGATGAAGAGGGACAAGTGGATGGGTTGCATGCATGCAGGGGGAGTACTCCACGCTTGACCATTGACCATTGCATGCCTGTTTGCGCGTCCATTTCAAAGTAGTTTTGCTGGAGACGACACATATATATGTTTCTTGCACCGAGAAGCGATCACTTAAGTTCTCTCTCTCTCTCTGCGCGTGCGCGCGCGCGTGTGTCGTAACACGTAAACACCTGTTAGAGATGATGCCTTAACTATCTAAGCTACGGTGGCTTTGGCTTGGCGAGATCAATTATCTGTATCAGATGCATGAATTTGAATTAGCTTATCCAATACACATATAGATTGTAAGAACACTAGAACTACTTGTTTTTACTTGATTAAGTTTGTCCTTCATACAATTAAAAGAAAAAACACCAACATTTCTGATATAGTCTTTATTTGATATGTCGTGAACTTTTTCTTTTCATTTCTTGAGTTCTGATTCTGATACCCGTGCCTAGCGGATCGAATTTAGTCGATGTTAGTTAAATACTCTCTTCTAGCTACTAGAAGTAAGTCATTAATTCTTCATTTTTTGGTTATTTTGGTCTTCTTGCCGCTAACTATGGTTTTAATCGAAGCAGCGATATTCGATGTTTCAGTAAAGACGCTCTTTGATAGATTCTTCGTTTACATTTTCAAGATCTTAACTTTTTCAAAAAATTTACAGTTCTTTGAGTTTCAGGTAACATATTATCTTGTAGCAACTTCTCCTTTAAATGTCGTGTATTCTTTCACTCAATCTTGAGTTTTTTTTTTCAAAGTATCTACTTAATTAGCTATCCTCTAAATTCACTAAAAAACACTAATTAATAAAACATTTAAATAATGAAGCATGAAGCTTTCACTTACTAAAAAAAGAACGAAAGGAAAACAAAAAATTTATATGTAATTTCACTTTAATTAATTAATTTATTTAAACTCATTAAAAGTTGATGTGTCTGCTGTAAGGCCGGTAGTACGAAAAAAGATCGTCCGAGATGCCGTAAACGAAACAAAGAGAGGCGCGGCTCATCGTCGGCCACGTCACCCTTTTATGCTACTGTAAATACATAAAAATAAAAATATATAAAAATTATATTTATTTTTGTAAGATATTTTATGCGCATATATTATCCCCTTCTCCTCCATAGAATTAACCTTCGAAGCCTCCGCATTTCCCCTCTATCTCTCTCTCTCCTCGTTGACGAGGAGGGTCGAAACCCTAGCTCCGATCCCTAGCTGATCTGAGGTATTGGATCTCAAATTTCTTCCATCTCTGTTAAATTCTAGGGTTTTGATTTGATTTGAGGTTGTTGATCGATCGGAGCTGGATATTGTAGAGATTTGTTACAGTTTTGATCTATTTCTTTGCATGCAGCCTTGTTTGGAAGCTTCAAAGCTTATAATCCGTAGGGATTGGTTGAATTTGTTGTTTGTGTTGTTTGGAAGTGTGATTATATAAGATTTCTGTTTGATTTGGATGGATTGGATTGGATTTGTTGTAATGGGAAGAGAATCTTTTGATATGAGGTCGATTTTGGTGGGAGTTTATTGGTATTACTGTTTAAGCAAGGATTTCAGGGGAAACAAGGTAGAACTGGATTCAATTTGGCCCCAATTTATGCCTAGAAATGAACTGAGTGAAGTTAGCTGAATTCTTCAGATCGAAACTACTTACAGACGACAAAATTGAATGAATTCAAATGAATCTGAATTTAACTGAATTCTCCTGAGATTCTGTCAGATTGTAGATTGTATGGTTGCGTTGGGAACTAGAATTGTGTTAGCTTATTGGCCATTTTATTAGCAAATTTAGTAACATGCTAGATAAACTTGTCTACTGTGTATGTTGCTGGTGCTCTTGAATGTCAAGATAGGCTACTCATTACCAATAGGGGATTAAAATGGTTTGATAAGTAATTGTCTACATGAGACTTCTAGGGTATTAAAATGTAATAGATTTTAGAAGGAATGAGTGTGCGAGAAAGTTAATAGTGCGATTAAGGATGGTCTGATGGAGCTTTGGCGTGTGAAATCATGATGAGGCAGAAGCAATAGCACTTTCTAAGCAGGGATGAACAAAGATATGTTTTATGACCATTATATGCCTTTTTTAAGTAACATAAGTAATATAGTGGGTGCATTGTAAGAATATCATTGTTTTATACCCTCTGGCTTTTTTTTGAGGCAACTTCGAAACGACTTTCTTGATGTGCTATGATAAGATACGTGTTTAGTTAACTTTTAGTTTTTGTTGGCTGTATTGCAAAATTATAGCTTACAGTTGTTGACAAACAGAGTTAAACATAGTGCTGAGGAAAATTAAACTATCCCTGTCAGTGTTATAGCTTTTCTCTGCGTGACTGCACTGTGGGGCCTTTTATACTTATGTTTGTTGTGATTCTTACCATTTTCTTCGATATAGTTGGCTGTTCTGTATCATATGCTATTTATTTTAGTAATTTTATATATTTTCTTACCTTATTTTTTGCATCTTTAATGTGAGTGATTATAGAGCTATTGGTTTTATTCTCTAATATACAAAACTATATATATTTTTTCATAGCATTATTAGTAGGTTATATTTGCTGGAACCATCATCTCTGCAAGCTGTTGAATACATAAATAGCTTCTTTGGACGGTTTTTATAGATAATTAGCTTCAGTTCTGTACTTTCTGCAGGAATTGAACCCATAAAGGTCTATATAGCTGTTCTCAACTTCCAAGGATATGGCGGGGGCTTTAGTTCAGTTGGCTATCGTTCCTGCTGGTATTCGGAGTGGGACCAGCAAAGACCTAAAAGGCTCTCGAAAGTCTCGACGAACCCGCATGATGTGCAACACACAGCCACAACCCATCAGACTGCAAGGGTTTGCAGGGTTAAGGGCGTCTAGTCCTTTGGATTTCACATCTAAATCACAGCAAGATTTAAAGTCTGTTGTAGCAGCTTATGTATCTGCTCCAAAAGGGAAAACAGTTACTCAAGGAGGAGCTGTAGCTATGTTTGAACGCTTTACTGAAAAAGCCATCAAGGTTATTATGCTTGCCCAAGAAGAAGCGAGACGGCTAGGGCACAATTTTGTTGGGACTGAGCAGATTTTACTGGGTCTTATTGGAGAAGGGACTGGCATTGCTGCAAAAGTGTTGAAATCCATGGGTATAAATCTTAAAGATGCTCGAGTGGAGGTAGAAAAGATTATTGGGAGGGGCAGTGGTTTTGTTGCTGTTGAGATACCATTCACACCACGGGCGAAGCGTGTTTTGGAACTCTCGCTTGAGGAAGCTCGCCAATTAGGTATTCATTTCTGTCTATAATTTTACTATGACTACAATATGAGTTTATTTATTTGGAAGTTAACCTTATTTGGTTACACTTATACTCATTGTTTTTTTCTTAACTCAAATTCCATACTGTTGAATACACCAACAAATGGACCTCTGTATTCTTGCTATTGTTGATTAGCTGGCAAACTCTAAATTGAATACCAGAAAACGTTACTATTGCTTTTGATTGCCATACAAATCCCATAATACGAACTTTGATCTGGTCGGTTTATGTGGTTTTATTCATTTAATGTCTCATTTCATGCCTAGGCCACAACTATATTGGATCTGAGCACTTGCTTCTTGGATTGCTTCGGGAGGGCGAAGGTGTGGCAGCTCGTGTACTTGAAAGCCTCGGAGCTGATCCTAGCAATATACGCACACAGGTGATTCTCTTTTTCCAATTGTTTTGTCTATAATAAATAATTGCTATTATTGTAGTTTTTTAGCTGAAATTTCATTGCCCTACCAGGTTATTCGGATGGTTGGTGAAAGTACAGAAGCAGTTGGTGCTGGAGTTGGTGGGGGAAGCAGTGGCACTAAGATGCCTACACTGGAGGAATATGGAACTAATCTCACAAAGTTGGCAGAAGAGGTATTCTTTTACAGTCTATACACTGGCTTTTATGTATATACTGATGCATTAATCTATTTACCTAGATACCCCTGTGAAATCTGATTTTCCTTATAAAAACCTGGAAATTGCAGCTGCATATGAAAATTTCCCTCAAGTTTGGGTCATCCAATTCATGAGAAATGTTTGTTTATGTTGGAAATGTTTTTTTAACATGGGGATTTTTTAAAGTATAAGCTTATGAGTGCATATACTATATGTATGAGAAAAGGGAAATATGAAAATCCGTATTTTGCTTGGAGATATTTGTATAATGGATAATTTGCAGTGGCATTTATGTATTTATGTCAGTGTACGTTGATGTTTGGGATGTTATACAGGGAAAGCTAGATCCTGTTGTTGGAAGGCAGCAACAGATAGAGCGAGTGACACAAATTTTGGGCCGGCGTACGAAGAACAATCCCTGCCTAATTGGCGAGCCTGGTGTTGGGAAGACGGCCATTGCTGAAGGGCTTGCACAGCGTATAGCTAATGGAGATGTCCCAGAGACTATTGAAGGAAAGAAGGTCTGTAGTAATTTTTTAATTGTTGTCATTAATTTATTAGTATAGTTTCTTTGCTCAACATTGTTTTTGACAGTTTGTACTATTGCTACTTTTTCATTTTTATTTCTTGTTGGCTGCATATTTTCTTAGAGACTGTTAATCTCTGGGTTATAATCCCTCGAGTTTGATCTCAATTTAGAGTACACCCTTAGAGACAATTTCTTTTTTTCTTTTTTAAAGTAGTCATTGAAGTTTGTTCTGTTGAACTGTAACTGTAGAAAGCACTACATCAGCATCATGTGATGCTACAGCTAACCTCAAGAACTGCAACGTCAAAAAATTCTCTTGATGGTGCTGACATGTGGGGGTGCATGTGGTTTTTTTTCAGACGGGTTAAGAGAGGATTTACTTGCTATCTGAGCCAAACTTTATAAACTAAACTAATAGATTTGGAACTGTGAGGATGTAATTTAAATAAGGTCAGACTTGATGGACTAAGTTTGTAATTAACTGAATCCTTTTGTCTGGTGTACTCTGTTGAAGATTTACATTCTAGTTGACTCATGCTTGATCTTAAACTTTTTAGCTTTTTCTTGTTAATGACTATATAATCTCTTATTACCATTTGACATGTGGTAGCAAACAACCAAAAGTCTAATATTCTTTTCATTCACATAGGTGATTACCCTGGATATGGGACTTCTAGTTGCTGGAACAAAATATCGAGGAGAGTTTGAAGAAAGATTAAAGAAGCTGATGGAGGAAATTAAACAAAGTGAAGAGATTATACTCTTCATCGATGAAGTTCACACATTGATTGGAGCTGGAGCGGCGGAGGGTGCCATCGATGCGGCTAATATCTTAAAACCAGCTCTAGCCAGAGGCGAGCTACAGGTCTATAGATATTGTTAAATGATAAAATGTAGCATAATCCCTGTTTTTTTAGTGACATCGTGCAGTTATCCCTAAACTTTTTGCTGAAACCGTTATAGTCCCTGCACTTTTGCATATATCTCAAGTACATCCCTTCTCCTGTCCGCATCCGAAATCTCTGATGTCGTTCAGTCATATGGTCAATACATGACCCTTTTCTATACAATCATTTTTTTAACCCTTACTAAAGTTTTGTTTTGGGGGCTTAGAAGCTTATTCAGATTTTGACCACAACAAATGCTCCATTTTAGTATTCTGGTAGAGGTAACTGCAGCTTTAAAGATGAAGCAAAAGCTATGTCAAATGGATAATATGTTATTTGCTTTTCTACAAGGAGATGTGTCATTTTTCATGACAATTTTCTGAAAACAAATATGCCTTCTTGCTGGTTCAGTGTATTGGAGCTACAACGCTAGATGAGTACAGGAAGCACATTGAGAAGGACCCAGCTCTGGAACGGCGGTTCCAGCCGGTAAGAGTGCCCGAGCCGACAGTTGATGAAACCATACAAATTCTCAAAGGGCTTCGTGAACGATATGAAATTCACCACAAACTCCGCTACACTGATGAAGCCTTAGTGGCTGCAGCACAATTATCATACCAATACATAAGGTTAGTGAAGGGTAAAGTAAAAAAACACCATCCTACAATGTTATTAGGACTGTTACTTTTGAAGTAGCCTATTTTCCCAGCACTGTTTATGTAAGCTACTATCAGACGGTGACTTTCTTTACTTGAGAGCACCTGTCTAGTTGAGAATTTTTCCAGTGGGTATCATCTGTATTATATTTTGTGCTTTGAAACCTTTCTTCTCATATTTCTTTTGTGCTTACAGCGATCGCTTCCTCCCTGATAAGGCAATTGACTTGGTTGACGAAGCTGGTTCTCGTGTCAGGCTTCGCCACGCACAGGTAAAAAACCACTTTGGGTTCACCTTACCAGAATTTTTTCTGCATCGTTTTCTGATTATAAATCACAATAACATATTGTTTTGGCAGCTTCCTGAAGAAGCCAGAGAACTTGACAAAGAGCTCAGGCAGATTACCAAGGATAAAAATGAAGCTGTTCGTAGCCAAGATTTTGAGAAGGTATGCATTTTTCCTTAACCCTAGCGCAAGTGGCAAAGGGCTTGGTGGTTGGTATTCGAAGTCTCAAGTTCGAATTCTAGTTGATTCACATTTTCAGCTAAGTTTATTTCTAAAATGAAATAAACGAAACGGGTAGCATGCTCTCTATCTCTAACATGCTATCTATCTCTAAAAAAAAAGAGAAAAATTCCGGTTATGATTCTTGTCTACAAACAGTAATGTTATCTAGATCTATTTTTTCTGTGTATAAACTAGCTTACATTCATAATAATTTCCAAAGTCCAACACTGTATAGGCTGGAGAGCTTCGAGACCGTGAAATGGAACTGAAGGCCCAGATCTCTGCTCTAATTGACAAGGGCAAAGAAAGAACTAAAGCCGAGACGGAAGCAGGAGATGTAGGCCCCATTGTCACCGAGGCGGATATCCAACACATTGTCTCTTCTTGGACCGGAATCCCTGTCGAGAAAGTCTCCAGCGACGAGTCCGACCGCCTCCTCAAAATGGAGGAAACCTTACACAAGCGTGTTATTGGCCAGGACGAAGCTGTCAAGGCCATCAGCCGTGCCATCCGCAGGGCTCGGGTGGGCCTTAAAAACCCCAACCGTCCAATCGCCAGCTTCATCTTCTCCGGCCCAACTGGTGTTGGCAAGTCTGAGCTAGCGAAAGCCCTCGCAGCCTACTACTTTGGCTCTGAGGAAGCGATGATCCGCCTCGATATGAGTGAGTTCATGGAGCGGCATACGGTATCCAAGTTGATTGGTTCGCCTCCTGGATATGTTGGGTACACCGAAGGCGGACAGCTGACTGAGGCGGTCCGTCGCCGACCTTACACCGTCGTTCTTTTTGATGAGATCGAGAAGGCCCACCCCGATGTCTTCAACATGATGCTCCAAATTCTCGAAGATGGGAGGCTGACGGATAGTAAAGGGCGGACGGTCGATTTCAAAAACACGCTGCTCATAATGACGTCGAATGTCGGCAGTAGTGTGATCGAAAAGGGGGGGAGAAGAATCGGGTTCGATTTGGATTATGACGAGAAGGATAGTAGCTACAATAGGATCAAGAGCTTAGTCACCGAGGAGCTGAAACAGTATTTCCGTCCGGAATTCTTGAACCGGCTCGACGAGATGATCGTGTTCAGGCAACTAACTAAGCTCGAAGTGAAGGACATTGCGGACATAATGCTAAAGGAGGTGTTCGACAGGCTTAAGAAGAAGAACATAGAATTGCAGGTCACGGAGAGGTTTAGGGACCGGGTTGTGGACGAAGGGTATAGCCCGAGCTACGGGGCGCGGCCGCTTAGGAGGGCGATTATGAGATTGTTGGAGGACAGCCTGGCGGAGAAGATGCTCGCTGGGGAGATTAAAGAGGGCGACTCGGCCATTGTCGATGTGGATGCGGAAGGGCAGGTGGTGGTGCTGAATGGCGAGAGCGGCGTGCCAGAGGTGCCACCCCCGGCTGTTACTGTTTAAGGAATACCGCTGTGTAGTAGATGTACCATTTTAGACCGCAATCTACTATTTGTAGCATTTCATAGTTGGCAACTATGAATGTGAAGCTTAGTTGTATAAACTTTAATTAATAGTCCCATTGTAAATTTGATGTGGGCGAATTGAGATGTGCATGTGCGCATTCCTTGATTTTCTACGTGAGCTTCAAAGCAAAATTTTTTTAAAAAAATTAAAATTAAAATTAACACCCATTGCTAGTGCGAGGGGATTGCATTTGCAGTAGAATGTTTTTAGACGTGTTGCTCGAATGCGAGCGTATTATCTCGTGTGGGTCTCGTGGGTGGAAAATGAATGAACGGGTACCCCTTAAACTGCACGAATTTTGAGGTCGAACCTTGAAACGTTTTTCTTTGGGCTGAGACACCTTTTGCTCCTGAGTCTTTGTTTCTAATTTAAATTGCGTTCATCAAATATATTTTGATAAACTAAGGCCCCTTGTCCAAACCTTCGATCTAACATTACTATAAAAAATTATAGCGGTGTTTCATGAAAACAGTTGCTTGGCCCCAAGTAAAGGAAAGAAAAAAGCAAGGAGACAAAAAAGGGGGGAAAAACTTGGCAGTACATAAACTTTCCTTCCTATGTGATGTAAACGACAAATGAAAGTTATTGGCAAAGAGAGAGAAAAAAAAAAAAAAAAAACAATAAACAACAAACACCCGTCCCTGTAAACATCCATGAAGATAAATAATGAAGCGCCTGCAAGAGCAACAAGGGAAAACATATGGCTATCTACGAATAACTCGATGACTCGTGCCTTGAGATGAAGACGGTAAATTGTATTGCCGAGTGACCGCTGAGCATGATGAAAACGAAGAAGGTTCCAATATTTCGCGGAAGCATTGAAGAACTTTGTGGGCAACTGGAGATTTCAGCCCCTTCCAAAATTTCTCTGACTGCTCTGATGAATGAATTGCAAATGGAATGCGAAAAGAAGAAGCCGAAAAATCACTGCTAAGATCGTTCCGTGCCGGAAGGAGCTTGATCTATTTCTCGACGAGAGGCTTCCCATAATTGTTGCTCGACACCCAGCTTCCGCAGCTCTGTTAAACCTCTCTCCGCTGCAATATGACCATATTAAACAAAGAAACTAAGTGGTACAAAGCTGTGTCTATAACAATGGGACTCGAGTGGGCATCATGATTCTGTAAAATCTTACATTAGTTTCTTATTATTAGATAGCTTTATGGTCAGAGAAGTTACAGACAAGAGAGGCTTTTGCAAAATCAATCTGCTTATTTTCAGATTTTGAAGCTCTAACGCAAGTTTTTTGTCGACTGAAATAGTCCTCATCAAACGAATCCTTGCGACAGAGATTTGGATGAGAGGCGTTTTGGCCCACAAATGATTAGCAAGATTTAAGTGGTAAAGAAGATAAAAATTGGACTAAAGATGCGAGAATACAAAAGTCATGGTTTTGTTTTTGTTTTTTTTTTATTGGGTGCAAAATGGCCTTGAAAAAAAATCTAAGGAATCAATGGAATGATTTATGCGGTAATAAAACACAGGACCATTCACTTCCGTACTCAGGTCGGACCATAACCAGATAATGGACTTCATCAAGTATGAATTACGCAAATTTACCATCAATAGTATCATGAGAAGTTGGTGCTTGCCCATTGCGGCTGATCCAAAATTGGAGGCGCTCCTCGGCAATATCTTCTTCTACTGCATGGTTTTTGGCTCTTCTCCAAAAATATATAAGCCATGACTGCAGAAGACAAAAATCCGCAGAATCAAAAATTGGTAAGAGATAAGCAAGTTAGGTATTTTGGGAAGTTCTTGGTGATGTTAAAATTCTACTAAAGCATGATCGAATATAAAAATCAAGCCCAACGCTGAAGGGAGATCCAAAAACCATAATAAGTGCATTGACTGTTGAAACTTGAAAGTATTAATACAATTTAATTACTGTGGGCAATTTATAAAATCAGCTATTTACTAAAGAAAAATGAATATGCAGCGGTTGCACAATTAAATAGACATGCATTACGTGGTCAGCAGCCCAACAGCACAGGAATGTACTTCATTTAATTTTGTCCTTGTCTTCTTCTTTTTTTTTTTCTTTTTTTGAGAAATACCGTCGCTCAGGATGGGCATATGTACTTAGGTTTTTAACCATTTGAAGAAATTACCTGCTTGAAGCCAACATCTTCTGCTTCCGCTTGGCTTAGTTCTACAAGATTTAGCAATTTTAGTTACGTGAGGTCTATCAACATGTAATAGCAAAAAAAAATCATCCATGCAAATTTAATACATAAGGTCTATCAACATGTAATAGCAAAAAAATCAACGACGCAATTTAGTGAAAAATAAGTGAGAGATTGTTACACTAAGAACCAAAGAGGCTGTGAAAAGTGATGTTCAAGGCAGACAGGAAGACGCCTTACCATATGTCTCAAAGAACTTAGGCTCACCAGGAGCTTTAAAATCTGCATAGACACAGGACAAGAAAAGTTTAATATATTACTTGTGGTAACAGAAGATGACAGGAAAGAAAAATTAACGAGGATTTAAAATGTTTTAAAGCTTGTTAATGTATATAGTGGGTGCTGTTGATTACATCTCAGTACAATGGATAACTTGAACATGCTATACTAGGAAACCAGAAAACACAAAGATTTTGAAGAGACTGAAATTAGTTCCCGGTGCCTAAACAAATTCTTGGTTAGAAAAAAATTTGACATTCAAGAAGAAAGTAACCATAGTCCATATTGTAATGCAAAACTACCTGAGTAGGAAGACCACTAAATATGTTGTGTGTGTGTGCGTGCGTGTTTGTGTAATTTATCTGAAGGAGGAAGACATTATATAGTTCATTGAACAAACAAACCTGAAGTAAATTGTCGAACTAAGTTCGGCCTGTGATGTTGACCCAATGCAATCACAACAGCATCTTCCACCTTAAACAAAATATCAACGAGGATATCAAAACACAAGTTGCTGTTACTGGCTCGTCGGTTGAATTATAAAAAAGAGAGAAAAAAAAAAGATAGAGAAAAGAAAAAAGTAAACTTTCAAAAAAAAACCCATTATCTTACAGAACATAGATGAAACTAACAGTAAAATAACCTAGGATAGCTAAGCATGATTAAAGAATGAAATATTTGAGATGTTTTCACATATGCCCTGCAAATATTGTCTACTTACATAACCGTGCAGAATAACAATTTTCATACACCCCAACGAAAATGCCATTTAAGATGATACATTTTCAAGGGGTATTAATAAAATTCAGACTTTTTACAGGAGCAAACATGATAAATTTTTAGGGGTTTATACAAAAATGTCCCAAAAGATATTATAACTGGAAAATGGAGGGAAACCTTCAATGATGAAAGTTCTCTGAGGCCCATTTCAACTGAAAGCATGCTTTCTATATTGCCTTCTCCGGTTATATCACTTAGATCACGCACAAGGTTATTTCTTTTCTCAGAATTATCTTCACCTGTTTGCAGCAGAAACCAAAAGAACACGATAGGTTAAAAAAAAGAAAAGAAAAAGGAAACATGTATAACATTAAGGTTCAGAACAAGAAAACTTGCCTCGGCTACGTGATTCTTCCTTGGCCTTGTGACCAGCAGATATGACAACCTCAAGAGGAAGAGGAGCCAACGATGACCAGTGTTCATGCTTTGACACAGCAATCTCTGGGTATATGCCTACAAATATTTAATAAAATACGTCAGTTAATCCATTAAATAGATAGCACACTAGAAAGGTAGAGGCCAAATAAGTGAAATTACTTAAATTAGTTGTTTCTAGCCATCCACATTAACATCCAAGGCTAGATTAACAATGATATATTATATTAAGTATCAAAACCAAATGACTGCCTATTTAGATGGACATTTTCTTGTCAAGGGAAATGAATTACCATACTGAACAGCTAAACCCCAGTAGCGTGCTAGCCAACACCTTTTAAGCACAACTTCTTCCTGTAAATAGAACACATAGAAAGTTTTTTTTTTTTTCTATGGAAAATAATAGAAAAAAAATGTCTATAATCTACATGATGTGCAGACCATTTCCTCCTGTGTTAAGATCATTCTTTGTGTCATTGATCGAAGAGCCTTTGCTTCTGATTCAGCTTCCCTTAACTGCCCGAAGGCTGCTCCAACCTCCTCTTTCGCAGACTATTTCAGACAACCCCAAAAATAAAAGGAAGGAAGACTGTGATGCTACTGAGGTCAATAGGTATGAATCAGCAAACTAATGGGTTGACAGAGACATTAAATATAGGAAGAAACGGCTACCACTGTTATCAAGGAGTACCTCTACTTCTTGCCTTAGTGCTGTTATTTCCTCATCCCTCCCATCCTTTGTTTCTTTGGCGGCCTTCAGTGCAGCCTACAGTCATAAATATGTCACCCTTTATTAGTCAAAGAAACAATCAGCAGAATGCTTGTTCACTGTAGTTTATGAGAACCAAATTGTTTGGCTCAAGTCATCTCTAACAATGCGACACATGGTCATCCTTGCTGGCAAAATATCAAAAAACTAGTAAATCTGCAGCAGAAAATCAGGAACATCTTTTTCATGGTAAAATACAGTCGAGAAACAACGCTGGATTACAGATTTGAAAGAAGATAAAAGCTAAAAATATAGAAAAGCATCGACAACTAATTACCTCTCTTTGGCGGAGTGCTGCCTCCTTCCTGCAAATTAATTCTTTAAAATTTCAATGAGCTGAGAAGAGAAAAATTGTGATTGAAATTAACCAAAAAGAAAAAGCCCGTTCCAACCTGCTTAATAACCGAGCTTCTAAAGATACTCCTTCTCCGAGAGCAGCGACCTGCATCATCAAATATTAACAATTGCAAGGATCAAATTTGTATAATAGACTATCATGTACAAACTCTAAAAGAGTAAAGATAAAAGACTATTCTTACTTCCATGAAAAATAAAAGCTAAGGCAATGAGTTCTTACTCAGAAAAAGATTTTTCTACTAGTACAGAGGAATGCTCAGGTGCTGACATAAAAAAAAATTAATTATCTAGCAAAATAAACTGAGTTGCATTAGAAGCTAACCTGTTTCTCAAGCTCCTTGGCGCGTGCCTCTGCTTCCTCACATCTTTCTTCAGCAAGTCGTAGCTGGATAACAAATTTCATCAGAGTAATTTACTGCAGCATACAACTGGAGGAAACGAAAAAATAAATCACTATGGTTTTGACAATGTACCTTTTCGTGGATGCTCTCATTCTCTTCTTGTAGCATATCAAGCTGCACAATTAAACAAAGTTAGCCTTTACAGGATTCCTAGATATTGCTTGAAATTCAAATAAATATATGCGATTTCCATGTACAGAAAAACAATGAGAAGGAGGGAAAACAAAAGGGGAAAAAAACTATTAGACCAAAGTGAATACCTCATCTTGAAGGGCAGAAGCCTCACGACGAATTCCTGTATCTCTCGAGTTCAAATGCCCTGCATCTGCTGGAAACCTGAAGCACAATTAATCAGCTTTTATAAACAATTAAGTATGGTTTTACTAATTTAATAAGTAACTAATGGGAGATTGTCAAGTTGCTACAGAAAACAGGCAAAAAGATGAATGATGAAGCTAACATAAACAAACATGATAACATTATGCGTGACCTTTCCTACACCTCAGCACCAGAGTTTAGAAGACTTCTACAACTCTGAAATGGTAATGTTAGATGATGCAAAGGGTCGTGATTGATGCAACTAGTTCTCTTCTCAACTTGAAGAGGTTTTAGATTACCCTAACATGAGAAGTGACGTTTGGTCCCTTAGAAATTCTACCATTGTTTACATAAGCTGATCCAACAGTTTCATACATCAGTTCCATCTAGGCACTTCTGATTGTGACTTGATCTTCGCATATTCTATATGCTGGCTTCCAATAAAACACTCAAGCAGATGTAGATTTAAAGCTTAAAAATACATATTTAATGTTTACAGGGTCGACAAACATTGCTGCTTTTTGAAAAGTTACCAAACATCTACAGAATTTTTTTTTAAAAAAAGCGACATATTGCCCAAACAACGCAAGTAAAGAATCAAGCTACCTCTTCTGCCTGTTCCTATCAGCTGGAGGTTCTATTGGTGGAATAGGAGTTGGTGTTCGGAGAGATGGTTTAATCGGCGGCACGATGGTTGATGCCGGACGAACAGAAACTGATGGCCTTCCCGCCGATGTGGATCGGATTGCCGGAGTATGCTCTACAAAGTTCCGACCTAACTAATCAAAACATGACCAGATGAAATCAGCAAGAATCATTTGCTCTCAAACATAAAATTAATAAGAAATCCGGATAACCTAAGCACATCACAACTCATTCGCTTTCAAAAATTCTTGTGCTGTTTAAAGATCAGTGTAAACTGTCAAACGGATCGAGATATTATTTTTTATGCACTAATCAACGACACCAAATATCAGATCATCTCAAATACCATAATCAAAGGTGGTTTCTACTCGTTTTCCATACTTTCTAATCTGCAGGCAACGATACATAGCGAGATGAAATAGAAGCAGCTGCAGCGAAGATTACCGCAGGCGAGGGAGATCGATTCGACCTCCCCAGCAAGGAAGCCCCGGTTCCAGCTCCGTTGCTGCTCGCCGCCGACGGGGCCGGCCGCGGGGCCCCGAACCTCAGGGCCGCGGCGGCGGCGGCGCCACCGCCGGCTCCGGCGGCGGGGATATCGTCGTCGTAGTCGTCGTCGTCGTCGGCCCCGGCGGCGCTCTGCGACGCCATCACCTGCGCGAGCCTGGCGGCGGCGGCCCGCGCCGCCACGTTCTGCGTCCGCTTCACGCTGGAGATCCCCGCCGTCGCCGAGGACGACGCCAACGGCGAGCGGTGGTGCGCCGGAGAGAGCCCCCCCGGCGACGACGACCCCGTGCTGCTCGATCCGCCCCCGCTCCTCTGGCGTCCGTACACCGGGCTCCCCGCCCGAAGCCGATCCATCGCCGCCGAGGAGCTTCTAGAAGCTTCGATCGGAGGATCTAATCAGAGCCGATCGGACGGCGCAGATCTCGCGGTAGGAAGAAGAGGCGGAGGAGGAGAGGAGTGAAATGGCGGAGACGACGACGAAGTAGTGGAGAAAGGAATCGAGCGGATCTTAAACACTTGAGCGATGTTCTCGGTTGGTGGCGATCCTCGGGATTTTAGGTACAACGTTAGTGCGGCCAAACACGTCCTTCTAGATCATCCGCCGTTGATTTAGGAAGAGCGCGCTTAAATTAGCGGACGTGGTTGAGTCGGACAGTGCGGCTCGTGTAAACGAAAATGCAGTGGATCCCGGATGGTGCGTAGTGAGGAAGGGAGTGCTTATGCAGGGGATATCGGAGGGGGGATAGATCTGAAACAACGCACCAGCGTAATGCTCGTTACTATCTTTGTTTAGGTGGGTGGGTGAAACCACATTGATTATTACTAAATTATAGCTCAAATTCCAAAATTGACTTATGCCTTATAAGAGCATGTTTGAAGCCTCTGGTCCTATATATATAAATATATAATTATATAATATATAATTATACTGAAATACTTTTAATAACACCGAAGCCATTAGTATTATTAGACTTTTGGTCTTCCGACGAAGGGTTGTACAGTTAAAATGATAATAATTTACTAGGATCAAATAGATAGTTGGTAGGATAATATAATATAACGAATGAAAATTGTCAAAAAGATAAATCAAACAATAGAAAATTTAATAATATCAAATACTTGGTGTTATTAAAAGCACGACTCATATTTGAAAAAAAAAAAATATAATGCTCCTCCTACGCGACCCCTTTTTAAATAGCATAATATTATCGAACTATATCATACTTTACAATAAAAATGCTCATTAGTTTGGATGCAAACTACAAAATACGAGTAGAGTTAAATTGAACAAAAATAGAGTTTATTTTTAACTGAATAGACATGTTAAATTATTAAGACTGCTGATAATTAAGGCACAAGATGGTATCTGTGAATTTTTTTTTTTTTTTTTTGAGAGAAAGGTAGCGCGCTACCCGCTTCATTAGACGAATTAAGTTACATATGATCGCGGCCTCAAAGGATGGCGGAAAAAAAAAAAAAAAAAAATACAGTTGGGTCACCCTCTAATGTTAACAGTTGGGTCACTTCTCCGCTAATTTTTCTTCCACAAATTCCGTCAATTGCTTAATCTTGTGTATACCGACAGCTTGGATTGGTTTGGGTATTCCCGAAAATCGCTTTATTCCCGAAGTCCCAAACAACCCACCACCGACTATAAGTCCTAAAAGCCCATTTGAGGTCGGTTGGATTCTCTTTCTTCCGACCATCTATCCCAGATCGTATGCACATCATGTCCCAAGTCTCCATATCTGTGAATTCTTAAACTTGAGTTTTCAGAGGATAATAATTATCTCAATTCTAAAAAGAATGAAAAAGTAAAAAAGAAACAAAAATCAACATAGGTACGATTGGATAGTATTGGGAGCTTATGGTCAGCATGCAGTAATGAGCAGGTACATGGAATCATTAGCAAGCAAATTATTTTACCTAATTAGTTATAGCAATGCATGTATCTTAAGTTACAAATCGAGGGTGGTTACAAACTTACAATTATGGAGATAATGTATCTAAATAAGGTTTGTTAGGCTCATCAAAAAGTTATTCAAAGTAAATAGGATATGACCATGCTGGAGACATCATTGTTGGCACCCACATGATATGCCCAATTAGTTGATTAGTTGATGAGCTATTATTGTCCAAGTCCATTTCATTCCACTACCTTACAGAAAAAAAAAAGTTGTAATGACCTTTATACCCTCTTGACACGACCCTCAACCATATCATACTTTGATCGAATAAGCCGATAATGACCATTCTTGTTCACACGAAGAAAATTTGCACTTGATGCCCCCAAGCCAATTCTAGTTGATTCATATTTTCAGTTAAGTTTATTTTAAAACTCTCTCTCTCTCTCTCTCTCTCTCTCTCTCTCTCTCTCTCTCTCTCTCTCTCTCTCTCTCTCTCTCTCTCGGAGAAAAAAAAAATTATTGTTCTTCACGCTTCACACATGTTAGTGTAAGGTTGTGTTCAAGAGCCTAATTTTTCCTAACTTTTAGTGTTGGTGTTGATTGTTTCTAACTATGTTAGGCCACTCTTGTAAATGGTGCAGCATGGCTCTTGAGAGGGATTTATTAGCGATTATTGACGCACCGAATCAGATGAATATGATGTGGATTAGTTTGTTTTGTTATGACCGACACCCCAAAACACCTGCGGGTTGTACATAATCGATATGACTTGTTTTGCAACCTTAATGTGCATTGAAACTTGGCTACTTATAAGTTATAACTATGCAAGTGAGGGAGAAGCGGAAAGTTAAATCCCCTATTGCAAAATGTTCTGGCACTTCGCCTTCAAAGTTTAATCTCACGGTTGGTTTATGATTACTCATAGGAATTCACTAATTTTAATCTTATTCCCATGTCAACTATGATTTATGATTAAGTTTGCATGTATACTGGTTAAGATTTGCCTATAAACCAAGTTTATTAAAACTAGAAATATTAATCTTGTCATCTATCTCGAAGATACAAAGAAGATTCGATTGATAGACATCGTTAGTAATTATTATTATTTTTAAATAGTCCAAAGTCGTCTTTTGTAAAAATATTTAAAA
The DNA here is from genome assembly GCA_025177825.1 of Aechmea fasciata. NCBI lineage: Eukaryota > Viridiplantae > Streptophyta > Magnoliopsida > Poales > Bromeliaceae > Aechmea > Aechmea fasciata. The sequence goes on from CM045934.1 coordinate 5,451,541, forward strand.
TTTAGGGCCTATGAATATACGGTAATTTTTCATAGCATTATGGTAGTACCAATACTTTTGTTCTTAAATAATTTAATTTGCAACCAAAGTACAATTTGGTCAATCCAAAAATATGTAACAACGAAAAATACATATGCGGTGGATCTCTTATGGATTACAGAAAAATAACTGGCTATCTCTAGCGCAGCTGACTAAAGGTTTGATGATTGATATTTGAAATTCTAAATTCGAAGTCTAATTATTTTGTATTTTTAATTTAATTTATTTTTTAAAAAATATAAACAAATGGATAGTTTGCTACCTTCCTCTCTCCTTTTCTCTCTTTCTCTCTCTCTCTCAAAAAAAAGAAGCAGCTTACAGAAAAATGTTGGTACTAGGGGCACACAAATTTCACTTTTTAGTCGTTTGAACTCGGCGGCGACACAGTCCAATGTGCCGAGTTTATTTTCAACTCGAAGAACGTCCAATAAACCGCAGAGCGGTCCAAATTCGGCGACGACACAGCAATTCGCGCAGACTTCACCTAAAGCGCCGTAAACACCGTCGAAACCTTCATTTAAACGGGCGACGCGACGACGACCCCAAGCTTCACACACTACGTCTCTCTCCGGGCTCTCCTCTCCCTCTCTCCCTCGCTCTTGCTCGCCAATGGGGGATGGAGCGAAGGGTACGGTCACCTCCCTCGAAGCCCTCTTCCCCGCGGAGGAGGCGTCTAGGGCGGCGCGGCGGGTGGAGGAGGCGATCTCCGAGCGCCACGGCGAGCTCCGCCGCCTCCGCGGCTTCGCCGCCGACAACGCAGCACTCGTCTCCCACGTCCAGAAGCTCCCCGACGAGCTCTCCCACGACATCATGGTGATTTACTCACTTACCACCATCGAAACCCCTCGTTCTACGCTTTAACCCATCGACCCCACACTGAAATTTGCGACTTTTTGATATGTGTGTGTGTAGGTTCCGTTCGGTGGCGCCGCTTTCTTCCCCGGGCGCTTGATTCACACTAATGAGTTCATGGTACTCTTATTTTTTTCCCGTTCTCGGAATGGTCCGATTTCGCTTTTGTATTGTGCAATTTAGGGTTTTGTGGCAAATTTAGGGTTCTATGGATTTGGAAGTGCCACTTTGTTCTGCATTGACATGAACTGTGTGGGAGTTGGTTTACTGTATACTCTATAGGTAGTTCTTTTATTCTTTTTATAGTATTACTATGGGCAGAGGTTATTGTAGGTGCTACTGGGGGAGGGATATTACGCGGAGAGGACGGCGAAGCAAACAGTGGAGATTCTGCGGAGGAGGGGAAAGGATTTGGAAGTTCAAATAGAGTTGTTGAAGGCCACTATGTTGGATCTTGAGGCCGAGTCTAAGTTCTTCAATTCCACTGCTGCCGAAGCTGCTGTAAATTTTCTTTTCTTTGGGATCGTTTGAACCTACATGCTATTACAGTGTGCACACGCACGTGCATGCGCTAGGGCTAGAAGAAGATCAATTGATTCATTACTAAAAACAACCAATTTAGACCCGTTTTACTTGGTTGGAGCATCTGCGAAAAGTGTTTTGATTAGAGCTGCTTGAAAATGTCCATACTTTTTTTTCATTAAAATATCTGTTTTTTAAAGCTAGAAGTAAAATCTTCAAATTAGAAGCATTGCCTAGATTCCTGGGTTTTGTACATCTGGTGATCCAATTCCATAAGTTTAAGAAAAGTAAACAAAATGAGAGATATTGGCAGAAAACTAGGGGCTTCTAGCTTAGCTTTGTGGTAGTAAATTGTTGCGGTTGATCATATGTTAATTTTGTCTTATTCCTATTTCTTAACTCAATTAGTGCTACCTAATTATTCTGTATCTAATTTTTCATGCCTAAAATTATTGTCTTTTTATCTTGAACAGGAGGGTCTTGTAGAGATTAGGGAGGACTACGTTGAAGAAAATCAAGAAAAGGTGTCTGAACCAGGTCCTCTTTATAAAGCTTTGATTTTATCTTTGCTTCATTTGACTATGTGTGCACATGAACTTTTTAGAAATCATCGCTGAATCTATACTTCGCTTGCATCATCAGAAAAATAATCAAACATTATTTTCTAATAGTTCTTATTTTATATGCCTTTACATTTTATATCCTTTTATTTATGAAAATTCTTTCCAAGCATGTAATCAGTGTAAGTCATGCATGTAATTCCAAGAAACTATTATGCCTAAAATGTGTTAGTATATTTTTACTATATTCTGATTTATGTAACTTTGCAATTTAAGTGAGAAAAATTAAGATATTTTTTGAAGACAAGGGGATATTTGACCATATTGTAGCTATGCTATCTAGAGAGAAGTTCTTTAGTTAATAACTTTCAGGGAAAAGATTCAAACCACTTATCTTCATGTAATTTCACATTTTCACCTATCATCATCTCAACGTGTAACTACGTGTATGGTCAAAACCAGTTCACGAGCTCAATTTTGATATTTGTTTCTGCATACTATAATATCAGTAAAGTAAGTCTACCTTTACTATGGCTTCAATCACTTGGCATAAGTCATTTACTAAAAGAGAATCTCAGCATGGATCCAAAATCAACTGCTCTTTTCATCCATTATGCAGGATTACTTGTATGTTACTATTGTGAAGTCTTAATTTCTACCTCTTTTTAGGTTCTTCAAGTTCTAAGCATGAAGACAGTTCAGATAAACCCAATGATAAAGATGAGGAATATGCTCGAATTATGGCAAGACTAGATGAACTCGAAAAGGAAGAGAGCGAGGCTGAAAGTGCTTCAAGGGATGATGAAGAAGAAGATGATGCTGGTGACGTTGATGCAGCACCAAGTGATGAGGATGAGGATGAGGATGAGGATGAGGATGAGGATGAAGTTGAGGATGCTGTGGGAAGTGATGAAGATGAGGATGAAGTTGAGGATGCTGTGGGAAGTGATGAAGATGAGGATGTCAGTGAGGATGATACATGGGGAAATAAAGAGGTATTGATTATTTGGTTAAAGCTATGATAACATGATAAATCTCTGAAGACTTCACTGCTATGTGATTAAGGGCCTCTTTGGCGCAGCTGGACTTTCTTAGAAATGTTTTTTTTATTAGAACTTCTCTCAGAAACACTAATAACTTATTTGTGAAAGTTCCTTGAGCAGCTTCCCATTATTACAGAAGCGGAAGCTTCAAATTCAAGCTTCTGTTTTTGGTGCTGATGAACTCAATTGTGATTCCTGCCACTTCAGAAGCTTTAGATTTTGTTTTTTTTGCCAAAATGTGTTGTCGCTGCTTCCCAAAGTAGAGAAGCTATCACAGAAGAGAGGCCAAACAGATACTAACTAGATATTATATTTTGTGGTGTCATTGAGAACGTCAGACAAAGGGCGTGCTACAGAAGACGGGGGTACAGGAAATGTTAGATTTAACTGCTGCAAAGCCGCCTGTTGACTATAAACAAGTTCATGAAAAGGTCCCTGAAAGAATCTTTTTCGATTTTCTGGCCACTTTCCTCTCTCTCCCTCTCTCCAAGTGTTATTAAAATTTTCTTTCTCTTTCCACACTTTTTTATTTGCAAACTCCTAAATGCAGATTGTGGGAATGAAAGTGCAGTCTCCTGCCAAAGGTTAGTATATATGGTTCAATTGTGGGTCATGTTTCTCATCATTCTTGCTTCGACTTTTTGCCTTGTGGTACGTTTAAGATGATTTTGACAAATGTTCTTTATCATCTTCTCTATGAATAAGCAAGTATTATTATTATTATTCTTTTTGAAAAAATCTTTTCCTGCTAACTAATTCCTGTCATGTTCTTCCACTAGCTGTTTCTTTTAACCTCGACAGCGAGCAGTCACATGGTCAACAAAAGCCTCATCCATTGCCACCAGAATCCAGATATTCTGCTCAAAGAACAGAGGTACGAGTTCATGGCTTCATACCACCTTGGCAGTTTTACTCTCTTGCGTTATCTCTGAAACAAAGCTCAATATATACATTTTATGCTAACATGCACATAATCATTAATATTGCACCTTGTTGTGTGTTCACCATGAACTCCATATTACTTTTAGGGGCCGTTTGATTCTTTCGGGAATGTTGTATATTTTGTATTTGGAATGACAAGTTTGTTACTAATTTATCAAGCCACTTGGGTTGGAGGTTGTTAAAACCTAGTATATTCTAATTAATAGACTACTAATAATTCCCTTCAAGTATGGATATGACAATAACTTCTAACCCATAATAATCTAGTATTCTTACATGATAGGAATCTATAATGATTCCACTATTACAACTACCCAACTCCAGTTGAATGATAATGATTTGATTATTTTCAATAGAAAATATGGAAGATCACTGAAATATTACAAACCGTGAATCAAATGGGCCCTGAAGGTATATGAAGACCTCCCTAAGTATTAAGAAATTGGAGATTAATCTGTCGACTTAATTTTTTGGTTTGACTCAAAAAATATGTTGGTTGTTTCCGAAGTTCAATGAGGTCCTGTTAAAATTCAATAGATTACTTTGAAATTTAGCAGGTTAGTAGTAAATGTGACAGAATAATTAGTCAGATTCAGTGAAAACAGTTACAAGGATTTTATTAAGTTTTCACAGAACTCTTCCAAATGAAGCAATGTGTTTGTTGAGAGGCCTTGATGGATCAAGAAAATTAACGTAAAAAATAAATAGGTTTTTAACTTTTTTATCATGGATTTAATTTGATGGTTCCTACATGCAATTATTATTCATAAATGTAGTTATACACTTGTATAACCATTTTGCAGGGCACTTTGGGAAGTACTTCAAGCCAAATTCAAAACATAAGCTCAGCTGGCCGCAAGGTCTGATACTTGTCCCTACAGATAGGTACTTTACCAATGCTTTTGATCAGAGATCTGATCATGCTTTTGCTAATCATATGCAGGCCTTCACGGGCTCCGTAATTGAGCATGACCATTGTCTCCCGCCCATTCAATCACCCAATATTACTTCTCTAGAGCAGGTATCTTTAAATGTTTTATTCCTCTGAAAAAGGCATTCCTAATTCTTTACTCCTGAATATCTGAGGTTTCAATAGTCAAATAGTTATTTTGTGAGGTTGTTTTAACCTGGTTCTTTTCCCCCTTAATCATCACCTGAGTAGTGCCTTCAAAATGAATAGACTTTGAGAAAAAAAAAAAGCAAAAGAACACAAACAGATGATAACAAGGACCTATAACAAGATCTATGTGAAATGACCTAGAAAGGGTGTTGTGATTTGTTAATTGCACTCATGCATTCTCCTTTTGTTTCTGTTCTTGTTTTTGCAGCCCTCGAGTTCAAATCCCTCGAAACCAGTGTCCAGATTCAAGATGCAGAAAGGAAACCAATGATGCCAAACAAGCATCACAAGTGATCGAGTTATATGGTGATTGATTGTTAATGCTTTCTTTTGCCTCCCACCTCAGGATTGCAACTCTAGAAGACTCTTTTGGGTTATCCCGAGCTCGGAGCTACATAGAAATCAAGTCCGGAAGACTGATAGCTGAATTGTGCATGAATCACGATAGAGGCATGATGGGTGATTAAGGAGCATAGCAAAACTACAAAATCACAGTTTTCTCGAAATTCACCGCTAATTTTGCATCTTTGCATATGTTTAACTATCTTGAGAAAGTATAGAACTTTTTATAAGCCGATAAAAATCTATCCCAACCCTGTTGATAGTATTTTTGTAACTTTCAGCTTCTCTAGCGGCCATCTTTGTCTATCATAATCTGTTTATAATATTCATCGATGCCCGTCTCGTTCTAGAAGCATGTTTGAGCCGGTCTCTATTTGACCGCCGGCTATGTGAAGTTTCTGCTGAACTTCATGATACAGCGCATGAGAGCTTGAAACGGCTCTTCACATGACTTTTCATGCGTGCACCACATTTTACTGGTATTCATCGGTACGTTTCTACAACTCTGGATGCAACTTTATTACGTATATGTGCCTTTTCAAAGAGAGCACTGTGACATTTTTGACTCGTTCTCCTGTAAAGAGTAAAAAGGTTGGAATTGTTGTATGCGCGAGCTTGTTATATATACATGGGCTTAACTAACATGCATGCGACATGATGTCATCAGGTATGTAAAAATGCTATGTTGAATTTATTTGTGAACAATGAAGTGCAATTAAAATAAGCATAATATTTATTTCTTCTAATCTTTTTTATTTTTTTTTTCTATTGTCCCAGTAGAAGACGATTTGGATTTGTGATTACATTTCAATTTTTGGCTATAGAATAAGTTTCAAAAGGAATTTATTTATTTATATTTTTTGTTAACTGGCCCAGGCTCTTAGCTTGTCCTAGTGGCCCACGCAAGTCGCTTCGCTTGCTCCTCAAGTTCAGCGGCTCTCACCAATCGCATTCCGACACGTCATCATACCAAAATGGAGAAACTCACGTACCAGCCGCCCATTATGGAAAATTTCTAGTCCTAGAAATTCACTCCACTGATTATGATATTTAAAAAATATATTTTTGTTATATCTTATTCTCAAGAGAAAAGAAATAATTGGTTGTGAATAAATGAAAAAAAGTTTACTGTGTTATACTTACACTATATCAGTAATAACAAGTTAGTTAAATTTTTTTTTTTTTTTTAAAGTATAATATAAATTTTTTTTTTATAATTATGATATGATAGACATCACGTTACTAATATAATCGGTACATTCTAAAATTTTTCGAATAGATAATATAGAGTAAGTATTATATAGTAGACTTTCTCTCCCTTCAGACACCCTTTGCAGGCCAACACTGCCAACTTGATTTGGTCCACGGGTTGGTCAACGGTCCAACCTTTTTTATTTTTGTTTTATTACGTAAAGGTCCACGAGTTAAATGTAATCAGTATGTATTAAATGGATTTAACAATACATATATTTCTGTGAATGTAAAGCGGTCTAAGAATGACATGAAAGACCTGGTCCAGGAAATATTTTCCTTTTTTGAAGAACCCCGGTGTCCCGTTGCAGCATATAAATACCTCCTCGGCCGCTCCCTCCACTTCGCCCCATTTCCCTACCCCTCTCTCCCTCTCTCCAAAATGGCACCGCTCCTCCCCTCCTCTCTCTACTCCTCCTCCTCCTCCTCCTCCTCCTCCAAAACCCTAGCTCCCGATCATACCCTCCTCCCCCGAAACCCTACCTCTCCCTTCGTCTCTCCCAGTTCCACGACCTCCTCCTCCTTCTTCGCCCGATCGCCTCTGGAGCCCGCGCGAGGGAGGATCGAGATGTTCTCACCGGAGTTCTACGCCGCCTCCGCCGCCGGAGGCGCCATCAGCTGCGGCCTTACACACACCGCCATCACACCGCTCGACGTCATCAAGTGTAACATGCAGGTCAATGCTCAATTTGCTGATCCCTTTGTAGTTTTATCTATTTAATTGTTCTATCCATTTACTCATTTGTTTGAATCTAGTGTTGATACTTGGATCTCATGTTCTCTACATTGGAGAGTGTTTGATTGAATCTACGATCGTGCTTATGAGGATTATGTGAATTTGGTTCTTCTTGTGTTATTACGCAGGTTTCGTAGGTGAGATAGTGTGCTCGGTCGGTTGTATTGTAGTGGTTTATGCTTGTCCTAGAAACGCAATTCTTTGAGGTTTAGCGTATATCTAGAGATTCGATATTGGAGAATGTTAGATTGCTATTATCAATCATGATTCTATTGGAGAATGTTTACTCAACATATGAAGAGTAATATACCTGTTGGACAAATTTCTTTGAGGTTGGTGTTGATCTGAGATTCTTTTGGACAATGTTAGATCGGTTTTGCGATCGTACTGACGAGCAGGGTATGCTATATATAGAAATTGGGTCTTGTAATGTTGTGCAGATTTTGTGTTTGAGGTATGGTTTTCGATCGGTTCTACCTTAGAAGTCATTATTAGAGCTTAATCTTTTAAATTTGTTCAATGATAACTGCACTTGTAATATATTGTACCAATAAGGTTTGTTCATTCCCAGAAGTATCTTGGCAAACACCTAGCTCTCTCTCCATCTCTTTCACTTCTATTTCCCCTTGCCCTGATTTTGCTTTGAAACAGGGCTTTTTCCCTATATGCAAAACTAGTGGGGATGACTATTCAGAACAAAGTGATTTACTTGTTTTGTTGGAATCAAAATTAAGTCAGTAAGCCCTATAAATAGAGGTACGGAGTAATTAAAAGAAGCAAGCTTTTGGACTAGTAGCTATACAAGAGCGAGGGCATGTGAGAATTAGAGTGTTGCGGTTAAGGGCTATTTGGCCCGATGTTGGGTCTCATGTTATTTGATGAAATGCTCTCCATGTAGCACTATTAGGCAAGTAGTATACTAGAACTTTAGATATTTGCTTTTAGCTTTCGCTTCATCTTCTTTATTAAGCATTGAGAATATCATTGTCTGATAACAAACATTTCTGTTTTGATCATAAGTCTCTACCTATTGGTTTGTTTATCTGTAAATTGGAATAACTGTGGTTCACCAAAGTTTTTTGTACTATTTCAATATATTTGAGACTGTATCATGCTAAATTTCATTGCTTTATGCATCGTTCAGATTGATCCAGCAAAGTACAAAAATACAACTTCTGGCTTCAAGATCGTGCTCAAAGAGCAAGGACTCAGAGGCTTCTTCAGGGGCTGGGCTCCAACCCTGCTCGGTTACAGTGCACAAGGCAGCTGCAAATTCGGTTTCTATGACTTCTTCAAGAAGTACTATTCCGACATTGCCGGTCCAGAGTATGCATCCAAGTACAAGACACTGATCTACCTTGCGGGATCTGCTTCTTCAGAGGTGATCGCTGATGTGGCGCTCTGCCCGATGGAGGCCGTGAAGGTGAGGATCCAAACACAGCCGGGCTTTGCCAGAGGGTTGACGGATGGACTCCGAAGATCGTTCAATCTGAAGGGATCAAAGGGTATGAAATTAATGATAGTATAAGAATATTGTTGCTGTATATTGTGTTTATTTATTGCTGGGTGTTCTGGTTTTAGCCAATTTACCTTGTTATGTTTTGATGTTACAGGCTGTATAAAGGGCTTGTTCCTCTCTGGGGTCGTCAGATTCCATGTAAGATCATGCATCCTTAACTTTTACTTTCTTATGGGTTCTAAATAGAATTTACGTCTTTGTGAAAAAAAAACATAACAGCTAGCATTTGATAACTTTTACAATATATCATACCTGAAGTAGAATCAAATGTAGTAAAATTACAGTTGCTAAGATGAAAGTTCAGCTGCGGTTGTAGTATTTTCTCCCGTGCTTTTTTTTTTCTCAAACATATTTATAACCTGATGTAGCAAGTCCTTTTATCTTCTTCATTTTGTAGCTTTCATTTCAAGTTAAGATGATCTTAAAAACTAGTAGCCAGATAAGAAATTCATACTGTTACCTCAATTAGAGCATCCTTTTCTTTCTGATTTACTGATTGGGCCTGTGACCTTTGTCTATTTTTTTAGACATTTCGATCATCATATTTTGATGAGGGCAGGGTATTAAATACTGTATTTGTATCTCTTAACAAAGACTTGATATATCATTCCTGTATTTTGAGTAATCCTTGTTTGTCTGCATCTGTATATTGATGGTCCATAAGAATTTCAATTTAGATAAGGAATTGGTCCATTAGCTAGTGCTACCACGTGTGTTTCATCAATGCTCAAATCTTACTCTTAGCGTAAATGAATCTATAAATGTTGCAGATAATATGATGAAATTCGCAACGTTCGAGAATATCGTGGAGCTAATGTACAAGGATATTATCCAAAAACCAAAAGACCAATGCAGCAAACCTTTCCAGCTTGCTGTGAGCTTTGGAGGCGGCTACATTGCTGGAGTCCTTTGCGCCGTCATTTCTCACCCAGCTGACAACCTTGTCTCATTTCTCAACAATTCTAAGGGGGCCACCGTCGGAGATGTAAGCCGCATCATTTTCTCAGATATTGTTTCTATTTTTAAGTTCATTAAGTTTGACCTGTTTAATAATTAAGCACTGTTAGTCTACCATTAAAAAACTATTACACAAAAAGGCGCCACATCAGGATCATCATTAGAATTTAAATTTAAAAAAACTGATGCTACGCAAGGGAAACCTCATGGTGGTGCTGAGGGGCTTTTTTATTTTTTTTTTTTCAGATGACAGACTTACAGATGGATAAATTTAAGGATAAAATTTGTTAAAATTGAAAATCCATGGATGTACTTGAAATTGGTGTCGAGCTTCACGGATGAATCTTATGATAAATTTTTTACTATTACTTTTCTGATCTGTAATACGTACGAGTTTGCTAGAAAATTTTAATGGTTCCAACGTGAATCCTTTTTGTTTTTGATACTTTTCAGGCCGTGAAGAAGCTTGGATTATGGGGTCTTCTTACTCGCGGTCTACCTCTGAGGATAGGTATGATCGGTACTTTGACCGGACTACAATGGGGCATCTATGATTCCTTCAAAGTCTTCGTCGGCCTGTATGCTCCCTCAACTCATGCACTTGAATGCTATCCTGTAAAGTTTGTTGTAAAGGAATTGTTGTTTCTTTTATACGTTCTAACGTGCTACGACATGTTATTGTCTCAGACCAACAACTGGTGGAGTTGCACATGAAGCTGCTTCTGTCGACTCCGACCTTTCACTCCATTGATGAGCAACTCGGGTTTGATTACCAGGTGTCAATTTCCATCCTCATACTCCCGTCTACTAATATCTCTCTCTCTGAATGAAGGTATGAAAATCTAATACTTTCATAGTATTTCGCATACTCCTTTTTCGAAGAGAAAAACATTTAGTAACCGTCGGATTTGCAGATAGATATTGGAGCCAGTTATAGGAAATCTTCTATTTTTTCCAACAATGTCAGATTTTTTTTTTTTTTTTTTTGTTTTATTTTATTTTTTTTTGTTTGTCTCCTTTAGCTTGAAATGCAAGTGTGTAATTTTCCCACGCTCATTTGAATTTTAATAATAAAGGTGCTTAGCTTTGTGAAAGGTGGCTACTTTGTTCCTCCTCTCTGTTTCAGAAATACAAGCAAGCTTTTTGCTGTAGAAAGTTTTGCTCCTACTGTGTTCTTGACTAAAAAACGGAACTCTTCGGCAAATTTTCTCTGGGATACCAGTATTTGTTGCTACCAATTGGGACAACTACTTCATCGGTACCCCGGGTACGGGCAATAATTACTGGCTCTTCACGCAGCTCAAATCCACTTCGCAGGATAGAGCCGCTCCTTTGACCCTTCAGACGTCTCAGTCAACAAAAGTCAACACTCTTTCCAGAAACATGTGGGCCCCCCGCTCTCCTTTCCCATTTCGAGCAATGCTATAAATACCGAGTATATTACTGAACTCCCAATTAATCTCTGCCGTCCACGTCAGACGCCGCTCCAATCCACTCCGTTAAAAAATATGTATACTACGGCCTCATCCTATACGAAGTTGCGAGGCATCCCCCATCTACTCTCCGCTCACTCTCTCTATCTCTCTCTCTCCGCTCACTCTCTCTCTCTCTCATGGCGGAGCTCCACCCACCCGACTCCCCCGCGAACGGCGGCGCCGCCGCGGAAACCATAGCTCCGGCGTCGACCTCGAAGCGGCAGCGCCGCCCCAGCGTCCGCCTCGGCGAGATCGGCGACCAGCCCGCCGCCATCTCCTCCGAACCCTCCTTTCGCCGCCACCCCAAGCTGTGGAACCCCGACGGACCCATCATCCCCCGCCACAAACCACCCCGCCCCCACCACCCCTCCAAACCCTCCTCCCGAACCCGCGCCCTCACCACCCTCGCACCCCCGGGGGACGACGACGATCGCCTCGACCTCCCCCCACAACCACCCCTTGATGACCACGACGAGAACCTCGACCCCGATGGCGAGATCCGCCACGGCGCTCGCGGCCCCAAGCCCTGGAGAAGCGTCGGCGGCGGCGGCGGCGCAGCCCGGCGCGCCAGATCGGGATGGACGGCTCCTCGTGCCGACGAAGCTGCCGCGAGCGCCGAGGAGGGCCCCGACGAGGAGCGCTATGGCGTGGAGGGGGACGATGACTCGCCGATCGATCGGAGGCTCTCGGCCGCTAGGGTTAGGGTTTCGGAGAGCAGGGATGCTGGCCCTGCTGCGGAAGGCGATTCCCCATACGAGATGGACGGCAGGGATTGGATCGATCGGAATGGTTGGTGCCCATCAGTGGAGGATGGTAGCGTCAACTCTTGGCTTGACGGATTAGGGTTGGACCGATATGCTCCGCTGTTTGAGATCCATGAAGTGGACGAGGAGGTGTTGCCCCTTCTAACCCTGGAGGATCTCAAGGATATGGGGATCAATGCAGTTGGGGCGAGGAGAAAGATGTACTCCGCCATCCAGAAGCTCAGGAAGAATAAACCCTAACTGGGATTTGGGTGAAGCAATCGGAGAGTTTTTGGGTGGAAGCAATGTTTATATCTTGGATGATGTCATATCGTTATGGTGGTGAGCTCTGCCACTGGCAATCCAATTTTCCTTTACAGTTTGATCATCATGCTTTGTTTTTCTTTTCTTATATTATACTACGTTTAATCCATGTATATTTGTTTTGATAATCTCTCCTGTCATAAAATGTTATGAGCTATCCCTTAAGAGAAGCCGAATAAGGACTCAGCTTCTCGCAGCCTTTAATAGAAGTAATGCTGAAATGTTACGGTCATATTGAATCCGAAAAGAAGGGGACAAAATGAATTAAAAGTAAACGATTCTTAGTTTGAGAAGTGGTACAGTATATTTTGGATTTCATGTGGTTGCTTAGTATGATAATATCCTTGTTGATCAGGAGTAGTTCTATTGCTAATTGGAACCAAACTCACTTTATGGTACTTTCAAAACCTAACTTGTGGAGTTAAATTTTGGCAAACCACCAATTTAAATATGGCTAAACAGAACTTTGGGAGTATCTCACTTAACATCTGCATACCTTTTCTCCTCTTGCCCCTATTGGGATCCTACCCGTAGTCTATGCTTACTTGCCTCTACATCCGCCACTCCCTGTCAACTTCCATCACCGATTTCTTTTTTGCCTTACTCTTCCTCTTGCTTTCCTTGCCATTTTCTTGTCATTTCTTGCTGATCTTTACAGCCACATCATATTTTCATCTTTGCCTTTGCTGTGATATTGAATGCTAGTTGACTGCTATTTAGGGCCAGGCCAATGTTGCTTTGATCATGCCATCCTCTACTCATCTAAGCATTGTTTTATGGTATAAATTTTCAAATTGACTTGCATGTGCTCTTATTAACTTCGATTTTTGCATGCCTACAAAATCTTTGAAATGACTTTGAATTGTTTGGAATTTAATTCATAATGGGGGCTACATTTTATGTCTTCCTCATAGTTAGTGCTATCATGGGTAAAGTAGCTTGCTGTTGTTGTCTTATTTTGCTAGTTTATTTTGACATACATATAAAAGAAGACAACTTCTACATTAATGATATCGTACATAGAAGTTTGTCGCGCGTTGTCTTTATATAAGGGAGAACTGTGAACTTCATGATTTCAAGGTGCTCTGAATTGCCTTTTCTTCTAGTTTTACCTGCTCAATTTCAAGAGATCTTTGTAATTCATGCCCAAAGCAGAATTGAAAACTATGAAAAGCCGGAAACCACTGAAATTCTGGACAAAAAACTCCAAGAGCCTGCCCTTAGCTGAAACTGGGACAGTTGCTCTAAACCTTGGCTATTCTTTGGTTGGATGACTTTATGCTGAAAATAGGCAATATATGCCACCATAATATCAAGCCTATTGTCTTGTTGGTTTTTGGGAAGATCCTCTCTTTTCATCATATTTTCTTTCTAAAGTTTTCGCACACAATATTTAAGATTGCATGATGTTTTGCCAAGATAATGCTAAGACTTTTGGCTCATCTTCTCCAGAACATTTTCTATTTCATATAGTATTCTATGACATATTCCATATTTGCAGGCAACCTTTGTAATGATGCCCTGTGTATTTCAGATCCTTATTGCCGTTAGGAAATTGCACAAGCTGCTTCATGCATACCTGATCATTCTCAACAAAATCTAAAGAAAAGTTTCTGATGATATCTAACCCAAGATAGTGGGTTCCCACTATATAGGTGATGTTGTTAGTAACACCATAATTTCTATCTTCAAATTTAAGTAAAGATATAATTGGACATCTGTCGAGTACTTGAAGATTTTGAGATGGTGGGTCTTTTAATAGAAAGGATGAAATATGGTGCAACTATATTTATCCGATGTTGGTAGTCGCACCAATTAGTGGTTAGATATATCCAATAGAGACCATATTTATTGAAGGAAATTGTTTAATTAGTTTAAGGCACCATTGGGTGGAAGGACAAAAGAATTACTCATTATAGAGACTATCAGAAATGAACTAATACTGATGGATGATGTTATATTTGTTGCTGAATATAGAAAATGAAATTAATTTAATTGGTCCTATTAATTCTGAGGAAGTTTTGTTTGTAATATTTTTACTGCTGCTGTTGTTGGAGTTGATTACATAGACATACTTGTCAAGGAAATATCTTGAGAGAATTGGTTATGGTCTATCTGATTGATCTTGTTTGGTCATTGTTCTATTTTAGTATGTATAATGTTCTTATATTATCGCTTTTGATGCCTTGTACTTACAGTTTTTGAAAAAAATTGGGGCAATTGTTTTTGAAGGATTTCCTTTTTAGCTTGTGAATAATAAATTTGGTTATTGGATGGATCCTATTTGGGAGTTCTATGGGAAACCAACCTTAGCTTTTAGAACTTCTGCTTCATTGTAAAATTGTAAATTAATATATTCAGTCAACATTACAATCTTGTGAATAAATATATAGTTCATATTCTGGCTTCTGTATTCATTTTAGATGGCTAGATATTTGAGCAATGAACTTCACTTCATTACACCAGTTCAGAACAATTTGGACTCAAAGAGTCGATCAGTATTCCAAACACAGATTTTTGTCATAGATTGATGTTTTCTCTGAATTGATGGAAAGTTTTAGTATACTATTGAGAAGACAATAAAAAAAATGTTGCAAGATGCAGTTGTAATGAAACATATAAAGTAGTATGTGGATAGTGAAGTAAATATTTGGGGAGAACATTGATTTGGTAGCAAGAGGCTATGAACACATGATTTGTGAGAGGGGAATGAATCATGGGTTGGGCATGCCTTAGTCGACATGCTTAGATCTGAGTTCTAGGGCCCATTTGTAATATTATGAAATCCTGCATATTTTCTATTTAAGAATTTCAAATCATTACCATGCAATCCGAGTTGGAAAGTTGTTGGTAAAAGTAGCGGAATCATCATGAATTCCTACTAATGGGGAATATTACATTACTGTGGATTAGGAGGCATTGTCATTTGCAGAAATCATGAGTAGTTCATTAATAGGAGTTTCTAACAACCCTCTAACCCAGGTCACCAGGTGGATAGTAAGTTGATAACTATCTTAGCATTCCAATTATAAAATATACAGCATTTCTGGAATATCACAGACTCCAAACTCAACGGCCCCCTAGTTAAATCCGAGTACCTGACAATAGTTAAATCTGATTATCTCATATTGATTTTGTAAATTGTTAGTTTTTCATCGTTTTTGCATGTAATTGTGCCTATTCCTTCTATCTGATAATAATTTTTATACAATAATTAGTTTATAGTAGCATGACAACACTGCGAATTCTTTATACTTGAACAATATAAGGCTCAAATTCAGTAACTTTGTTGCATATCAATACATATGAAGTTCGATTCTAGAGTCATCTCAAACTCTGTAACTTAAAGCAGGTTGTGGACTACATTCTTTTGATATTTGACATGTTGATACCCTCAGGCAATTAGTGAAGGAATTCTTAGGTGTAATTCGCCTTATTTGTCCTGTAGTTTAGAATTCCCCTTCTTGAAATAATTCATGAGCAAGAATTTGTCAGAATAGCAACCTCTTTTTTTTCCTTCTTTTTTCTTATACTTTTTCCTTTATGATATGGAAACAAGATAAGACTAGAAAAGAAACATGCTAGTCGAGTCCATTGGCATTACAAAGGTTAGGACAATATCAGGCTCAAGAGGTCGAGGGGGTTACACTGTACACCTTTGGAATCTAAAGCATTGGCAGAAATTGGTGACCGATCACTCTGTTTTTCGTCTTCGTTGTTTTCTTTCCCTAAAGTTAGATGATTATCAGATCAAGGAAAATACATAGTGTGTAGGGAGGAGTTGATTGAAGAACAAACAAAGAATTTCCATTAGAGTGGAGTGACTAACAATAAATTAGAGAGAATTGAGTTTCTTTCTTCTTTTTTTTGTGCTGCATTTTATTTTCTGCTGTAGTGAAGGGTCATGAGATGATTTGTGGTTTGGGAGTTTGGGAGCAACTGAACCACCTCTGCCGGGCACCATATGTGGTATCTAACATATTGAAGCATCAAGAAGGGGGGGAGTTGTTGGCCTCTGCATGTTATCTCCACCTGATTTAAATTGGACATAATTTAGAGTTATTAGACTAGAAGAAAGGATGAGTTAAAAGCTAATTAAGAGTCCTAGAATGCAGTTAAGTAACTAGCAAGCACTAGTGAGTTGGGGGATTTGGTGCATGAGTATAAATGGCTTTATTTACAGTTTTCCTGCAGTTTTGTTCCACAGGCTATAGCAATGTTCGGTGCAATGCTTTAAGAAGAATCATTCAATTTCGCAGAATTTGCCGCATATTTCTTTCTTCTTGCTGGTGCCACTTAATTGTTATTTCCTTCGAGCAGAGAATGATAGATAGTGTTAACCCATATTTTCTTGTGATTTTCCTTTTGTTTCAGATTTTTATACACTTTGTTAATTGAGCCTTTGAGATTTTTGACAGTGGACCTGTTCAGATCCAAATTTTCAGCTAACACAATTTGTGAGTTGTCTATAATACCTTGAATCATAACAGCAATATTATTATTTTCTTTGTCTACACTACTTTTCAAAGCTTTGCGCTATGGTTAAGTTCTAAGATCATCATTTTATTTGGACCTTGTGTAAATTTCTTGTCGCATTTATTGGTCGTTTTGTGTAATCATATTTCTGTCCTAGGTAGGGAAAGAGGTGGAGACCCATTTGTATTTAATGACGTCATGCCGACATCACATAATAACACTTCTTTCTTTTTTTTTTTTTTTTTCTTTTTTTTTTTTTTGTTGTTTTGTTTGGGTCACGGCATCGTTGGGGGGCACATCAACGTACAAGCTCCGGGCAGCGGGCAACTTCGAGATAGCAACTAATGGAAGCTGCCCGACCTGACCGGTTGGTCGTTTTGTTATTTAAAACCACTGTAGTCTCTACCATGTTCATACTAGATAGCTTTCATGAGGATTATTATTATTATTATTGTTATTATTATTTTGTGCTCCCAAGCAACTAAACACCACAAAACATAATATTTGAGAGGACAGAGGCCTGCCACGATATTGGAATACTATAGAAGGCATTCGCACATCTTATCCAAAACAGAACAATAGTTTGGTTTATCCATCTTTTAATTCAAATGAGTTACATTAAAAATCACTTTTAGAAATTTTAAGTGTGTAGTTGGATACATATTTGCATTATTATACCTGGTTGGGAGTACTGTTTAACTGGTCCTTTAATTATATATATCCCGCATGGAGTAAGTGTTATAGAGAAGCCTTTTTCGTGACCAATGTGTTCTGAGTTCAATTAACTTCGGAGTGTGTAAGCTAAACTATGCACGCAAAAACCCCTCGTTACTCCATCTCATAATCTCAATGCTTAAGAGGAGAATTGTAGCAATTTAATGATGAATGAATATAAACTTTTTAAGGGGGAGCTGTACTGTACTATATATGTTTGATGGGATCCAACATTCTAAATGCGGTAAAAAGTCCTAAAACTGTACTCTATTAATTATTAGGTACCAAATATAGCATTTTTGCCATTTCATGACATGTTGATAACGTAACTATCTTATGATTTTTTCGCTATTCTTATCTAAAAAATTTACTATCAAATAGAACGACAAAATTAAATTACTTAACAACTAAAAGATAGTTTAGTGTCATTATTTTAAATCACTAAATGGTAAAGTAAAAAATGAGTTTTTTTTGTTTTGTTTTGTTTTTTTTCATGTTTCTAATTTGGGAGAGGCGGTAGGTATAGTGGTCCCTATATATATATATATATATATATATATATATATATATGTATCTCTTTATTTTCTTTTTTCCGTTTAAGCCCTCTAGTCTAATATTATTTCCAATATTCACTTTACCTACTACAAACACGACACAGCTGATCTCATGCACGTCTCACTCACGTTCATCTCAGAACCCAACCCCGACCCTTATCTTGGAAGTCAATGTACGCTCCCAAACCCCCCATTTTCTTTTCCTTTTTCTTTTTACCCGGCCCCCCACAAATGTTGGATATATTGTTATATATCATTTAAATAATATGTTCATATATAAGTCTAGCTAATAGGTGAAAGCATATTAATTAAGGACCATATTAACTGGAGTCAAACAGCTTATTTATTAACTCTAAAATTTTTTCTAAACCGGCGTAATATCATTGAAATGCGTTCAAACTCGACGTCTTTTAATGTAATACTTTAAGCACCCAAAACACCATTTATATTTTCTCTAAAAAGATAACCTCTAACAACAAATACTTAATATATATATACTATATAGTCGGAGTGAAGCTAGATATTTTTAAGCACCAAGGGGTTGGTGCTTCCAAGTTTCTAACCCTGATCCACTCCTTAATTACTAATATTCCTTGGATCAAACACTATTTCACCTACCACCATCTATCACCATCATCTCAACCCTACATCTCTCTATCCAATAGTTAAAACTCACAAGACCACCTACTTACGCTTTTAAAAGTATTCTACTTCAACTCTATATGTGTCCAACAACAACAACAAGGACATTTGTATATATAGGGATCATTATATATATATATGCTCTTTAAGTGTTTTTGTGTTATGTAATTCTCTCATGCATGCACACCGTAAGGACATTTTCCTTGCACACTCGATGGAAATTTCTAAAAATATATATATGGTTTCTTTCTTTCTTAGGGTTAATTAATTAGGGTTTTTGAGTGGTGGGCCCCTTCATATGTTTTTCTTTTGTCACGCTTTGTTGCTTTTTCTCTTCACCCACCTTTGTATCATTCGACTGTTCATATTAATTTAATTTATACAAATATATATATATATATATATATATATATATATATATATCAAAAAAATCTTCCATGCATACATAACATAACCCCTTTCTCTTTTTTTTTTTTTTTTTTTTTTTTTTTTTTCCTTCACGGCTTTATGACATGCCCTTTAAGGAGGATGGACAACAAATTAATTAAGCGCACCACTAATAATAAATGCCCTCGGTGGGCCCCCTAATGGCGACGCTAATTAAGCACGTCGCAGGGCCCCACATTTGTACAAAACTATTGCCTTCACCCGGCGCACCACGTCAGTAATGCACCACCCAATGACCCGCCATCGAAACATTCAATAATAGTGATATTATATGGTGCACTAGGTGTAGGCGATAACTTCCGGGATCGTACGGGGTGATGACGTGAGCCATTCGGAAGCATGACGAGCGCGGCGTTCGATCGTTGTTGTAATCCGCGCGGAGGCTCCACGTGTAGTGTAGTGTACACGTTAAGGTAGAAATTTTGGGTCTAATTAATTAAAATGGATTCATCATTTTGTGTTGGTAATCAAATCATGATGATGGGAAAGTGTTGCTTGGGTTGAGGTCAATGCACGCACAGTGATGTAATCAACTAACGAAATTAATTATTAAAATAATACTGGGCCACGTACATCCCTAGCTACCTAGCTACCTCTGTATATATGTATATGCTAATTAAACTCCTTTTTCCTTAATATATAATCATAATATACGGCCACTTAATTTCCTATATATATATATATATGCATGCCTAGTTTATTTCAACACAGAAATAATTATAAATAATACTATATATATATTTATATATGATAATAACGAATTAAAAAGAAGATGATCGATCTATCTCTTAAATGAGAGCTAGTCTCGACAAAAATGTCATCGATCTGAGATGTGCTAATAATATATATACATATATAGAAAGGGTTTCACATCTGAGAACGTAAGAGCATGATCATCACTAGCTACCTATTGTATTAATTATATATATATAAACTTCGATGAAACATAGAAGTATATTATAATTTTTATATATATATATATGTAACACGCACAATGGTGATAAACAAATTAATTAATTAATACATGCTTAATGTAGCTATATATATAGTTGCATGATTGGGACATAAATCATTAATTGGAGATTTGTTATAAGGTTCACCAAATTAAATAACTCTCTAGCTAGCTACTAGCTAAGTTTAATTATCTTTTAATTACTAGCTAGCTAGCTGGTTCTTAATTATTAATTTGCTTTCCTTTGATCAGCTCATTCAGATTACTTTGGTATTAAACATTACGAATATAATATATATAGCCTAAAACAGAACTTTAATTAAGATGATCAATACGTTGAGTCTATGCGATCAATTAAGTTCATGACCTTAACTAATGTGCATGAAATGGATTTCGGAATATGCACAAACTATACGAACTTTGATTGTATTTGGATAAGGATCGATTAGGTTTTTCACGGAAATAAGAAAATAAACGGCTGGATGGTAAGATTGGAATAGCGAGAATAAGAAGAATTATAATTCTAAAATAAAAATACCGTACCTCACTATTAACATCAAAATACTAATAAAATAATTAGCTAGTTAAGTATATATTAGTTATTTAGTCAATTAATAAATAAATTATTATATGATATACTAATTAACTATATTTTGTAATTTTTCTGCAGCTTAATTAAATAAATTTAATTTGGTTGGGGAGTAAGAGGGAAGTGAAGGGTGGACGTTAGCTCATTTAATTAATTAGGAGGGGAACAATTAATAAATCCTAATGGTGTTTGTGGGTGAATAAATAAAATAAGGGCTCTTAATTATTAATTGGACACTTATTTTTCAGCTACACACTACCTTAAGGGATAAAAATAAGAGACTAGTATATATATATTTTGCTGTTGTATCATACTTCATTTTGTTAGCTAATTAATAGTTGATCATAATTAGAATCATATATATATATATATATATATATATATATATATATATATATATATATATATATATATATATATATATATATATATATATATATATATAACAAAATTACCTATTCAAGTACCTAATTTTATTAATTATGTCGCACTCCTATCGAAATCGATAATCGATAATCATCCGAATTCGATGAAATGCATAAAAAAAAAGTACATGTGATTCGTAAAACAAAAGTACAAATCGATAGCTCTCAGACTCTTAATTACGTTTCATACTAATGAAAGCGAAGCATCTCGTCCTGTCAATTTCATGGTGCAGAAGATTTTAATTAGGTTCTTATTTTCCTTACATGTGTGTGACAATGCCATTTCAATGCTTATATAATTACTTTCTCCTGATCAATAGTGTATATATATGTTGGAATGTTAAATTAATCTCAATGCATGGGTTGCAATTAATATACCTTGTCATGTATATATACTTCTATAAAGAATTCACTTAATCGGAGATGTTAAAAGCTATTTGTGTAATGTAATTGATAATATTTCTACTGACCTCCATGTCAGAACACAAAAAAATAAAAAATTTAAAAAAGAGGAAAAGAAAAAGGATGGATGCATAATTAGCACAGGTGTATTTGCCATTTTTTTCTTTTAGACAATTAAAACTTGCATCAAGGAAATTTGATCAAACATGAAAATTAAAAGGCAATGTTTCCCATTAATAATAAGCTAGCCAAAGATGGTGGATGTAAATGTAATATATAGTTTGTTTGTAGAAACCTAGGCATGTAAATACATGAACTATATATGTCAGGTACGTATATATATATATATATAGCTGTTAGAAGCACATGCTATATATAGCTTGAATTAGTTGGAAGGAGTGTATCTGAAACTTAACAGGAAACGAATTAAGTATATAATTAATTTCTAGAATCGTTTTCAAATGCATCAAGTGGGCTAGCTAGTGGCCGATAAAGGACGCAAATTAAAGATTGGACAAAGATAGTGGATGTTAGTCTCCAATTTGAGATCACGATTGTATTGTTGTTGATTATGATATGGGCAGTAAAAGGAATGTTTCGACAGTAAGTTCACTAGCTAATATGGATTGTTATGTACCATTAAACGAACAAAAGCTCTAATTTTAGTCATTAGATTCATATTTTTGACGGATATTTAGGTAGATGATTTAAAAAAAATTATAACATTTGTTTCCTGGGACTCCATTGATTACTGATCATGTTTAACGCTGTGGATCAACGTTTCAAATGTCCTAGCATTGAAATTAAGTGAACTGAATGCACAAAGACTCTTTGATACTTGTGAAAGTAATGCAAGCTAGTTCCTAATTAAACAGCAGGGCTTTGTAACTACTACTGTGCATTACTGTTGATGAGAAAATGTATATATGCAGGTCAAACAAATTCTAAAGGAAATTTAACATGCACGCATGGGTAAATCTTTTCATTTAGTTCTCTCAAATTAACTGCATGCATTCATTGTTCGACGATGTGTTGAATCACATACATATGCCTTCACTAGCTAGAATGCCTTATAATCCTCCTATTCAATCCTAATCAAATAGTTTGATTGATATTGTTAAAATTAGAAGGACGATAGATATATAGGAGTAGATCAGCAGAAGAAAATATATATAAACGCGCAAGATTGGCAACACGCACACACACATTCGCTATTCCTTTTTATAGCAGGATCGATCGAGCAGAACCAGGGACGCATTGTCATGAATTAAAAGTATCCACTAACCGTTATGGCTGTAATTTTGGAACTTAAAAACGAGGTGATCGATAATTTTGGAAGCAAGTATCTTAAACGTTCCTGTTCCTAACTTAACTAGCACAGTCAATATCTGCAAGAAGTACGTACTATTATTAGCTTTAGTTTTAGTTTATGTTCTTTTTCGTAAATTGGCTACAATTAGTTAAGCTATTAGAAACATGTCTTAGTAAGTTTTTCTTTCCTTTTTTTTTTTTTATTTTCGTAAGTTTTAGCTAGTTTCTTAATGTAAGTTCCAATCAGATCAACCCTTAAATTTTCATGCCAAATTAATTAATTTAGATATGATCCATATCTAAACACCCCAACTATATAAATAGACCAAACCACCATATATATTGATATACAAAGTACAAACTATCCTTTCAAACAAGTTATCAGGTCTAATTAAAGCTCAGACAACGTTAATCACTATAGCTAACGATGTGCCGTTTTGATTTCTACATCCTACCACAGCATGCTAACTACAGTACTAAGTTAGCTAGGAGGCCTCTTATATAATTATATATCCCTTTTAGGTCTCATGTTTCTTTCATGGCTCAAGAACCAACTACGAATTGGTTCACTATAACTCTTGCAGCTTAAAATATGTGATGGTGCTCTTTTCGAGTTCTTAGTTTACTCTTCTTTTAATGGACAGGCATATATATATATATATATATATATATAGCCCATCTATATATGCTAAATTGCTAGGCATGTCACAGGACCCTAATAAGAGCTAGTCATGATATATGCAGTAATAGGAGCATGATCAGTAGTGTCTAACACTATATATGTTTTGTTGTTTACCTAATTAAACTACAGCAGAATTTTTATGAATTGTTCATAGAGTTTTTTTTTAAAAAAAAAAAGGAAAAAGGAAAAAAGGAAGAGAGAGAAGCAGCTTTAAGTGTACGTACCTGTGATTCATCCCCCAGCCCAAGCTTGGTGGCCAAGTCCCTCATCAACACCCTTATTGTCATATTACTATCCCTACAATACATATACGTATAATTCTTTTAATGTAAATTTATGAGCTCATATATATATATATATATATATATATAGCTTCACTTTCAGTATTGATCATAAAAAAGGAAAAATAATAGAGGAAAAGAATTAAACCCAGTGTACGTATATGGAAAAAAATCAAGAGAGGAGGTAGAGGCATGCATGATTACTTGATTCTTAGGTAGCTCCTTTGTATCTGGGGCAAAAAAGGTTCCTTTTCTCTGCATGTATATATATATTACAAGACAAATCAAATTTCGCCCTATATATATATATCAACGATTCATCAAAAATAACACACATATATAAATATTATGAATACGGTGAAGAAAAAGAAACAAGAAATTAGTACCTGCACAAAAATGGCTATTTTATATAAATATGTATGTATATATATATCTATATATATATATATATATATATATATATATATATCCTCATTGC
Source organism: Aechmea fasciata (assembly GCA_025177825.1). Classification (NCBI taxonomy): domain Eukaryota; kingdom Viridiplantae; phylum Streptophyta; class Magnoliopsida; order Poales; family Bromeliaceae; genus Aechmea; species Aechmea fasciata. The sequence continues at coordinate 5,475,919 of CM045934.1, forward strand.
AGCAAATTAAGTGCAACCCAAGTAAGTATAAATACATATATACCTACGATCGAGATCGATCGAAGATATATATATATACCAATTAATTAACAAAATTACACCTTAATTTAAACTTACTGGTTTTGAGCTGCCTTAAGATCCAACCATACTCCGATCTCCGGCCTCCGTGTCGGACTAACCACCCGCATCTCGGCGCCGACCCGACCCACGCTCTCTGGCGGCTGTGGCGGCTGCGGCGGTGGCCACCTCGTACTCGAGCTTGTCCCGGCCATACACCGCCCGTGAACTCCCCACGCCAGAAGGCTATTTCTCTGATACCCTAAAGTAAAACCGCTCGCCGCCACCGCAGCTGGCAGAAACGGTGCGATCATCGACGACGGGCCGCCAGCTGCTGCCATCCGAGGCCGCACAGCCGATGACGGTCTGTCGGAGAACAACTCGAGCTCCGTTAGGCTGCGGCGCGGCGCCGAACTACTCGTAGGGCCGACGGAATGAGCGCGATCAATATCGGTAGGGTTTCGATCGGCGGACGCGGAGGCGGCGGTGCCGATTCCTAATCGAAGCCACCCTTCATGATCGTCTCCTCCTCCTCCTCCTCCTTTAGAACTAGTACCATCATCATCATCATCTTCTTCTTCTTCTCCTTCTTCTTCTTCTTCTTCCTTTTTATTGTCCTTGGTATCGTCGGCCATCAGGGACGACACTGATGGGGGCTTCTCCTTCCGGAATTCGAACTGGGCGGCATCGGAGAAGCTGGAATAGCTCCCATGGTGGCTCCGTATGAGGTTACGCGTCGGGACCATCGCGTGATCGATCATATCGATGCCGACGTAGACGGTAACATGCACCTTTCACAAAATCTTTGTTGCATCATGATACTGATCATGCCACAAAGTAATTAATTAATTGAGCGGAGGAAGAACCAGACGAAGAAGATGGTGATTAAAGGGGGGGGTGATGAAGAACTTATACTATATATATATGGCGGATAAAGAGGGCACATAAAGGAGAGAGAGAGAGAGAGAGAAAGAGAGAGGGGATCTTGCTTGTTAATTACTTGTATCAGATAGATCTAGGGGGGGTGTGTGCATGGAGTTTTAGATCAGGTTAATTGCATCCGAATCTTTTTGTGGAATTGGGGAGCACACAGGAGAAGACGAGGAGATCAAGAGGAGGGATCGATGTTGGGGGATCGGGCTTTCCATTAACTCAGGATCGACTTTGGAGGCTGCGTAGATGAAATAGTTTTAGAGAGAGAGAGAGAGAGAGAGAGAGAGAGAGAGAGATTCCCTGTAGTATTTATGTATGATTTATTTTCTTAATTTCCAGGAGAAATAATTTATTTGTGATTATTGGTTGCCCCTGTGCTCTGTATGAAGTGGCCAGTGGTTTTCATGCATGCTATGGTATATATATATATATATATAGTTAATAATTAATTCCCACCAAAGTATGTAATAATTAATTAAAGAGAAATTAATACTCGGTGTACAACATTAAAAAAAGAATTGTAAGGTTTAATTTCACTAGAGTTTAAATGATCCTTTTTAGATTTTAGTATTAAAATAACATAGAGTGAAAAAATAAGTGTGAAAGTTTTTAGTATTTTGAATGAACATATATATATAATATATATATATATAACAAGATATATAAAATATCCCTAACTTAACTGAAAATATGAATATATTAGAATTTGAATTTGAAATATCGAGTATCAATTATCAAAACTTTTATGATCACTCGATCTAGAAAAAGTAGATTATTAAATGTTTTGTCACAGTAGTGAGAGTTGGAGGGTAGGAAGAGGAAGAGGAGTATGTTCTACGTTGAGGTGACGGCTTGGATGCTTCTTGGTCACATTGCCCGTTCGGTCTTGGACTTAAACGTGCTATTCATGGAAAAATCCTTTCTCCCCAACACACAAACAAGTGTATATCCTGTTTATATATATATATATATAGAGAGAGAGAGAGAGAGAGAGAGAGTTTGGCTATAGTATTTGTAAAAGTATGAAGCACTTGATGTTTGTAAATTTTTTACCGTTGAAATTATATTTGTGATCATTTTCATCCGTTAGATTATACTATTCAACTAATCACCCACTCAATCCTAAAGAACTCATATTAATTATTCTAATTGTACGTACATCTTTTAATTCAATGACCAAACATTTATAAGCACCAATATATAACTTGTACTTTTAAAAGAGTAGGAGCTCAATTATATATATATATATATAAGAGCAACAGTATGATACATGTTTTGTTCCTTAATTTTTTTTCTCAAAAAAATATATAGCAGAATATATAGTGGAATTAGGTTTTCAATGTCAGATCTTGTATACTAGCCACCAAGTTCTTTGCTGCATGCGTTAGAAACAGTTGGTGCGAGAGTATATATATACATTGACGGAATAATATTTGAGTAAATTAAGTAAAATTATCGATCGGGTCAAGCGATTACAGTATGATATTTTAATTATTGACGACTATTATAGGTCTCCCAAAATATTAATTACTTTCACATGTAATTAATTGATGTATGTATACAAAGACTATACGTACGTATTAAATTCCATCATACAAGGAGTAATTAAGACTAATAATATCATGTATTTTGTCAACAACATTAATAATTAACTTACAAGACTAATATACTGGTGACCCAAGACATTTTCCTCGATTATGATAGGTAGTAATTAATTATCACGTAATTAATAATGGTCCAACATTCGCAAGCAGAAAATAAAATAATCTAATTAATTAGGAATTTGAATATATGACAACTCTAGACCATAGAATATGGGATTATTAAATATGAAACCTAGCTCTAGTTGTTTCATAAGCTACAGCATGTCCTTTTAAGTACTCTCAAATTCTACTTACAATTCAGATTAGCTAGGCTTATTTTTTTATTCCCGTTTGTTCCAAATATATATATTAATGTTTCCTACGCACTTACACAAAGCCATATTATATATTAGGTCAACCGTAACCATTATTTATATATAGCATTAATTAATAGCTTTATTTTGTGATTTAGCTATATATGGTAACATGCCTTCACGTACTAATAGTCTCTAATTATTCTTAAAAGCTCACCCTAATTAATTCATATAGTTTCTGCTTTTATAAAAAAATATTATTAATAAAACTTCACTTGCATTAATTATGTACTTGCACCTTAATTTTCCATATCATTAATTTGCCTGTTTAATTAAGTCAAATAATTAATTGTATTGGTTTCTCTCCAACTACTTAAATAAGTCAAATAATTAATTCTTTTTTTTTTTTTTTTTTTTTTTTGCAATTGTTGTTGGCGGAGATGTTTTCTCTCTTACGTACGTTCTAATTATAATTCATGAAAAAGTTTTTATGTATTTTAGCACACAAGTTCGAACACTAGTTGCATGTTAGGATTAATACGAGGATGAGCCCAATTAATTGCAATGTGGTTTACAATTTAGGTTGCATGTGGTGGTTTAATTAACACGCGCACCTCATGGAATTAATAAACCCACCAAGTATCATCGGAAAAGTCCCGGGAAAAAGCAAAACTTGAAATAAGTGATCAATTTGTAAGAAATTACCAATGATAAGGCGCAATGATACTTGGTAGCTAGGATCAGATTCAATATGCAGAGTCAAACTCCCAATTTTAATTAAGAAGAATATATAAGCTAAAATTACTCAGAACGCCATTCTAATAAGCTGATGATGTGCTGACATGCTAATGTATCATATCCAAACTGGATTATAACTAAGAGGTACGTACCCTACTTTGAATTTCTTGTATACTAATTCATCCAATTACTTGTGATACTGAGAGGAATTAATGTCATTGACATTTGAATTTTCTCTCAATATATATTCTTTTCTATCATCCGACTAATTAGTTGGCTAAACAAAAATTTAATCAATGTGATTGTATTAATTTTACATGAGTTGACATAAACTCGGTGGATACAATATTGCTTCAATCTGCAATTGAGCTGTTAACACAATCTAAAGCCACTTTAATTGGCTCCCAATTGGTTGATTAATTATGTACGTAATTAATTAATTTTGTCCAAATTGGCTTTCTCCCTATATATATATATATATATATATATATATATATATATATATATGGATACAATATTGCTTCAATCTGCAATTGAGCTGTTAACACAATCTAAAGCCACTTTAATTGGCTCCCAATTGGTTGATTAATTATGTACGTAATTAATTAATTTTGTCCAAATTGGCTTTCTCCCTATATATATATATATATATATATATATATATATATATATATATATATATATATATATATATATATACAACTCTACAAATTAAATTAATGTCAACAAGATTGCGTCTGTATGTATACATGCAGACCATCTACGTGCAGGTGACTAAGGGGAAAACACTGTATTACTTAATTCATACGTCGAAATAATTTAATTTCTTAATTATTTCCATGATATATATATATAGATATAGATATCTATCTAATGTAGGTACTCGTACGTATATGCACATTTCACTAGATGAACCTGCGATTTTTCTTTTTTAATTTCTTGAACTGCATGCCACTTTATCAATGAATTAATAGTCATTCTTTTTGAGTGGATTATTTTTTAAAATTAATTTAGAAACAAAAACTGAATCAAATGTATATATAAACTCAACTAGCTATATTTCTGAATATATCTTCATGGTTTGTACATGGCCGTATTTGCTTGTTATATGCAATATTTGTACATGGCCGTATTTGCTTGTTATATGCATGCCATATATATATATATATATATATATATATCGGTTCATTTATATATATATGAAATAAGTAATACATGTTATAAATATTTGCAAACCTAGGAATATCCCGTTCCAGCTATACCAAAGTCCAACAGGAACCCTAGCTAGCTAGCTAATTAACAGATAGAGGCTTGCATGAACTTCATGAGATTAATTGTTTTGTTTTAGTCAAAAATCCAAAAAGAAAAGAAAAAGAAAAGGCACCCAAAATAAAAAAAAAACCAACTACTACTACTGCATAATTGGGAGAAACGAACTATTTGATTCCTAGATTTAGTCCACCATTTCATCCATGGACCGCCTTATAATTATTCATCTTTATTTATCTTACTTTTCCCAATTAAAACCATCATCCCGTGATTAATTTGTAGCTTTAATTTGCTTAGTTGGAAAAGGAAAAAAATAAAAAACATTCTTGTAGAAAAGTTTTGTTGGTACGTAGGTGGTTTAAATAGTCACTTATTAAAGTTATTTATATGAGGCAATTAAACTTATGGAGATGGATTGGGCGGTCCACGACTGACATGGTGGTCCAGGCCCTGGGAATAATCTATCCAATATTTAACTCCCTATTCCCTAGTAAGTAGCAGTATCAAACAGTGGGAGAAGGACATTAAATTATATATACTAAAGAGTTTCTATTTATTAAATGGATATTCGAAATGCTCAAATACAGCTTTATAGGACGTAGACATTTTGCATTTACTATGTACGCCCCCCATGAGGATTGAATACATATATTGGCATGTTCTTGTATTTTTTTTTTTTCTTTTTGAGAGATAGGTAGCACGCTACCTACTTCGTTTATTTCGTTAAGAAATAAACTTAGCTAGAAATGTGAATCAACTAGGATTCGAATTCGGGTCTCGGGTACTAACCACCAAGTCCTTAATTTGTCACTTGCTCTAGAAATGGTTGGTATGTTCTTGTATTTTAGATCAAAGTATATTCTTGTTTGAGAGGTATTTATATATGTAGGAGAAATTATTGTAAAATATATACTACTCAATTCGCTTGATTAAAACAAGAATAATCTTACTCGATCATGACCCAGCAAACATCCACGATTAGGAGAAGACGAGCTGCAGGCATGTCATTAAAAGAAGATATATGTTGAATAGTATAATCTAACGGATAAAAATGATTAAAGAGCACAATCAAAAACTTACGGAAGATACACCTTCTATACTCATAAAGATAAGAATGGACCGTTATATATATAAATAGATTCTAAAATATATAACACTTGCTTAATTTGGCTCTTAAATCATGAGAAAATCAAGCGACCTTTTAGATAGTATCCCCTTACTGAAAAAGCATTTGTTGGATAAAGCCCCGCAAAAAGAAAAGCTGAAGAGCATGCAGAGGTTACGTACGGATGCCAATTTTAGAAGCATTATTGATGGGACACGACCTAAACTTATTTTGTTGTCATATGTGTTGATTATTCTCACGTGCACAGTCCTTCATACGTGCACTCACTCGGGTAGAGCCATGTTAACGGGTCTGATCCCATCCACTAATCAACACCAACATATATGCTTTAATTATCAAAAACGAATATATATAATAACCTAAAAAAAAAGTTCCATCGATCGATCTTTGTGCCTGAAAAAGAGAATAGCTAGATATCTTTTCAAATTATATAATTTGGAAAACGTATATGCATGTAGTATTAATTGAATCCTTCTGATCGAGTTTAATTTAATTTAATTTAATTGATCCGACTAATTTTATATAAACGTTTATAAAAATATTGGATTTGGTCACTTGACAAATTTTACTAATTAATATATTTTTAGTAATTGGTCATCGATCATATAAAGGTAAAATGAGTCATAAGTTAATATGTCTTAACAAAATAAATTGAGGACAACAAAATAAATATGAAATCTCCCAACGAATATATATAGAAGTGTATATGAGAATGAACCTAACAATGTAAAATATTATTATTATTATTATTATTATTATTATTTTTGGCCCCCTAAAATGCCTTTAATATTGTTTTTCCATCGTATTTATCATAATAGTAAGCACCCTTATGGAGCTTTTAAAAATAATATTAATGAGTCGATCGATAGCTTTTTCAACGTGTTTCAAATATAATTATCAACTCATCAGAGATCTTTAAAAAAGTTTTTGAAGGTACGTAACATGTAGAGAGACGCATTATATATATATATATTTTGAGAGATAGGCAATTAATCATGATGGCATGTTATTGTTCAAAAGATACTTATATAATCACCATATTTCTCAATTCTTAGCTCACGCATCTCATGAAAGATAAACGAGTTCTGAGCCTTTAAAAGACATAACACTGAGAGCTTGCCCAAAAGATAGGGCTCAGGTACCTGCGCCCGTACGAACCCCTCTACTTTCATGCACGTGCATGGGTACTACGAGGCTTCAAAGCTTTGCATAGCAATTGCAATAGTTGTGGTTCTATCATACTATGCACTTGTGTCCACATGGGCATGTCCGTGCCATGTATATGGGTGACTTGTCATTAGGTGATTGTCCACTTAAGCCCCATTTCACATGTTTGCAACTTCCTCTATACTTGAAAAAAAAAAAAAAAAAAAAAAAAAAAGCCACGTAAAAAAATCACTAATTGCTAAAACATTAATTGACAGACTCTCTTTTAATGTAAATATATATGTAAGTTTTGGATTCAAGTCTTAAAAAATCTATTGGAAAAATAAGACGTGCGTACGTGTTGTTATATAAAACTAGCCGCACAGAAAAGCAGTACTGCGTACCAATGTACGTATTTAATGAAGGTATATTTTTACGCACGCATTTTTGCTGGCTAGCTAGGTTTGCAAAATTTTTCATTTCGGATTCTAGCTTGTCGTAGTACAAGTTTATAGATTTTATTTTTTACCTATACATGATGATCATGTTTTTTCTCTCTTTTTTATTTCTTTGTGGATTGAAGATGCTGTTGGTGGTTGGCTAGCTGAATTAATGTTACCTAACAAATATAAGATATCTAGCTACTTGCATCTATATTGTGATCAATCCAATATATACCGTGATCCGAATCCGATATGTTATTGAATATATACTTATATGCCGGGTTATCGGGTTTAATTTCCACAATCCATTGGCACCCCTTATAACCTGCTGTAAATTACTATGTAGTACGTATCTTTTCATGGTTGTAGCTTATAGCACCAGCCTATATATGAGAGTGAATCCTTATAGATTGGCGCTTTCCATGTTAAGTGTATCTACTTTTCCCCTTCCTGGCTCCTGCTTTACTTGTCACAGGCCAAATTTGAATGCCTACAAAGTGCGAATGAGAAAAGCTTCACCACTTTCCTTTTTCTCTTTTCTTTTAATCTCTCGCCCCTCAATCTGTTTCTTTGTCACTATGTGCCCCACTACATGAACTATGATAGCTCACAAACACCAATATCTCTCTCTCCTACCAATAAAACAAGAAAAGAGAGGCATGATAAGATGTTTGAGATCAGAGCAACAGATCATGTATACTTTTCCCCAAGAATATGAGTTATCATGGAGAGACACCTATTATATATATATATAGATATAGATCGATGGGCCATATGCATGTACTATTCCTCCATGTATATATGGATATGATTGACTTTTTCCAATTTCCGTTTATTTATTCATTAGTTTTGAGAAATGCATGCCATTTGTGCGCCGAAAAGTTGGATATAAATCTTACACCAAACACATCGATCCAAGGCTCAACTCTCTCGGATTTTTAATATTAAAGTATAGGAGTGTGATAAAAACATATGCTAATTTAAAAAACGGGCCATTAATTGCATGTAATTTTGATTGGGGTTTTAGCATGCGTGCACATGGATTAATTGTAAATAATGTCCTAACTTTTTGTTGCGAAAGTTTGTATTTTGATCTGAGCACGTTACTGATCAAGCTTACGCGCGTGGCATTTGTATTTTTGTTACGTCGCCTTGTATTACGTTTGGGGATCATTAAGTTAAAGTTGAGGTGTAGTTTGGAATCTGGAGAAACCTACGACCATTTATTTGAAGTACATCACATGCAATTTTCTATGATCGATCCTATATAAATTCAAAACCAGTAAACTATTGGACTGATCCGTAGATGATATTTTTAATTAATTAGGCCAAATTTGGATCAGTTTGGTGGGGTACGTGTGCGTATAGTTCAACATTAATGGTGCTTTTATGTGTTCTTATGTTCTTTTGTCTCAAGCTGTCGTTAAGGAACAATGACAAAATGGTGAAAACTTTGAGACGCACGAAGCAACAATTGTTAAAGCCATATATATCGTGAGCAGTGTCCCTTTTTTTGTCCTTTCTCTTTGTGATTTTACTTATAAGCTGGATTTAGCAGGTTAGACCCAGTACACCTGACTACGTTCACATGCTCTTCTTAGCCAGACAACAGGATCAATGATTTTCTTTCTTAACAAAAATTAAAAGAGAGAGAGAGAGAGAGAGAGAGAGAGAGAGAGAGAGAGAGAGAGAGAGAGAGAGAGAGAGGGAACAATTAATTAATGCTTGGAAAAAAAAAAATGCAACATCTCAATCTACTGATCCGATCCACATCATTCATGGGCCAAGTTACTTTGTGTTCTTATATCTGTTTTATTCCTTGATTAACAACTAGCTATATATATATATAACTGTTTCAACTACTACTAAAGATACATTTTGTTTGGTTTGATCTGTATAAATACTAAGTCATAAAAGTTTAATAATAGCTAATTAGAAATGATTTTATTATTCTGTATAATTATATACATTATCAAATTCAGAGAAATTATTATCATGATTCATACCTGTTATAAATAAGTCGCAACATACAAAGCCAAAGCATTCATAGTAAAAGAGAAATAGAAGGTTTAATTTATAATCCCACGCTACCTTCTAATTGATTCTTTATGCTCTCTAATTAATTCTTTGTAATTTTCATAAAACCTTCTCCATATATATATATATATATATATATAGAAAGAGAGAGAGAGTGCGGTTGTGGTGCTTTTAAAAGCATCAAGACTTGATATTTATAAGTTTTTTACTATTAGTTAGATCTACCCTTTGATTATTTCTACTTATTAAATTATACTATTCGACCTACCACTCGCTCAATTTTAAGGAACTACTATCATGCTAACTGCACATTTCTTAATTTAAGAATCGAAAATCTACAAATACTAATGAATTGATACTTTTAATAGTATATATAAGAGCTCAATTCTCTCTCTCTCTCTCTCTCTCTCTCTCTCTTTCTATATATACAGTTGAAGTAAAGCATACATGCATAATGTAGCAAAAGGCTCACTGTGTCTTTGGTTTTTATAATTATCCATTGGATACTGTACTGTAACTCATCAAGCACTCATTTTGGTCCAGTTGCGTTCATGAGATTCCACTAAAAAAGCTTTTTTGGAGAGAGAGAGAGAGAGAGAGAGAGAGAGAGAGCCATATCAGGTGAGACCTGTCAAAGCCAATTAAAGTGGACTATGTACTGCAGCACATTGCTAGCTAGCAGAGATTGTTGTACTATATCACTAAGTACTTATTTTGACCAATTAATGACCACACATTTTTATGTAGATGCCTTTACGTACGCCATGCAAAAGCGACATGATCAATCACTCCCACATACAACAGTGATAACAATTCGTATATATATGTATATATAAATAATGCTAATTTTTTTACTTTTGTCTCCTCTCTCTTTCTCTCTCTCTCTCTCACACACTCACTCGCACACACACACATAAATAATACTAAAACATCAACAATAATCCTCTTTCAACTTAAGTTTTTTAAATGTAAATTGGGCTAGATCGAATCATTTGTTTACTTATTGGGTTAAAACAGGGTCGATTTTTTAAATGTAAATTGGGCTAGATCGAATCATTTGTTTACTTATATATTGGGTTAAAACCTAGCTAGTCCAAGCACTTCTGTTTTTCATCAGTTGCCTGTAAGTTCCTTACCTCAAGATCTTTCTTAGAACTAATACCAACGATAAGTTGAAAGGTCAAGAGCGACGCAAATTAATCTATTTTATTCGAAACTGCTTCAGTGGGAATTCTGTAGCTCAACTTACTGGATAGCTTTTTAGGACCAAAGAATAACAAGCTGTAGTCAGAATGCGCAAAAGTCGTGTAAAAATGGTCTCCAAATGACCTATTTTGAGACCATTTGATCAGTACTACACGTAACAATTATCAAAACCTCCATATATACTGAGCATGTGACAAGTGCACTAGAATAACAGTATTATCAAGCGCGCTGAGCACAAGAATCAGCCCGTGACCAGTGCAGAACAGTTTCACCCAAAGCAAATCAAAAGATCTTAAGCATAGTTTTGGCGGGCTTTCTGGGCCAAAAAATAAAGCCCAAGATGGAACCAGTCGACCTAAATGGGGGCCCATAATAAGAAACAAGGCTCAGCCCATTGGCCTCTAACAATATATGATTAATATTTGGTGCTTCCTTTGTGCTTCGCAAAATATTTCTACACAATAAACGGATTTTGGAATCTTAAGAAAGTTAAGATTCGAAAACGAAAATAAGAGTTTTGAATAAATATGTACAATTGTTTCCTGTCAAATAGTGTTACACTACGAGAACATCAGTTACTTGTGAAAAATATTTTATGTCATAACCAATTAAACACCGGCTAACACAGAGGTGGTTGGTTATCTTAAATTTTACAGAGTCTTAAAATTAACAAATAATAATAGAAGAATGAAAAACAAAGAAACGGAAAAGAAATCAATACAAAGCTTATGAGAAAAGATCATGAAAACCATTAAGAAGGACTTCATTTATTAGAATATCATACATGGCATTATCATCATTATCCTAATTAATATCATTGTGTGTTAGTGACCAGAAACAGAGGAAAAGCAGGGCAAGACATAAATAGCTCTATGACTCTGTAACTTCATTCATCCCCATGACTAACCAAATATTTAAAGCACAAAAAGTTGGAAAGTATCAATGAGTAGATTAATAGAAAGACCGTAAAGACCATTAGGAAAGAGTTCATTTATTATGAATCTCTCTCGTAACACTGTCATCACTGTCCTGTTTTAACATCATTATTGTGTGTAAGGGACTAAAAAACAGAGGAAAACAGAGCAAGAAATAAATAGCATTATAGCATTGCAACTCGATCCCTTGACTAACCAAATATTTAAAGGAAAAAATAAATTAAAATAGAGCCATAAATAGAATAAGAGAAAGACCATAAAGACCATTAAGAAAACTTCATTTATTATGAACCTCCCCAGTAATGTAATCATCAATATCCTCATTAACACCATTGTATATTCAGGACAAGAAACAGAGAAAAAACAGAGCAAACAATTAAGAGTTTCCACACCCCCTCTCCCATCAACTATTCTCTCTCCTCCATTCAATCCACTTGGTCAAAGAACATGAGCTCCCCATTGCACTTTGGGCATGCCGCGGTGGTTTTCGCAACCATCATGTACTTCAGGCACTCGGCGCACCCCACCAGGACGAGGTACTCAGGTTCGGTTTTCGGCTCCTCTTTGAGGTTGTTGATATTGGTGACGGTGGAAATTGGTGAGTGATCAGTACTCCCGCCATTGTTGTTGCTCTCATCGGAGTAGTCTTCGAAGCTCGAGTTGGAGTAGTGGCTACTGCGGGGGCTCCAGGGTTCTTCCTTTGTCTTCTCACCAGTGATCTTGTTGATATAATAAAATTCACCAGTCTAAAGTGTAAGAGAGAAATGAATTGTAGATATTAGTCTTGTTACTATTGTTATCAAAACATGGTTGCTTTTAATTGATCGTAATGTTGACTCTGTTTCCAATCTGAACTTTCAAAGTACTTTTGCGCCTTTTTATTAGGTGATTTTGAGAACGAGAGAGAGAGAGAGAGAGAGAGAGAGAGAGAGAGAGAGAGAGAGAGAGAGAGAGACCCATGCCATGAAAATAACTTGGAAGAAAGAATTTTAAAATAGAACTTAGCATTAGCTTCCTCTCTCAATAGTTTTTGAAGAAAACTAGAAAGGTTAAAGTTGGAGAAAGTCTAAATGATATCTGATAAAGTATGCACAAAAATTAAGTAATAGATGCAAAGACTTTTGCAACAAATATTGCCATTCCACCGGCATAAGGGCATGCCTGTGCGCCACCCACACAACACGACACACCGGCATGCTTTCTCACAGAAAGTACGAGCCGACCGTGCTAGACACATTGAATGGAAATCAGTACTCCACAAGAAATGAGACTGGCAGAAGAAGATGGGCACGGAATGAAAGAATTTGAAAGATCAATCAAAATACTATGATAGTCGGAATATTGTGTACTATTTTCGTGGAAAATAGAAAAGAAAAAAAAAAGTTACGGAGATTACGGTTGACAGGACCTGACTATTAAGGCATTGCTCCGAGTCATCAGGTGAAGGAATCTCAGGGCTTAGGTTTACGGTCTTATTCAAAATCTCCTTCGGCAGCTTCGGGGGGAGATTCATCCCCTTAGTGAAAGTCTTCATCATCTCCGCAATCTCCTTGATGGTGGGAAGCGCCATGAACGAGGAAGAGTAAAGCAGAGGATAGGAAGTAGTAGGAAAGGAGGTGTTGGCGGTGGCGGGGCGGCTGAGCGAGAGGCGTGGTTAGGGGTTTATAAAGCGAAAGAAAGGGTGAGAGGAGTTAATTCAGAGGGTGCACTTGAAGATTTTGGTGTTAATGCAGTAGGAGAAATCCACATCTCTTTGCGAATAGAGGTTTCCGAAAACATCTCCTATTTTATCACCAAGCAATAAAAAGCATCGGCTTCTTCTAAATAGAGAATTTGAACAGGGTTTTGGAGGGAGAACGAGTTGTGACTCAGTGAGTTGGCTCACTAATGTGTCATCAAATGGGCTTTTGGGTGGTTGAGTTTCAGTATACCATTTGGTTTAGCCCATTTCCATTTAGCCGTCTTATAATTTGAAAAGTTTTATTTTTTTTCTCAATGACAAATTGAAATGATAAGTAATTAAAATAGTTATCCTTTACCATCCTGTGCGTTCTTCTAACAATACATTTTTTTTTTTTTTTTGTTTTTTTGAATGGAGCAATTTTTCATTCAAAATAACTTAGAAAATACAGAAATGCACGAGTTGTAAAGCGTTTTCTATAATTTCTCAATGGTCAGAAACAATAACTACGAGATAATCAAATGAGATGCGCCAGCACATACTGATAATACGGTTAAGATACTCTACGAAGAATTTAAAGACACTAGCGTTAATTTTGTTAGAATCTCGATATGACTAGTGCCACGCAACTAAATAGATGTTTTCTCGCTTTTATTGTGGTCTATCCCTACTTATTAATGAACTATTTCGCTAGTCGAATGCGACAAACCGATCCATATCTTGTTTGAACTACCCGATTGATTTCGGAGATTGTTTTTTCACTTGCAATTAGTCTTGTATTTCTTTTTGAACCCTTCACATAATTTAGTAAACTTTTCATCTACTTCACGTAGTTTTGTTTTTGTTTAATCATAGCCGTGAGTTGAGCTAGAATACTTCTAAAAGCATCATTGAGTGATGCTTTCGAGTTTTTAGCCTTTGGATGGAGAAATGTAGGGTTGGGATGATTGCAGTAGGTGGTGGTAGGTGGAATAGTGTTTGATCCAATAGTTATTAGTAATCAAGAAGTAGATCCAAGGGCTAAAAACTTAGAAGCACTAAAGGTTTGGTGCTTCTAAAAATATTCTAGCTCCACTCTCTCTCTCTCTCTCTCTCTCTCTCTCTCTCTATATATATATATATATATATATATATTACATTCCTCGTGCATGTGGATATTTCTATCATGTCTAGTGTGGATTAATTGACGAATTTATAAAGTAAAATCCTTGAAAGCAAGCAATTTCTAAGACAAACAAAGTAGATTAATAAGGTAACTCTCCCCAGTTCGTAGATATATTTTTGAGAATAGGTAGCGCGCTACCTGCTTCATTCATTGATGATATGAACTAGGCAACAGGGATGAGACAACTAAGGCCTCGAGAAAAAAAAAAAAAAAAAAAATTAAGTAAGTCCATAAGCTAGCTAGAAGGTGTTATTAATTAAGGAAGATTCAAAGATATAATAAACATGTGATAATCTTACGCTGAGGCATTGCATAATGCATACCGAAGATATACAAAGGTAAAAATAGATCAATCAGGAACCTGCTCTAAATGCTCAATTTGAAGCAGGCGAAGCTTCAAATAAATGCTCAAGTGATATATTCCTCATTTTTCACTTATGATCGATCATTTTACATTGCTATACCAACTCTTACTACTGTTAATTTATATTTTTGGACTATTTTCTAGTAAATCGATCTTTCGGATAATATGATATCAAGGCTAATTCTAAATCACTTCGATCTTTTCGTATTCATCATGTACGTGAGTAGAGATGTTAATATAATAGTATGATCTAACGGGTGAAAATCATCAAAGGGGTGGATCTAACGGTGAAAAACTTGGTAGAAGACCTCCGCTATCGATAAAGATAATAGGATTTCTACATATATATATATATATATATATATATATATATATATATATATATATATATATATATATATATATATATATATATATATATATATATATATATATATATATATATATATATATATATATATAAGATCTATTCCTAATATATAGATATATAGATTGATCTTTTGAATAATAATTGCGATTGTGTTACTACTCATGATTCATCTCAGAGGGGTTATTTGCTCATTTCCTATGAACTCTCGTTTCCTAATGTATGGTTTGCTTGGAATTGGAATGAGTACTCTAGTTGTTAGCTATTCAAACGATCGATTTAGGCGCTTCATTTGATCCATACATTGAGTTCAAATTATGTAATAAACAAGTTTTTTCAATGTGTTAAACACATTATTTGGCCGATCGGAACGCGACGGCCGGATGCAACCACAACCCAACATCGACACAAAGTTCGTAAAGATCAGGTCGGGGCGGAATCGGCCCGATCCAAATAACTGAGCCCAAACAATTTGGGCTCACGAGCCAGCTGGTCCGTGGCTTTGGCACTTCTTATAACATCACGCGTAAAATAACGCATACTATCAATCTTTTACCCGTCAGATCCATAAGGCCCTATTTTCATACACGAATATCTTATTTCGAGAACATTTGTAATTTACTTAAGAAGTTATAAAGAGCAGCACCATCATCAAATGGTTAAGTTATAGACATTTCATGGTTAAAAAGTAAGTAACAAATAAGTTAGACCACTACATATTTAACTAACTTTTGAAAATATAACTATCATTAGTGTTCTTCTTCTTCTTATTATTATTATTATTATTATTATTAATTATTTGCTTACAATAATTAAATGCAAAAAGTGTGGCTTCTATTTTGGGGAACGTGGGGACCAAGTTCATTCAAAATCCACAAGATCAAATACACTATTTTATTAGGTTTCTTTCCGCAGCATATCCATCGATCGAAGTGGAAATTAAATGTGGCCATCACTACCATTTTTTTTTTTTTTTTTTTCCAAAAAAAAGATTGGCTTCTATTTTGGGTAAATGTTGGGGACCAAATCTTTGAGATTTCCATTAATTAATGACCCACTAATTAATTAACCCCGAATATCATATACCCAATACCTCATTATTCTAATTACACAGCATTGTACGGTACGATATCCCCATGATCCTATAACTTATTTAACAGTTCATACGTACATAATCGAGCTTAATTAATTGATTTTTTGTAATTGAATAATAAGTGTTTCTCTCTTGGAATAACGAGCTGAGTATGGGATTAAGTTATTCGATCGATCGAGCTGGATCGATCGCACATGCGTCACGCATGACGCTAATTAGGAACGAGCCCAACACTATATAAAATGGGAATATCAAGTACAAGTTTGAGAGGTTTTTGGTTTGATCTGGGAAACGTATTATTGAGAAAACAAACGCATGTGGTGCGTTAGTGTTGCGTTAGTTACTAACTATATTACGATATATTTACATTTATACGTCTTAAAATAAATTATGTCGAACAATACTACAAAAATAACATATACAGTAATTTATTTTTATTTATGTTAATAATTAAGGTTGGAGTTTGGAAACCGTATTGACTACGAAGGAAAAAATATCCTATTTGTTTTCGTATATAATGTTACGTTTTGTATATCGCGATGAGTTGATTACAATATATTTTCTACGGTTCTACCGAAAAATGTAGAAACATATCTCTATATACTTTTACATCAACTTTATTTTATCTAATATCGTTAGAAAGGTTTCAATATCAAACTAAGTTTATAGGTTTGTTTGAATTTTGAAATAGACCATCCAACTTTGTTTTTTTCAATTTACAATTATGTAGCTTCAGATTTTTCTATTTCATAAAAAAAATTTTCAACAAAGTTTAGAATTTTATAAGTTATAAAGCACAAAAAGTCTTTAAATTTGGCTAAAAATATCAAGCAATCAGATTTCGAATAGAAAATCTCAAATTACTAACTATCAAGATTTAAAAAAAAAAAAAAATAGATAAAGACGTTATCTCTTTGTTATTTTAAAAATAAACTTTAAAATATAAATCAACTAGAACTCGAACTCAACTGATACCAATCATCAAATTTTTTACTACTTACTGCTAGGGATCATCCGTAACTATCAAGATTTTTTTTCACTTGCGCTAAAATTGATTGGTGATGCATATTTTTTCTATTTTTTTTTTAGTCGGCAGAGAAGCAGAGTCAGAAATAAATAATTAAATAAATATATATATATATATACATATGAAGTACAAAAGTAAGGGGTAATACTTTAGCATTAGTGGGTCACCACCACCACCCCTTTTGGCTAGTTGTGGGCGCCCACAGCTATTTTTGCAGTAAATAAATCTACCCAAAGTTGCACTTTTTGGTGTGGGTCCTACTCCTGCTTTAAAATTAGTGCTGAATATTTTTATTTTCCTTGCTGTTTTGCAAGGGAGGGAGTAGTACTCCAATTATTAGTATTATATTATATATCCCTACAGTTTGGCGCCGTTGAATAAGTTTTTTTTCTTACTGATCGTTTAAACGAATAATGAAAATTTAATAATTAATATCAAGAATTCGAATCTTAATTGATTCACATTTCTAACTAAGTTTATTTAAATGAAATAAATAATGACGTCTTATTTTTCAAAAAAAAAATCCCTTGGTACTATTCGCCCTTGATCTTAGTTCATTTTCATGTGGAGCCTTGTAACGTACAAACATCTTCTTATTAAAAAAAAATAATCTAATATGTCATACTCATATTTATTGCCATAAATTAATGGTTATTCATTGACATTTACTGTAAACTCCTAATTTATAGGGACCAATTGTGAGATGCATGAAAGAGTTACAAACATTTAATTTAATGCCCCAAAAATTGGACCACCACTTCTGCTGAGAAGATAAGAATCGGGCTAGCTTTGGCGCTCCATGATTTGCAGTACCAAATTTATCTCCACAATTTTTATTATAAATATCAAACTTTATTACATATTTAGTTTGTTCTTCGATCTTGGCTTTTTCCAGCGTATTCTTCTAAATATATATATAATATATTATGGAATTGCAGTGATGATAATTTTTTTTCATCAGAATTCTATATAACAATCATATTTACTATTCGATCCGCTCTCTTGGCACATATTATGTAAACCTTAAATAAGCAAGGATACTGCTATTCGCGTCACAAGCGCATCCTCGCAATTGGAAAATTCTCCTATGTTACCAATAAAAAGAAAAGGAAAAGAATATGAATTTTTTTTTTTTTGTTTAATAAAAGTGGATAGGTAGCTAAACACTGCAAACTATACATGTGTGGAACAATAATACACTCTTCTTGTAAGGATGTATATGTAAATTTGCAAAAATAGTACAAATTGGTTACCACTGTCCCTCCTGTTTGGTGATGGGCCATGAGATCTAAATATTGGAAAAGCTCACTTATAGCCTAAGCCATCACCGTAGCATTTAATGCAAAAAGTTATTCTTGGTCCACCTTATCCCACGATCTTGTGCTTCTCATCTCCTTTGCCATTTTACTAATCCCTTAAATATATGTGATAATTAACAATTAACTAATAAACAACGTTGCTACTGTTACATGATTCCCATTGGGACCTTCCATTGTGAGTGCTAATGTGGGGTATTAAAAAATGGGAAGCATAAAACCCACTTTAATTGCATCTCAGCTTTTATTAGGGATGATGCAGTGTGATCTAAAGAGTCTATTTGAGTTGGTCCTCACTCCTACGTCGAAAACTAGCCGAATTGGTGACTAGATAGATGATCATCAATCGGTCGAACCAGTAAAATATCGAATCATATTTAAAGTTTAAACTGTTATGCGGCGGTTTCAGATTGTTTTAACCACGATTTGATTTTTCAAAGTTAAGGCGTGCGTGATGAGTGCGGCATAGCTCTGGTGTGAACTCAAGCACTGCTTTGGACGGTGACGGAGTGCGACTGCAATTGCGACTGCGACGCTCTCTCTGAATAAGGTGCGAAGTCGAGTTCGCTGGGAACTTATATATGCACTAGTTATTATTTATAAAACTTTAAAAAAGATTCGGACATCTCAGCGCCTCCAAATAAACAGAAACATAAATAATAATTTAAATAAAAAAGTTTTTTTTTTTTTTTTGGAAAAGACAATGATTATCTCTGGAGCACTGTGCCAGCTCAGCAAAAAGCGAAGCGATATTTAATTATTTACTCCCTGCTGTACACTCCACCTCCAGGCTCCAGAGTCCGCGGGCAGCGGGAAGCGGGCCCCACCGTACGTTACTCTCCCTCCTACAGGCTCTGGTACGCTGTACGCTACGAGGTTTTGGCGATCTATTGGTCGATTCTCCGCCACGTCAGAAGAATCAGCGAATGAGGTTGTGACACGCGGGAAGAGAAAGGTGTTTGCTGTTTCGCAAGGTACAGTCACTCGCGACCCCTCCGTGCTTCGCATGTTGGCATGTGCCCTCTCCTCTCACTCTCACAGAGAGAGAGACACGCAGAGAGAGAGAGAGAGAGAGAGAGAAAGTGAGGCGAATTCGCTATTATAAGTCTTCGCCTTCGACATCGGGTTAGGGTTAGGGTTGGGGTTGGGGTTTTGGAGGGCCTTTGACTGCGATGGAGGAGGAGGGGGGCGTCGGAGCTGCTGCTTCTGCAACGGCGGCGGCGGCGGCGGGGAGGCGGCAGCCGCAGCCGTGCGACTACTGCGGAGAGGCGGAGGCGGCGCTCCACTGCCGCGCCGACACCGCGCGGCTCTGCGTGGCGTGCGACCGTCACGTCCACGCCGCCAACGCCCTCTCTCGCAAGCACGTGCGCTCGCCGCTCTGCTGCGGCTGCGGCTCACGCCCCGCCGCTGCCTTTTCTTCGGCTCCGGTGCCGGCGCCGGCGACACCCTCTCCCTCTGCTCCGAATGCGACTGGGCCTGCGGCGGCGGAGGCGGCCCCGCGGCCACGAAGGTCCCCGTAGAGGGCTTCACCGGGTGCCCCTCCGCCCTCGAGATCGCGGCCGCTTGGGGGATCGATCTCGCCGCGAAGGAACCCGCCACCGAGGACGACAACCACGACGACGACCACATCTCGGCCTGGTACGGCCTCGATCACCCGTTCCTGGCCGTGGATCTGGCGTTCCGGGACCTCTACGTGCCGTGCGCGGCGCCCCCCGAGGTCGCGCCGAGGCGGCCCAAGGGGGCGGCGGGGCGCGGCCCCCGCTCTTCGAGCAGCTGGGGGAGCTCGCGGAGAAGGAGGCGGCGGAGCCGCTGCGGCCCGATCTCAGCCCGAGGACACCGCCGCCATGTCGGATTGGAGGAGGAGGAGGAGGAGGAGGGCACGAAGAGGAGGATTGCGCACTGGAGCCGCCATTGCCGTACACCTCCTTGCTCATGATGGCGTCGTCGGGTTGCGCGGGTCTCGAGGGAGGGGACCCGCCTACAGCGGCGGAGGAGGACGAGCTGATCTGGGGTTGCAGGGGCCCCGCCGACCACTCTGCGCAGGTTTTAGATCCATCGCCCTTCTCACATGTTCTCCTTTTATCTTAAAGAGTTTTTTGAATCCAAATGCATTAGAACTCACGTTTCTCATTTCCTGATGGAGCATGTTTCGAAATTTTGATTTTGAGACATACAGACACACAAATGGGCATGTTCTGAAAGGTTCTACATTGAGTCTAAGGATCTGAGAAACATATTGCACGGAATTATGAGCCATATGAAGTAGGTTGCCTCCTCAGAATTAGTAGTTCCAAACTTGTATTTGTTGATGTCTCCTTGATTTGGACGCAAAAAGTTTTCATCTTTTTCCTGTTTTACAGTCATGAATTTCTTCGTGTGAGACTTATGAGAGAATAAATCCCCATTATTCCCTAATTTATTCTCCTGCCTGGTAGATCAAGATTTCTCCTTAGTGAAGCATATCACCAATCTAACGCTTCTTAGTCAAAGCAAATCCTTGTTAGTATTACACTTCCTCCTTAGGTTAGCCTCTGCTTTTATACAATTTGTCCTACATTTTGTGCCTTTGCTTTTAAGTATTATTTATCCAGATATGTGCCTCTTTGTTCGAGAATAATGAGATGCTAGAGCAAGGTAAGTAGTTGGTGATGGGAGCATAGAAATATTAATATAACGAGTCTGTTGATTAGATATTCTCACATTTATGGATTCTTTGTTATATTAACCTCTGCTAACCTCAGAACATTATGCCAAAGCTTCTAAAGCTTTCTACCAACATCGTTTTCTTCTTTTTTATAGTTAGTTAGAAGCTAGCTGATAGTCCGTCTTACTTACAGACGGCACTACATATTTTATTTCTATTATCTCATGCACTTTTTGGTCTAGGTCGCCTGTGTAAAAGTTATTGTTTAGCTGTTGCGCTTGAAACTGATAACCTCTTATTTATTCACAGATATGGGATTTTAATTTAGGAAGATCGAGGGATCGCAATGAATCTTCTGCCCTTGAAATCGGACTTGGTACCAGTGGTGGAGGTTTTTCAATCAAAAGTTACAATGACCTTCTCAATGAAAATTCTTTTGCAATGACAAATGTCTTAGAAGACATTTACGACCCGAGCTGTCCTCCAGCAAATGAGGGTCTCTTCTCATCCAACGTGCGACATATATCGTCTCAAAACGTAAGTGACTTTTCCATGTACTTAGTTTTTATGTTATTAAGTACAAATTCACATCATAGCATTATTTTCGAAGAAAATGCTAACTTCTAGTACTTAAATAGCAGAGCTTCTGAGTTGAGTTTGTATTTGGCATCCGCTATGTTTATTATGTGGTTCCTGCGAAAGCATTGGATTATTTTATGTGTCTACCATTGGATAATTAGTTATGTAGAACTTAATAGAAGGCTTTGGAAAGTTGAAAGTTCCATGGTATGATTTCTGCAATTTCCCTCATTTTTTGGTATTAGCTGATATTTTGTTGCTTATTTTTTAATGATTTTTGTTTTTTCTTCTCGTAACAAACAAAACCCTGTCGATCCAAGTTAATCTAGTATCTTATCAAAGCATATTTTGTCCTCTGACCTGTTACTGACTACTGAGGGTTGCGAACAAAACTCTTTGACCTCTTAATGTGCTTTCTATGACAATTTTGCCTTGTTCCTTAGATGCTATTCACTCGAATAAATTCAAATGTAATTATAATATTTACATGTATTTGGTGAGGGAAACTCATGTTTATGCACCTTCCCTTCTTTTTTACAGCTTAGAATGGCAACCCCAACTAGCAAATGGAAGAGCAATTCAAGCAACTCAGAAAATGGACCAGTAACCTCTTCGGTTATACTTAGGCCCTTAGCTTCATCACCTGACCTCGGTAGCAGTAGCAGCAAGCAAATTTGTTTTGGGGAACAGCCTCTCGTTGCGACCGAAACATCAGTAAAACCTACAACGAAAATCGACAGCGAGTTGCTGGCCCAGAATAGGGGCAACGCCATGCTACGCTACAAAGAGAAAAGGAAGACCCGCAGGTATGCAGTTATCATCATCATTTTCTTGTATAACTTGGTGATTGTTTGGTACGGCCTCCAGAACTTCTCTGAGAAGTTAGGAGTTTGGAAAACAAATATTCCCTGAGCATTTATCTATCTACAAGGCAAGAGGCCTCTAGCAGCAGCAAGAAGTTGCTGTATATAGCTGGTCGGAGAACCAGTAATACCTTTCTGATTAAAATACCCATAGCAGCTTCTCACGCCAGGAGAAGTGGATGCTTCAGTTCTTTTTTGGCTATAAGAAGCTCATTTTAGGGCTACAGAAAAGTTGTAGACTTGTTGTTTAACAAACCTGGCTTCTGCTGCTTGTTGTATTAAGCTGTTCCAGAAGAAAGCACATTTACAAGAGCTCTAGCCAAGCCGGGCAAGCTGTTGATGCTCCATAATTTAATCTTTTGTAAATGCGCATGTTTTTTTAATTTAGTGCCATTTGAACATTCTACAGGTATGATAAACACATCCGATACGAGTCAAGGAAGGCGAGGGCTGACACAAGGAAGCGAGTGAAGGGTCGATTTGTGAAGTGTACTGAAGCTCTGGTTAATGGAAACGGCGGGTTAAGTTCTTGAAGAAAGCAACTATGGTTGTAAATATCTCTTGTTCTTTTGATCTCATCGACAAAGTTATGAGGTGATATGCCCTTGTTTGCTGTATATGGTTTATTGAAAAGTAGGTCTAAAGAAGTGGTAAATTTCATATCTTTTTGTATTTTGGTGGCATTATAAGTGAGCCCAAAAAACTTAGTCAGATGATTCTAAATATCTTGTAATGCATCATGCTTTCTATTGGTTTATATGCGCGTTACGGCGGAAATATATCTAGAGTAGCATTATATTCTCATCGAGTAAAAATGTTGTTTATAGTTACACTAGTTGCATGAGAATCACAAAATTTCGGTTTATTGAATCAAAGAGCTGCTCATTACAATTATAACAGGAGGAACTAAAATTCCGGAGTTACATTAGAAGTTACATAAAGTATACTTGCTTGATTTGCGACCTTTAAAAAAAAAAAAAAAAAAAAAAGAAAAAAAAAAAAAACTGAAGTATATCCTGCACAAATTTGGTGCAATGTGGAGATTTTGACAATTGTTGTGCTGTGTTTGGGTGGAAACAGAGATCGAGTTGGAATCCTGGGTCCAAATGATATTTATTTGGTGCCCAACACTATTACTAACTGGATTTAAGAAGATCTAAAATGTAGCTGCAATATAAGAAGATTTTTCGAGCAGAATAGATTGCCGAAGAAAATTCTTTACACATGTATGGAGAGCATATACAATGACAAAACTAGAGAGAGAGAGAGAAAAAAAAAGATACATATTTGCGCGATTTGTGACGCAGAGAAGCTGCAACGAAGCCACCGAGCAGCGGCGAAGAAATGCTATTAGTCGGCTATGTCGAAGTACTTTGGATCTGCAGGGTAATGGTGCTCGACACATAACTGCCACAAATTAACCACAAATCAGGGCTTATTTCACTAATCTCAAAAGAAAACGCAATTCAAATGCAATATATTATAAATTGCAACTGGATGAACTTCTCATGGATGCAAAAAGCTAAACATTAGTTTTTGCATAGACAATCCACTCAAGGAAATAGCTTAAGAGGAAGGAGATTCTGCAGCAGGCAATATTATCGCCTTTCGACGAGTCACGGTGTAATTTGTCAGGTTTGCCATTGCCTTAACCTCTCATGGAAAGTTATGAATTTGCAGAATGATCAAAACAAACCTAATATGATATCAATGGCACATTTAACCACAGTGAGGTATATAAACATTATGAAAGTCTCCATACCTTGCCCTCATCCGCATCCGCATGTCGTTGAGGAAATACAACTCTCAGATCATTATAGAGATAGTATCGCCGCTCCCCCTCGGCCTCCGTATTCTCGCTATGTGGTACCGAAAAGGGATCAGATCGGCATCTTTGTATCGACTTCGATGTTTTTCTTGAAGAGGGGCTTAGAAACCGTAGATGTAGAGCGTACCGAAGAACACCGCTAGAAGATGAATCACTACTGTCAACTTTTAAAAAGTTGTGTGTGGATCTACAAGAATCCATTTGACTAGATCGGCACGCATCAATTTTCGAGGAACATGTTGAGTTTATTACGAGTCCACTATGCGATTTATATCCTAGATCACTGTGAACACAACCTGCAAAGCCAGAGAATATATTTGAGAAACTATATCTTATTATATCAGAAAGCCAATATTCAGAAGTTGTTAAATCTTTTTTATTCAAATTTACATTCAGCAGGTTTGGTGCGACGATCTCCATGTGCGCTTCGATTAGGCGAATTGCTCCTTACTCTCCCCTGGTTGGATATCGGCCCTGAAGATGATAGAGTGATCTTTTGCCGCATGAAGGTCTGCTTCATTTGTAAATGCGAAATATGATCAGTATGTAGATTTCTAATAAAGAAAGAAAAAAAAAAACATCTTTTAAGCACTGGCTAATATTATTCAAACCCAGATTCCCTACTCATTACAAAAAGTTACTTGAGAAATAGTGCCCTAGTGAAGCTTGCATAAACATATGCAAGGGAACCTACCAAAGAAAGGTAATCTTTTTAAAATTTATCATCACAAGGCCCAAATCTTCTCAAAAATTAGAGAAGATTCGGTGTTGGCATACCTTAGTTCCGACGGGCATATCGCTCAAATCGTATCTGCAAAAGAATGTGTGCAAGGGAGTCATTTCTGGGTTGCTAAGAACCTGTGAAAAAAGCAGCTGAGTCAGGAGATGAATATGCAAACCGACATTTTTTGTAACTTCATAGTGATATATTTGATTTAAGAACCGGTTGAAACTGCCCGTGCGATTTCCGTCCCAAGGAGGGAAATTAAATAACACCATACCATGCTGCCGGTGTCTGATCGGCAATGTAGTAGGACACAGGATGCTGCGCTAACTGCGCACTGAATCTAAAACAGCGTGTAACAAGGAAGTAACCAAAACAAAGTTTATGCCTAACTTATATCATCACCACCAATCAATTTTTGAAGGCTAAGAAAACTAGTACCAGTTGTATGCGTCCTTTAACAGGAATTCGCAAGCGGCTTTTGGCTTCGTGAGAATCATTGCTACTTAGGCTTCTTCGCAGCTTTGGGCGTTTACTCTTATTCAGAGGCCAGCTTCTACCGAGATCAATTGACGCATAGTACAGCAACGAGCTATCACCATCAATACTAGCCACCGTAAAAGGGATTTTCTTCGATGGTGGTGAAAAGTCGCCGCCATTGACATTCAGCACAGCTAGAAAGCCATCAATCTTCTGCAATTATAATGAAGCGAAGCAAAATAAGAAGCTGCACATACGAATTCCAATCTAATCTTAGCAGAGTCTGCATTTAGCCTGGCTTCTGGAAGAACTCTACTCGAGAGAGCAGAAGCTTCCAAAAAACCAAATGCCTGGCTCGCAACTATTCTGGAGCTTTCGCTATTACGAAATGCAAATTGATATTCCGGGCCCCAAAAGCAGAATCTCCAATTTGAACCTTCTGCTTCTAATGTGGTGAAGCTTTTACTGCTTCTTTAAACAGCTCAACTCACATAGCACTTCTACAGAAGCTGGAGCCAGGCCAAGCTTGACCTTGGACTAAGAACCAATAGAAAAGTTCAAAGTAGCTTGGTTAAGACCTGATTGACTTTCCCACACGAAAACCGACCGGACAGGAGCGACTCTTCAAAGGAACCGACAAGTGACCTCCTGACATGAAGCAGCTTTGAACTCTTCGCATGATTTTTCCAATTCGAAGAACTTTGGGGTGTATATGGAAAGAGCTCGTCATGTAACATGCTATTATCCTCCACCACATCACTCGTCCTAAAGTCATCTTCTTGATCAAGAGGAAATATTATTTCATTTCGACTCCGAGCATTTGATCCTTTATCATCATTTAAAACTGAAAAATCACTTTTGATCCCTCTCGCAATGGCCCTACAAGTTCCTGTAATCTTCATTCTTCGAGCGCATTTAGGACCAAGGGGAGATAAGGAGACTGGTGAAGCCGACTGATAATTGTACAAAAATGGCTCCTTTTTCTCAAGCAAAGGATCATTGTTATCCACTCTATGATCAATCCAACTCGAACATGTAGAGAGAAACCGATCTCGAGAATCAAAAGAACCAATATTAGGTCTCTTGTAATCTTTTGATCCCAACACACTCTCTTTCAAATCATACGAACCAATTTGTGCATCGCCAGAAGAGATGTCTAAGAAATCACCATGAAACTGCTTATTGATCAACCCACTCGAAGGCGACAGTAACCGTTTCCTCACTTGCGGCCTACTTGGATCAGACGATGTACGAGAAGTACTAATAACCGAACTTGGATTAGCTGCTGATTCAGAATCCATAACCTGCAGTTGAGCGCTCTCAGAATTCTTTCCAATTTTCGGAAAGAACCCAATACACCCGTTATCGTTAGAATCTATCTCGAGCTCTTGGAAACTTGTATCTCCACAACTAAAACCTCTACTGCAAAATGGCCCATCAGTGCCATTTGGTACTTGTATTAAAGAGCTTCTCTCGCAACCACTAATCGAAGAGCTTTTGTCACGAATCTGATCCAAATCACAGCTGCTAACATCACTAAACCGAGGACTCGGCGAAAAATTGCCTATTGCTGTAGGCACTTCATCAACTATATTTGGCAACATTTGAGGCAAGCCCATTGAACTATTTTCAATAATATGGAAATTTAAATCACCAAAATTACAGGAGAAGAGCTTCTCACACCACCAAAGCAATCAAAGAAGAATAGCCAATTCATCATTGTTTTTTTAGTCTGAGCAGTGCAAATCCTGGAAGAACAAAACAATGTAAAATCAGTGGAAGTATAAAACAAATGAAATCCAAAACATAAGAATTAAAATCGAAGGCTAATCATGTAGGACTCATCGTGATTTTCCGATTTTATCGCAGAATGATTCAATGTGGTATTCACAAAATAAAATGAAGATTCCGAAAAGGGAATAGAGAAAAGGATTCTCAACAGCTACATGAAAAGAAAAAAATAAAAAATAAATGTCCTGTTATTAACAATGCATATTGAAACATGCCTCTGAAGCTCAATGAGGATTGTGCTTACAATACTACAATGGATCAATTTAAGGAGATTAGGTATAAATGGTAATCACATATTTGGACTAAAAAAAGGGGATAAAAAAAATGAAATGGAGATGGTAATGAACCCAGCATATAATTTGCTATCTCATAACTATGATCAACACCATTTTACCAAACTGGGTGCTCATAATTGGGATTAAAAACACATCAATCTGAAGAGTGAAGATCAAACCAATTAAAAAAAAAAAAAAACAAACAAAATATAGGTTACCAATTTCGACCATAAATTTTAAGAAAAAAAACAGGAAGGAAAAAAAAAAAAAAATCTAGCTCCATATAATCGATCAAAAAGCCCAAAAACTACCGAAAGGACTCTCCTTTAGTGTTCTAGAGGATCAAAAAAAGCTAAAAAAAAGCAAAAAGAAACACACCAAAAAAAAAAAGAACGATCAAATTTGATTGTTCGATCGGGATGGTGACTCGGCCCACCTAAGAAGGAGTCGATTGGACAATCCCAATTACTGCTATTTCCAAATTCCAATGCTTTTTTTAATTACAATAAAAATGAAAGAGAGAAAAAGATTCTCTTTTTACTATCTCTCTCTCTCTCTCTCTCTCTCTCTCTCTCTCTCTCAATCTCCTTTTTCTCTTTTCCCTTCACCAAATTGGGTTCTCCAAATCCAAGTATATATATACATCTCTCCCTCACACCCACTTTTTTTTTTTTTTTTTTGAGAAAATATATTATTAGTACATCAGATACATTTTCTCCATCAACAGTTTTAGGAAAGGCATTTTTGGTTTTGTTTCACATTTTAATACATGGTAATAAAACGTAATAACTAAAGAGGTCCCTCGACTATGGGGAATTTCAAAATGGGTCCTAAATTTTTAAAATTATTTATTCTGATATTTTCTGCTGTGATATTATGTTAAACAATAATTTTAATATATATTTGACGAGTAGGGCTACTATACTCTTATGAATATAGAGCCCTTCGTACTCATAAGTTGTTTTCGATATTGGAGTTTTCGAATCGACGATCCACATCGTTAAATATAATATAGAATATTTAAAATTTTTAGAAAATAAATTTCGTAATTTTTCAAAATTATTATAAAGTCCATCGAGCGGATATAAAATGAACGATTAAAATCGAACAACATTCTAAAAATGGATGATCGGATCCTTCAATTTAAGATTTGAGTTATTGATCTTTATTTAGATAGTGAATAGAATTTTCTATCAAAAATTCAATCTATTTCGATTCTCTTTCACCGTTAAACTAGCAAATATTTTATACCGGCAGTTAAAAATTATTAATTTTGTGAATTTTTAATCGTAAGATAAATGATGTCAAAAAAAATACATAATTTGATTTTTAGATATTTTAAATGCTCTAGATAACGTTTAACGATGCAGATCGTCGATTCGGAAGCTCTATCAACGAAAACAACTCATGAATACGAAGGCGGTCGTACTTATAAGAGTATAGTAGCCGGACTCTATATTTGACATATACTGAAAAAAGCTATCAACATTGATTAAAATTTAAATTTATTTGTCACAAAGGAGATGAATGATAAAACAGATAAAATTTAAGATTTATCTAACATAAACTAAAAAACGAAGATTATGAACCTCTTTCAAAATACACTATATGGAGAAAACACAGCGGGTCGTAATTTACTTTTGTTTATCATCATCCACCATTGAGTCCTCGTACAAACTTTTAACAAATTTAAAGCATACTAATTGACATTCATTTTAGAGGATGTTAGAGATACTATCTCAGGAGAAAGATTTATTTAAAAAAATATCATGTTTGTTTTTGTAATGTATTATTGTGTTCCGTATATCGCAAAGGTAGTTTCGGTTACGATATATTTTCATGCCCCATCGGAGACCAGAAGATATCCCTACGTTTTTCACAACTCCATTTTATCTAATAACGTTAGATAGGCCTCAATACCAAACTAAGCCTAATGCGGAACGCAATATTACGTACGGAAACAAACGGAATATTTTTCCAACGTACTTTCTCACCGCACGTAACGTAGTCTCCCCGTAATACCAAACGAAGTCTTAGTAACGTTTTATGAAAGCAGAAACAGAAATAGCACGGTTTGGAAAGCGTCAACTAGCTAGGGATGGGTCCAAGCTATTTGGGCTTTTGGAGGGCCCAAATAAATCTTTCTGGGCCAACTATGTGGCCGCTATTGAATCCCTATGTTGGGCTTGGGCCCATATATTAATGGGTATATTGGGCCTCTTCGGTTCACCTAGCGCTTTTCATATAAGTTCCTAAAAAAAAAAAAGAAAAAAATAATATTAATAATAATATTATAAACAGGGTATATAGATTGCTTATATAATTAGATTTGTACCTTTCACTATATATGGACATTGATGATGTATACTAGCAATCTCCACCATGCTTTGAAAAAATATTTCTAAAATAAGAAAATTGTAAAGTTTATGGGACGGTTTAGATTCATAGGAAGTGACATGGTGGGCCAGGTCTACGCAATAATTTATGTCATGAGTTCATGGCATATGCACTCCAAAGGAGACATATATGATATATTATGCATAATTAATCTCAAATACTTTTTTTGTGTGGCAACTCCTTTTAGCATTTAATTAGTATCCAATTAATGCCTACTCTTTTTTGTATTAATTACTTCATTCTCTTTGTAATAGTACATGACCACTTTATATACATATGGGAAACAAATTTCCATGCATATATGCGGAGCGAGTTGAGCTAGAATATTCTCAAAAGCACCAATGAGGTGGTGCTTTTAAATTTTTAACCATTGAATGGATAGATGTGGAGTTTAGATAATGGTGGTAGGTGGTGGTAGGTAGAATAGTGCTTGATTCAAGGGGTATTAGTAATTGAAATGTAGATCTAAGGACTAGAAACTTAGAAGCATCAAGAGCTTGATGCTTCTAAAAGTATTCTAGCTCTACTCTTCACTTATTTTTCACAAGGATACAATTTTTAAGCAAAAAAGAAAAAGAAAAAAAAGACTAAAAAGAGTTACTCATATAATTTTTAGCCTTTTTTCACAAGGATACAATTTTTAAGCTCAAAGAAAATAGCACCTAATGGGACTAGAAGTCAAAATAGTAACTCTCAATCACACATAATAGTGTGAAGAACCCCACTAATTACTCTCTCTCTCTCTCTCTCTCTCTCTCTCTTCTTTCCAAGGATCTCTCTTTTTCAAAATCACTCTCAATCCTGGTTCCACCACATCATCTACGGAGCACCCAAGATATTTGCTATTCAATCTGTACGTCATTTATCGTAATCCTGCTTTATTTTATTTAAAAATAAATTTAGAAATATGAATCATTTATGATTGAAATCGGGTCTTGAATATTAATCATTTCTTTCAATATTAATCAACTTTCTCGCTTCAGTGACGATCGGTTCATTTATCGCAATCCCATGCATCATCACTAAATTGCGGTCTTTTTTATATTCAAACATATATACTTATTTCTTCAATAACTACAAAAGCCAAATAAGTAAAGATACATATATGATAGATCATTTGATGATCAGTAATTGATATCATATAGCACACTACTTAATGATCGATATGTCTTTTGTTTTTATTTGTTTCCCCATGTTTAGATCGATCGATCGTCAAAGGGTTCAAGACAATAAAAACATCAAGGAATTAATTAATCTAACAACGTAAAAGACCCTCCATCTCCACCTTGTTCCACATGGAAACGAATGTTTTTACTCTCGTGACCATTAAAGAGCCAATCAAGTCAATATAGTTGAAAAAAAAAAAAAAACCTATACCAACATGTGGAGAACACAGCAAACATCGATCGTTTTCACACGTATATATGTTTGGTATCATGTTTTGAACATATGACGCCAATTTAGTCCCCTCCCATGTAGGGTTCCACATCCTCGTGCCTTAGTTTCAACAAAAAGTTGTTGGGAGCAATAAATTGGTTTTGAATGTGGTGTGTACAATTGAGGAGGCTTGGGGATGTTGCACCTCTTGGAATTATGAAGTGGACTTGTGCCTAACTAATCATCTTAATTATTAATTCATCCTATTCATATTTAGGAATTAAGTGTTCTGAGTACGCACGCTGATGCGACAATATTTTTCCAATCTATTCATTTTTGGGATTAATTGTCGTTCAGTACACGCTGATATAGCAATATTTGACTGATCTACTCATATTTAGGATTAAGTGTCGAGTACACGCTGATATGATAATATTTGACTGATCTATTCGTATTTAGGACTAAGTGTCGAGTATATGCTGATATGATAATATTTGATTGATTGAATTTATATGATTCTCTAAGTGCCACGATTCTGCCGATCGGCCTCTAAGATTCAGCGGCAAATTAATGCATGGTGTAGAATATTTTTTAAGCTCACATATTCTTAATTTGATTTTATTGGTGATTTTGAATAAGTGATGCTTAATTAGAACTGTTTGGACAAGTATTAACATCTTTTTTATGCTTGCTAATCTCTCTTGTTGTCTTAATTTAGAGACTTGAAATTTAGTTTCAACTTTCCTTTGCACCAAAAGCCTACCAATTAGCTCTAGGCTTTTGATGTGTCAAAAGACTCCATTATATATATATATTGCCTTTCTTTTCCCTTGGAGTGTAAAAAGCTATTTATAAAAACAAATAAGTTAGAGATGCACTTACTATATATATGTACAGTATAACACACTGGGAAAAGCAAGCTTTATAAATCATAAGACAATAAAATATAATATATTTATCATTTTATTATTAGGTAACTTTTAGAGAGCGTTTGGATTGACGAATCTATAGATTCAACATAAGTCAAGTGTAGTAGTGTTTGAGTCAAGGATTTAAGTGCCGTGGCACGAGGTCGTACCGGAAACTTGCCGGCACGGTACGGCACCGTGCGTGCCGAGCCGTACCGATGCGTGGCGGTCAAAAAAATTCTTGTGTGCCGACACATAATATCGTGAAATATTTATTTTTTTAGCAACAAAATATTCTAACTATTTATTATGTTTTTTATCACATCTTTTGAATTTTATTTTGGAAATTACTCACTAATTTAAATTTTTTTTTTCGCCACCATCGGCACGAGTGCATCGTATCGTCGTAACTTGTTGGCACGGTATGGCACGGTAGATACGGTCCGTGCCGACGGGCACTTAAAACCTTGGTTTGAGTTTTTCTGAAGTGTGATTATTTTTGTATTGTTTGTTTTGACGTAACTCGTGCAGTCTAAAAGTTAACTTCAGTTACTTTTTTTGTTTGTTTTGATGTAATTTGGTGCTGGTAAAATTAATTTTTTTAGTTCTGTTGTTTGTTTTGATGTAAGTAAACGGATCTCATCATCTCCTAAATATAGTAGTAAATTTACCACTATAAAATTTAACCTATTATATAATTAAATTTTTTATTATTATTTAAAAATAATTCTAATTTATTATAAATAAGATAATTTTAATATATTATAAAGAAAGTAAAGTTTATATTTTACTGTTTAATAAATTTTTAAGAAAAGATTGAGTGTGGTGGAAGTCGAGTTCGGCACTTTAGAGAAGAAAATCGAGAGTAGATGAAGTGGAGCTCTAACGTAACTTGAGTTACATTATAATTTTCACTTACACCAAAACAAACTTCTAAGTGGTGAAACTCGAGTTCCATCACTCCACTTACATCAAAACGAACGGGCCCTAATGTTTCCACACCCAAACAGAGTAAGATGATATGTAGATATGAAATCAAGGGATAATAAAATATAATTTTTAAAATATAGACGGTAAAAAAAATTATATTAAACTATAAAAAGGCGAATTTTTATTATAATTTTTATTTTATCTATCATAATATTTGACGTAGTTGACTACAAATTTAATAGTTAATATCTGATATCTGATAACTTGAGTTAAGAGTGTAATTAGTTTACATTTTTCAGCTAAATTTATTTTTAAAAAATAAATAAAATAGATAGTCTATATTTCTCTTTAAAAAATATATTTTTTATTTATTATTTTTTAAATAAGGGTTCGTTGAATCTAATTGACCAAACCAAGATACATTGGTTAGCTCTAAAATCAATCATCCAACAAGGTGTATAAAAGTCATGCCACTTCTCCTACCCAAATAGCATTATTGTGTGAATATAAATAAATAAATAAATAAATGGTGCCAAGTACACAAACATATAATATAATATAATATAATATATATATATCAGACATTAAACTCTTATTATAAAGTTATTTATTTATTATTACATTTACAAATATAACCTCTCATCATCATCATTTATCTATCTATCCATCGATCTTACTACTATTAATAGTATTAATTATTCCTTTTCCCTCCCCTTTCTCTTCCTCTTCCTCTTCTTCCTTAACTAACTAAAAACCCCCGCGTTCATCGGCGGTGGCCGAAACCCTACCGCCGCCGCGGTGCGCTCACCGCCGTCCCATGAGGAATGGGATGCATCCTCGGTAAGCTCAACGCCGCCGCCGACGACGATTGCCCCTTCCCCCCCTCCGCCCGCCTCTTCCCCCCCCCCGCCTCCACCGCCGGAGACCCCCTCCGCGCACCTCTCCCGCCCCCCTCCGCCGCAGAGCTCCGCCGCACCCCCTCCGCCGCCGCCGCCCATGCGAGGGACTCCGCTGGGTGGCCGCTCTGGCTCTCCGCCGCCGCCGGGGACGCCCTCCGCGGGTGGGCACCCCGCCGCGCCGACTCCTTCCAGAAGCTCGAAAAGGTGCGACCTTTACCCCCCCCCCTCTTTTCCCACTTTAAGCAAACCCATGCACCTTAATTTGTGGGAAGTGTGATCCGTGTGTGTGTGCGCCTCGCATGCAGATTGGGTCGGGGACGTATAGCAACGTGTACAAGGCGGTGGACACGGCGACGGGGCGCGTGGTGGCGCTGAAGAAGGTGAGGGTGGAGCCCGGGGTGCGGCGGAGGGGGCGGCGAGGTTCATGGCGAGGAGATCGCCCTGCTGCGCCGCCTCGACGGCCACCCCAACGTCGTCCGCCTCCACGGCCTCGTCACCTCCCGCCTCGCCGCCTCCCCCTCCCTCTACCTCGTCCTCGAGTACTTGGACCACGACCTCGCCGGAATCTCCTCCCCCGCAGCCTCCTCCTCCTCCTCCTCCTCCTCCTCCGGCGCCGGCGCCCGCTTCTCCCTTCCCCAGGTGCGCGCGTCTTCTTACTCTCTCTCTCTCTCTCTCTCTCTCTCTCTCTCTCTGAGATGCTGCTCCGTGGACGTGGTCCACCACGTAATTCGTAGACCACACCATTGTTTGAACATTTCCCTGTATTCATCCAGCTAAATGATTCATTTATATCTTTTTAATTTTATATATATAAGCTCAATTCTATATATATATATATATATATATATATATAACCTGAATTTTAAACATTTCAATATAGGAGCCTGATTTTTTTTTTCCCCCCCCACTCTGCAGCTTTAATTTGGTCCGAATTGAATTATTTTAATGAATTGAACCGGAAATTTTGATTAAGATTAACAGCTCAGTTAATTACTAATTAGTGACAAAATTTACCTTTTTTTTTTAAAAAAAAAAAAACCCTGAAAAGTAGTTAAAGTTGTGAAATTTGACGGACCCAAAATACGCCAAACAGCTGCAATTCTTTCGTCGTAAATATATATTATTCTCACATAGAAGATCGACTAAATGCTGAAAATCTTGGAAAGAATAAGCATTTGCTTGTATTTGGAAAAGCATAATTATAGTAAGATCGTTTTTCGACGCATCATAACAATTAATAAACTCTTACATAATTTTAGTTTTATTGCTAGCTAGATATTAGTTGCACCCTACATGGAAAAGTCATCAATAATATTGGATTATTATTGTAGATAGTGATGTGATGTGTGTTTCCTTTGAATGTTGACTATTAGAGGTTCAATTAGAAGTAGTTTTCAATATTGTTTCACAATGATGTGAACTTGGTTTTGTTATTTTCTTTGATGCAAAAGTAAGTCCATGAAAACTGCTTTTGAAGACAATCACTGATCTATTACAAGTCTAACGAAATGCTATTTCCTTTTCAGTCAACTATTGTAGACCGTTGATCACAATTCCAGCCGCATACTATATTCTTTCTTTTGGACATTATTATAGAATAGATAGGAATAGATTTTTTTTTTTCTAATGGTGTAGATGTAGATCACGTTTAATTTATTTTATCGACTAAAATTACAACATTTGTGGAAGAAAAGTTATGAACAGTACCATCTGTTCAACTGTTAGTCGGTTATGCTAGAAATTTTAACGCAAACAATTATCAAATCAAAAGTTGGTCTTATTTGCTAACGACCAAGTCGCAATATCGACAAAATACGGAGGATATTCGAAAACGGAATCATAAATTCGTAGTGTAAATGACTTTATTGCTTATATTTTCTCTTCGTTGAACATGTTGTAGTTCATTGTTATCCTCTCGTTAATATCGCAGGTGAAGTGCTACATGAAACAGTTACTGTCCGGGCTCGAGCATTGCCACATTCGAGGCGTCCTCCACCGTGATATAAAGAGCTCGAATTTGCTCCTTAGCAAGGAAGGGATACTCAAGATAGCGGATTTCGGGCTCGCTACGTCTTACGATCCTGAAAACATGCAGCCCATGACTAGTCAAGTTGTCACTCTCTGGTATCGCCCGCCCGAGCTCCTCGTAGGTGCTAGTTACTACGGCGTCGGTGTCGACCTATGGAGTGTGGGTTGTATTTTGGCTGAGCTTCTCACTGGGGAGCCAGTTTTTCCGGGAAGAACGGAGGTACTTTTTTGTCCCTTTTAGATACATGATCATTCTGTTTCATGTATACCGTAAAGGAGCATTTGCAGTGTCCTTCCAAAAGTCAAAAATTACGTTTTGCGGGTTGGGCATTGGAAGCCGATCTCATCTATCTAAATTATGTTATATGCATGTATATATTTTTTTGTTAAAGCACACGCCGACAAAAATTTCGAGGTGAAAATTTGGGAACAAGGGTTGCTAAATTTTCTCCTATGGTCATTTGATTTAGGTGGAGCAGTTGCACAAGATCTTCAAGCTATGTGGGACGCCGTCAGAGGATTATTGGACGAAATTGAAGTTGCCGCACACTACTTTTAAGCCGTACGAACGCTGTATATCGGAAAAATTTAAGGATCTGCCGCCATCTGCTCTTTCTCTCATTGACACGCTTCTGTCGATCGACCCAGACGGACGAGGCACGGCTACTGCTGCTCTGAACAGTGAAGTGAGTACCTTTTTGCATTTACATGGACTTTGTATGGCAATTTCACAAATTACAAAGCAAAAGATTAAAATTATTCAGAAAATTTTCTTCAGATGTAATATATAGACTAATCTCAAGCAACAGGGAAAAAACTGACTCTGATATCATGAAATATCGAAACCTCTACACACCGTGAAATGATTTCTAATTTTGCTGGGTGACGGTGGCGGATATTGGCATTGTTTAATTTGGAAGCAATACATTAAGAAATTGATATTCGTATGTAATAATTGCTATTATTGCTTTCAGTTCTTCACGACAGAGCCTTATGCGTGTGAACCATCAAGCCTACCGCAGTATCCGCCAAGCAAAGAAATGGACATTAAATTGCGCCACGACAAACCTAGAAGGTGATTCTTTTTCCCGCCCCTTCTCTTATACGCATTAAATTTGTTTGTTCAGATGTTTCCAATCTGAGAATGAAACTTTGCGTGTAAATTCTATTGATATAGGAAAGGAAGGGCTAATCCCTCAGTAGAATGCGGGAAAACAATGAAAGGTCGACCGCGCAATGCAGGCTATAGAGGCGCGGTAACTCCAGAAGTGGAGGGAACTGCAAAAGCAATTAAGGATGTATGTGTGAAATAACTCTTTTTGTTGGATTATTAGATCATTATCATCTGTGATCTCTTTCTTTGTTCCCTAATCATTCATTTGGTGGTTCTCCATCTGCTGCAGATTCCCAGATTGATAACGAGTTCAAGCGTCACGAAAATGGAGAGGTTTCCGCCGCCTCATCTCGACGCCGCGATCGGCTATAACTTGGACAGCTCCCTCGATAGCACGGAGGACATCTTCACCTCATCGATAATCGAAGCAACGAAAGTAAAGAACCGCGCATTGTTCGGTTCCGTAGATCATCCTGCGGGGATGACTTTGAAAGCAAAGACTCGGGCTCTAGCTCGAGCTCGAGCTCGCCCCGGGCTCAAAATTTCTCCTTCCTCTGTTCTAATCGGCGCATTCCGACCCTACTCGATAGGGCAAGCAATGGAGGTAAGAAGGAAAACAAAGGTCCACAACCGACACAAAGTATAGTTGGTTCAGTCAATGTAATAGATTATTACTCTCTTTCTCTTTTCTTCTTTTCCTTCTGTAAAAGCTTAAGCTTAAGCTTTTCATCAGTAGCTTATCATTATAGCAATATAGTTTCATAGATGTGTCACAATGTATAGCTGTTGAAATTTTTATCAAGGAATATAGCAGTAGAATAAAACAAGGCGTGTGAATACACATGAAGTACTCGAGTTCTTCGGATTTTGTGTTCATGTAAATGCTATATTGCTTGTTTAAACTGTGTATTCATAATTTATAATGAAATAATTCTCTCTTGGATATGCTTCGGCTTGTTGGGTGACAAAATTTTCTTTTGTTTTCGTTTATGCTGGTCTTTTGTAGTGACACGTAGAACTGCATAGCTAATATTTCTTCCATTTGAAAGATTCACCCCTAATTTTTTTTTCAGGTATAATAATCATAGATTAACAAGGAAAAACATAACCTGCATGAACTATGCATGAAAACAAAAATATATGAAAATGAAACACCAGAATCGCACAATAGAAGTCCCAATCAACCAACTGATGTAAAAAGAACCGGTTACAATCCTTTATCATAGATTGCTATGATTGCGCAAAATTAGCTCACTTGTGGTAAAGATCGCAGTAAACAATTTTGTTATTTATCTCTTCTAAACTATATAAAGAAAACAAAACAAGCCATTCGCAGAGAAGTGCTGTTTCATCTACGCAGTTGCTGCCATGGGAACCGACCTGTAGCACGCCCTCTTTGCCGCGCGAACTATGTCCTCAACCTGCAGAAAATAAAGTTAAATAGGACTAAGGCCATTTCAACACATAGGGCATGTATGGCCCTAATGGATCTTCCATAGAACTGTTGTTTGAGCGGTGTTGTTTGGAAACGGAACTTTAAAGAAGCTCTAACAGTGGTTCCGTTACATAACTTTATATGCAAAAGAAAGCCAAGAAGACAACCTGTGGAACAGCCAGCCTCTCAAGGTTGGCAGCATAAGGCATGGGAACGTCAGCTCCTGAAATCCGCTCCACCGGCGCATCAAGATACTCGAAGCTTTCCTCAACTACAGACATGCTGAAAAGGGAGAGAAGGGAATCGTCTCAGAAGTTTCTTTTGGTAGGTTACTATGTAATATCCGTAGAATATTTTGAGAGAGAAAGAGAGAGAGAGAATCAACCATATTTCGGCCCCAACGCCATGCTGAGGAAAACCTTCTTCAACAGTCACCAGTCTGTTGGTTTTCCTAACAGAAGCATTGATGGTAGCTCTGTCCAGCGGCCTAATCGAGCGGAGATTTATGACCTATTTTCCGATAATTTTTGGGTAATTAGAGAAACACAAGCTGAGTTGATGGAACAATTTCCACCATCCCTTACAGTAAAGCAAGTCTCAAGATGTTTCGCCAGAATCTGTTACCTCAGCACTGATGCCCTCCTTCGATAATATCTCTGCAGCCTGAACATTATTTACTAGCAATTAGAAAAAAAAACTGAAGCACTTCCGGAAATCATTGCAAAAAGCAAAATATTGTTAACAACAGTCACACACCTTAAGTGCATACCCAACCATCTTCGAGAATGCCGTAATTGTGACATGTTTTCCTTCCCGCTCTATCTATCAAAGGGGGGAAAGAACGCAGCAAATTATTCAAAAAATAGTTGCATACTCCAAATACTGTAAAGAAAATTTACAAACTGATACCTTGGCTTTCCCGATTGGGAGACAGAAACTGGAATCGAGAACTTCAGCTGAAACAGGAAACGACTCCCCATAGCTGAAAAATTAGAAATATCCATTATGCATTACATTAATAATGGTTCATATCTCTTATAGAATAAATGACAAAAGACTAAGCTCATACAGAAGCTCATTTTCAAGGAAAACGACAGGATCTGGATCCCTAATAGCTGCTTTTAGCAAGCCTCGAGCATCTTCAGCTGAATAGGGGGTTAGCACCTTCAATCCGGGAACATGTGCATACCAAGGTGCGTAACACTGCAAATAATGAACTCAGAATGAGCGACGTCTCCAATGTATTACTTGTATCCTTTTTCACAGAGGGAAATGATAGAACTGATAAATAGGCACTTGACACAAATTACACCTGAGAATGTTGGGCACCAACACCAGCAGCAGCGCCGTTTGGTCCTCTGAAAACAATAGGAACAGATATTTGACCAGCCGACATGTAGTTTGTCTTTGCAGCAGAATTGATGATGTGGTCAATGGCCTGTGGAAGAACAAATTAATCATACACGGATTGGATGGGACGTATGTTCCACAAGAAAAATCACAAATCTTTGTCCATCAGAATCATTATTCACATTCTATCAGAGTTTGTATTAAAAGATAGAGGGGAAAATGTTAAAATAAACAGGCAATGTGAGAGGGTGAAGACTCCATAGAAAAGAAATGACCATGCCTGTTTGAACTGGCTTCTGGAACAGTTCATACACTATGATAAACAGCAGAAATGCATCAGAAGAAAAAGGTGCAAGGCCTTTGCCATGGCGGGAAGCTTAAATGAGTTTCTGAGTCCAAAAGTAGAAGTTCCAATTTGGAGGTTCTGCTTTTGCTCCAGCAGGAAGCTTTTGGTAGAAGATATTTCCTATAGGGCTGATAGTTTACTCCAATATGCTTTTAATAATATTTTTGCAGAAGCTCCTTGCATATTTTATAATATTTACATTTTTCAAAGAGGGACTCAGAGCCGATTTGAAATAAACCGGTCTACAACCAATCAAATACATGGCTTTGTCGCACATATAATGACCTCTTGAGTTTAATAAGTTGAACAAATTAGTGCTAAATATTTTGAACTACATAAACATAACAAAGCCAAGTACCTGCATGGAGAAGTTGAATGTCATGAATTCCACAATAGGTCGAAGGCCATGATACGCCGCACCGACACCAATTCCAGTAAAACCAGCCTACAAGCGCAAAGTCAAAACAGAATAGTTATGAGAAATTAGGCTTAGTGAGCAACTTCGAGAGAGAGAGAGATTAATTGGCCAGAACTGTTTGCAAATAGAGCTTAGAGGGAGAACAAAAATAAAACAAATATGAGGAGCAATTGTTCGTGAGATAGAGAGTCGCTAGCTAGAATTGTTCAGAAACAACCGAGTTTAGAGACAGAAGGAAAATGCAGATGATTTGATGAATAGAGCACGAGAATACAACCTCTGTGATGGGAGTATCGAGCACTCTATCAGGGCCGTACTTCTCTAGCAAACCCTTGGTGATCTGCAGTAAGAAGCAACATGATTTACCAAATACAATCAAATCAATAGAAGGTCAATCAAGCTTGCTTTCTATTTGGTTTCTAACCTTATAGGCGCCTTGATACTCCCCGACCTACATTAGCAAGCGATCCATTAGGGCAAATCGGACATACGCCAACCCAACTCAAAAACTCGCGTTAAGCAACAATAATACCTCTTCCCCCATCAGGAAAACTTTGGGGTCTGCGGACATCTCCTCATCGAGCGCCGAGTTTAAAGCTTCACGCACCATCATCTATAACACAAACTTAATCAAAAATTAATATCTGTGCTCGAAGACAAATCAAGTTCGAGTTCGTACCAAACGATGCAAACTGACACAAGAATTAAGAAAACCAAAATTTGCTAATCAAATTCAATGGATTAATTAACTTTGGCATATAAATCCCACGATTAAAAGGTACCCGCATACATCAAAACTTATGAACAAATCATCATAAAAATCAACAAAAAATTCTACAGCAGGTTGACATATCACCAAGTATCAATATAACATCATTATATCCATTTTTTACATTTTTGCACATCTAAAAGAAGCACAAAAAAAAGAAAAAGAAAATGGTACCTCTTTTGCTCCAGTCGAGTAATTCCTGGGCAAAATGGATCCGAGAGGCCGAATCCTTTGCAAGGCCTGCCCTAAAATCTATATAAATATATATAAATATATACACACACAAATAACACCACAAATCAATGATTTAATCTCAAAACATATATCAAAAATTTCAAAAAAAAAAAAAAAATCTTCAGTGATTAATTACCGCAGCAGGGATGCTTTCGCATGCGATCTTTCTCCTCGCAACCCCCAACATCGTCCTGTCGAATTTTTTTAAAAAAAATAGAAATAAAATGACGGATCAGTATAAATTGGGGTTTCTAGAACAATCCAGGCTCAAAATTGTACACCAAAGAACCAAAAAAAAAAAACAAAACAAAAATCTATAAGCGAAAAACTAAACTAGAATTAGATCTCTATACCTCCAATTCAGATTAAAAAATAAACTAGAATAAAATTAAAAAATTGGGGAAATTACGCTGCAGTGAGATGGAAACGCGCGACCAAAATCGCAAGAGATAGAAGAGAGAGAGAGAGAGGAGGTAGCTGGAGTAATATGCTTTGGGGAGCGTTTTTGCATTAAACCCCTTGTCTCAAAATTAAGTTTTGATATGAGGACAAGGGAAAATTGCAGGAAAGGACCTGTTAGGATGTAATTTTACCGTTTCAGGACAGAAAAGGTGGAATTGGATTCTTCTTCTTTATCCAACGGCCGAGATTGCTCCATTTTCCGCATTATATTTTTTTAAAAAAAATACACGCAGACCCCCTCAACTGTAGAATATTTTGAAATGGTCCTCGAATTTTGAACTAGTAACTTTTATTTTTTTCATTCGAGTTATTTAGTTACTTAAAATTAATTATGCTTACCACGCAACTACAAAATAGCTTTTGCAAATTTAATAACTTTAATTATGTTTCAATAAATTAAACTGTGATAAATAATAGCTAACAGAGTTATTAAATTTAATAAAATATTTGTTCTGCTAACTAGAATAAGCCACATAAAAATGCAATGTGATAAGGAATCTTAAGTTAAGATTCCTTCTTGGATGTTGCAAATTTGATGTTTTCTTCGTATAATTTCATTTTTATTTTATTTTGCCCACCTTATTTTTTTAAAAAAAATAAAATGTTTGTTTTAAAACTATTAAGTGACTGTCACGTGCTAACGAAATAAAATTAAAATAGTGACCAATCTTTAAGTTGTGTAGTTGATCCTCGATATTTTAATTAGCGAAGTTTCAATATCTTTTTTAACCTTAAGATTACTACAATTAATTTTTTTATTTTTGCAAATTTTTTGTTATCTTTCATATTAAAGTGGGAGTGTCCATAAAAAATTGTAAAAATTTAACTGTAATTATATTAAAGCATTTTTAGTGTCCAAGTGCAATTTGTCAAACTATTTGAATAGAAAAAGATTCAAAGGGTTGAAATTTAGATAAGGAAAGGTCACAAGAAGAATAAGAATAAACATGTCATAATTTAAATTGTTTGGTTTTGGAGTGTCTTGAGATTGAGCCAAAATAATATACTATTATCATTATATTATATCATGTTGCTTAGAACAAATAGATTCTTATTATTTAGCATAAGTACACTTTTGATTTGGACCACTAATTTTGGAATTACCACCACATTGCTTGATTGACACCTATGATTTGTTCTTTTATTTATTTATTTTTAACTATTTATTTATGCCATCATTAGTTTAATATAGTTAAATAAATAATGGTTTGAAATGAAGAACATGTACTTCTTTTTATTTTTTTTTTCTTCTATGTTTCCATGACATGATTAGTTCAATATAATGAAGTAAAGAATAGTTTAAAATGGAAAACCGTTGATCACTTGTCCACTGCATGCATATTTGCTAAATTTATATTAGTGATGGCCGTGAAGGATGTTCAGTCTACGAAATTGGGAGTTGGCGTTAATTCGATCTGGAATAGATGGACGGGTTGGAAAACTTCGCAATTTTTGTGTAATAAGCTCGGGTGAGAATGCGTAGTTGGTGGGTCTATAGAAATGATATGATCTTAAGAATTATCCAGTTGGACCCCTTGATAACAGTTCGCAAGGTTAAACAGTTGTCGAATTTTTGGAAATATTTATTTTCGGCTAATTTACGCTTTCATGAGCTGTAGTTTTTTTTTTTTTTT
The DNA here is from genome assembly GCA_025177825.1 of Aechmea fasciata. NCBI lineage: Eukaryota > Viridiplantae > Streptophyta > Magnoliopsida > Poales > Bromeliaceae > Aechmea > Aechmea fasciata. The sequence goes on from CM045934.1 coordinate 5,520,204, forward strand.
CCACCCTCTCAGAGTCCCTAGCTGCTTCATGTCTGTAGCCTAATTCATCTTTTCAATAAATGAAACGGATAACACGCTACCTTTTTCTCAAAAAAAGAAGAAGAAGAAGGGAAACACTTTCTCGTCGTAACGATTGGGATTTGTTTCAAATTAACTTGCACTATTTTTCTTTTTTTTGAGAGATTGTTGAAGATGTTTGCCGTTTACAAACATGTATACTTTTTTCTTTCTCCGGAAATAGGATTTGATTTCAGATTATATAGCTCATAGCGAAGGATACTTTAAAAAATTTTCTATAATGAAAAGCTAAATCCCATTGTTTTTGCCTTTAAAAAAAAAAAAAGCATTTGAGTTTCCAAACTAAATCTCTAAATTAAAGTTTCTTCTCATGCCAGAGCAACAAGTTGTTAAAAAAGATTATCATAAAATAAATTAAAAGTGCTATTTTGAATTAATGGTGCTACTTTGAATTACTCTATTCAAACAACTTTTAAAAACTTTTAAAATAAAATTGGAGTAAAGTTAAACAAGCAGTGCAATTTTACCCTTGCCCCACAGTGACCCAGCAAAATATTAAAAAAAAAAAAAAAAAAAAAAAAAAAAAAACTGAGGAAATGGGCAAGAGGTTACGAGAAGAAGTACAGGTAAGATGTAGAAAAAGAGGTAAGTGTGAAAAAGAACACTTTTGCATGTGACAAGGATGGTTTAGTAATTATAATAATTCAAAAGATAAAATAAATAAATAAATAGATAAATAAATGAAAAGTATAGATAGATAAGTTAGAGGTTGATGAATAAGCAAGTAACTACTCATAGCACCAAGAGTTGTACATATAATATGATACTGTTGGAGAGCTTGTGCACAACCACCACCCTTGTTAAATATCACATCACTCTTATCACATGTAAACAAGAACAACTTGAACTTTAAAGCCCAAAAATGAAACATATTTTAAATCAAATTGTTGAACTTCAGCTTTGATTGCATTTGAATCACCGAACTAATTCGATTCATTGAGCTGCGTATTATGGTTTTCGTGAACGGATGATTTGAAAGTTAATTCAGCTGTCACATTGTTAATTCAATTGTTATGTCATTTCCTACGAATGATCACGTCATCAATCTTTATATTCTTAAGATGGGATAGGAGTTGACTTAAATATCACATAACTTTTTGGATGTAAAAGCAATCCAATTTGGAACAGAATTTGAAGCTTAATGCATGGACTCAAACTACCACAGATTTAAATTTGGGAACCTAAAATTTTGAAATGATTTGGCAAAAATAAATGTTGTATAAGATCCATTTTTATGCATAATTTGAAGATAAGAAAAAAAAATCCATGAATAGTTCCATCAAATCAAGTAAAACTAAAATTCAATGCAATTTTGGACAAAACAATCTGTGAAACAAAGAATATGGTATTAAAATGTGGATTTCAATTACAAGAGTTCTTGAAAGAGAGGAACCCAAATAAACCATGGTCCTGCTCTCACAACATTCGCAACTTAGCGAATTTAGATTAGTTTAACAACATAAGACAACAGAAACAAACAGGATGCAGAGCATATATAACAAGAAATCAATCTTTCAGTCACATTTTGGAAACTAAACAAGCCGCATTAGCTTCCCTAGGCCGAAGTGCCGGTTAAGATGCGAGGGTGGTTTACATGGTTCGTGTCAGAGGATGGGTTGCTGTAGCAGTTGCGGACGTTAAACAAGTTACGAACCGCGCTTGGTGCCTTCGTCAGGGCCCGAAGCTTCTTCGGCTTCTCCTTCTTCACTGGTTTGGATTCTGGATCCTGCTGCTGTTAAGTAGAGCACATTTTACAGTTGATGTCTCATCAATACTCTCTATTCTTTTTTCTTAACAGTATGAGATCAGCTATAGCACAAATCATAAATGAAGGATTTTGAAAGTAACCTTTTTTTTTTAAAAAAAAAAACAATGATTCATGACCAACAATTAACTTAACCATTTGAATTTTGATAAACCCCCCCCCTTCCCCCCACATACAAAAGTATGAAGAAAGGAAATTTCCAAAATGCGAAGACTAAGTTTTATGGTTTTGTTGCTAAGTTAAATTCGAATAGCAAACATATGAATTACAAAATTTGTTATGATATTGAGTGAATGAAGTGCATGAATTGGAAGAGCTGCATTCAAAAAAATAGTTTTGAAGCATCCAGTTATGTAGAAAGTTCATTGTGATGTACCTCATTCGAGTTAAGCGACTCGGCGGCTTCCTCCCTTTCATGGTCCTTCTCCTTGATTTCTTCGAGTTTCTCTGCTTTGTGATTAAGCTACGTGATTAGAAACTACTAATGCAAGGAGAAACTGGTGAAGTAACAGAAGATAAGCTACGGCTGCTGCTGCACGGTTACAAAAAGCTCGATGGCGAGAAGCTAAACGAGCTACTCAGCAGCATAAGTTTCAAATTATAGCTTCTTCCTTCGGAGCTGAACATTGCATTCTAGGATTTGCTTATACCTTTCCTCTCGAACCCGGCCAATTTTACTGAGTCGTCGTCGGAGTCGCGAACCGCATCGACGAAGTAGAACCTAAAACTCGGCGACCCCACCTCTTCCTCGTCCTCCGCCCCCTCAACGCTCGTAACCTTCCCCACCTTCCTCGCCTCCTCTTCCTTCTCCTCCACCACCTCCTCCTCCTCCTCCGGGATCTCTGGCTCCGGCGCCACCGCCGAGGGCTTCACCTTCCGCGACGAACCCTCGGCATCAGCAGCGGCGCCGTCGCGGTCGTCTTCGGGGCGGAGGAGCTCGGTGGTGGAGACGATGCTGTACTTCGACCGCCGCCGCCGCCGCTTCACCTCCTCGATCTTGCGCCGGATCGGCCGCAGCCCCGGCGGGAGCTCATCCTCCGCCTCCAGCTTCGACGCCCCGCACCCCATCCCCCCCGCGCTCCGCGATCTAACGGACAAAGAGGTGAGCAACTACCGCTGCTACCACAACTACGCTTGCGATCGAGATCGGGGACGGGGAGGGCGATCGGGGTTGGGGGGGCGGGGAAGGAGGAGGAGGGGATTTTGAAGGGATTAGGGTTAGGGTTTTGGAGAGGTGGGAGGGGACGAGAGGGTTTCGCGGTCGCCCCTTTGCCATTTTTGGAAGGGGAGGTGCGCGAGGGGGTTGGGGACACGTGGCGTCTCGTCGCGGGAGGGATGAGCTGGGCTTCGTGGAATCTTGACCGCCCGTTAGGCGAACAAAATTCCCCGAGCGTCGTTCACCACCTCATCCGTAAACCGCAAGGCGTAGACTTTCAGTAGGCGAGAAGAGGACTCTGCGGTTTATAGACGACGTGGTGAACATGGTCCATCGAAAATAGTGCGGCGAACGTTGGTGGAATGGGGGAATATAAAAAGGGAGCAAGAATAGCGGGGGAATAAGCCGCGCGAGAATAGCTTTGCTAGCTTGGAATTAGTTGTTCGACATTATACCCCATAGTTGACCCGATGTTGACCGTTTGGGTTTTTATTTATAATTTAGTAAAGGTCGAGCCTGACAGGTGGGGCCCACGCTGGGACCAGGCTGTTTTCACCAACATTTTTCGCAGTCTCTGGTTTGAACTTTTCATTTTTTTTTTTTTTTTTTTTAAAGATTTATTAAAGCAACTTTTGAGGACCATTGATGTCACAAACAAAGTGGGCTGGGCTGACCTACTGGGCCTTCCACTTTTCCGCATCCATTTTTCGTGTTTTCGAAGCTATACAAATGGCGGATCAAATGATCTCACTTTTGAAACGGTCCTAGTAAATTTTTGTTCTATCATTGCAGATAGATATTGGCAGTGCTGCTGGCATCTTCCTATTCCGATTTTCTAACAGAAGGAGATACGCTTGCTATATTTCGGCATGAAATTACCATTGCCTTTTTCCTATTCAGGAATCCGATAATAGCGAGCGAAGAAAATGCCCTAACTTAGTGTCCGGTGTGGCTCGGGAATACGAGATACAACTCATGAATGACAAATTCGCGCTTCGTTGATGAACCAATGCGCTGAAAGAGTTGGCATGCAATATATTCCCCTATCTACTCCCCTACTCGGCGATCGAAGTGAAAAAAAAAAGAAAAAAAACGCTTTCAAAAATTCAGAACGCCGAATATCAAAGTTAGCCGTCCTTATCGCGAAAGTGAAACTCGCGGTGCTGCAATTTATGTGAGAATTTATATGGAAACACTTTGGATGGCATCATGGTGGTAAAGTTTAGCTACTAATCAAGTCCCTACAATGCTTTTGAAGCTCTCAAATGGTCCAAGAAGCCTTTTTTGCCAATCAAAGCAAATTGCTTTTGTTTGCAATCTTGCTATTCAAAAGTTTGCAGCCTCCTCCAACAGTACACAATAGTAGTGTTATTGGATTCTTTCACAAGGACACCATCTAGCACTGGTACCAATCAACAAAGGAACTTTTGGCTTGTGGGTTAGTACAAGGGGAAATCCCTTCTTCTACTCAACCTATTCCTTTTCATGTTGGATTTGTGCATGCAAAAGGACTCCCCCTAGTTATGAACCTGCATGTGGTGCTCACATGAAGTGTTCCCAACATTACTCGAACATTCAAGTCCCCATTCATGGTGCCCCACCCACCCCCATGATCAACCCCAACTCGATCCCATGCATAATAATACATGTACATGTATATTTTTCGAACGAAGATATTTTAATTTCATAGGATGCATGTTATAATGGACTCAACAATTAATTAAAGCCTTATGTTCTCCAGGTGAAAGATGAGTGAGAATTTCGCTATAACACGTACTCAAAAATGAAATACGAGTTAAGATTTGATCGATCTAGAAATTTCAAAACACGTACATCGATCCGATGTACGGAATAGCTTATACTGATTATTTAGATACAGAGATCGATCCTACCCAAATCTGACCCATTGACATCCTAGCTAGCTAGGTACATGTTTCTTTCGGCGGATTCCGTAATTACTGTTGTAATGATTTTAATTTCTTGCTTCGATTCGTTCGTTTAATTGCTCAGGTTCCTTAATTAATCACGTGGTAGTTGGGAGTAGTAAGTAAGTGTCTCCAAACCCTGAGAAAGGAAACTGGAAAAGTTTCCATTAGAAAAGGTGGGATTACATTAGTTCCATGAAATTGGCTTCAAAGGAAACCAAGTCAGAGATCCAATAATGCATGGACTTTTGAAGGTGAGGCAGAGAAAAAGGGGTGCAGAGTGGGCCTTCTTTTAGCCGATCATGGAAAAGGAAGTAGAGATCCATTCCGCGCTATGTAGGGTCCATTTGTTTTGGTGCAGGTGAAGTTCCATCGCTTCTGTTATTTATTTTGGTGTAAGTGAAAAAATATAATATAACTAAGTTACGTTAGATCTCCACTTCACATACTCTCGACTTCCTCCTCTAAACTGCCGAACTCAACTTCTGCCACGCTCAGTCTACTCTAAAAAATTTATTAAATAGTAAAATCTAAACTCTACTTTCTTTATAATGAATTAGAATTATCTTATTTATAATAAATTAGGACTAACAAATAGCAAAAGTACTAATTGAATTTAACTTTCAAACTGTACAAGTTACGTCAAAACAAACAATAAAAAAATAATCACACTTCATGAAAACTCAAATACCACTACACTTGACTTATGTTGGATATACAGATTCGTCGATCCAAACGCCCCTAAGTGAAACTTTCACATCTTTGGTTGCGTGCATGGTCCCATGGTCCCATGACGCACACACACATATATAATTAACAAAGTTGATTAGTTAAATCTACATATATATTTGACGAACTATACTGGAATACTATAAATAGCACTAAGCTATTTGTGCCATTACTTTTTAAATTTTTTAATCAAAAAAAATGTATAATTAGAATGCTGTGGTGCCCTTAGGGTGAGTGGTTGGTTGAATAATATAATTTAACAGATAAAAATAATTAAATAATTAAATCTAACGGTAAAAAATTCGATAACATTAATTAAATCCTTGATGATATCGATGATATCAAGCACTAGAGTTAATATTTCGAATTCATACACACTATCATTCATATATTCCAAATAGGTAGCACGCTACCTGCGTCGTTTATTTCGTTAAGAAATAAACTTAACTAGAAATGTAAATCAATTATGATTCGAAATCGGATCTCGGGTATCAACCACCAAACTCTTTGCCACTTGCTTCAGAAGCGGTTGGTAATATGCACGAAAGTTAATATTGAAAACCATGCATACTTGTCGATTGAATATACGGCTGCGTGTGTTTTCAACGGGAAAAAAATGCGGATAATCATATAAGAGGGAATTAATGTACGTAACTTGAACGCTAAATATATACTTGGATCAAAATTCAAAATTCTTCAGCTGTAATACTATTACCAGCACTCACGGCAACGTACGCGTCCCTTTCCGTTTCATTCATTACGGTGTCGCATAACATACTTAGTCAATCTACACACCAAGGAAAAGCTATGACTTGGCATGAAATGTGCACCTAGCATAGGAATTTGCTATAGTTGTGAATCTTTGGAGGATACATATGACCCTAAAATTAGGAACTGATAATCGACAGGGAAGATGAATTTCATCGGTGGTAGCTATCGTTACGCCAACTCTCACATCGACTTCATTGAATTCGCGAATTCTATGCTCCCTTCAATAATTGCATGCGCGCGCTTGGTTCCTTCCTTTTTCTTTTACCCCCCCTTGTTAGTGGGCTGGATCTTGCATACAGCGGTACCTCCATCGCGCGTTCTTAATCAAACCAGCTACAATAATTGATTCTTCTTTTCTTTTTTTGTTTAATCTCTTAATGTTTAATTGATGCGGCGCCGTACTTTTATCGCTGTACTTTGCGTGCAAATTTTTTTCATTCTTTTGGCATCAGAAACTTTGGTCTTACAGTTTGTACAGTAAATTACCAAATAGGGGCACAACTATAGTTGGTGTTAAGTCACTAGAAGAACATCATTGCCTAACATGGTGGTCCAAAAAAGGACTTGGTCAGTAACTTCAAACCCAAAGACTAATGAACAATGCAGTACACTACAAAACAAGTCATTTTTTCCTGATGTGATCCTCACATCCTCAAATTCAAGGCAAAATCTGGGGATAGATTCTCTTGTCTGGGATAAGTATTTTTCAGGGGCCCCATAAAAGCCCCTAATCAAACTTTCCCAGCCAAAGCTCTTATTCTTTTGATGTATTCCCCTCTCTCTCTCTCTCTCTCTCTTTCTCTTTCTCTGTAATTGGCATCTCCTTCTCACACCACATGCATGGATATAAATGCCTTATCTTTTCTTGCTCTTTTTTCTACTTTTTTCTTTTTTTTAAAAAAAAAGAAGATTTTTTTTTTCAATTCTTTCTCTTTCTTAGTGCATTGGATGATCTTAAAAGGAAAATAAAAACCATTTTACTTTATCCCTTCACTTTCCATTCTCTCCTCTTTGATGCTTTGTGTACAACTGTAAGTTAATTTGAAACTTTTGAGTGAGTAGTTACGGCCATTTAATTTGTAATTCATCTTAATCTCTCTCAAATTGAAACCTTTTGAGTACAAAATTTATAGATTGTGGAGACCATAGTGGTTGGAATTAACAACTCGAAAAGGTTTGCTCGAGCCGAACTTTACTAGATCGAAACTTTTGATACAAAGGGAGGGGGAGGAAGAAGCACCAAAAAAAAAAAAAAAAGGAACAAGGAGTACAAGTTTAATCCTCTCTAGGAGAGGAATCTATATTGTAGCTGCTATTTTCCTCTCCATTATCCGAAAGATCGGTGACGCAGCTCGACGACGACGGCGACGGCGAATACGGCTGTTGATTATTGCTCTGCCGTGTAACAAAACCGGCAAACTCAGTACTCCGACGACGACGCTTGATCTCCGCGTCGAACTTCGTCGCTCGGTTCTTCTTAAAAATGCGGCAAACCACCCAATCTTTGATCTCAAACATAGAACTCTACACAACCAAAAGTAGTTCTTGTAAGCAATCTATATATAGACATTTTGTTTAAAGCTACTACTACACGTACTGCTACATCAACAACTTGAAGGTCACTGAACGTAGTCACATCGAGCAAGTTCTTATCATATGCGCCAAATTAATATTGTTTTCTTTTCCTTTTTTTTTAAATCTTAAGGAGATGATCATATCAATTAAGAATGGAAAATCTCACAATATTATTCAGGGGGGTTGGATTCTTTGCATGGCACATGCTAAAGGCGCGAATTTCGTCGGCGGAGAGGCTGTACTCGTGCATGAACCAGTCAGTCCGGGAGCCGCGGCGGGGCTTCCCGAGGTAGAAAGCGAAAGCCCGCTTCGTCCCCACCGTCCGGTCGGGCCGGGAGGCGGCGACCGGTCGGTCCTTCCCAGTGGCCTTCCAGTATCCGGACCTGGTCGGCCGGGCCGACCGGTTGCCCGCCTTTTTCGCGCAATTCGATTGTCTCAGATTGAAAAAGTACCTCTCCTCCTCCTCCTCCTCCGCCTCGTCTCCGCCGCCTAAGTGCGTACCTATAAAAGTACGCACGTAGAGTGATACTTCAAGTCAATATGCTATGAAATGAAAATTAGTAAAGAGGAAAAGGTGATGATATAATTAATACAGACGGGGCAGATCCCAAGGGTCGTGGTTTTCGAGGTGGATGTCGGGAATGACGGCGGCGGGGAGGGGGAATGACAAGACCTTCCTTTTGAGGTATTGGAGAAGGAGCTCCTCGTCAGTTGGGTGGAACCTGAACCCAGGGGGTAGCCTCAGCAATCCATGATGCCTCACGAATTCGGCCCTTTCCATTCCCGATCGTCTCAGATCGATTGATGAAGATTTCAAAAAGTATACAAAACAAATCCACCTTAATTAAAGAACACAGATTTTTAGTTAGGAGTTGAGCCCAAACACTGAGCTAGATAAGCATAACCCAACTCCCATTTTGCTTCTCTCTCTCTCTCTCTCTCTCTCTCTCTCTCTATATATATATATATATATATGTAGATTAAAGATGAAAGAGAAAGAGTAAGAGAGAGAGAGAGAGAGGGAGTAGTGGTGGGTTTCATGAGGGGGGAAATAAAGGGAGGGGTTTCTTTATAGGAAAGAGGAGGGGAACAGAGGAGACTTCCTCTGTTGCGTGAAGGAGACTCCAACTGGAGGGAGGAGGGATGGAGGGTCCCACTTCTTCTTTTTTTCTTTCTTTTTTCTTTTCTTGTTTTTCTTTTTTTTTTTATATGTTTTTATGTTTTATATTTTTTTGGGCATGATGATGCTGTGTAAAGGTGACAGTGGGTTGTGAATGGAAGGAAGTTCATGCATTGCTTTTTTGTGAAATTTTTGGTGGCCTCTTTGGCCCATTTCCTTAGCATAGCATCTAATTTTCCTCTCTCTCTCTCTCTCTCTCTCTCTCTCTCTCTCTCTCTCTCTCTCTCTCTCTCTCTCTTTGTGTAATAAGGAGAATAAGAAAAAATTGGGTAAAAAGGGTGTTGTTCCCATTTTCTTTGCATCTTATCTCTAATGTCAAAACATTTTTTATAGAATTTTTTTTTTAAGAGAGAAGTATAGGCTTAATTCATTAAGTAAATAAATTTAATACATAAAATAAGTAAGTGAATCTAGCTATATAAAGTGTTGGAAAATATTGATTCGACTTTTTAAAATCAAAAAGCGATTTCGAAAACTCCATAATTAAAAATAGGAAAAAACCTGTTTCTTGAAATTTAATTCGATTTTAAACTCTAACCTCAAATTTTGTTTGAATTTTATTTTAGAATTTAAAATTTAAATTTTATATTTGATTTTTTAAATTTCAACTTTTAAAATTGGAGATAAATATCAAAATTTAAAATCAAATATTTAAAATTTAAAATTTAAGATAAAATTTAAAATTTGATATTTTAGATTTTAAAATTTAAAATTACAAGTTTTAATATTCAAATTACAAATTTTAAATTTTTAAAATTTAAATTTTAATTATAAATTATAAATTTTAAATTTAGATTTAAATTTGATAGTTCAAAATTTAAATTTAGATTAAAAATTCAAAATTTTAAATTTCAATTTTTAAATTTCAATTTTTTTTAAAATTAAATACCAAATTCTAAATATTGTACAAATTTGAAATTTAAAGATTTTAATTTTAATTCAAATTTAAAATTTTAATTATTTTATATAAAATTTATTAAAAATATTAATATATGCAAATATTTTTATATTTTTTGCAGACCAATTTTACAAAATCACTTAAAAAAATTGTTTTGATCTAAACTTAGCTAAACACTCTATAATTTTTAACTAAAATCAATTCTCCCCAAATATAATTAATTATGCATAAATTACTTTTTCACAATTTAGGCCAAACTTCCTTCAGGTTCTACAATCTTATGATACCTAGTACTCAAACTTTTTAAAAATATTTATTGACTGAAAAAAATATAAAATAATAGTATTTTAGTCATTGTAGAGGAATAATAAAATACCCTTTTGAAGAACTATGACATCATGCTGAGTATATAATAGCATCAACACCTGTGAAATGACATAAATAGCCCTCTGACCCAGGTATTATTTATTACTGGAGCCACTCACTACAATGTTTGCTCACTATGAATTTGGGCCCCACCTTTTTGGATGGATAGATTCCATATAGAAAGAGGACCATAATTAAAAGCTTTTCCTTTAATTTTTTTTAAAAAAAATGATTATTAAGAATTATTGCATTTGGGAGTATCATGAGGGTATTATGGTAATTGTGTCTGGATGTTTCCAATTTGGTAGGCAAGGAAAGGAAAATGTGAAATGATTTTACTGCCCTCCACAGGCTCCACAGTGTTTTTTTTATTACTCATATCACAATTTGTTTCACAAAATATATTACATATAATTGAAAAAATATATATAATAAAAAATATTTTATTTATTTTTGTAAATAATAATATAGTTAGGTTTCGTTTGAAATTTTGGGAAGATTGCGTCACGCGCGGTGAAAAAGTACGATGAAAAAATACTTTATTTATTACGATATATTTTGTGCGGTACCACCGGAGAACGTAGAAATATATCACTTAGGTTTCGTTTGGTATTGCGGGGAGATTGCGTTACGTGCGGTGAGAAAGTACGTTGGGAAAATATTTCGTTTGTTTCCGTACGTAATATTGCGTTCTGCATATCGCAATGAGTCGGTTACGATATATTTCTGCGTTCTCACCGGAGATCAGAAGCATATCCCTATATGTTTTTTCTACAACTCCATTTTATTTAATAGCGTTAGATAAGCCTCAATACCAAACTAAGCCTTAATGTTTTTATCCCAACTCTATTTTATCTAATAGCGTTAAATGGAATTCAATACTAAACTAAGACTTCGTTTGGGATTGCGGGGAGATTGCGTTACTTGCGGTGAGAAAGTACGTAATATTGCGTTCCACATATCACGATTAGTCAGTTACGTTATATTTTGTGCGGTCTCACCGGAAAATGCAGAAGTATATCCCTATACGCTTTTTTTCACAACTCTATTTTATCTAATAACGTTGGATAGACCTCAATACCAGCCTAAGTCTAAGCAAATTGTGTTATCGATCAAAATTTGACTACTTAATTACCATCTTTTTGAAAAAAAAAAAAAATTTATATGTTTTGATCCTAATTTTTTTTGGTCCAATAATATTAAGAGCTCTTAATATCAGAGGGCCCTTAAAAAAATAGTGATCAATTGTATGAATCCCCTTAGCTTAGTTTGTTCTTCGGATTTTTTTTTCCCCCCCCTCAAAGAAAGTAAATTAAGGCTTAGTTTTTAGTCTAAGCCTAACTGAAAAAAATAAAAATTATCATATTCAAAGTGTAAATTATCTTTGACCTATACAATATTACAATGTAGATCAAGCACCAATTTAGTCCTTAAATTTTTACATTTTATTTGGGAAGAATCTCAAATAGCGTTTTGCAATTATTACATTTGTTTTTATCATTTGAAAATCCAAAAAAAAATAAAAAATTACCGACCGTCTGAAAAAAGGTTTGGTAGATATGATATCCAGACCCAAGTCAATCCTAACATTCACATTTAAATTAAGTTTATTTTTAACTCGAAATAAAACGAAGTTTAGCGTAGCTATCTATCTTTCAAAAAAATTTTAAAAAAAATCTAGAAAATTATATTGATGAGTTTTGAATTCAGGACCATCTAGCAGCATCGGTACGAAAGAAGATAAAATCGAATTTTCGAACTTACAAGAATGACCTCTCTACTCCGTCCTCAAATATCTAAAGAATAAATTTTTATCATCTGTGCTTGCAATGAGAATAAATTTGAGATGCTTTTAGATTTTTTTTTTTTTAATTTTCTAAATTAATTAAGCATTAGTCAATGCCTTTGGAGTGAGGATGTGGGATGATCCCAATGGTCTCCTTTCCCATGAAGCAACTCCATTACACCACATGCTAAATAATCTACTAAAAAAGTAGAAGAAAAAAAAAAAAAAGAGAAAAAAAAAGGGGGAGATGTAACCATCAAAAGGAGACCTCTAATAGAAAAAATGGTGCCTTTGTCTGAAGGGAACCAACCTTAAACACACCAAAATTTTGATTGGTCAAAAAAAAAAAAAAACAATCCATTCGGCCTATCGGAAGCCGCCATGTGACGCATCGTTAGGTCGTCGACGAATCGCGATGCGCCATTATTTTAGTTTTAGTCCTTGTGAAACAGGGGATCATTCTAGAGTTGTGTGCTTGCTCAAGTTCATACATAACGATTTATCACAAACACATGTAATGATTTTGGATCTATGACAAAAGATTGTCTAACAAACTTTCATTTGAATAATAATAATAATAATAATACCATATGGATTCTTTTAAGCATAATTTTAAGTTTTCGTAATTGCAGTAGTAGTAGTAGTAATAGTTTGGAGCTTTGATTTTGGGCCTGTTCGGCCCCGCTTCTGCCTCAGTTCGCAACAATAGAAGCCTCTAGTAGCACTATAGCATTTGGCTTCTTTTGCAGCGGAAAATGAAAGTGAGAGTTAAAGACCCTCGGAAGCAGAGACGAGTATTAATTAGATTGTTTTGTATCTAAATCAAAACAAATAAGACATTTGAGGTTCTGAATCTCATTTCAAGCTTCCGCCGCAAATGAAAACTAAACAGTATCATTTACCAAACAAACAGCTAAGATATCGACGACCGAAACAGGTAGGGAAGTAACTGGGTCGGATTCGAGTTAGACCGGTCTAAACCGGAGCCCCGGCTCAAATCAATTTAACAGGCTTCGGGCGTATCGGGGGCCCGAAACTATTGACCGAAAAGAAGCCCGGACCAAGCTCCAAAGTCCAAAGCTCAAAAAAGCCTTGTTTGAGCCCATTTTAATATTTTAAATAGCAAATATTAAATAAGTGTAGAAATACATGTATACTATAATGAAAAAAAATTAAAATACTGTATAATATATATATATATATATACATATAGAGTCCGATCTATGCTATCAATAAGACGAAACACTTGCTACCAAATTTTCCACCGTTAGATCCACCCTTTTAATGATTTTCACCCGTTAGATTATACTATTCAACCCACCGTCCACTTAACTCTAGGGGTCCACATCATCCTAACCACACATCTCTCAATCCAATGATCAAAAACTTGATAGCACTAATAAGACTTTGTCTATTAATAAGATAGTATTAGTTCTATATATATATATATATATATATATATATATATATCATACAGTAGTATATAGAACACAAAAAGAAGAGGAAAAATAATTTTTTCTTTCAAAACCATGAGTTCTTGAGATATATGTGCACAACTAATATATGGTATATAATTTTTAATAATTATTATTTTAAAATTAAACTTTAGAGATGATCTATATTATTTGAAGTATCCATTTGTAAAGAATTGAGAAAGGATTCGTATTCGACTTGCAAGAAATAAATATTTAAAATTATATATTTTTTATGGTAAACTTTTTGATGTTATATAATACATGTTTAATCAGTTTTTAAAGATTTTGATTCTGAGTGCTTTAAATAGTGATAACCTTAAATTTAAGAGGGTGTGGTCTATGAGATGTAGTTATACACCCGGTGCAGGGAATAGTTTCTCACCTCCCTCCCTCTCTCTCTCTCTCTCTCTCTCTCTCTCTCTCTCGCGTACGAAGATAATCGAAAAAACCAAAAACCCTCTTCGTCCCCTCTCGCGACGCACGAAGCCTCCCGAGCCCAATCCCCCCCAAATCCCCTCTCCCAAACCCTAATCGTCAATAAAAAGGGGCGTAAAAGACGAATAAGATCCCAATAAAACCCTAATTATCCCTCCCCGGGGGCTGCATCGGAGCAGTAATTGTGTAAACATGTGCCAGTCGAATTGGGATTCATCGAACTCGCACCACAACTTGGATTAGCAGGTGAGATCCTCGCAGACTCATAAATTTTCTTCTTTTTTTGCTCTACTTGTTCTAATTAGTAGGGGGTTTGGTGTAATCGAGATCGTGGGGTCGCTTAGTCTCGGATTCTCGAAGGGGGGTTGGGTTTTTAAGAGTTTTGGGTGAGCGATTTGGTGGGAAGATGAAAGATCATATTTTTGTGCTCTTCTCATTGGGTTGAGTTGTTTTCTCTTGTGAAAATTGAGGATTTCCTCTAATTTTCACTATCTAGGTGAAATTTGTGCTCCTGAAACATAAAAATTATACTTTTTTTGCTGATTCACTAGTACAAATATAATTGCTGACCGTAGTTTCGTCATGCATTTGTCTTTGGGTGGCTTGTTTCTACCTTTTTGTTACTCTATATTATTTGGGGTTATTATACTGTTATTTCTTATCACGCTAATCCTATACTATATGAGCCATGCTCATTAAATAATGCACTAAGTAGTTATAGAAATAGTGATGGGTGGTATGAGTATTATGCAGATGATTAATAGTTCATTTGAGTGAGAGATAGTTGAGTAGGGTTTTGTACTTCGCAGTCCCTTTTGTGATAAGTTTGAACTGTGATATCAAAAGGTTTATGTAGGCTTTCTTCCCCCATGCTATTATTTCATGTTCAAAAAGTAACACGAGGCTCGTGAGTTAAACTCAATATGTCATGTGCGGTGGACGCTCACTTCCTGTTGCCCACTTCTTAAGCGACGTTTGGCTAAAGTTTATATTTTTTAACTATTCTGCAGCTGTGTTTGTTTGCTTTTCGCTCAACTTTTTATTTTTTGTCTAGAAGATCTCTTCAATGCAAGTAAATAGTTATTTTGATGCTTCATGTTGCCTCTATAAAGTTTAAACACCATGTCGTTTATTTTGTTGTTTTTTACCTACTATAGATTTTGGCTCCTTTTAACTTTTGTCGCTTGCAATGTTTTTGCCACTGATTTGGACAGTATTCAACTTACAATTCTTTTATATATCCTTCCATGGTAGGTTTGCTTCCAACTGGCTTCTGGTTATTTAGACCAAGAGAAATGAACGGGTCATTTAATGGGCAGATCTTGGTGGATAAGCTTGCTAAGCTCAATAATTCACAGCAGAGTATAGAGAGTATCCTTTTATGGAAGCATGATCTGTACTCAAATTCTTAGTAGTTATCAATTAATTATCACACATGTCCGATGCAATGGTTCTGATTTTCTAGATAAATTTATCCTTAGAAGCTACCCTGATTTGTCGGCATTTTATCTTATTATTCTAAGTTCACCTCCATTACTTGGCATATCTACTATGCTTATGATTTACCATTAGTTTTTGTGATGAAGTCTTAGAAGATGCTTGTGATGAACTTGTATCACCATAGTTAATCGTGGCAGTCAGTTCTCTGGGCCTTCATCTAGTTCCTTGATGGGAAATACATTCCGAAAGGAAGCAACTCTGACCTTCCTAATTTAACCCTCAATATTTTAACATGATTTCAAGGGCTTTTTCCCTATTTAACGCCGTTGAAGTTATTGAAAGTCTACATGACTGTATTTATTGAAATAACCCATCACTTG
The DNA here is from genome assembly GCA_025177825.1 of Aechmea fasciata. NCBI lineage: Eukaryota > Viridiplantae > Streptophyta > Magnoliopsida > Poales > Bromeliaceae > Aechmea > Aechmea fasciata. The sequence continues at coordinate 5,536,163 of CM045934.1, forward strand.
TTGCGTGGGCGACATGTAGGTGTGCTGTTGCTGGGTATGTTGAACTCCGCAAATCATTTGCAATGTTCTCGACACTGCAAATGGTTCGCCCGTGTTCAAGTCTCCTTCTTTATATTCTATTTATGAGAATACTGCAAAGCATTCATGGTGTTCACAAGCACACCATGAACAGTTTTCAATGTTCACCCAGGTGGTGCAGCATTTATGCGTCACTGACCTAGTAGGCTGTAGGGTCATTTAGACATAAAATTTTGCCCATGTTATTTTGACAATTACATTTCTCACATGGGTTATCTTGGAAAGAAACTGATTCTATTGTTTATGATTTACCATTTTCTCTAGCACAAAAATTAGTCATACTATGTTTGGCATTCCAGGAATTATGTAATATTGAAGTTACGTACTTAACAAATGTAAGCTTTGTCGCATTGGTGTATCTTCCATAGGAATAAAGCTAAGCAAGTTGTGGAAACATGGGAGCGACAATTCCATTGTGCTCCCCGGGATAGGCGAGTATCATTTCTATATTTGGCAAATGATATCTTACAGAACAGCAGGCGAAAGGGAATGGAGTTTATCAGTGAATTTTGGAGAGTCCTTCCCGGTGCACTTAACGATGTGCTCAATAATGGGGGCGAGTTTGGAAGGAATACTGTAAAGAGACTGGTATGTTAAGCCTAGCAGTTGTATGCTTCGTTCACCTAATTTTGACGTTGTATTGTAGTAAGGCTAAATTGCAGAAATACCCCCTTGGAAATAGCTTTATTTCTACTTTTCTTCCTTGGATATTGAAACCTATATACTGCTTTTTTAGACTTTCAGAAGTTACTCGCTTTATGGTGGGAATCATTGTAGCTTAAGACTTACTAACAATTCTTGGATGGAAAATGTGACGGGAAGGGGGTTAAGCGTTCTTAGTAGCCTAAACATTGAAGCGTCAGTAGCAGCCTAATTATGTGGATGAAGTCCAACTGACCCTATTTTCGGCGGGTTTTACTGCATTTCGATATCCTGTCCTTCTAATAAGCAAGACATGTTTGCTTCCCTTAGTGACTTCCGGCAATTGATTGTCTGGCTTAAAAATTATGATTTTGGAGATTCCTGGTTCTTTAAACAATCTGATTCTGAAAGTTTTGCCTGTGCATGCATTACCATCGACACCCCCCGCCCCCCCCGCGCTCTCCCGCTATCTCCTTTTTCCACTTTTTTCGTGATTTTTAATCTTGGACCTTGAAGATTGATGGTAGCATGATTAGAAGTATACAGAATAAAGATGTGTTACTTATATTCTCCAGGTTGCTATATGGGAAGAGCGTAAAGTATTTGGATCTCGTGGACAAATTCTCAAGGAAGAGCTATTAGGGAGGAATCTAGAGAACAGAAATAGAGATGGAAAGGGCATTAGCTACAAATTGGTAAGAACATTATTTATATGGTGCACCGCAATCTATGTTTTGAAACATCAAGGCATGTCCACCTCTCATATTTTTATGAATTTGATACTATTGCCTTTTCTGGCATAAACAGAAACAACCTGGTGGAGAACTGCTGGAGAATCTTATTTCGAGTTATGAGCATATCAATAGTGTTCCTGTAGATGAAGAAACCTTATTTGGAAAGTGTCAAGTTGCTATTAGTTTCATTGACAAGGTGGACAAGGATTATGGGAATAACTTAACTCCAGGTAAATGCTACGCTCATCATTTGTGCCAATTTGGATTCTTTTGTTTGAATGTACTAATTACTTTCCCATTAATTAGTTTCTTTATTTAAACATTTTTGAGTCAGTTCGCTATGTTTTTCTTCTAAGTAGTCTCCCATATTATCCTGAAATCATTCAGGATATGTGATAATGGGAGTTGGAATGCTACATTAGTTTGGGACTGGCATCATGTATTTATTTCTGAATAAATAAATATATGTATTTACTGTGTTTCCATGTATTTATTTCTATTTTTTGCTCAAACTTCTCTTTCAACATTTCAATGTCTTGGATACCCGAAATGATCAGGGGTTTCTACGTGCAATGGAGTTAAAAGATGCAAATGGAGTTGGTTCATCTTCATTGTTTTCTTTCTTTTTTTTTGTTTGAATGGTATGTTCCCACATTGGATTTTGGTGCACTTCATAAAAGACATTTTGTTACATTGATGATCCAGACCACTTATATTAAGTTATTTCGTAATTTAATCAGTTTGTTCTTATTTTAGACCTTAATAACCAGTCAGAGTTATGCAATTTGAAATATGGATCGCATCCGCTAGCTGCTGTTTCCAACTTTCTAAATATTCATCATAGCAGTTTCTACATTACGTTTCTTTACTGCTTGTTAAGATACAGAGCGTCCGAACAGATCATTATTTCTGTCTGTTGTATATTCATAGGGAGTGGCAATGGATCTATAGTTGGGGAGTTACAGATGCACCATGGCATACTAAGAGAATGTATAGAACAACTAAAAGCAGCTGAATCATCTCGGACAACTCTCATTTCCCTTTTAAGAGAGGTGCTTCATGAGCAAGTGAGTAATTTTAAACAAGTTGAAGAGAGATCACCGTTGCATTTAGTTAAATTAAGTGTCTTCCTCTCATATGCTTACGAACCTTGTGTGGTTAATATGCAGGAACTGAAGATTGAACAAGTTCGTAATCAACTTCAGGTAATTTTCACACTTTTGAGCATTTTTAGGTCTGCTATGGTTTCTTTTTCCAACAGAGTTCAATAACTTTCTAATCATAGTACAGTACAGTGAGTAGTATGTCCATTGATGCTGGTGTGTACTGTGGTTTCAAGCCAAGCCATCCAGTACTCAATACTAAATATATACGATGTATGTGGGCTTAAGAGACTTGGTAGTGTCTTCTTATTAATGAGCTTTGCTCTTGGAACTTACTGGGTAACGGGCAGATTTTGATGCGGTGGATGGATGACATTCATAATCACAAAGTCTATTGTTTGACCACATCAAATACCACCGATCGAAATCTTGCTAATCAAATATCATCTGCTGGAGGGTAGTTCTTTGTTAATCCATCTGAATCCCCAAGCGCTTAAAAAATTTCCATACCTTAAATCTTTCATGACACCAATTGTGGACATTTGAGTTTATCGATTTAAGATTGATGATTTCCAAATGTATCACCATGATGTCTCAACAACATTTGGATATCAAGGGGAAAATTTACAAATTTGTGAAATTAGCCCCATGTAATAACCCTTAAGATCGACAAAAGCTTTATTGATTTTTCTTTTTTACCTATGAAGTTGCTCTTGCTCTTGAAAGTTGGAGAGAACCCTCCCACCGCTTGTTTTGATATTTATATATTTTTTTTATTATTGTTCGCTGTTTCAAACTATTTCCAGGTGGCTCAGTCACGGTATGAACAAGCTGACATTATATGCCAAAAGCTACCGGCCTACAACATTGCGCCGCCGCCAACCGATCATCAGAATTTCCAAGAGTCATCCTCTGTCCTCCAAGAATCTGCTGCTGTAACCGGCGAAAAAGCCCAAACCACCACTGCAACGTACACACCAGAGGCACCTCTCATCAACCCCAGCAACCTGTCCCACCACCCTGAGGCTGCAGAGGACCGGAAGACTGCCGCTGCTGCCGTGGTGGCGAAGCTGGCAGCTTCAACCTCCTCTGCCCAGATGCTCAGCTATGTCCTCTCCTCCCTGGCTTCTGAGGGTGTCATCACCCAACAGTCGAAAGAAGAGCATCCTCCCGATAATAAGCGCCCGAAACTCGAGAATGCTGTTCCTTCCTATGTCCCTTCCCACCCTCAGCCACCCATGCCCCTACCTCCCTTCCAGCATCCTGATGCACTGCAACCGCCGCCGCAGCCGTCACAGTCATCGTCGCCACCCGTGGGCCACTCAAGTCCTATTGTTCAGCAGCAAGCGCCGCCACCGCCTGCCTCTTTGCCGCCACTGCAGCCGCCGCCTCCGCCGCCGCCGCCGCTGCCAGCCACCACCACCACTCAGTTCATGCAGAATGCCGCAGGTTCCATGACGGGCGTACCATACGGCTACGGTTCATCTCCTCCGTTTCCTCTGCCGGGCTATCCTATGGTCGGCGGCATGCCCCCATTCCCCATTCCGCCAAACATGTTCCCTAACTTCCCTGTATCGGACAGTGGCGGCGGTCTCTTTGGCCAGCCCCCGCCCTTGCCGACGGCTCCGCCTCCCATGACCAAGCAATAGAGAACCAAAGCATTTGCCAGGGGAAAAAGGCTTTTAAGATTATGCTGGACTTAAACTTCCTTGAGGGATGACCCTAGTGGAATAGATACTTTCTTTGTGGTTTTATCATCATTAATACCATTCTGTGTTGTATATTTGGCGAGCCTTAACAAACATTTCATGTGCCGAAGAGTAATCTACTCAATAGATAGGATGTGTCTGATACCTGATATGGATTGAATCGCTAACATTTTATGTTAATCGCTAGGACTTTCGTCTGAATTCCAAACTATAAGGATTATTTTCCTTATAATTAATGCATTTCCGAGTTGCTATTAAGGAGTCGTTGTGATCGTGATTACAAATGCATACAGAGCAGAGGATTCAATCTAGCAACAGCTATTTTCATGTTTAATTATCTTCGTTGTTTTTTTTTATTTATTTTTGGCTTCAAATAGTGATGCTTCTACGTTCTTAGCACGATATATCGCTTCTCATCTGGTGAATGGATTTGCTCGTCGCATCTTTGCATTTATGATGTTTTACTCAAAAAGTCTTCTGGAGCCGCGTTGCTACCGCTTTAAAGGTGCATAAATGTATACATAAGTAGAAGCTCTAACCCGAAGCTTCTACTCCTGCGGCAGAAGCTGTTCTGACATCTCCTCTGCACAACCAAAACAAAAATTCATGTGCATTGACCATCGTCGAATTTAAAGATCTGCAGCATTGTCATTAACTACGCTGAGAGAAAGGACCTCATCCAGTTCAGGCCCAAAATCCAAAGCCTGGGTGGGGTCCATAAGTTCAGCTTCAAAAAAACTAGTCAAAGAAGCGAATAATAAGTTATTACTAACTTCTTTATTTTTTTCTTTTTTTCTTCTTTTTGTCTTTGTTCTTTTATTGCTGAAAGAATCCGGCAGATAACATATATAGATTGTGACAATGCGTCGTCTATTGACACAAATAGAATCTACGTCCCAAAAATTAAAAAGGGGAAATGCAACAGTACCAAAAGAGACATTTCATTTTTGTAATTAGATCCATCTGCATATGCACTGCATAGAAACATGCAGTGTGTGTAGTGGTTCTGTTGAGACAGAGAGAGAGAGAGAGAGATTGCAACAAGAACCGTGACTTAATTGAGAGGGTACTGCATGTGGTGATGGTTTTATTGTAGTAATGGTTCAGTTTTCATCAATGAGGTTGTCAACTTTCCCAGAAGTGTGATGTGATGATCACTGTGATCTGGATGTCTCTATCTCAATCCTAAACCATGTGGGGGGCAGAGTTGCTCCCAGATTCATTAGAATCTGTTTATACTTTCAGCAACTTTTTTTATATGAAACAGTCAATATTCTCTAAAAATTTACATTATCAAACTACAGTATTTTCCTACTAGGAGTCTAAGGAGACTCGAATTTAATCCTCCTCTACTCGATACCATCTATTAATGATGTGTGAAATAATCAGTTCTTCAAAAACTTAAGCGACCAGAATACAGTATTTCTAATATTTATATTCAATGCCTACTACGCATGCAATGTGATGGTAGGTACTAGGTAGTAGGAATGTTGCCCTTTATCCGAAAGTTTTTCATAGGCTAAACATGACTATAATGGTCAAAATTGTATATACAGTTTCTGCAGAGAGAGAGAGAGAGAGAGAGAGAGAGCTCGACGAAATTTCTTTTAGCTCCGAAAACGCAATTAACCAATCTCAGTTTGCAATTTGAAAAGAAAGCACAGACAATAAGCATGCATGAATGAGTTAAGCAGGTTGGACAGTTGCTACATATATAGATTCACTGAGAAAAACTTAGATATCAAATACAGTAGCTTTAAGTGATCTGGCCATGCTCAGACCTTGATAAATGCATGATTCCTCCTCCATAAACAGTGCATGTTTCACAACAAATGAAGATAAAGATGCCACCTATTGAACTTTTCTTTAAACACTATGCAACACCATATGTTTCCACATACATATAAAAGAAGCAACACTAAAAGCCCAAAGTAAAACCATATTCAAACAACAAAACCACTCTTGAGAGACCCGGGAAAGATTTTTGGGTTCAACACAGTAGGAGACCACTTCACTGTATACATATATATATATATATATATATATAAAGAGAAACACCATCACCATCACCATCATATCATAAACATTAAGATATAGCTAACTCACTCTTTTCCTACATTCCCCAGCAACTCTTCAAACTTACTCATTGCTGAGAGAGGCAACCCAAGAAGCACATTAATGCTCTTCCTTTCCTTCCCATGAGACAAGAAGAGTATCACCTCCTTCTCAGGCAAAGCCACTGGCCCAGATTGAATTGGCTCCCCCCACCCAAAATCAGTTGTGTGGAAAGAAAGCCTAGACCAAGTGGTTATCAGCAATGTCGCGGAAAGTGAAGGCCGAGTCCTCGTCGCTTCGAAGTAGTCCATCGCCGATCTCATGTAGCGGTCGTCGACCGTCTTTATAGCTTCTTGAACTAGATCGACCGCGAAAGAAGGCGGCTTCTCTAGAAGCTCCCCTACATTGCACAAACAGCTGGTTAGCACAATTCCATTGCCAAAGTAGCCCTTTGGCAATGGCGGGTCAAATCTAGGCCGACCGTCGACCGCAAACAAAAGCTTGGTCTTTTGATCGGGCTCGAGATTGAGTGCCCTGGAACGCGCCCGCCACACGAATGCGGAGAGAGATTCAAAGGCGGTGCATTTTTTGAGAGCACCATCTTGCATGGCTAGCATTTTTAAATGTTCGAGTTTGTTAGGATTGAAGGAGAAGGATTTGTAGACCATCTCCTCTTCATAGTGATCATTGGCGGTGTTTGATGAGTGCAGTTTTATTTCGGTGAACTCGTGGTGGGGGAATTCGATCATCGGAGGGTTGCGAGATTCGAGTATGGACCGGTCTAAGAACGGCGGTGTCGACAGCGGTAGGCCGCGCGCCGTCTCACCCCATGAGTTGACAAACTCCATGGCTCCGATGCCATCGAACATGCAGTGGTTCATGGCAAGTCCAAGTATGAAACCCCCACATTTGAATTTTGTAACCTGGAATCAATTAATGCAAGAAAAAAAATGGAGATCTTTATTGTAGTGTAACCAAAAGCTAGAGAAATTTATTGCCACTTCTAACAAATCCTAGTAACATGCATGATCTAGAGGTTGTTTCAGAAGGAGAAAACAGTAGAAATAAAAATGAAGGATTAATTGCAGAACAGAACTATACTGACAAGAAAATTAATTATAGGAGTTAAATGCTGCATGAGATATATCAATGTAGGAGTACTAAATTTCCAAATAAGTAAAACTTCAAATGTTATCCCACCCTTCCTTGGATGGCATTTAAGAACCATAGATAAGGTTGACTTTGGGATTAGTGTTGTCGGATGGATGGTCCAAGATTTGGGTGAGAAAGTTTTTGCTATTATTGGCTAGAACCCTGCTTTGTGGAGATGGAGATTGTTGAGGACATTAATGCTTATAAGTTCTACACTAATTAATCATAGAAAAACTCAAAAAAATATTCTTTTTCCATATGCATGAATCATATATAGGAGCTAAAGATTATGAAAGCTATTAATTTTTAGGCCGTTTAATTGTTAAGCTCCCCACCTATCATTGGTTCAATTTCGCTGATCATTAGATGTTTATGTGTTAATCCCTTGTCCACATCCTCCTTTGTTATCTGGTTCTATCAGTGTACATGACATGATTCCCCATACACTTATTAGAATATATAACAAGCATTAGTACTATTAATTTCTGAGCTATTTTTCTATTAATTAATTAAATCAATACGATGGATATATAACAAAGACCATATATATATATATATATATATATACCTGAACTACGAGAGGAGGAATCTCTAGAATGTTCTTCGCCCCGGGAAAGCTATAAACAAGCTTGCCAAGCACCGAAGGGTCGGGCTTCGCAATGTCTCCGATCTCTTCCATGTCGCACTGCGCCTCCGCCTCGACGAATACCGCCCCTTCTCCCGTGCAGTCGACGATGAGCTTCCCCTCGGGGCTTATCGTGAGCCGCCCCGCCAAGGGGTAGTAGTAGACGAGCACTTTTGATAAGGCTTCTCTTATGGTATCAAAGGCAGCTTCATTCCCTTTAATCTCATCTTTGAAGCAGTATATAGTTTGGACTATCACTGCAATGTTTTGATCAAGGTTGGAGAGGAAGTAGAGTCCTCTTTGGGTAGTCTCTTCTATGGGAGGGACAAGTGATGGTTCTCCTTGTTTTACTGTAAGATCAATTAATGTACTTCCATTGCATGTGTTCTTGGAGATGGTTTTTGCATCCTCATAGACCTGCAATGCAATGCAATGACTTAGAGAGAGAGAGAGAGGGGGGAAAAAAAAGAGAAAAAACAGTATGGAGAGAAAGTGAGGAGTAAGGAGATCAGTACCATTGTTGGATGTTGAAGGGTGTGATATGGGGATTGTGAGAGTGTTGCAGGTGGTGGGTAAGAAGGGATGCGAAGGTGAAGAGAGAGTTATATAGTGGTGGTTGTGGGGCTGGTGCAGTGAGAGATGCTGCTGATTGGATTATATGAACTGTACGTGGTGGTCTAGAAGAAAGGGAGGAGTGTAGTGTTAAGTTTAATTAAGAGAGAATAGATAGGAAAAAAAGAGCAGTAAAGTAAGACTCTCTCTCTTTCTCTTTCTCTTTCTCTTTCTCTTTAGTTAGGGGTTGCTTTGTTTTATTTAGTATTTATATATATGTGGGTTGTCCACTGGTTCTGGAACAAAATATCACCAGCAACATTTTCCTGGGCTGTAGGTGAAAGTTAGTTGGTCTCCAACACAGTAAAATACAAATAAGATATATATATATATATATATATATATATATATATATATATATCAATTTGGAATACAAAGACTTGCTATTAGTTTTTTAGCGCTTTGGATTGAGAAATGTGTGGTTATAATGATATGGATCCCGTAGGGTTGAGTAAGTGGATGGTTAAATAGTATAATCTAACGGGTAAAAATAGTCGAAGGGTTAAATCTAACGGTGAAAAACTCGATAGCACCAAATTCTTGGTGCTGTCGATAGTATCAATGGACTCTATACGGAAGCCCCGTGCTTGTAAGTTGTTTTTGATGATGGGGCATCCGATTCGGCGATCGGTTTCGTTAGACTTGATCTACTGTTGAACTATCTAGAAACCAAATTTTATAAATTTTTGACTTTGGTTGCTAGTGAACGAGTAGCCTCAAAATGAACGGCTAAAAATAAAAATCTCATAAAAAATAGTGATAAATGACTCAAATTTCAAATCGAAGTATTGATCTTGCTACGATGTTAAGTAAAATTTTCTATTAATTTTTTATATAATTTGAATATTTCTACACCGTTGAACTTAAAAACATGCTACATCGATCGTTAAAATAGTCATTTTTGAGACCTTTTGATCGCTTGGTAAATGATGTCAAAAAATTATAAAATTTGGTTTCTGGATAGTTCCAATAGGATAGATTATACTTAACGGAGCCGATCGTCGAATCGGATGCCCTATCATCGAAAACAACTTACAAGCACGGAAACAATTTACAAGTACGGAGGTCTCATCTCTGTATTTTCGAAAGTACAGAGACTTAATATATATATATATATATATATATATATATATATATATATATATATATATATATATATATATATATATATATATTTTGAATGGCTCCCTGGGTAATTAATATAAATCACAACCTCACAACTATCTACCAAAACATGTGCTGCTTCCCTGTAGCTTAGCCAGATTTCCGGCAAATAAAAAGTCTGAAGGTTGTGCAGCAGTTAGAAAGCAAAAATTGAGTTTCTAAAATTCAAAAATGTAAATTTTAATTTGAAACTTCTATTTCTGCTGCTGCTAAAAACTGTTAGCAAGATTCTAGCAATATTGTTTATGTGTATATGATAAAGAATTATATCTGTGCGAAGACATTTACACCTCATTGAGTAGTAACAACACAATTGGGATAATCAATTGGGACATTTACACCTCTCTCTCTCTCTCTCTCTCTCTCTTAAGGCTTATTGAGAAGTAAAAATAGCACTCTCTCTCTGAATGAAAGAAAACAGAAAAGGTGCAAATGTCTAGTTGGTCTCTGTACAATTTTGATATTATGGCTTGTCCCTGTTCCATGTTTACTTGAAAGTATCCCTTTTCCTCAAGAAAGACCCATTTCCCACCAGCAAAGACCACCTCAAGCAAAGACTTCCCCAGAAACTTCCATGTGACAACTATTAAGTTTCTCTGAGATTCTCCTGAAGCAAAAACGTTTATACAAATTTCTAATCTATCTGAAAAGCTAAAGACCTAAGAAATCATACTTACCGAGGTTAGCTGTACTGTAGACTTCTGACAGATTACAGTTTATCGGAGAACCAAAGTATAGACAACTCACTCCTACAATGATCAATATAACAACACTCAAAAAATGCAAACAAGTCATCCTTTTCTTCTTAAAGGCAATTCATAAGGCAGGGAGTAGATAGGACAAGCATTTTCGTAACCAGTTTTCTTACAAAAAGTAGAGCAACAGCTTTCTTCACATACTCATTGATGCTAGGTACAAACTCAAAATTTGAAACTTGGTTCCTTTTGGTAATTGAAGGATTATTTAATTTCTCATCGAAGGACGAATTCACGATGAAAGGCATTTGAATCACAGGATCATGAGGTTTTCTGAAACTACATTCAATGATCAGAACAACAAGCCAAAAATTATTTAACATTACATTCGAGACTAACTTGCCTACAGGAAAGACTAAGAAGAAAAATCTAATGAGGAGACTATTGTACAAGGAGCCACTAGGCTCGGATATCTGGTACATCCAAAGAGTTACTCAAATCCTCCCAGAAAAGAAAAAGTAAGCACAAGAGAGAATGGCTGACTCCATATACATGCCAGAAAAGGGCGAGGAAAAAATTGGTTAAGTTACTTATCATCATCTGCATCTGAATCTTCCTTGTGATCTTCTTCCCCCCCATCATCATCGTTTGCTTCACCACCAGCGTCATCACCACCATCATTGTCGTCATCCTCACCATCATTGTCGTCATCCTCGCTTTCTTCCTCATCATCCGTCATGCTATTTATTACATCTTCTATTATTCGCTTCACCTCTGCCTTCCTATCCATCATGTCCACATTAAAATGAATCCCTGCATATAAAACCAAAGGAACTGTCTAAATCGTGCTCAAATACTTCAAGTCTCCTCTTCACTGAGCAGTAATACAGCTATCATTCTCGAATAAGTATAGAACTTCTGGATAAAGATAAAAACGAAAGACCACTCCTTCCCCCCCCCCAATCATTGGTCCATTAAGTTTAATTTGGTGCAGGAAGCATATTGATCTTTCATTTGCAACTTGACCCTATTGAGTTTGATTCAGTAACCAAAAAGAAAAACAAAAGGAAAAACCCATGTTATCAAGTAGATATTTCCCCATCATGTTCCATTTGGGGAAAAAGGAAAAAAAAAACCGGTTCTCTTTCCAATTAAAAGTGGAAACAGCCAATAAAGTAAATAATTGATATGCCATTTACATCAAATCAAGCTCCTTGGGCCCATTGCAATTGTAGAAATATATTGGTTAGTTGCTTTGCATCGAATTAAACTTAGGGGACCACCTTGCAATTAGGAAAAAGCATCGTAGTTTTGCCAGAAATATTTAGTAAACCCCCCCATATGAATGATCAACAGGTAAAATTTCACTGACACAGAATACACTGAACAGTTGGTATAAAAAAAGAACAGAATTAAGTACCTAATTGACGGAGAATGTCAGCCAAAGTTGCCTGTGAATCAGCCAATTTGTGGTTAGTACTAGGGCGAGGAAAAAAAGAAAAAAGAAAAAAAGAGAAACATCAATCAATAAGTCAGCAAGTACTCACCGTATTGAAGTCCACTTGTTTCAAAATTTTGCTGATCACAGCATGCAATTCTTCTGTGCTGGGTCCCCTGTCGGCATCTCGACTTGCCTTGCCTTTTCCTAGTATCATGAGGGTGGGAACAAACTTACTAACAAAAGTAGGATATTATGGCCTCGTGGGTTGTAGCATATGTCTGGTTATATATGCAGCCAAAAGCACAAACAATAATCTATTATTCAGCTCAGAAGTTGGCCATTATTCAGATATTCAAGTACTATACATGAAAAAAGGGCTATGATGAAAAGGTGTGGAAGGTGAGTGGCACGTTGTTAGAGGTATTAATCTGGCTTTTGTCACTTTATATCTTGATCTGACTGATAAGATGAATTCAAGAAAATCTGATGTCTGAAAAATGTTTCACGATATACTGATGTGGAAACTTGAGATGAAATGATGCACAAGGTTAATTATTCATTATTCATCCTAACAAGAAAAAAGTGCTCGCATCTTCTATTTAAACATTAGCAACAAACTAAAAGAATTAAACAAAATCAGATTTACATGGCTACGTCAGATCGACCAGGACTTCACACATTAAAATATACAGTCAAGCACACATGAACAACTTTTAGCAAACATCAAAAGAAGATAAGCACAAAAGAAAAGTCGAAATGTTCACACCTTGTTTTTTGGTGGAAACCTTTGAATCCGCCTTAGCAACCTGCTTCTTGATAGACCTAGTGTTCTTATTAGCAGTATTCTTACTTTGACCCTTCCTTTGATCCTCCTTTCTCGATTTGGAGGCTGTAGATTGACTGGATTTATGGTCATCCAAAGCAACTTTTTTTCCTGAAGAAGAATCTGGAACCGCTTTATTTGTTTTGTCTAAACCCTTCTTGACCACATTTCTCCGCTTTGTTGGGGCCTTTGAGGTTTTTTTGCTTTCTGGTTGTGCATCCGGTTCATCTTCTACTTCCACCTTCTTTGGAACAACTTTAGAGCTTTTACTTGAATTTGCAGAAGCGGCTTTTTTACCAGTAGAAGTCTTCTCCTTTTTACTAGCTCTTTTATTGCTTGCTGTGGGCTCTTCAGGTTCACTTTCCTCATTCTCCTGCTCACTCTTAGCATGCTCACTCTCTTCATCTGACTCTTCGTTATCTTCTGCTTCAATAGATGCATCCTTTGCTGAGTCAGCAGAACCACCTTCATCTTCGTTTTCATTCTCAGCTTCAACTGATCTTTTATAACCCTTTCTCTGTTGCAGAAAAAAGTGCTTCAAATATCAATACATGAAGAAGAAAAAGAGCTACCATATTATCAAGGATGATAATTTGGTAACATAGCTTATCATTACAAGACAATCAAAGTCCTAGAATTTCATCATAGATCATTTTCATTATAGCTTTCTCACTTGTTTAAAGAAGGCTTGAATTCATGCTTAGGTGTCTATCGTTCTCAGTGTGCTTGATCAGGCGAAGGCGAAGCAAAAATCGTAAGACGCTTTCGTCACCTTGTTCTAATAATATGATCTTGCGTTGAACTAAAATTAAGTATTTTTCTTTAATCTAGTCAAGGTGGTAAACTAGGTATACAAGTGTCAACATAAGTAAAAATAAACAATAAGCTAAATAATGGCTGATTAGAAAGAAACCTTTGATTCTTTATCTGGAGATGCTTCTCCTAGTGTTGCTGGAGTGATTCCTTTTGCCCTCCTGCGTTTCTTACCTTTCTGCAAGAAAATGGTAAACACAAGAAATACTCCAAAACTCAAACCAGGATACTAAAAGACACTTTGAATTGGCAAAGCATAACACCTCTGGTGCTTCAGAAAGTATAACATCTCGAGTAACATGAGGGGATTCCAAGAATTCCACCAATTTTGCAGAGATTTCCTCCTGAAAGGGCAATGTAACATGAGCACAAAGTCTTTGGCACATAAAAAGAGAGGATCACTTTGTTAAACTGGTCAAACCTTCTTCGTAGTGGCTTTGTTAACATGTATATCAAGTAGTTCGCAGAAATCGAGTAACCTCTCTTTGTTGCATTTATCAAGCTTTTCTTTGAGTCTAGCCTTCTGCTTTTCCTGAATATATGAAATTTTTCTTAAGGATATATGCATGATCAATATAAGATAAGAAGCTAAAATAAGTAGCTTAAAGACAAGTTGCCAAGTAATTCAACAGTCTTCATAGTTAACAGAGTTCAATCAATATGCATGAACAAATCTCAATACCAATCATTCCACAGAACACATCTTTTTTATGTGAAAAAAAAAGCTAGTAGAGAGTCACATTACCTCACTCTCAGCCCACACAAAACCAGAGAACTGGGAAATGTTTCTTTTCAAATAATGGGCCTGCAAACAAAACCTTGACCATGAATTTAGAATGTTTTAGCACCAGAGCAGTAGCTGACAGAAAAGCTTAAAGGAAGCCTTACATTTGACTTCCTTCCGAAAAGGATTGTATGAAGAACTTGGAGATTCTCGTCTATCCTTCTTTTTGACAACTTGAAGGAAACTGACAGAGTTAGCAACATCAGTAACCCAAACACAAATAGCTAATTGTTAAGGAAGTGCACGGCTTTAAAAAAAAATTCATACCAAAATCCTCTCAGCATTATCAAAAGACAAGCAGACCATAAAACTCGACAAAGTGTTTCCACGTAAATAGGAATCATTCACATCCTATCCAGCTACCCAGATAAAACTTGCACTAATATTAGTACTTCAATTAAAAGTAACAACAGCTAACTATGTCCACAAAAATAGAGAAGAACATACTATTATAAGAGACTAACTGCCTATTTGGCCTGGTTTCAGAACAGCTTCAGTATCAACAATTTTAGCAGAGGCAAAGAAAAAGGCTAAATCTATTGATGCGGTAAGAAGCTAAATGAGCATTGGCTGTCACAAGAAGCTGAAATTAGCTTCTAAGCGCTGTCAGATGCTTCGAATTATGCCAATTTTCAATGTTGGACCATCTTCTTAACAATAAGACAACACAAAAGGGAAACTTAAACATGTAAGGAAATGTAAAGACCAAATGGATCAAGAGCAATTCGTAGTACCATTTGGGATGTCCTTCAACTTGGTTCCAGAACCCTGAAAAGCCCATCATATTAAAAATTAAGCCAAAAGCAAACAGTTTTAGTTAAAGCACAAGTTTTTTAGTCTTTAGAAAAGACTAATTATCACCTGCAAGATCGAAGGGACCTTCTTTGAGGAAGCACTCCGAGAAGCCGACGCCGTGTACCTCTCCACGGCCTTCCTCTCCCTCGACGGCCTCTCCACGGCCGGCGTCGCCCTCTCCCTCACCACCGAACCCCGCCTCCTCTTCTTCTCCTTCTTCTCCTCCTCCGCATCCCCATCCCCATGCTTCTTCTCCCCCGCGCCCCTCTTCCTCCCCCTCTTCCCCTTCTCCCCCTCAACCTTCCCCTCCTCCTCCTGCTCCTTCACCTCTCCTCCCTCCCCCTCCTCGTCCTCCGCTTCCTCTTCTCCGTCCACTCCGCCTTCCTCCTCCGCCACCGCCACCGGAGTCGCCGGTTCCTCCTCATCCTCCTCCATGGGCTCCTCCTCGTCATCCACAGGGCCCGATCCATCGTCCTGGCTCTTCTTCTCGTCGAGGGTTTCGGAGGCCATGGAGATCGGGCTGATACGAATCAAGTAAAACCCTAGGGTTTTCGAAGAGAGAGAGAGAGAGAGAGGAGCGAACGAGCGCGAGAAAGAGAGAGAGAAGGGTTTTGCGATAGCCGGCACGATTATGAAGGGCTTAATTGTAAATTTGGAAAAGTAATAAGTGCGGCACGTGCAATTGCTTCGCGTACCCGAAACCATCCCCCCACAATGAAACGCCCACTGTTTTTAGTGTTTCATGGGAGCCTTTCGTGTCCCCGTATCATCAACTATATATATACTTGGAATCAGGGAAAAACTATACAATGAACCTACGTCACCAAATCATCTGTGGACCGCAGCACGTCATCAACCCCTCGCGCTCTGGTTCACGGATGACGAGGTGAACCAGGTTCACGTAGTAACTTACTGTAAATGGTTTTTTCTAACGTGGTGAACCAAGTTCACCGAATAATTTCTCTCCAACCCGGTCCGGTTCGTCCTATATATACTACAGAAGCTCGGTTCAACACCGAGCCCTACTCCCAACGTCGCCGCTCCTTCGCTGCGCAAAACCCCTCTCCCCCCTCCGCATCTCCGATCATCGCATCTCCAAAGTGTCTCTCTCTCTCTCTCTCTCTCTCTCTCTCTCTCTTTCTCTCTCTCTCAGTTGGTTTGTATAGGAATCAGTGTTTCTTGTTGTTTTTGTTTTTGGAACTGTTTTTTTGGAGGATTTGATGAGTTTATGGGCTTTTTGTCGTGCCCTGGGTTTCAGAATATGATGGTGGGCTAATGTCAAAATCGAAACTTGTTAGGATATTTGATTCTGTAAGCTGGTGATTTGAATGTGGTAATCATGTATAATGTTATGTTGCTGTATCAATTTTTATTTTTCTCGCAAAGAACATTACGCCTACACTTCAATTTTGTCTTTGGGTTTAGAGTTTTGAAGATAAATTTGCAAATTTTGAATCATAATAATATAATAATACTCCCATGTTGACATTCTATCTCTTTTGATCAAGACAATCACTATCGTCTTCGACATTTCGAGTCCATAAGCACTACCATTGCCACCATAAATACAAAATCCTGTGCTTTGGTTCTACTAGAACCAACTGTGCTGATTCTGATTCTAGTTGCAAGTTAGATGTGCTCAAACATTTGACTTTTCTGCTTCTGATTTTGTATTCCAGTTGCAAACTGAACAGATCCTATTCTCATTTCCCTGTTTGGCTCGACGAGGTTGTGGAAGTTTGGCCTAAATTGGCACTTATTTTTGGTAGCGAGTTTAACTTATGATGAAAGAAAATTGAGGGGAAATATTTATTCTCTCTTTTGATGATCTGTTAGTCAAAATGTGATCATCTTGTTCAACTTTTGCTAATCTGCTAGTCTGTGAGAATAGTTTGTTTATGAAATTTGAATTGAACATTCTTTATTGCATATCTATCTCATTTGGGGATTTAGACCATTTTGGTGTCAAAGATATATACATTGGGAAATCAAAAGGCTTTATTAGCAGCTCTTTTCCATACAGGATCTTTTTGTATAAAAATGTTGTTTTTTCTGATGTTTTTATTCTCCTTCCTTTTGTTTTGGCGACAAAGATGATTTCCGCCATATCATGGATCCCCAAGGGCGCTTCAAAGATTGTCCCACTTGTTGCAGAGCAACCCTCTAAAGAGGAAATAGAAGAAGTTTTGAAGAATGGAGTTTTAGAAAGAAGGTGTTGTCTAAGGGCTTTCCTGTTATAACTCATTTATAGAAGCGATCCTTTCCCTCGCATAAGAAACAGCTGTTACTGATGATTTTGTCCTCTTTGGAATGAAATTTGCAGTGGAGAGAGCGAGGAAGATGAAGAGATGGATGTAGATAAGTCGAAAGAAGTGGATGAGGTTGCCCATGCTTTAGCCGCAGCAAAGGCTCTTGGCAAGGACCAAGCAACTAAGAGCTCTGCTGATCTTCAAGATATCTCAGATATTCTTCGGGAACTTAACATGGATCATTATGATGATGAGGATGAAGGTGCCTTTTCCTCACCAACATTCTTGTTTAAACAATATATAGAAAAACCCGTGGATGTACTGGAAAATCCTATAGATAATCCCTTGATTTATTAGAAAATCCTACCCCCTTATGGAATAGGGCAAGGTGCTAACCTTTTGCAATCTAAGGGTTATCTGCAGGCTTTGATGATCTATGGGGATGGGTTATGGGCATTTTTGGTCTTTTTGTTTTAATTAAAAAAGAAAAAATGAGCTGTTGGTTTTTCTAAGTATTTCTTTTTTTCCTTAGGCATTGAGCTTTTTAGTACTGGACTTGGAGATCTTTATTATCCAAGTAATGATATGGATCCTTATATGCAAAATGAGGATGTGAGTTTTTTCTTCTTTTTTCCTCTGAAAAGATATTTTCTTTTCTTTTATTTTTTGTAAATTGTTGTAAGTAAACTGTTCAGATTGTTTCAAGCAGGATGATGAGGATGAAGAAGAGATCGAAGACAAGACCATAAAGCCTACTGATGCAGTTATAGTTTGTGCACGTAATGAGGATGAAGTCAACCATCTTGAGGCATGTATCTGTGACCTTGTTAGCACTTCATTTGCTGACCTTTATATGTTAATGACTTGTCGACTGTCATTAGTCACTTTGAATAAAGTTTTATATTTTCTCCTCCATGTGCTATCAATTAGGGGCATAGTAACAAAAGACTAACTATATTTTGCCAACGTTTGGTACTCTATTTTAGGCTGAATACATTTTTTTCTAGTATCTGCACCTATGTAGTTGATATGCAGGCCACTTCGAAGCATGAAACCTTTCTATTCTCAAGTTGTAGTGATGAAATTCATTTGAGTGATCTGTACTCGCGTTGTGTTTTTCCAATATAAAGATAGCTTTTTACATATTTGCTGTTGATAATTCATAGATGTTCAATACATTCCCCTCAAAGGCTCAAAATTTGATGGAATTATGTGAAATTGAATTTTGTGGGTTCAATAATTCTAATTTGGGTTTTTGATCTAAACAATGTTGCTGTCTTGCTGCAATTTCAATCTTTGTATTTTTTATGGATTATATTTGGTGTACATATGTTGAGTAGGCTTGCATGCAGAGACGTACATGGTTTGATTTTGATTCAACCTTTGAGTGTGAACACCTGCTTTGGACAAACCTTATCAAAACATAGTCGAAGTATTCATGTAGCTCAACTGCTATTACAAGTTGAGCGGAGTTTTTAAGTTGATGAATATGCATTGAATTAAGATCTTGAATAGTGCATCATGGGTTGAGGAATTTGGTATATTTGCATATCCAATGACACATCCTTCAAATTCCTGGAACGATTGCTTATTGCTTTAACAACTGTTATTTGGACTCTAGTTAAAGACGTGTTCAGTGCTGAACGGTGTTGTATATGTCTATGCGACAGGTTTGGATCTATGAGGAAACAGAGGATGGGGATTCAAACATGTATGTTCATCATGATGTCATCCTTTCAGCTTTTCCCCTCTGCACGGCTTGGCTGGACTGTAACCTTAAAGGTGGTGATAAAGGTAGACCATCTGTCCATTTCTTTCTCCTATAGTTGGATATTAATAAGGTAAAAATGTACGGAGACTCCCTTAACAGTAGGGATTTTAAAATAGACTGTTATACTTTATTATTATCCCCAGTTGACCTGATGGAAATAATTAAAATCATAACTAAAGAAATTTGAGTGCCTACCTATGTTGCTGTTTAATCAATATATGCCTGTGCATGATTCTTTTTTGTGCACGTGTGTGTACGTGTGTGGATTTGACAGGGAACTTTATAGCTGTGGGCTCCATGGAACCTGCTATTGAAATATGGGACCTAGATCTGGTATGCAATTCACAATATGAATTTATTTGCTTCATGATATGTTGTTTTCCTGTTTCTTTTGGCTCCATGCTATCATCATATTTCATGTGGTTATAACCTTCTCTAATGTTTTTCTTTGCCATTGTCAGACTGAGGAGGTCCTGCCATTCATGGTTTTAGGGGGTGTTTCAAAGAAAAAGAAGGAAAACGGGAAGAAGGTATACATTTCTTGCCGTATGTTGGCTGATGCAAGTCGTATGCACGAAGCACTTTTGTTGCCTATGCTGAATAAAATGTTCTCTTATTCAGCCTACGTGCCCTAGTATACAGCCAAGAAAAGATCCCATGATCTTGAACCGATCTTACCTGGGATCGGAAATCCCAAGTCCCACAGGACCATCAACATTTTAGTTTCTGCTATACTATTCTTTGTATTTAATATCCTTAATTAAATATTCCAAGTTAAATATTCTGAGTATGCTTTCAAATCCTTTTTCCAGTATCTATATTTTTTTTAGTTATATATATATTTGTTATATTTTTCTAAGTTAACATTCTTAATATTCTTACCCACTTATCGTTTGACTGCTTGCAATGTGCTAGTGCCCTATGATTTTCTCTTTTAGCTTTTTTAACAAAAGTTGTGAAGTACTTGTGTCATGCTGATTATTGTAATTGTATTTGCTGACCGTACAGAAGTACAAGAAAGATAGTCATAGAAACTCTGTACTTGGCCTTGCATGGAATAAGGAGGTTCGGTGAGTATGTAGTTGGTTTACTGTGATTCAACTTCTTCTTTTTTTATCCAAATCAACTGAATTTTTCTTTTCTTATCTTGATTCTCATGTTCTGAAATTCAGGAATGTTCTAGCCAGTGCGAGTGCTGACAAATCTGTCAAGATTTGGGACCTAGTTACTAAGAAATGCGTCATTACCCTAAAGCATCATAAGGACAAGGCAATTGTTCTCTCTCTCTCTCTCTCTCTCTCTCTCTCTCTCACGCGCGCGCGTGCTCGTGCACGTAGTGCACTAAATTGTTTTACTTCTATCTCAATCTATTTCCTTGTAAATGGATTGTTTCTACGTTGTTTATATCTTTCTGAGAGTTATAAACAGTATGACTGTTTTATGTCTTGTTGATCATCACTATTTTGTTCAAGATGCTTCTGGCAGTATTTTGTTTTTCTCATAATAACTTTTTCATTACTATTTTGGATGATTGTGAAGTTTGGCATTCCTTTTATTCTCCGAATAAGGACATTATTTATTCACAATACTTCAATCTTTTTTCTAAAACATAGTCAATATGAACAAAGCGCAACACCTTGTTTAGGGACTATGGGCATCACCTTGGTTAGAATCTTCGATTTTACATGATTGGTTGTTATTTACTAATTTTGTTCAGTAGGTTGGATAAGAGCATCACCTTGTTTAGGCACTATGAGGTTATGTTTCTCCTAGATTTTTATTCCTTGTTTGATGTGACAAATACCATCTTGTTTAGGCTAAATTTGAGTTCGATTCACTAGTGAATCAACTATCTTGCTTAACATATTTTTAAAAAAAATGATTTAATGATTTGCCATTAAATTCTCTTTCTCTGAAAATACTAATAAATTTGATGCTTGCAACAGGTTCAGGCAGTGGCATGGAACCGGCATTCCCCTGAAATGCTACTAAGTGGATCTTTTGATCAATCGGTTGCCATTGTAAGGAATTTTAGTTATGATATTTGTGAAGTTCTCAAAGTTTTCATTTTATAATAATTTTGCAGATTCCAATCACTTTCAAAAGTTTCTTTACTTCAGGAGTATAAATATAAAATAGAATTGTATAGAATAAAAAGAAAAAGCTTTTCGCCAGTCTTGGTGATATATATATAAATGAGCTAAAGCATCAATTTCTGTTTGTACTTAATGTTTTGCATGCATTGCACACCATGCAGATGGATGTGAGATCTGGTGAACGTGCCCATGATAAATGGTCTGTCATGGCTGATGTTGAGAGCTTGGCATGGGACCCGCATAATGAACATTCATTTGTGGTGAGTCTAATGTAACCATGCCACATTTATTGAGGTTGCAAAGATCTTTTTCTCCCCCTTCGTCCCTGGCCAAGGGAATGTGAGGGTCCTAAGTAGTCCACTTTATACAATGAGGTAGAAATTTTGTATAACTACAGGACTTGGGTTCTGTTTGGCAGAGGGCTTGAGCACATTAAGCTTGCCCTGCCCGACCCAGCAAACCCAGTCGAGTCAGACTTGGCCCAGTTCATTGGTTTGGCCAGGCCTCAAATTTTGACACATGAGATAATCCGTGCTGGGTCTTGTTTTTCATTTCTTTGGTGGCCAGGCCGAAGTATTCTTATTATTATTGTCATACTCTGGTCTTAAGTTACTTTAATATTCTTGTGTCCTCCTCCCTCTCCTTTTGTAATTTATAGTTTTCAATATCTTCCAGGTCAGTCTTGAAAATGGTATTGTTCAAGGCTTCGATAGCCGAGTAGCATCATCAAATTCAAGCTCTGGTGCTAAACCAACTTTCACTCTTCATGCACATGAAAAAGCTGTTTCTTCTGTCTCCTTCAGCCCATCTGCCCCGAATGTACGTTCTTATGTTTAATTTTCTCTTTTATTTGGGAATCATAGTCTGTTGTGGTGTTTTTGAACTTTTTCTTTTTCATTTTATGTTCTTGTATCTTTTCCCTCGTGCAGCTTCTTGCAACCGGTTCAATGGATAAAATGGTATTACATACACTGTTATTTATATTTATGTTCAATACTTGTCTATTTAACACTCAACTACTTACTAATCTACTTGTGACAACATAGGTAAAAATTTGGGACTTATCAAACAACCAACCATCGTGTGTTGCATCTCGGAATCCAAAAGCTGTAAGTCTAGAAGGAAAAAAGCTTTGACTTTATTGACTTTATAACAATTCATTGGTCTAATGTCTTTTTCGGCCACTTGATTTTATTTTAGTAGCATTACCCTAACTGAGAAAAAGTACTTGGACCTTGTTTAGTGTTTCAAGCTTTATTTTAAGATCACCCATTTTGTCTGTTGATGTCCACTAAATCTGAGTTTTTTCTCGTATAATTGCCGCAATTTGTGGACAAGATCGTGATGCTTCATTCTTCTAATTTCCCGTGCTCCTTGTCAATATTCTTATCCACTTCTGCGCATTGAAATCAGCAGAGCTCTGTGGTGTGATAATTAGGGCCGATTGAGGTGCTAGAATAACTTTTCAGGATATCTCCTCTTGCTTACTCAGAGTATTGTTTTTAGATAGTTGCTGAGAGGCATGAGAAAAAAATGCTGAAAAGTTATTGAGGAGAAGTAATTACTCCCAATTTTCGAGAATATCATAAATCACCTGACAAGTGGAATGCAACTGTGTCTGTAAATGTCATGATTATAGATAAGGCATTTCAATAGGCTAAAGCCATTCTCCTATACGAAACTAACAACTTTAATCAGCAATTTTCGTTTTAACCTACAAAAAAAGCTCCTCATTATAATGCTTTCTTCTATATGCCTCTTGTTATCAGGGAGCTATTTTCTCTGTATCCTTCTCAGAGGACAGTCCGTTCTCGTTAGCCATCGGAGGATCCAAGGGCCGATTGCAGGTAAGCGTAAAATTCCATCTTTGCCCTCTTTTACCTTATGGCTCTACTCTTCATATTCATTCATATTGTGCGCTTTCTTTTTCTAGGTTTGGGATACCTTATCCGAACCAGGGGTAGCGCGAAGCTACAGCAAGTTTAGCAACCGGAGGCCTGATCCAAGTTCTTCTGCTTGATCTGTTAAGAGCCATATATTTCAGCATTGTATTTATTACTACGAAAATGTCAAATAGGATGCAGGGTAGTGCTTCATAGGATTAATCCGAATTTTACGTTGGCAAATAATAGGTTCAGACGTCTGAGTTTCATTTTGAGCTCTTTACATTTCGAGTTTCGTATGCACCGTGGAGTCTTCAAATTTTGACTGACACTGTTGAGCTATGATCTGTAATGACCTTAAATTTTGTTTTCTAGGTTGGATGGTTAATGTCAATTTTTTTTTTTGCTCTTTTTGTCTGAAGCTTAAGGTATGTGTCTAGTGTGCCAAAAGCGCTTTTTCTCATTTTGGTGCTGATTCTGAGTGAATCATGGCCTGCACCGAAGGGGCCTGCTACCATGGGATTTAAGGGGGGGAGCATTTCTCGATTGCGCATTTTGGGAAGCAAAGCTGAATGTGCCCTAAGTTTTACAACTTACATAGAAGGTTATGCCTGTGACTTGTACTGAGAAACCAGTTAGAAAATTAGTCAAAGCTACAAAGTACTTCTCTTAGATGTGTTCTTGCATCCATCTTATTAGTAATGCAGATATGAAAACATTTGTACTATTTTAATACTTCCACCCAATTATGGCATTTAGAAGCCACATACTTCAAAGCAAACTTGAAGCAAAAATGCTACAATTAAGATAAAAAAGAGCATTTCGCACGATAATTTCATAGCCTTTTACGGTTTTCTTTAACAAAAGAATAAAATCGAGCTGTGAAGCTAACTAAAGCAATCCATTATCCTCCAAATTTGCAAAGATTATGAATTAAACAATGGCAAATTTATAAGTTCCTCGCAAAGTCCTTGAATTGCAGAAGAGATGCGGCACACAGCAAGGATTAGGAAAGATCTGCTCAGCAGGGTATGTGCCAGGGCATTGAATAAGAAAAGTCGTCGGCACAAGATGAACCATCAAATAAACTTTTCCACCAGAATTACAGTGTATCTACTCCGGGTTTTATCTCGGAATAAGTCGGCATAATCTAATCCATGTAAAGAATCCACAATACTAAATGATTACCTAAAATAACAGTGCTTGTTCTACTTAATGCCTCAATGGATCTCGATGGGCAATTGATATGAAAGAACAAAATTATACATATATAGAAGCACTAGCATCATAAAACCTAAATCAGTCCGTCATTGTAGAAGGGAATTCCAACTTTATTTCCACACTATTTCATTCATCTAACCTAATTCATTTACTACGCAAATATCACTCTGCGAAAGGGGGAGAAAGGAGAAAAATCGTGAAATCTATAAATCAAGCCTTGTAGGGCTCGGAGCTAAGATCGCCCCATCGAACATTGTACTTGGCTGCGAGGTAGTGGGCCCCGACCGGTCCGCGGCTCCCGTAAGGATACAATTCTGGAACAATCTTCTTCTCCTCTAGCTCTTTGAGGAGAGGAGTGAACAGCGCCCATGCAGCATCTAACTCATCAGATCGAATGAAGAGCCTTCTTTCCCCTTCGATTGCGTCGAGCAAGAGCCTCTCGTACGCATCAGGAATCTCTTTCGAGTATCTAAATATAAAAAGAAATAATAAACCCGTAAGATAAGACTTAAGTTGGTTCGTCATGCGTTAAGAACAATGATAATTATGAATAGCACACTAATAAATGTTAAAATAGCTAACAGTTATGCGTTATCAGTTTTGTCAGATGAACAAATGTTAGTTTTGCTAAAAATTTGGCAAAGTATGCAGATGTGACACTTTGATGCCGCGAAATGTATCAAGTTAAAAGGTAGACACTAGACAGACTGCAAATTGAGTTGAAAATTGTTCACTTTTTCATAGATATATGAATTTGAACATCATAGTTGAAAAAATTAAATGCTGAATCATCATGCCTTATAATTGCCTACTTAACAAATTTTTATAGCTAAAGCAAAGATGATATTTTCAACAGAATTTGGAAGTGTGCAAATTATTGAATCCAAAAATTCTCTAGTTTTTCAAAGATAGACAAATATACCATCTTATTTCTTCTGTTGCTCAATGTGATTTATGATTCTTCTGAAGAGGACTTTTAAACAAGCTACTGGAAATAACAGTTAGGTTTGAAGATTTTTCATTTTGCAAAAGGTTACATGTAAAAAGTGAGTATTCATACCTTGCCGCATAGTGAAGGTTCAGGTTGCTTCTATCCAATCTCATCCCCAGACCAGGGATCTTGTTGTTGATTTTCAAATAAATAGCCTCATCAGGTTGAACCCGAATGACGAGCTCATTTGTGGCTCGATCAAGATCGGTCCCGAAACTCCTCTTGTACAAATTACCAGGAACATGCCTGAACTGCACTCTGATCTCTGCCCTGTGTTCACACAAAGTTTCATAGTCAGTCAAACCACTAACAGAAAAAATCACTTAAGATCTAATTTTGGGTACATTTTAACATGCATGCATTATAGTGCAGGTTAGATCTGTATTTTTTTCACTTTTCACCAAAAAGTACATGGATATTTCAGCCCCATTCCATGAGAACTTATCCAAGAGAGTAAGACCACAACAAAATGCAAAGATTAGGGACCCAGTAGTGACAATTGAAAAGTTGAGGACCAAATTGCAACAATTTAAGAAACAGCAGATAATTGAGAAACCGTACCGTTTTGTATGCAACGCTTTTCCGGCCTTCATAAGAAAAGGCACTCCATCCCATCGAGCATTATCTATAAAAAGGGCAGCGGCCGCAAATGTTGGAGTCAAGCTATCTTTTGGTACGGTCTTGTCATCTGTATATCCAGGATACGTAATCCCACCCTTTGTGTGGCTTTTGTACTGCCCAACCACCACATTTTCTAGTTGCAAGGGCTTCATCGAGCGTAATACTTTCACCTAAATTACATGGAAATTAATTGTGTCACAGGATGTTTAACTGCGTATTCAGCCTAATTTTTACAGTAACCTTCCTAAAGAACAATAATCGGGAAAATGTACAGGGAGAACTCCAACTACAGGTTTTTGTTTCATATAGGTTCCTTAACTACACATTACCTTTCTTATTTGAGAATTTCCTTAAGAGTAAACATTAATCTTCATAAGCAAAAAATAGTCACGTGATCACATGTGTTCACATTGAGGTTGGTTCCTCACTGCAAATCCACTTGGATCGATGAAAGTGCTCGAATAAAAAGAAAAAAGGAAAAAAAGTTGAAGAGTGTTGATCTAGATGCATAAATTTAATGAGACTATGTCCAAATAATCTATAATTGGCAGAATTTCATATGTTTCTACTTTTCTACCGGTAGCAATTGACAAAGAATAGATCAGTTTAATATATACTGCATTCAAACAACCTTCTCATTCCGGATGTCCTCTGCATCCAAGCTAACAGGAGTTTCCATGGCAAATAATGCAAATATTTGAAGCAGATGATTTTGCATAATGTCTCTGATAATGCCATAATTATCAAAGTACCTAAAGATTGAAACAAGAACCAAATACAAATCTTTAAAATCGCATCATTGTAAACCCCGAAAGAAAGAAGCTAAGATTAAATAAAAAAATCTTACCCTCCTCTTCCTTCAGTGCCAAAATCTTCAGAGAATATCAATTGTACGTTCCTTATATATTGCCTTGACCAAAGAGGCTCAAAAACAAGATTGGAGAAGCGAAGAACCGATAAATTCTCGACCAACTCTTTCCCCAAATAGTGATCAATTCTACAATTAAAAGAAAAACACCATTCAAAGTATGAACTATTAGTCCCCACTAAAGTAAAGATTAAGTGTCTATTCTCGCTTGGCTTCTGAAATAGCTTCTCAACTTTCGAAAGTGGAAGCTTTTGGAAACTAGGGTTTGCCAAATAAATAATCGGAAGCTTCTGCTGCTTTTGGTCCCAAAGATAGAAGCTCCAATTCGTGGCTGCAGCTTCTGCTAAATCAAGAAGCTGCAGAGGAGGCATAATCAAACAGTACTTCACCAAAAAGCTCAGCCATGGCCAAACAGGCCATAATTAATCTCAGAGTATGAGCAGAATTACCTGAAGATTTGATCCTCCTCTAAATACTGTTTCAGGCTCCTCGTTAATGCAGCAGAAGATTCAGAGTCACGACCAAAAGGTTTTTCGACTATCACCCTAGTCCAGCCATTTGTAGACGAAGATGACTTGCTTGCACATTTTACCACATCTACGAATATATTTGGAGGGATTGACAAATAGTAAAGGCGGTTTGAAAGCCTTGAGCCCTGCATAGTTCAGATTTTTCACATTTTTTGCACTCTGAGGGGAAAAAAAGAAGTTGAAAGCAACAGGAAAAATTAAAAGCATAAAAATTTATGAGGTCCGACGAACAACCTATGTTCATGGGCCACAAATATTTATCAATAACAGCATAAAAAAAAAAGTGGCAAACATAAGATGGCAGTAGAGAACCTTTTTCTAAGCATAAAAGCCAACAACACATAAGACCAAAACCAACAATCATAAAAACTAGAAAAATGAACAATAAGCACCATTTAACAGAAAAATGAACAATAACCAAACAGTGGTATCTGATTAAGCTCTTTCAGCATTATGTTATGATCAGGGATAAGTTCATTTACCTCATGTTCTTTTAGCTTCTTGTCTAGCTCTGCGAAGCATTCCTCTGAATCATATTGACCTGAATGATAGAAGCACCTTTTAAGGAACTGCTCCATTTTCTCGCTGCAGTTCTCCCTGTAAGTCAAAAAAACCTTAAGTACCAATAGCAAATTTGCAACAAAAAGTTAACAAACACTACGTCAATTATCAAACTATTCTAAACTAATTATAATATCTCTTGCCGCAGCCACCTTTTATCTATTCTGCAAGTTAATGTTTTGCTGACCATGGTTCTCAATTCAGCATCTGTCATCTTACTCCGAGCATAGCCAAATATTGTGAAATGCTGAAAAAATAAAATCAAAACCCAATATTAACCAAGTTGAAGCCCACGCAGGGTCAATTGTTAACAATGAAAAGAAAAGAAAACAGGCATAAAATTGAATGAGCAAACCTCCGGCAGGCAATCTTCATAGTAAAGAGCAAACAATGCGGGAAATATCTTCTTCTTTGCGAGGTCACCAGATGCGCCAACTACGGTGATACTGACTGTTGAATCCTTCTCATGATTGCGTAGACCAGCTAACTCTTGATATTCCTTCGAAGATACCGTTTCTATTGAACCATTTTCCACCTCCTTCAAAGGGGTTTCTTTCTTAGGTTCCATAGGCGCCGTTGCCGCTTCAGCACCAAGAGCAATTTGATATTTTAGATAGATAATACTCTAAAAAAATCTTGAATTTTAATAGAATAGAAACATGCCAAACAAAAGATATACAGCATAAGTGAATCTCCAGGACGGTGTCGGAAAGTTCTTCAAACTAGAGTTCAAACAAAATATAATCTTTAACAAACATTTCTCATCACATTGGGCATCAGAGATCTTTACACAAAAACCAATTTTTGACTTAGGAGTGTTCGACCTACACGAGTCATCATTGACATTTCAAGCAATTCCTTTTCTCTTAACTCCTCGAACTTTACGGATATATATCTAGGAGTCCTATTTACTCTCTTCTATTTTTTTTTTGCATGAGCTTCTAAATAAGCAACAATGGTGAACACATCACAAATCAGTTGTAGGAAACTAAAACAACGCGCTTCACCTGATTAATTCACTGCAATAAAAAAACATATTAAATCATAGTCAAAGTAATTAGCCACTAATCCACTCCAACCTTATAACTATAATTAGGACCCTTTACACCATCATCATAATAGCAACTTTATAAACCATCAAACACATCAAATAACACAAATCCAACTCAAAATCTATAGAGGAAAAAGAAAAGAAAAAAAAAAAAGGTGCTACAAAAGGGCCCAAATTACCATCTCGCATGGAAACAACATTCCAATGGCGGATTTTGGGGGAATTGGAGGAGACCCACTTCGAAAAATAGCGTTTTGGGAGGGGCCGAAGCGATAGATACGCAGGAGAAGGCGCAAATCGACGGTTCCCGCAGAAGGAGGTGGGCGCAGGGGCATGGTGGGAAGAGGAGGCGCATTTCGGGGAGGAGATCGAAGCCATACTCTTCATACTCTTCTCTCTCTTCCTCAGGCGGAGTCGATGGAGTCAATCACGCGAAGAGAGAGAGAGAGAGAGAGAGAGAGAGAGAGAGAGAGAGATGGGAGGAGGAGAGAGAAGGGTTTTTGAAGGGTGGAGAAGGAGACCATTGGAGGTATCGAAGAGCTCTTGAGATCGTCGAGGGGCTATTTTGGGAAGAAGGTAAGTTTAAAATAAAAAAAAAGAGCTACAAATGCATGTTTGTCCCTGCAAAGAAACCAAGTCACTGATTCGCCCCTTCCAATTTTAAATATTTAATTTTTTTTTTCTAAAACTTCAAAACTTTATAATTTTGTCCTAACTGATTGCCTAACTCTACTCTCCCCCTATATTTCTATTTGATTTTTTTTTTTTATTGATTAGATTGATTTAGATTAACCCCTGAACTTTGATAGTCAATTTGTATAAAAATACAAATTCACTATATTTTTTTTATTTTTTATCTTGTAATAGATCATAGATTATTATTTTGTTACTTTATAGTCAAAAAATTTATACAAAATGATTTGACTTGAGCCAAGAAAAAAAGACAAGCTCAAAATAATTAATTATTTTGATAATAAAAATCATATTTGAATATTTAAACATATTCTATTAGTAATTTATAATTTGACATTTTTGCAGGAGCACAGAGCTCTTGAGAGGGACCAAGGGCTATTTTGGAAATAAATAAAAACAAAGCGTAGGAGAATAAACATTCTTTGGAGGAGAGAAGGGGTGGCGTTTGAATTAAGTTGGCCTCTTCAAATTGGACTTTTTTTAATTTGAATTTGGAATTTAAACAAACTATGTCAGGAGTGTTCTCACGTTCTTTCGTTCTATTGGTTGAGCATCACATTCGTTTGTCGATTAAAACTTAGTTTAGTGAAGGTGTTAAGAGAGGCTTGAGATGTGGTGGAGTTGTCACACTATATATTAATTATTAATTTGTTGTGTTTTAGTAATGGGGGTTTCATGAGCTAAGCTGTTCTTTTTTGTTTTGTTCGGATTTGGTTTGGGTTGAGTAATCAAAGTGATTGGCACGTGTCACGCGCGTCATCGGCCTTTGAAGGACCTCTTGATCAACGGTTCAGATCCGCTTGGATCGTTGCGCTAATCATTAATCCCAAAAACTCAAACTCGTTAGAAATATCCAATCAATTCACTTAAAACGTATAGATACAACACCTACGGGTCTCGATTGTGACTTGGCCAAACCAGCTTCAGCGTCATTTCGAACATGACTTGACCTACCCAGCTTCATACAATTTCGAATATAACTCGACTTAACATAGCCTCTCGCCACAGACAAAGATGCTAGTCCATTTAAGTGAACAGAGATCTTGCTGAGACAGTTAAGATTCATCGATCATGTGTCCAAATTTTAATATCTACTCTAATAATTGATGTACGAGAAAGAGTAAACCGAAAAATATATATGTTTTTTAATTAAAAACTTGAAATTTTCATTATAATTCATATTAGAGTTTTTGATTTTACAGCTTCAAATCTTACTTTGTACCAAATGCCAAAGATTCTACTACTAGAGAAAATAGCTGCATCGAAAAGCAGATACAGAAGTAGGGGCAAACAAATGTAGCCTTGAGTTCACAATCAGATCCTTGTATATATGTAAAAGGATCATATATATATATATATATATATATATATATATATATATATATATATATATATATATATCCTACATGAACATATATGAACTTTTCATTAGTGGTTTTATATTAGGATACCACCATACGATCACCTGCAGTTAATGGATCAAATAAGAGTACTTTACCTAAATTTAACTTTCCAGTACACTTTAAAGATCTCCAATTGCTGTTATATACATATATATACATCTTTGTGAGCTTGCTTTTTCCTTTGTACTTTTCCTTTTTGAACCCCACTAAGTATTTGTAATCATGGTTATATAGCATCTTTCTACATTAAACTTTGATTAAGTGAATGGTCAGCATATATATATATATATATATATATATATATATATATATATATATATATATATATATATATATATATATATATATATATATATATATATATATATATATATATATATATTAACAATAAGTTATATATATAATTCCTAGCCACATGTCTGATAAAAATTTAAAATCGGATAAAATACTATTACCATCAACTTTGTTCTATAAACTGAGTAGTAAAATCAGATTGTGTTACCCAAAGAAAAAGAATTTTTTTAGCAGGAAGGGTCAAACCAAATATTCTATAGCATTTTAATGTTGTTTTTTATTGTCATATCTAATATTATCCATCGACTCAATCTCATAGAAAATAACTCGGTAGTAGTAGTCTTAGCACTATTGCTAACGTGAGAATTGAGTCTAATTAGACTCTCTTGAAATAGAGGAGATTTAGGACTGCTACTGAAGTGGTTTAATGTATAGAAAATGTTTTATAAATAACCTTAATGACATATCAAATAAACTATCTGAAAATACTCACTATAGAGAACTTGTTAAAAAGAAAATACTCACTATAGACATTTGGAGACTCTGTATCCTCCTCAAAGTGAAGGTTTTCTGTTGGCTCGTGCTTAAGAAGAAAATACTTACTATAGACAACTTGTTAAAAAGGGGTTGGCTTGGGAATACGAGTTGCGTGCTGTGTGGGTCGGAACTAGAAACAGTTGATCACCTCTTAATTTACACGGTGTGTGTTCTTCAGATTCTTAATGGTAAAGTCACCGGAGGACGTTCAGCCAGGAGACTTAGGAGTTGACGTTTACCGGGTGTGGGATATTTGGAAAGGTCGGAAGGGGACACAACCCATGAATAACGGCTTAAGTGGTATTATAGCTTACTGGTAGGTGGTGTGGGAGACTAGGAACGGAGCGATTTTTGCGAAGGCCCAAGCGGACCCTCTTCGTGGGACCTATAAGATCAAAACACTTGATGGCTCAGTAGGGAATTGCTGATCTGTAGGTAGTTAGGTCTTGTTGATCACAGTATAGCAAAATTAACTTCGCCTTGTAAACAATCGAATTTTTTTTCTTTATTTCCGTCACCCTTAAGGCCCTGATGCCTCACCCATGTAGCTTAATTCATCTCCTGAATGAATGAAGCAGGTAACATACTTTTTTTTTTTCAAAAAAAAAGAGAAAAAGATAAACTATCTGAAAGCCCAACTAGTATGATCGTCGTAGATATATGATAATGCTTGTTATAATAAAAACAACAGCATGACCACCATCTGATTTCTAATTCCCTATTAAATATAAGTAGGAAATTAATACCTCCTCCTCTTCTTCTTTTTTTTTTTTTTCTTTTTTTTTGAAAAAAAGGCTTAAAAAAGATCTACAAGTTGTTGAGAAGTAGTTCTCTCTTTTTTTTTTGGCCTTGTTTTATCCTTTAATAGTCACACTAGTTAAGATAGCCATGAAGTAAATATTTGCTCTTACTGAAGTTGGTATGTATCATGCATGCATTAATTGCTTCACTCACCCATAACAATAACAAAGTGGCATTCTCTTAGCTTCAAGCCTCCTTTGCTTCCTAACTCTTGCAATGAAGTCCTCAAATCTCCTATTCCACTCATGAACCAAGTCCTCATCATCATCCTCTTCCTCCGTTTCCCAGCAACACCCTGATCCCTCCACCCCTTCAACTTCTCCACCACCTTTCCCTTCTCCCTCCTCCACACCTCCAACCAAACCAATTTGCATGAAAGCACTACTCCCCCTCTTGCCCGCAACCGTTGTCGAATTCGAACAAGCCTTCGATCCAACCGCGGTCCGCCTCACGAACTCTTCGTACACGTCGGGCATCGAATACGTCCCCGAGAGCCTCGACTCGCTCACGAGGAACACGACGATGAGGTTGCACACGACGAATAAGCACTTCGGCCCGAAGAGGCTTGCGATTACGTTCGGGAGGACGGCGACGAAGAAGAGCTGGTTGAGAGTTGAGCTCAACTTGGGGAGCCAGAGGGGGCTCGAGAGGAACAGCCCAAGAAGTAAAACTCCCACCAAGTACTTGAAGAGAGTTGGAATAATGAATTGTTTCCTCCTCTTGTACCTCTTCATGGCTTGGAACTTCTCTATCCTTATTGGGTCCATATATAATAACTAGCTAGCTAGTACAAGCTCAAGTACTAATTAAAGAGCAAAATTTTTGATGTACTTGGTGTGGGTGCATAGAGATCGAGGTGAGACATTATATATATATAGATATAGATAGCTTATTGATCATGTATAGAAAAAAGAATTGGGTCCTTCTCACAAAGGCACAACATAGAGCAATGCAGTAGGAGGGTTTTATAGGGGTGGAGGGAAAGGAGATCTCTTTGGTGGGTGCATCACATACATGCTCTACTTCTTTTTCTTTTTTCTCTTTATTTTGCATGGGATGTAAGTGTTTTTTTTTTAATAGGGGCTGTGGTTAGTTCTTTTAACAAAGGTGTGGTACTGAGAGATGATTAATTGGTGGGGCTTCTTTAATTTGCTTTATTAATTTTGTCCAAAGCCCTGCTTTGTTTGATTGGTTTTGAATGGGTCCAATTAAGTTAAAGTGTGCATATGTAGGTGTTACACCAAGTTTGTTTCTGAATGGGTCCTTGTGTCAGGGAGGATGAAGTAGCTCAATGGGTGGATTTGATGGATCACCTGGATCATAGAACACAGTAGAGAGCAACTCTGATATATATATACTTGAGTTTGTGAAATATATTAATTAGGCATTTTGAAATGAGTAGTACTGCTTACAGGTCCTGTTACATTTATTGACATCCATGTTATTGTGGAGTGTTTATCGATCGGTTAATATATATATCTAGGCGATTCAAAAGCACCCGTCATATAGATTTACAAGCATATCAACTGTAATACCCCGAATAGTACTACATCGAATGACATCGATTTCGATCGGCTTATACGGCGCTTAATAAAATAATAACTTTTAAGATTTTATGTTTGGCGCCAACAAGTTATCGTTGCTAATGGCCGGTCGTTGCATCAACAATATTGTAGGGGACGAAAAATATTTCTCTTTCGACCGATCGATCGATCCCACTGGCCTACTTATATATTAGCTTTTGAAGAAGGACATATATAAAACACAAATATATATAATCACAATTAAGGCTTCAATATAATCTGGATTAAAGAAATGTATTTACTAGGGACAAATGGGAATTTACCAAACTATATACTGAAATATATTAAAAGAATTTCATTTCATACAATTCAGATAATTAACCAAAATATAAAAAATATTACAAGGATTAATTTTTCCCCCCAGACTTAGTCATAAGGCATGTGACCAAATTAAGATTCTAATTTTCTATCTTATAAACTAATTAACTAATTACAAACATTTGATCTCGATCGATTCGGTTCTTTGTCTCAGTCAAAAGTATGTAAAATTTATTCGTTCCAAATTAAAGGCCATATTAACTTTGAGAATATGCCTTCTCCTTAACTCCTTTAATTGTTGTAAAAAAACCAAAAAAAAAAAAAGGTTTAATTTTGGCAGGGATTGGAATTTCATGCTTTTGGTATGATTGTGCACATGGATGTCAAAATAATATTCTTGCAGTAGGTGGGGCATGTGATGGAGAATAAATCTATGATCAAAATATATAAGAAGAATAAAACCAAAACAATTTTTTTAAAAAAATTCCCAGTACTGTTTTTAATTGTATAAAGGTGATTGGATATATAGCATCCTTCATTTTCTGCTAGATCTTTTGCTTTTTAATATTTAGTGCTATAAGGCATCTAGAAGGAATTATTATATATGGGTCATCAAACACATAGATATTAGAAGAGACAAGTGTTTTTTTTCTTTTTCTTTGTGAGAAACATTACAAAAAATTTTGTATTTAAGGACACTTTAAATGATATTTAGCAACGCTTTAAAGCGCCGGTAAAAATAATCCCGACGCTTGTAAAAGCGTCGTGTAAAGAGTCGTTAAATAAAAATGTCGGGATAAATATACCGACGTTTTAGTATAGCGTCGAAAAATTTACATAAATATTTGATAAAAATATGTTTATTGGCGACGCTTAATCATAATGTTGGCAAATACTAAATATTAAAGAAATGACTGAAAAGCGACCGTTTAAAAAATGATAAATCTAAACGTATTTTGTTGTAGTGTATATAATAGATATAGATCAGAAAAAAAAAAAAAAAAAAAAAAAAAAAAAAAAAACACACGCACACACAATTTTCGGATTTAACAAAGGGTACAAGTACTGCCTCTTAATTTTAATTTCTAATTATTGTATAAATAAAATTAAGATCATATTATGAGGGAAATAAGTGAGATATATATAGTGGTGGTGTATCTACAATAATATATAAATGTGTGAGGACAAAAATGGTTTATTCTTGCATCTAGCTAGGCCCAATTATCACTTTTAGTTGCAACATCAAGTTTTCCTCTTCTTTTTTTTTTTTTTTTTCCAATAAAAAGTGCAAGCATATTCTTGTGTGTTGGTGACATGCATGTATCCTTGCTTCTTATTCATGGAACATATATATTTGAGATTCAGGCCTGTTTGAGACCAAATTAAGTTATGGTATAAAGAAGATAGAATATATATATTATTTGGAATTAGTGCCCCTCAAAGCAGAAAATTTCAATTCAATTTCCAACCTCCAAGAATCTTTGAATTTTCAAGTACAGCCTTCAAATATTATATTATATATTATATTATATTATTTGGAAGAAATTAGAGTATTCAAAACATTCGCTCCATTGCGGACCGCCATTATCTTCAATATTGGAAAGTAAAATAAATCAAATTAATGCTCTTCTTCGTTTGAATGTTTTTTTTTTTTGAGAGAGAGAGGGAGAAAGATTGCATGCTATCCGTTTTGTTTATTTCATTTAGAAATAAATTTAGCTGAAAATGTGAATCAACTAGGATTCGAACTTGGGTTTCAGGTACCAACCACCAAACCCTTTTGCCATTTGCGCCAAGGACGGTGGGTTCCTTCTTTTGAATGTTAATTTGCATAATTCTGAGGGATATTTTAAGTCAATTCATACGATTCAAGCAAGCGGAAACTAATAGAAACCAAGGACCAGGTAATTGACTAAAATTGTACTTAAAAAGTATTTTTTTTGTTCTAAATTTTTA
Source organism: Aechmea fasciata (assembly GCA_025177825.1). Classification (NCBI taxonomy): domain Eukaryota; kingdom Viridiplantae; phylum Streptophyta; class Magnoliopsida; order Poales; family Bromeliaceae; genus Aechmea; species Aechmea fasciata. The sequence goes on from CM045934.1 coordinate 5,572,755, forward strand.
ACTATTGAAATTTCAAATGACATTCTATATTTGGGGTAATATTGTGACATATATTTCATTTTTGTACTTTGATATTAAGGGCAAGTCTAGAAACCCAAAACTTAAGGACTAAGAAAAGCTAAGGTGAAAAATTGAATGGGTCCAACCCAACACTCTCTGGTGCCCAAATCTCATCCAAGTTCAAACACAATGGGTCCCTAGTGACTTCTTTGATCTTGAAGAGACAAATGAAAGGAGACCCTAAAGGTGGTGCCCAACACCATCTAGCCATTCAATTTAGCTTCAATGGTTGTGATTGGGACTAGACATTCTAGTTACCTTTACCACATGGTGCATAATTGGTACAATAATTGAGGCTTGATTCAACCAAAGTAAAGGGAGGGGATGGTTCTTCTAGGTTTGAGTGGAGGGGGAACTTTATTATATATTATTATAGTGGTGGAAGTGTTTAATCTCTTTTAGATGTGTCATGTATATGTGGCTTTATGTGGTTAGGTATACACATATACAAGGGTTGTAAAGGAGAGAGAGAGAGAGAGAGAGAGAGAGTTTAATGATGTGTTGTGAGCCCTCAATCTCTCAAGTCCCCTCTAGGTCATACACTCATACCCCATTTTTCTCACCACTTATTGTTAGCTTTGTAATTAAGTGCCTTTGTCCAAGTGGGATGAAGCTTTTAGGAGTAAAGATTCTCCCATGGTTATCACCAAAGAAGATACTAGAGATATATAAATTATACTCACTTGGAGATAATAGTTAACTTTTTTTTTTTTTAAATTTGCATATCTCTTTGCTTTACATGAAGTACAATTATATATATAGAGTCCGGCTGTTATGCTATCAATAACACGAAACATTCGGTGCTACCAAGTTTTCCACCGTTAGATCCACCCCTTTGATGATTTTCACCCGTTAGATCATACTATTCAACCAACTATCCACTTAATCCTAGGGGGCCCACATCATCCTAACCACACATCTCTCAATCCAATGGCTAAAAACTTGGTAGCACCAATGACTTGGTGCTATTAATAGCATAGTAGCCTAGTTCATATAGATAGAGTCCGACTGTTTAGCCATTGGATTGAGAGATGTGTGGTTTAGATGATGTGGGCCCCCTAGGGTTAAGTGAGTGGTTGGTTGAATAGTATGATCTAACGGGTGAAAATCATCAAGGGGGTGGATCTAACGGTGGAAAACTTGGTAGCACCGAGTGCTTTGTGCTATTGATAAAGATATCACGACTCTATATATATATATATATATAGAGAGAGAGAGAGAGAGAGAGAGAGAGAGAGGCTGTGGCTACTGTGCTATTATGAGTATTGGAGCCCTCGTACTACTATACTATTATGAGTATTGGAGCCCTCGTACTAATAAATTGTTTTCGATGATGGAGCTTCCGAATCGATGATCCACTCCGCTTGACAAATAATGTATGGGCACTTTTCTAATCTTACTTGTGTATAATCATTATTATCACAAAGTTTAGAGTTAAACCTAGCTGTGCAAACACTGGTTTTCGGGCTTGGATTCAAGTGGGGCCCGATTTTGAATCTGATTAAAACGTACCCGTACGGCGCGTGACTCTGCTCAAACTAACCTTCTGCTATAATCAGAACTACGGGATATAACTTTCTCTGACTCTAACACTGGTCGTTAGATTGTTAGCATTAAACATTAATCCCAAAAGCTCAAAATGTTAGAAAGTTATAACTAATTCACTTAAAATGCATAGATACAATTTTCATAAGTCTTAATTATGACTCGATTCAACAAATTTCCCGTCACTTCCACCATGATTTCTGCCGGCCCAATCTCACGCCATTCAAACATAACTCAATCTAAAGTGACCTTCAGTCGTAAAACAAAATACTAGTCCACTTTTCGTTGAACAAGACACTAGTTAAGAAAAAGACAATAAAAATCAGCATACTATACATATAATATACATACATACTCCTTGCTTTTTTCTTCTTTTTTTTTTTTAGAAAGAGGTAGCACGCTACCTGCTTCATTCATTGATACGATAAATTAAGCTATAAATATGAGATAACCAGGTCCCGAGGAAAAAAAAAATCGATTACAAACGACTTTAGGAGTCAAGAAGAAGGTCTCACTCCGTCATGAGCAATTTGAGTCTGTGGGCCGCTAACCCTAGGTTGGGGAGGATATTCTGAAATATGTAATCTTTTTTGACTTTCTAAAGTGATCCACCAACATCCCACAAGATCGGAAAATCTGGTTCCCTTCGTTTGGTGATCCTTTCTTTTTATTTTTTTATTCCCTTTTTCAATTACTTATCATAATTACATCTTATATACAAGGTGGGTAAAGGCCACTCTCATCTTCATCTAAAATCTGACACATATATTGAAAAAGAGAGACATGACATAAACCTACTAAAAATTATTACAAAATAAACACATATTAGTCTTGCTTTGAACTGGATTAAGACTCAAACCTCATTCCACAACAAAAGTTTTGTACATCAAATTGTAATTAGCAACCCAAAAGAGAGAGAAGATCGATAAAAGATAGGGATAATTGCCTATATACCCCTCATGCGTTTGAAAATATCCGATCTACCCCTATTTTTTTTTTCTTTCTAAAATGCCCTTCATACGTTCCACCATTATTGCAAAATACCCCCGCAGTTATCTCCTGTTAAGTTAATCCGGATTAAACGTGAGTTAAATATCTATCACTGTTAAAAAAAATTAAAATACCAATTTTGCCCTTAACTTAAGGGCAAATAAGAAAGGTTGGTGACGGTAGAGGGGTATATTGGAAAAGACCAAAAGTCGAAATACTTTTTGTGCCCCTGACTTTAAGGGCAAATAAGAAAGACAATGATGGTAGAAGGGTATATTTGAAAAGGGCAAAATAGTAATTTTACAGAGATAACAGAGTTACTTAACAGATTTTAACTCTAAGGGTATATTAGAAATAGGTTGGAACGTAGGAGGGGTATTTTCAAAATTAGCCTTCTAAAAGGGATAAATCGGAAAATCAGAAACTTTTCAGGAGTATATAAGCAATTGCCCCTAAAGATAAATAGTCATCTCGAGATCAATAAGGTAGTGAACTAGATTTTTTTAATTTCCCCTTTTTGTAAGTGGTTGTTGGGTTATTATTATTATTTATTCTTATTCATTAATTGTTGCATCAGAAGATAAAATCCCAAGCAGCGAACAAATTAAGAAGAACACAACATTATATATTTGTATCTTTTTTACAAGAAATTAAAAGACTCGCAGTAAAAAAAAAAAAGAAAAAAACAGAAAGATAGAGTTAATTAGATCGACAACACTTCATTTCACTTAATTTTGACCCTCATGCAATTACCTTTTTCTCTCATTTCACTGCCTCCTCTCCCTGTAAAAAAAAAAAAAAAACTAGTAGTTAATTCATGAGCTGCACAAAATATTTTTAATTTTTTTAAAATTAATAAACATTATTATTATTATTTTTTTGAGAGAGAGAGAATGGTGGCAAAGCTACAAGCAATTATTGAATCTTTTGCTACTTGCATAAAAAATGGTGAATAATTTAAAACTTATCTATTTGCATAAATAATTTATTTATAAAAAAAATGAGATAGAATTATATTTAATATATGGCAAGATGTCCTGATTACATATCAAGTCTCTCTCTCTCTCTCTCTTTTAATCTCTACCCCCGTTTGGTTCGGGGTTAAAAAAAAAATAGTTATTCCAGGAATAGTGTTAAATTTGGGGTTAATGTGGGTTAAAATATTTTTATGTTTGGTTGGGAGTTGGGGTTAGTCGAGGATAGTGAAAAATAGTGTTTGGTTGAAGTAGGTGGGATAAAAAGAATAGTGAGTTATTATGAATAGAAAAATAGTGTTTAGTTGGGATTTGGTGGGATTAGCTAAGCCGGGATAACTTTTTGAGATGAAATTTGCTAACCCCATCTCTTTTTTATGGTGTTTGGGGATAAAATGGGGGTTAAGGGGTTATTGCACCCCTTAACCCCCAACCAAACGGGAGCTATAATAACTTGATATTTTTTATACATTATGATTATCTTCAATTTTTCAAATAAAATTATCGCGTGTCAATAACTCAGCTTTAACTTTCATATATTAATTAATATATAGACATACTAAATATTGCTTTGTTTTCATTCAAAACCAACATTTTAACATTTTCACTAATAATCTTATTCGTATTATTCACACCCCTCCGTAATTTATACCCAACGTGTCAGAGATCAGATAAATCATACTACGTATAACAGAAGAAATCAATAATAAATTAAAATAGATAAACAATAGAAAAATATAATTGGCTCGATCGAGCACCATGTTCAACTAAATATATATAGCCTAGCTATTGTTTTCTGATGATGATGATGATGATACTAGATAATTAATAATAATTGAAATGCTAATTATTAGAAAATGAAAAGATGATGAGGAATCAATATATAATAAATAAATAAATAAAGAAAGAAACCTTGGGGTGGGGGTGGGGGTCGACCCATGGGCATGATCTAGACCCAATTTTGGTCCATGTTTTTTGAGCTGCTCCCGAACAAACTTGTCGTAGATGAAGGACGCACCCCTGAACTGCGGGAGCACCAACCATGCCACAAACGCCACCTTTATATGATACCATATTGGCACCCTATTTTTTATTTTTATTTTAATTAAATTTCACAATATTATGATCAATAATTAAATTAAATAATAAATAAACACGCACACGATCGAGGAATATATATATATATATATAGATATAGATAGATATAGATATATATATATATATAGATATAGATATAGATAGATAGATAGTATATATATACCAGTATAAGATGGGGTCAGCAAGCATCTCAAAGAGAGTGAGGAGGGAGTACAAGATCCAGTAGGCCAGCCACTGGTCGTCGTCGACCTTCGACGGGCTCTCGATCGCCACCACCGACGCATACCTTTCGCATGCATTCACGTACGTACGTAAAAACTCGATCAAATTAATTATAAATAAAACACATTCAAAACCATGCATGAATTTAATTTGCTGCTGCTTTTTCTAATTAATTTTCCTTTTTAATTAAGGAACATACATACATATATATATATATATATATATAACAAGCTAAGCTAAAATGTATCTATATTATATATATAGATATATAAAAAACAAAAAAATAATTAAAGAAAATTGAGGAGGCACTTACAGAGGGTATATGAGCGTAATGGTGGGGCTGCAAAATAAGTAAGGTGAAAAAAAAAAAGAAGACCAAAATTAGAACATTTAAAATAATATGAATTTGTGGTACTGTGTTGAAATGCATGCATGTAAAAATAACTAATGAGCAGGTAACAAAATGATGAGAACAAAAAAAAAGAAAAATATATATACATATATATATATATAAATATATTTGAGAGGAAATTAATTAAACATACCCTGCGAGGGAATTGAGGTGGGTGAAGAAGGTCCATAATTTACCCATATTTTTCATTTTTCCTAATTTACTTTCCCCCCTTCTTCTTGTTTTTTTTTTTGTTGGTGTTGGTGGTGCAAATTAAAATGAGAAAGGGTGGAAAGGGAGAGATTACAAGAGGAGTACTCTAGATGAGGAAAACTGTTATGAGGTGAGAGGGTCTGATGCATGATGGTGTATATAGTAAAGGTAAAATTTTATGGAGACCCCTCACCTATAGCCTAATTGTAGACACCCCCCCCCCCCCCCCCACAAAAAAAAAAAAAAAAAAAAAAAAAACAACAACTTTGCTTTCTCTCAATTTCTACGATTTTTGCCAAATTTACTGTGCGTTTCCATCAAGTTTTAATAAATTTAATCCTAATTAAACAACTAAAATATATATATATATATATATATATATATATAATCACAGTTCAAATTAAAATGTTAATAGAAAACAGTAAAAAGTAAAGTGGAGGGGTCTTATTGCATTTTTAATATATATATATAATAATAATACTATATTATACGGATTTTTTTTTATTATTTATTGGAACAGGTGTAAAGGGGGGGAAAGGGGCACGTGGCACGAGTCTAGAGAGAATCGGATCCTTCACTTGTAGGTGGCGCCCGAGGTTTACTTTAGTACCAAAACAGCTCATCCCTCAAAAAGTTACCACACCCTCTCCCACCACCGCCTATATGGCTACATGTATGACGTATGAATGTATGATGTATGATGTTTCTCCCCCAACAAATCCCCTCCTGAATTTTAAATTTAAAAACCTTTTTCTTTTTCAAATTTGATTTCACATTCTAAATTTATCAACAATAGCTTCTTCTTCGTATCAGTTTCACATTATAAATAAGATATAATATAATATACGTGTAGAGCTACTATGCCATCGAAAATATAAGTAATTTGATGTTTTCGACTTTTTGATCGAGAATTATACGATTAGGATGATTGCGATCTCCCGAGTTGAATAGTAATTCTAGGATTGAGTGATCCCCACGTAGCAATAGTATTAATCAAAATGTTAAAAATGATCAGAAAGATTGATCTAAAGACTAAAAAATCGAACACACCAAATCACCTATACTTCCGATAAGATAATAGCTCTACTCAAAATATATATATATATATATATATATATATATATATATATAGAGAGAGAGAGAGAGAGAGAGAGAGAGAGAGAGAGAGAGAGTTGAGCTAGAATGCTATCGAGAGCCAAATGGGCTCTGTTGCCACTCATTTGTTTTCGATGATGTAGCATCCAAATCGACAATCGGCACCGTTGAACATGATCTATACCACCTGAAATGTTTAGAAATCAAATTTCATACATTTTCGATATTGTTCTTCTCTTCATCGAGTAGACACAAAAATAAATGATCGAAAATGAATATTCTTTAAAAAATGATGATAGAAGTTTTGTAATAAAGATCAAGAGTATAGATCTTGTTTTAAATAGTTTAAAAAAATTTCTAACAAAAATTCAATTAATTTGGATATTTTACGCCGTTAAATAAGAAAACATCTCATATCGATCATTAAAATTACAAATTTTGAAACACTTTGATCATTAGGCAAATGGTGTCGAAAAGATTTGAAATTTGATTTCTAAATACTTCAAGTGGTATAGATCATGTTCAACGGTGCCGATCGTCGATTTGGAGGCTCGATCATCGAAAACAAATGGGTGGCAACGAAATTCGTTTGCTATTGATAGTATTCTAGCTCAACTCTCTCTCTCTCTCTCTCTCTCTCTCTCTCTCTCTCTATATATATATATATATATATATATATATATATATATATATATATATGTAGTCCTATTATGCTATTAATAAGACGAAGCACTCGGTGCAACCAAGTTTTCCACCGTTAGATCCACCCCTTTGATGATTTTCACCCGTTAGATCCACCCCTTTGATGATTTTCACCCGTTAGAACATACTATTATATAGAGTCCGGCTGTTATGCTATCAATAGCACGAAGCACTCGGTGCTACCAAGTTTTCCACCGTTAGATCCACCCCTTTGATGATTTTCACCCGTTAGATCATACTATTCAACCAACCACCCACTTAACCCTAGAGGGCCCACATTATCCTAACCGCACATCTCTCAATCCAACGGTCAAAAATTTAATAGCACCAATGACTTGGTGCTATTAATAGCATAGTAGCCTAGTTCTATATAGAGTCCGGCTGTTATGCTATCAATAGCACGAAGCACTCGGTGCTACCAAGTTTTCCACCGTTAGATCCACCCCTTTGATGATTTTCACCCGTTAAATCATACTATTCAACCAACCACTCACTTAACCCTAGGGGGCCCACATCATCCTAACCGCACATCTCTCAATCCAACGGTCAAAAACTTAATAGCACCAATGACTTGTTGTTATATAAGCATTAAGAAACAGTACTTCTGCCCATCACAAATTCGCAATGCAACACAGCAAAGCAAAGCACAAAAAATGGGCTTTAATGAGAGCTTCTGCTCAAAGTACCAGTCCCAGCTGCAGTTTACAACCTGCCATTGTTTATGGGGGTGAGCAAGTACAAACAAATTAACACCCCACCTTCTCTTGTATTAATATCATTTTAAGTGTTATGTGTTATATTTATTGTATTCAATAGGCACGTATATTAACTATGTTTATCAATCTCTACTTTGAATCACTAGCACCAATATGAATCTTGATCTTATTTACTAAATAAGAGGCTAGATTTGAGGAGACAGAAACTCTATTTGGCATATGAATCTCATGTCCCATATAGCGAATTAGAATAACAAGTTAGATTTCTCAATTCCCACACATTAAAACCATGACCAAGGCTCTCACATTACCTGTCCCACCTACTGTAACTTCAACACACAATCTTACCAAAACTCATTAATAATCCCACCACCAAATCCTACATTCAAAGCATTCAACATCCCTCCTCTTCCTGCAACCCATCTATATTTAATATGCAGACATACATACACACATTCCAAAACACATACTTCACATTTTCATACACCACCAATATCCTACATTCAGAACAAGATGATTCATCTGTCTAGGAAGCTAAAAGCCATGTGGGGACTCCTCATGTTGTGTTTACTAAGGGTGGCCTTGTGTGACGATACATCCATTGAAAATAGATGCGGAAATGAGATCACAAAGTTGACCAATTGCTTAGACTTCGCGACTGGGAAGACCAGCGAGCCTGCAGGATCGTGCTGCGGTTCGGTGTCGGACATCCGACAGCGAGAGGCGGTCTGCCTCTGCTTCATCATCCAGCAGACGCATGACGGATCGCCGGGCTTTAAGAGCCTTGGATTGCAGTTCCCGCGGATGCTCGCGCTCCCGGGGGATTGCAAGATTGCTAACTCCAGCATCACTGAATGCCCAAGTAAGAATTCCACAACTAACAGCCCCGCAAGCAGAAGCTCCAATTTGTTTGAAGTTTTTACTTCTGCTGCCGCAAACAACACTTCATAATATGTTGTTGTTAATGCGGCTGTTGTGCAATGATCTAGAATGAAAATTTTGTGCTATAATCATAGATTTAGCAAGTGAATTATTGATAATGTTTCTGGAAGTTGGTTCAAAAGGAGATTAACTTTTTGTTTTATCTTTACATTTTTTCTGTTGCTTTGTATCTCTAACAGAGCTTCTAAACATATCTCCGAGCTCACCGGACTACTCTATCTTCACTAACACCACCCAAGGTTTCATCTTCTAAAACTTACTCTAACTCTATTCATCTTACTTCTTAAAGGATTCTTCAACAGAAATTTATGATATTAAGTATCTTTTTCAACATGTTGTACACAGGTGCTTCCACAACCAGTGGGTCAACTACTACGACTACCACTACAAGTTCTTCTCCAATGTCCAACAGAGCATTACACCGCATTTGTGTTCATGCTGCCGTTTCCATTTCCTTGATTTCTTCTATATTTTTCTCAATTTTCTAAGCAGGAGCATGAAATGTAATCACGAGGACTTAGTTCATCATTATTGATCTCATTGTAGCGAACTATTATTGTCTTTGTACAATAAGAAGGTTATTTTCAAGTTTTGTTTTGCCCTGCTACCTATGTAAACTGATTAAACACAATCTGTTTTGAATATTATCTTACTTTATACTTTGAGACTTTACAAAAAACAATACTGAGTTTGAAGTGAATGCTCCATTCTGATATATTATCATTACCCAGAAGGGGCTAAGAAGGCACCAAGATACATTAGAAAAGAATATATGAAATGAGGCTTTTTAGTCATTTGTGAAATTGATGATTTACAAATGAAAGATCGGAAAAAGGAAAACATCAGAGAGTATTTCCCAACAAAGACATAGACAGGAAATTGAAATTAAAATTATCAGCAAGAAGGATTGACCTCAGAAGCTTCTTCAGCTGAGGCCAATACTAATTGAGGCGGAACTACACCTTCCATTCTGGCCTTCCTTTTTTCACGTTGGAGGCGGAAATACTCCCTTTTCCTTGCTTTGTAACTATTAGGGTTCTCTGGCTGTTCAATTCGCGGGTAAACACTGACCTGTTTTCAGATTCAGCAAACACAATGATTATGAGAGCTCGGACCGAGAAGAGCATAGAGATATTTATGTTTATATACCCTTGTAAACACGTCTATTTTTGTCTGTAATATTTTATAACCTTGCAAAACCAACGTTTCAGCTTATACCTTTTTCTTGTCTGGACCGAATTTCTCGAATTTGACCAGGCCATCTATCAAAGAAAAGATGGTGTGGTCCTTTCCAAGTCCAACGTTTTTCCCAGGATGAAACTGCAATTGCAAATCAATATAAGGCAAAAATGTTAAAAGTAAAATGCACATTGATGTGGTGTTTTCTAATAATGCATATCTACCAACAATGATAACGACATTATTCAAAAGTCAAAACAATACTAGTCCAACTAAGCCCGAGTATCAATCAAATAGACATCAAATGACTGAAGCGCATGTACATAGGCATGATTGAAGCAGATGTATCAATAAGCGCATACATCGCATTCCGTTCCCAGTCTCAACATTTCTCTCCAAAAGCGCTTTGGATTTTCATAGAAGTCATTTTGCAGTTCCATAGAGGATTTATATTTTCTCCTAAGGAGAGAAGGTTTATAGTTTTACTACAAAGGCGCAATTGAAAAGTAAGCATGAGAATTCAAGGATTACTGAAGATTTTCCAGATGACTATATTGCTTAACTTCTCAACTGGCATTTAACTATCTGGTTTAGTTCCATGGCACTATATTGAATCCAACACATAAATCTCCCTTGCTACATATTACCAACTAAAACTAATCAACTCAAAATGATCCTACATTCGCATCCAAAGACAACAAAAGTATCTGAGAATTCAATAACCATTAATTCAAAAACGACTCATCGCCCTCAAAAGCTTCTCAACTAATTGCTTCAGCCACTCCTTTTCCAGTATATTTCTTGTGGTCACATATAACTCCAACGTCAAAGAGTGGATACTTACTACTTGTATAAAAAAATGATACAAGGAAACGCAATGCTGTGCTAACTATTATACCAATGTTTAAAATACAAATACCAAAACAAACTATATAGAGCTCTTATCATCGTTCCCTTTGTACAAGCCAAAAATTTGTAACAAGTACAAGAGAACAGCATCAAAATCCGAACTTGAAACAACCCTAAGATCCCCAAAATCCCAAATCTACCAAAACGCTAGTCCCGAATCCCAGGGAAAGAGGGTTGGTTGTACCTTGGTGCCCCTCTGGCGCACGATGATGGCGCCGGGCTGGGCGAGCTGGTCGCCGTAGATCTTGACGCCGAGGCGCTTCCCGCGCGAATCCCGACCGTTCTTCGTGCTCCCCGCGCCCTTCTTGTGCGCCGATTCGATCGTCAATGGCGGGAACCGAGCCGGGAAGGAGACGGCGCCGGCGCCGGCGACGCTGCGGCCGTGGAGGGGGACCGCCCCGAGGTCGCCTCGGAGGTAGGAGGAGGAGGAGGAGGAAGAGGAGAGGGAGAGGCCCTTGAAAGCTCCGACGAGTGGGGCGAAGGCCACCGTCGCCATTAATGGAGGCTTCTGAGGTCTACAACTCTCGACTCTCGAGAAGAGAGAGAGAAGGGGACGACGGATAGAGTGGTGAAGATAAGGGGGGTAAAAATGTATGGTTAGTCCCTGTACTATCTTACAATCGCCCCCAAGTCTAATTTTCCACATTTGTTACATTTTAACCCAAACTAATTCTCTCCTTATAAGAAACTATTAACTTTTATAAAATAATAATTATTTCACTCTTTCTTACTTAAAAAAAAAAAAAAAAGAGAAAACAAGAGTTGAAATTTTTTATACGCATAACATTGCAATACTTCGGGAAATAAAGTGCGCAGGTGTGAAAGATGTAATTACTAATTAGGGATGAGAATTAAAAGACTGAATAGTTAGACCAGGCAATCTTAATCCAAACCCGCGGGTATTCGCGGGTTACCTACAAATTTGCGGGTATGAATATCAAATTTTTTAATCCAAAAAATTACGGATAAAACGGGTGGGTACCAGATAACCCGCATACCCACGCGCCCACCCACGGGCGGGTATGGGTAAAGATATTGACTATTCAAAAATTTACGGGTAAATTTTATTCATGCCCAAGTAACCCGCGGGTACAATAACCCGCCCACGGGTTATCCAACCCGCCTATTTACCAGGTCTATGAATAGTGGAGGGTTTGTGAGTTTATTTTACCCAACGATAAGGTAAGGTGCCCAGTGACTGAGACTGAATAGATTGGGCCCCCAAAATGGCTTAAAAAGGACAATCTTGGGCTAATATTCTCCCCAGTGTTTTGTCATGGCCCAAGTGTTGTCTCATAAATTCTTAAGTTTTGACTTCTCCTTACAAAAATATATGTTGGCCTGTTTGAATGCCTGAATATTTTAAAAAAATTTAGATCATATAAAAACCGTGTCGCAAATCAATATGAAGTAAATTGGAAATTAAGTATATAAAAATATTCTCTACCTCAGCTCATTATTATTGTATTTTGATAACGTTATAAGAGTGCGCTTTTCTTTCTAACACATAAGTTTCAGAGCTGTTTGGCTATATGTAATTACAAATACAGATAGTTGAAAACGCATGCATATAGTTGAAAATATAGTAGTTGTAACTATATGCATCATGTTTAATTGGATGCAGTAGAAAGCGCTCGGTTTACTACCGATAGTATTCTAGCAAAGCGCTCTCTCTCTCTCTCTCTCTCTATATATATATATATATATCAATTAAAGCAAAATAAAGTTGGGGACCTTAATTATTCCATGTGGCCCATTGTTGAGACTTATCATATTACATTTTACGACAAATTGGGTAATGCCAAAGTACCTAAAATAAGATTTTGAGTCAGCATCTCAATGATGGAAGAAGATAGAATTTCATTGCAAAAGGGTGGGGGGGGAACTACTCATTACATCCACCCCCTAATTCCTCAACCTTTTCAACCCACATAGTTATGACCCATGATTACATTTGGCCAAAACACTTCTTGGTTTTTTCCTTCAATCTAATCATTAATCTCTCCCCACTTTTTCTCTCCCTTCAACAGCTCTTCAACCCCACACACACACACTCAAAATTACCACCAACCCCATCATCTTATTCTTTCATAATACTTATCCTATTCCTAACCAACAACCCACCACTCCAATAATCCATTCACCTTTTTTTTTTTTTGAGAGAGATAGATAGCACGCTACCCGCTTCGTTTATTTCGTTAAGAAATAAACTTAGCTATTAATGTGAATCAACTAGGATTCGAACTCGGATCTCGGATACCAACCACCAAGTCCTTTGCCACTTGCTCTAGGGACGGTCGGTCATTCACCTGTTTATTAATTAAATCCTAGCGTAAGGGCCTGTTTGGTTCAATGTAAAATTATAAAAATTAATTTTTGTATGAAAAAATTTGGTGAAAAATATATTACACGTGTTATAATATTTGATTTGTAGAAAAAGAAGTAATTTTCAATCAATATTTGTTTATTTGAAAGAAAAAAGAATCACATTTATTTGATTCGGAGGTAAAAAAAGAATAAAAAAATATTCTATACGGTTTGAGTTTTCGTTTTCTGTAAAAAAAAAACGAAAAATAAGCACTTCAATTATTTTTTTTTCAAAACTGTAAAATAATTTTATGTCAAACCAAACAAATGAAACAGTATTTTTATAGTGAGAATAATTTTGCCCGTTTGTTTCACGCCGAACCAAATGTCCCCCAACAAATTATATATTGATGCTTTGCACTATCCCTTCATTAATACACCGCTAACATTAGGCTTCGTTTGGAATTGCGGAAAAGTTACTTTGCGTTCCGCATATGAGTAGATTACGATATATTTTTTACTGTTCTACTGGAGAACGCAGAATCATATTCCTATATACTTTTTCTACAATATTATTTTATTTAATAGAGTCAGATAGACCTTAATACCAAACTAAGTCATAGTAGATTGTTTGGTAAATAATTAAAAAAGTTAGAATTTTTGCTATTTACCCATACCAACTAAAAATCAAATCAATATCTAGTGCCACTAAAATAAAAAAAGAAAAAGAAAAAGAACCTATCACAACTCAAACAAACTTTATGTAATAAAAAAATAAAAAAAAAGGTAATTATAACCCTTAATAATTATGGGATGGATTCAAAGGGTGTGATCATGATTAATTGCACCCGAAAAGAATAATTAGAGAAGAGGAAAGAAAACTTTGAAGCCAAAGCATCTGGAAATCAAATCCCAGCCGTTGGCTGGTAATATCTCCAGCTGAAAAGGAAAACGTGCCGTTGAAAATTCGATTGCATCAGTACACACCTTAACACTACTTTGCCTTCTTTCCTGTCGCAATTATGTTTAGACATCAAGCATTCAACAAATATTGTTTAACACCGACGAAAGCTGTAGATCCAACGTAAGTCAAGTGCAGTGATGTTTGAGTTTTTCTAAAATATAATTATTTTTTTATTTTCTGGTTTGGACGGTCTGAAAGTTAAATTTAATTACTTATTCTGTTTAGTTTGATATAACTTGATACAGGTAAAATTAGTTTTTTTTACGGTTTTGTTGTTTATTTTGATGTAAGTTAATTCTGTTATCTCCTAAATATAGTAGTAAATTTATCGATATAAAATTTAATCAACTATATAATTAAAATTTTTTAATTATTTAAAAATAATTCTAATTCGTTTATTTTACTATTTAATAATTATTTTTAAAGGAGATTGAGTGTAGCAGAAGTTGAGTTCGGCATTTTAGAGAAGGAAGTCGAAAATAGATAAAGTGGGGGTCTAACGTAACTTGAGTTACATTATATTTTTGGACTTACACTAAAATAAATAACGGAAGTGATGGAACTCGAGTTCCATCACTCTACTTACGCCAAAACAAACGGACCTATAGCGTAAGTGACAAAAGACTTGATAGTTAGTGTTTGAGATTTTAAATTTGAATCTTAATCTTAATTAATTCATATTTTCGGCTAAATTTATTTCAAAATAAAATAAACGAATCTGGAAAAAAGAAAAAAGCAAAAACATTGTTTAAAATTGTGAAGTTGTTATCGCGAAGAGTTAGTCATTCACGTATTTAAGTAAAGTTTTTTAAAAAATTTAATAAGTTTTCGGCTTTTTATGCCAATTCAAGCCGTGCCTATCTAAGATACTCAAAACTATAAAAAAAGAGCCTTAATTACTTTAACTAACTATATAATATTTTTTACTTATTTATTTAACAAACATAAGTGAAGAACCTTTAAGCCACCTGTTTAAATGACTCGAATCAAATTAAACGAACTAATGTTACATTATATTAGACCGTAATTTGAATAATAACAGTCCTGTTACAAGTATCTTAAACACTAATAAATAATAAAGGCTACGATTAAATTCTACCGTAGATAACGAAATCATAAATCGTAGATTCTAAACATTTTTTTCGTATAGTTATCAACACATTAATAATATTGTATTCTATATATAAATTATAGAGTTCTGCTGGTATTTTATTAATAAGACGTAAGTATTCGGTACCAAGTTTTCCATTAGATTAGATTCACCCCTTTGATAATTTTTATCCGTTAGATCATACTATTCAACCAACCACCCACTCAACTCTACGCCCATATCATCCTAACCGCACATCTCTCAATCAAACGATCAAAAACTCGATAAGCACTAATAACTTAGCTTATTAATAAAGATAAGAAAGATAGTTCATATATAATAATAAAGAAAAAGAACTATATAAAGAGGGCTAAAAAGGTAATTTCATGGAATAACCCGTCCATTTGCAGGACCCTATGTCAGACACGCAATCCGATCCCCATCCAGAAAAGCAGCGGGGAGGAGGTTCAATAATAATTTTTTTTTTATTTTAAAAAAAGGCAAGCTGCTACAGGTACACCACAAATGTCCCATAAATACTATAAATATGAATTTATTAAATATTAAATATTATTATTAAATTCTTAGCACTATTTTTATGACCAAATAAATACTAAATTCTAATCCATTCATATATGCGTGCCAAGGCGATAATAACAGGGTCAACTTCAAATATCACCGTGTGATTTTGTGTTTTTTCACCTTAATATTTTACTGTTTAAAATATATCACTTTCGTACCTTTTTTTTCTTTTCGTTATTTCTCTATTAATTTTTTTGTTAAAATAATACTAAAATTAAAATCACATGATACTAAAGTAAAAATTTTGGTAAATTATAAAATATTAAAGTGAATATGTAATAAATAATCGGTGGAGTATCTAAATTTTTTATATATAATTAACAAAAAAATTAACAAATATGCGAATAAAAAAATAAAATAAAATTCTTGAATATTTAGAGTGAGAAAGTGCGAAGCATATATAAAAATAATAATAATATATAATATATATATAATATATGGGGTACTAAGAGGGGTAAGCCAAAGCATTACTCACATAAAGAAAAGGACACACCAGTTCGCACATCTCCTCTCCAACTCGCCGCATAAAGCGCCCTATGCGTAGAACGCCCGTCCACCGCTAGATTATATCGACACCCGCTGCGCACCGTCCATCACCTGAACCCGCATACGGCCTCATGTGGACACTTTTACCGAGGGCAGTGAATCTCGGTGGCATGAGGGGTAAATAAACGCCACTTTGGGGGTCGATTTGGTGGGGATGCTGACGTGGGCAAAAGGTCGGGGCTGTAGAGAGAGAGAGAGAGAGAAAGAGCTTTTATTACCATTTTGAGCTCTCTCTCTCTCTCTCTCTCTCTCTCTCTCTCTCTCTCTAAAGGGAGCGAAGGGGGCGAAGGAGAGGAAGAAGACGAAGAAGAGGGGTGAGGAGAGAGAAAGAGAGCGGCGGAGGAGGAGGAGGTGGCGGCGGCGGCGGCGGCGGCGGGGGGATGGAAGGGGCGGCGGTGCTGAGCCAGCTCGTGGGGCGGATCCAGGAGCTGTGGGAGATGTATGGATCCTACTACGCGCTCGATCACCTCGATCCGAGGTAACGTCTCGCACTCTCGATCGATTAGCGTCGAGTTTTGTGAGGGATTTGGGTGATCGGAGGGTGATTTGTGTGGTTCGTAGTGGGAAAGAAGTTGGATTTTGGGTGGGATTTTTGGGGTAGCGGGTCGAGGAGAGGTTAATTAGGGTTTCGGAATTGGCGATGGATTGGGGATTGAGTAGAGCATTTGGTGCGCGTGCTTTGTTTTGGGGTCAGGGTTTCGAAATTTGGGGGTGTTTGGGCCGGGTCTAATTAGGTTTATTTAGAGTTCGCTTTTGTTAACATGTATTAATTATTAAAATTTAGTTTTGGATAAGATTAAACTGTTAATGCCCTTCTTTTTTCTAGTTATTTTCTCAAAAACTATATAAAAAAAAAAGAGTAGAAAAATGTACTCTCTCTCACTCTCTCTCTCTCTCTCTATATATATATATATATAGTTGTCTTTTTTTTTTGTTTTCTTTGTTTTTTTTCTTTAACAGTGTGATTTGCTTGTAAGCAATGATAAATGGTAGGTAAGCTTATAACAAAAAAATGATTTTTACATTAACTTTTGAATTAGGCTTTTTCGTTTGAGTGAACTTTGGAGTGCCATTACTTTTCCGTTGTGTGGTTTATATTTTTAATTTGTATATACCTCTATTTTACTGGATCATGAACAAATATGTTCCTTTTTTTTCCCAATTATTTGGCTTTGTCAGTATAATTCATGTTGAATGCAGTAAGGTCTCATCGGACTCTAACAGGACATTACTCTCAAATGTCTCCGTCTCAAATCTCAATTTGTACATGGGAGTCAAAAAATGGGACTTTTCTTTTCTCTAAATCATGATCAGCATTGAGCCCAACCAGGTGCTTGCATTTCATGCTATGACATCTAACATGGTTGCCATCGTATGCGAGAATAATTTGGAAAAGAAATGTGATTAAAGGTGTGATGTTTCATGCACTAACTTGTGGGCAATTAGTCGGCGAGTTTTGGGCATCGCAACCTTAATAAGGGAAGAGAACTAGGATGATGCTCATGGGATGCTAACCCTTCTTATTATTGCTATTCGCAATTATGAAACCAAAGATGGGATCTTGCCCTTGCTATCTTTCTCTTAAAGAAATTTGTGGGATTAAAAAAAATCTTGGCTTGTATCTTTGTTCCATCCTGATCATAACTCTGTGTGCTCTTAGTTCCTTGGATCCTCTGTGTGGTTCATGTGATTATATTCAGTGAGGAGGAGCTTTAAGGGTGTGATGTTTCATGCACTAATTCCTCATTATTGCTATACGCAATTGTGAAACCAAAGATGGAACCTTGCCCTTGCTATCTTTCTCTTTAAGAAATTTGTGGCGATGAAAGAGCTGGCTTGTATCTTTGTTCCAACCTGATCATAACTCTGTGTGCATTTAGTTCCTTCAATCCTCTGTGCAGTTCATACTTGATAACTGTGCTATATTGTTCATCATTCATTTCATGTTATTTATTCATGACACTAGTAATGATAAATAACTGTGCTGTTAGGTTGTTAGCGGACTGATTGATGAAAGCTTTTGTTCATTTCTGGTTTTCTCGCAGATGCTATAGACTTGATTTTGAGAAAGGCTTAATCGAGGACGATTATTGTGGGGTGCTATTGGGAGGAAAATCTCAGCTTTTAAAGACTGCGGAAACTGATGAATCCGCGACGTGCAAGAGACATCGTATAGAAAAGGGTGGTGAGAAAGCGATTGTTTCAGCTTCACTTGAAACAATGGAACAGAAGATCTGGAAAGAGCTTCCCGAAGAGCTTCTCGAAGCCGTTATCGCAAGACTTCCCATAGCTACATTCTTCCGTTTTCGTTCTGTCTGCAAGAAGTGGAATTCCCTGTTGGTCTCAACCAGCTTCGCCAAAAGCTATTCTGAAGTCCCACGCTCCTATCCTTGGTTGATCACGGTAACCTACAATATGGAATCTAGAGGAGCCATGTATGACCCTTCGCTGAGAAAATGGCACTATCCTTCCATCCCTTTCTTGCCTATTAGCTATGTGATTTGTCCTGTGGCCTCAGCCGGCGGTCTAATCTGCTTCACAGATATGCGCCAGAAGTGCTTCTACATTTGTAACCCTCTGACTGGTTCATTCCGGAAGCTTCCGCCTGGACCTGTCCCCGTCCAACCACAATTGGCGGTGGGGATGACGCTAAATGGGACTACTTCGACCGGCGGCTACAAAGTACTTTGTGTAGCACACAATAGGGATTACGGAGTCTTCGACTCCTTAAATAATAGTTGGACATGGCTCGGTGCGGTTCCTCCAAGCATCAAACTCCCAATCGTCATGAGTTTTATGTCCCAAGCCATCTCTATCGGCGGTGCAATTTACTTTATGCGAGCGGAAGCTGATGGCATATTGTCGTACGACGTAAACAACGGCTCGTGGAAGCAGTTCATCATCCCGCTGCCGCAAAATCTCAAGGACCATGCGCTTGCGGAGTTTGAGGGGCGGCTTATGCTCGTGGGGCTGCTTTCCAAAAAAGCCGCCACGTGCGTGTGCATATGGGAGTTGCAGAAGATGACACTCCTGTGGAAGGAGGTGGACAGAATGCCAAATGTGTGGTGCCTACAGCTTTTCGGGAAGCACGTGCGTATGGCTTGCCTCGGCAATCGGGGCATCCTCTTTCTCTCTCTGAAGCTGTGGTGGACAGACCGTCTCGGTACGTTTAACATTTCTAGTCTAGTTACATATGACATGTCGAGTAAGGAGTGGCAGAAGGTTCCCGATTGCTCTCAGTGGGTTGCATGTGGCACCGCATTTTACCCGTGCCCAGCTGCTTTGGTTTGACGGCTTTCTCGCGAAGCTGAAATGCTGCACTTTGTGCGCCGCATCGGCGGTCTGCTCGCCAATCTCGTAGCCGTCGATTCCATTCTGTGCTTTCGACCCAGCCGTCCTACCGCTATTAGATACATGAGGTGGGATGAACAGCTATGAGATGGAGGGGCAGCGCGCGCTTCATGCGGCGCATCTGGTGCAGGGGATGATTTTTCCGGTTTTTCTGCAAGGAAGGTCCGAGCGCGAGATTTCTCTCCGCAGCTTTTATCGCACAAGCTGTTCTCGGGGGATTTAATGGCTTAGAACTGTTGTTTAGATCCTGATGTCGCGGCATCGACGACACCACGAATGTGATTTTAATAACCCTTTCTGTTGGTGTAAGAACCATAAATGTGAAGACATTATTTGTCGCCTCTTATGTCTCTTTTATGAATTATGATGGTTAGTTTCTTGGTCTCTTTTCACAGAATTGGCCTTTGTAGATCGGGATATAGTTATGTTGCTTTAGTTTTGACCACAAACTCCTTTTTCCTTCTTCGCCCAATTGAAATTTCTAAATTCTAGCTAACGAATTTTAGTTTGGGAACTTACAGATATTTTGTTACGAGATTGTTAAAATCTGACAAAAATCAAAACATATGTTATTTGAGGGTTTAAATCCAACTTTATTTCGATCTGAAATGGACTAAAGTGCAAGAAAAAAAGTTTTGTAATTTGATTCTGCGACAACTATATATGACGAGAATTGTACATTAATAAAAGATCCAACTGTGTAAAATTGTTGATGCTTACTCTTTTTATGGCCCACCGGTTGAATCTGTAGACTTAATCAAACAGACCCTTCAACGCTTCTAGCTAAGATGTAAAAATCGAATCTAAAAGCTCAAGCTGAACTCAAGATCGAGCTCGAAAGTAGGTTGTCGAAGCTCGGGAAAGCAAGAACAAAGCTGCATCTTACTCGAATGCATTCCTTGTTACCATTATTAGAAGTCATTTAGACACAACCTAAAAACCATATCAGTGACATCCATGTGCCCGAGTGTGCCGCATCTGATAAAATTTTTAGTAAACTAATCAAAATTTCGACAAATGTGTGGTCAAAGCTCTTCACAACCAGGCCCAAGAGAACTACAAATTTGGAGGCTTGGAGCTTCTGCAAAAGGTTTGTTTGCCCTAGTTAGAAAACCACCTTGATTTTTCACTACCCCTTTCTAGCTTCTTCCCTCTGCAGCTAGAAGTATAGAACCATGAAGAGCCCTGTAAGATCACTTTATTTCCTACCATGCCAAAAGATCCAAACTTTTTTCTATTTGTAAAACGTCCGACTTGTGTTCCTCTAGGAGAGAAACTATTCTCAGAAGTCGGGCGAAACAGACACTAAGCGATGAAACTGACAGAAATACCAAATTAAGACACTCTGCAATCAGAAATCGCTAGTCGACAAAAGAATAGCAAATTTCGACACAAGCCTGTGACGCACCATTATCGAGTCTTTAGTCTTTGCTCACAAATTGATCATTAAGCAATTACCTAATTATGTCAGGTATGCTTTAAAAATCCTAATTTCTGAACCATGCTATAATGAAAATTAATTAATGGTCCCATTAAAAAGATGTATAGTTTCCAAGTAAAACCAACTGTACTACAAAATATTAAACAAAAATGACAACAAAGTTTTCTATATTTCCTACTTGCTATAATAAAAAGTTCTCTGAATCGGAAAGATAGAAAATTGTAAACTTTATACTTTGTCGGGTAGAGAATTTTCGAGATTTTACCCTCCAAAAGCAGATCATATCAAACACCGCATGGTTGAAACTCTTGCTTTCCACTTCAATTTCCGCAGTTCCAACTGTTCTGGATCAACCAAAAAAAACTCATAAAATCATTGTCTGAAATTACCGAATAAAAATCATCATATCAAATTTCTGAAAAATATGAAAGTTAGGTTGTACTGATTTAGTCTAGCTTTTCTTTTCATTTTGTAACAATAGCACTCAAATTAAGTAGACAGGCACATCTGAAAATGAACATGAGAACAGCGAAAAGGATTTCAGATAGTGAATAGACGATCAGAATCCAACTATTATTTAATAGATCTCAGAAAATTCAGATTAGAACAAATACACATTGATAGACCAACAAGCAATTTACACAAATATCAGACCGATGTTAGTTGAAATTCTTAAATGAGTTTGAAGTTGAAATTGTACATTTACCTGGCTTAAACAAACATTCTCGACAGACGTAACATAGTATCCACCAAAGATCTATTAAATATGAGGTCCAACAGATTCTAATTGCAAGAAAGACGATATACAGAACAATAAGTAAAACAAGCAACTTAACTTTACAAGGAGATGCCAAATCTAAACCACCTTCTGGTAGAAACAAAATAGGGGGAAAAAAAAAAGAATACGTTGGACCATTTAATACCATCAAATATTAGAGCCCATTTACTATCTTAATGTTTACATATATAAATAATGTAGATGCATACTAATCACAATATATTGCAACTCCAAGCTGAATAATTCGTATGCAGACTAAAACAAATCCTGGCAGGTTTGTCTAATCACCTCACTGAAAAGGTACATATGTACTTTGCCAAGGTACTCCAAAAAAGAACTTGGCTGAATATGAAAATGGGCGAAATGCATTTGCTTATAAGAAGCATGTGGGCTGTAGGTGTGCATATGGTCAGCTATGCATCACGCAGATTGCCTAGATACTAGTAATGCATATGTCATAGGGCAAGTTTGTAATCTAGGGACAAGTGGTCGATATACAAGTATATAAGAAAATGTAATAAAAAGAAAGTTCACAAAAAAACTGAAACATTATTCGAGGAACTATTGAGACCAGAATCGACATTACAATGTGACAAACAAGAACAAAATATGATCGACTATAAATGACAAGTAATCAATATTCACCTTAAAAGATGTGATTAAGACGCTATTAATGATTAAAAAAATTTATTGCGACATGACCTTTGTTAGCATGCTATCAGTACAAGATCTACGAACACCATCGCATCAAATAAATCCTATCAGACTGAATATCGAATTTGAACCAATGTAGACTAAAATAAAATTCCACAGCTCAATAGCTCGATTTTCAGAATATTTTTTGTTACTCCCTCCTATCAGTGTTGTGCCACTAGCATGGAACGTCCATATATGCATCATGCAAATAATCTGCGAATATCAAGATCTCTGTCAATATCTACTGTTTGAATGTGCGCGAATATATATATATATATATATATGGTCGTCAAAAGCACTGCCTAGGCACTTTATATCTCTGTATTGCCTAGGGGCCAGTCAATTAGGTAGATTTAAAAAAATAGGGGGCTTGACACTTTAGGCGACTGCCTAGGCATTACTTAAGCATTAACTATTTTTTTTAATTAATGCATATTAATATTATTTATTATTCCTTTTTCGTTAGAAGTATTTTTAAGACGGCTAGGAATAAGAAGGATATGATGGATGAATATTGAACAAATGAATATGAGAGAAAATTAGCGGAGCATGAAATTGGCCCTTTTATTTGAAATCTGCACCTTTTGTCTCGTAATTGTGTTTTTACCTCTTTCTAGTAATGTTTTTGAATAACCATGTGAGGCTGTACTACATAATACATAATGTAGTATGGCAGATTACTTAAATTCCGCCTAACGAATTATAGATTTTACCTTATGAATTATAGGTGAGACAACAGTTTCTTTTCCCAAAATTCTAGACAACTGTTGAATTGCCGCGTAAGGCTTCAGGAATGCAAGACTGTGCTACAGCAAGCATCCTGTAGGTGCAATTACAAAAGCTTCCAAGTGGATGCTATCGCCAACACTGCATTCCGCTCTCCATTGCATGTACTTTCATTGTCCACACATTTTGGGAGCATCCCTATATGTCTAGCCGCTTCAGATTTGGACAAAACATTTTGATTCTCTTTCGCCAATCAACTGACTTTACGAAACCTTGCATTTCCTTCTGAGATCCCAAGTCTCCAAAGTCAACCCACTTGGCCTCTCACAACCTTGCAAGATGCCTTCTGTGGTCCACACTGCGGAACACCCATTTGGAAGCTCAAACACATCGTCAAATGGGGACTTTGTCATTATGCAGTTTCCTAGATGTCTAAACAAAAAAGTTAGCGACCACCTAACTGTAGTGTGCAATGTAGACTATTGCTGTGTACTTAATATATCCTTACTATTGAAGGTTGGTCATAGCAGTGTATAGCGTGTGATGTAGTCTCTGTATCTTGTATTTTGCATGTAGTATAATGCGAGCAGATCACCTTTGTGCGAACTATGTGGTCCACTGACCAACGTTTGGCATCCAAAGACAAACGCATGTACAGGTGCATAGGCCACACATATAGCATTGAATAAATTGGCCGGTTGATGCTTGCCTTCAGATAAAGGACATGGCTAGGCAAATTGACATCCCATAGTTGCCTAGCCCATATGAGAAAATTTAAGATGTTGTATATACTTGTATACACATTTTATAGCTTTTACAAACAAACAGAAACATGCTTCTCTCTTGTTAGCAATTTTAGAGTCCAAAATGATTGGTAGCCACCAATATGGTAAAGAAAACATTCTAAAAATGCTCACGTTTCAGGGAAGTGAAGCCATGGCGTAATGCATATGCAGAATGCAAGTGCATGAGTAGGCTGATAGGTAGTTTAACCGTAAAAAAAGTCAAATATTGTATAACCAGAAAAAGAATTGACAGCATCCTTACATTAGGAAAATTATAAATCAGAAAAGTTGATGAAGATTTACATGAGGATCCAATTTTACAGAAAATTCATTTACCACTCATTGGCAACTACGCCTGGGTTCCCGAACAATGCTATCAAGCCACCAAAAACTAGCCAAGAATATCCTCCTACTCTGAATATTAAGGTTTACCATGTGTAGGGAAGAAACAAGCTGGAAGGTACACACCAAGAAAACTGATTTTTGCACATTTTAAGGTAATTTAAGGAAATAAATTTCAGGAAAAAAAGAAAGTACTTGTCTAAAAACAGTAAGTTAAAAAGAATGAAGCAGTAAGCCACAATTAGAAGAAATAGAAACAAGCAGACAAGTAAGCAACCAATTATTATGCCTATACAAAACAGTCAACTAAAGCAAAGGTAATATTACTTAACTATTCTTCCAACTGAAAATCTCAAAAGGTGCAGTAATTATGCTGTTATTATTCAGAAGGACAGACGCAACTGCCGACAAAAGAATAATAGTACAAGATTTGATAATCGAGTATGAATTAAATACCTAAATCTTGCGTGTATAATATTTGACTATATACGACAAAAATTAGAATGAACTAACCTTACAGAACACAGAAGGTTCCATTTCCTCTAGAAACACCACCAAAAGAGCTTCTCCACGGCAATGCTTAATCTCTGCAGTCTGTACCCTACCTTTGTAAAACCTAAGATACTTTTGTCTATTGAAAACAAAATTCAGGTTAGAGATATCCGATGCCAACTGTCTCAGAACAGAACAAAATAAAGTGCGTTTTCCAGCAGCATAATCACAGTCAACAGCAAAAGGAGCTATATGAGGCTATACAGCTTTGGGCCCCCCCAAAAATGTCAAATGGCTTCTTGTTCAGCACTCGGTGAAAAGTCTTCGTCCTTAGCTTCGGGAATTACCTGAAGAAGTTCCAAAGGAGTTGCTGCTGGGTCCAGTTCACGGCAACCCTTAGGAGCATTTTGGGCTTCTTCACCAGTTAGTAAATACGATGGCACCTGATGTGAAAACCGAAACATTTCCTCTTTTGGAATCCTCTTTACTTCTTTTGGGTCTGTATGCCTCTTGAATACAGTCTTAAATCCACCAATCTTCACTAAAGGGATAACGGAAATACCATTAACTTCATTGTATTCATCAAGTACTTCAACCATGTCATACTTGTAGATTACTTCATCAGGTGTAAGCTCGTTCCAATCTGCAGACCAATTTCGGTAAAGTGCCCAAATATCACCTTTTTTGGGAAAAATTTTTATAAACCCACGCGGGGCTTTCTCCCACCTAACCTGGTGAGAGAAAATATTAACCGTATCGATGACCTCATATCGACCCACACGGAAATCGCCACATGTCTTGGCAAAGCCAGAGGAGGTCCAATTTAAGGGTCCAAATTCAATATTTGATTTTGAGGTAAGATAGCTCATCCGGATCTTGAAGGGATTCAAAGAGATAACTTTCTGAATAAGCGCGTAATAACGAGGCATTCCGTCTTCTTCATCGTATGTAGCCCATATTTGATCGGATCGGAAGGACTTCTCAGATCGATCACCGTCAAAATCATAAAAATCTGGGTCAGGAACTTCCATAGCTAATACAGGTTCATTAACTTCATCATTTAAATCAGCACTGGAAGGACATTTTTTAATGTTAATGTTGGCATTATCATCTAATTTGTCTTGCTTATCCTCCTTACCCTTTTGTTCATCATTTTCTTTCACTTTCTGTTTTTTCTTTGCCCTCTCTTTTTCTTCGAGTTCAACTTTCTTACTATTCCAATCCTCTAAAACTTTATTCAGTGTAACCTTACTCTTTTCCATCAGCATAGATCGAATATCCAATTGCGAAGATCCCCGGTTTATGTTGGTCGGTTTATCTCTTTCCATTTCAGAAGCTGTTGTATTAGACCCAAAACTTCTATTTTTAGCATTTTCAGGCCCCATAACCGAGTCTGCTGGTTCAGAATTATCACCGCCTCCTTTTCTTCTCTTTGCATGTAAACTATCACTCGTTTCAATATTAGAATTTCCAGATGAACTCGCAGTCTTCTTCAGCAAATTCAGTTTCCTCTGAAGGATTTCCTCCCTCTTAGCTCTTGCCTGCGCCTCCTCCCTCTCCCTCCGAACCTTCTCATATGTCTGATGGACCATGTTCGCAGCCTGCGCAGCTGCCGTAGAAGTAGCTTTCGCACTTGCTGCACCAGCCTTTCTGGAGAATGGCCCCCATTGGAAGCTTGCCTTGTTATCGGAAGAAGATGCCGTGCCCTTCCCAGGACCGCTAGCTTTAGAGTTCTTCTGATTCTGCTGAGTGTTCGACCGCCGCATGGGATTAGGATTGATTCCGTTGGTCGGGGCTGCAGTTTCGGATGCGAGAAATGGCTCATGACAATTTGGGCAAAGGAGATTATGGTTAAGATATATTCTAAGATACTCATACTGCATCTTGCACTTATTGCACGAAGTCCAAAATGTGTTCGATTTTGGTGGTTCAGGATTAGGAGGAGGTGGAACGGTATTAGTTCGACTCGCATCAGCTGCTTGTTGCCTAGCTGCTTTTTCTTTTTGTGCAGTGTTCTTCACAAAATTATAGAATCCATTTGCAGTCTGAGGAACTGAGCTTTCTTTTTTTGTTTGAAAAGTCTTTTGCTGAAAACCTTTTATATTTCTCTTTTGATCATATAGCGTTCTCTTGCTCTTATCGGATAATACATTCCATGCCTCAGAAATGAACTGAAAAGCACTTTCGGCACCGACAGATTTGTTCTTGTCAGGGTGAAGCTGAAGAGCCAATTTCCTGTACTGTTTCTTCACTGTATCATCATCTGCTGAAGGATTTACCGATAAAATTGAATACCAATCTTTCTCCCCCCCAACTTTGAGCTCTGATGCAAGATGAACATCTAGGGTTGCGATCATTTGACTAATGCCATCGAGGCCGGGAAAGAGATTTTGGGCTTTCAAAGCAAATTTCCTGGCCCCCGCTATGTCTTTAGAGACGAACTTCGTCTCCGCAATTTCTTTGGCCCTAAGAGCCTCATCCTTGTTACATTCCATTTTTGTCTTTCAAACGCTTACAACTTATATCTTAATTGGTGTAGTTGGCGGCGCGGACGACTCAATTCAAAGAAAATGTTCTGAACCCTGACAGAAAAACAAAGAAACCCAAAAGAGTAAGTCGGTAAAGTCACAAAATTCTGAGAGTTAAAGAAGCTTAGAACAGTTCATAAAGAAAATTAAAAATAAACAAAAACAAGTATCAACCATGCAAGTCATGTACTAAACACCAAACTTCAATTCTACAACCAAAAGCCTGATTTGCGAGCATGCAATATACGATCAAATGTCCCTAACAGAAGAGTGTCATCACAAGCAAACACAATCACCTCGAAAAGTACTTAAACATCGTGAACCCAAACCCACAATTCTCACATGTTAGAGTTCCGAAAGCTAGAATAGCATAAGACGCTCAAGATTATGAACTCCATCCTCATGGCATACACCCTGTTGATTCCCAAATCTTACTACTTATAATCAATGTGATAAGAATCTCTTCGAAAACCTAAATGGTAGAACCAAAAGAGAAAGAGCATCAACCATTCAAGCTCTACACTCAAAAGCAAAAACCCTAATTTCCTAACATGCACGGAAGATACAACCTTTCTATTATCGAATACTACTACAACAAGAGTGGCATTGCAATCAAACACAAAAATCTCAAAAATACTGATTAAAAGGACCGTATTTGAGATCAAATAAACGAAGAGTACAGCAACTAGCGATCGTAATGAAGTGGGTTTAGGTTTTGTCGAGGGCCATAACCGAATGGGTTGAGCTCAGAGAACTGCTCCCCAATGAAAACCCTATGTCACCGTAGAAACCCTAGGTGGCCGGAAATCGGGTCTCCGGCAACCGCTCCGGCCACCTCCGGCGACGAAATTGGCATCGGGAGAGAGCGCAGAGGAGGGGGAAGCGATCGAGATTGTACCAATTTGGGGAAAATTTGGGGCAAATTCGCGTCTAATCGGAGGTATCGGAATCGCGCGGCATCCACAATAACCCCTTCATCTCCTCCCAATGCATATTCCCCCCCTCCCCAAAATCTTTTTAAAAGAGAAAAAAAATATATAAAAAAAATACTAATAATAATTATGGTAAATAAATAAATAAATCCCTTTTACTTGTAAGAAAATTTTAACCAAATAATAAAAATTAAAAAAAAAAACCCTAAAAGAGAGAGAGATATATATATAGGGGGAAAGTGAGAGGTGGGGGAATTGTTGTGAGGGGTTACAAAAGTTTAAAAATATGTATTTTTGTAAAATTTTAAAATTACCAATTCTATCTCTATATTAATCCTTAAATTTTTTTTGTAAAGTTTTAAAATATGAAAATTTATTTATTGAGAATTAGAACAGAATTTTTATGAGTAGAAGATAATATTAAGAATAGTTAAAAAAGATATCTATTGAAAAATATAATGATCATATTTTTGGATAAATTCTTGAAGGCCAAATTTGTGATTTTACTAGTTTGTAAGGATATATCTGCAATTAAACCTAGATTTGTTTTGAATTTCTTAAAAACCCTAACTAGGGTTAGTTTTTAACCCAAGAGGTGGGTCCCACTTTTTTTTCTCTAAATATAGTTACATTCTTCTAAATAGGAAATATTTAACAGTACATTTATGGAGTACATATTTTTATCTGTATCTATATCTGTATTTATGCGCATTACTAAAGGTCCACAAGTTAAAAAGCTATTTGAATTTTCAAAATCTAAAAAAACAATTTGAAAATTGATATACGTGAGAATATAAATTTTACCACCACTATCTTCAACAGTAACTCTCTTTTCACACACTGTTATGCAAATTTGTTTCTAATTACTTTAACCTACAGATATTTTCAAACAAATAAATGAATTTATCTTATGAAATTTTTTTTTTCCATCAATATAAAAATTAACAGTAGAAATTTTCTTAAAAAATAGAGAAGGAATGTCACATTGTCACTTGTTATCCACAAGTTAAAAAACTATTTGAATTTTCAAAATCTAAAAAAACAATTTGAAATTTGATATACGTGAGAATATAAATTTTACCACCACTATCACAAATAAATGAATTTATCTTATGAAAATATTATTTTTTCCATCAATATAAAAATTAACAGTAGAAATTTTTAAAAAAATAGAGAAGGAATGTCACATTGTCACTTGTTATTTTCTTCAACCTTCACTACTCAATTTTCCCTTCATTATCTTATGCTTCTTTCTATTCTCTTCTACATCCTTTTATAATCTTTATTATTAGTGAAATTGACTATGAATGTCATCTCCTCTCTCTAGTACATCATAGTTTTTTCCCCCTCCTTTTTTAAAAATATATTTCAATCTTATTTTCTTAAATGGAATACACCAACAAAAAGAATGTTACTAAATTCATGCTATAATAAGTAGAAATTATACTTTTATATAAAACATTAAAAATTAAAAATATATATAAAGTTTGCATGTTTTCCATTAGAAACTTCACATAATGCATGCACAATGTATATATATACATAATATTACATACACATGCAATGTAGCATACTAATTATCTTTTATCTTCAGAATAATGAATTAAGAATAATTAATTTAATATGTATACTGTTATAATCATTTAGAACAGTCATTTGAAATATTATACACAAATCATCTTCTATCTTTAAAATAGTGAAATTAAGAATAAAATTATATATGTAAAGCTATAATTATTTGAAGAGCCATTTGATATTCAAGTGTTACTATAATATATATATCTTTGTAAAATATTATATATGAATTGCCTTTTATCTTTAGGATAGTGAATTATTTTGTGAAAATTATATTACACGAATAGTTATAATCACTTAAACAGCCGCCTGACATTCACGTGTTACTGGGTCCTACATTACGAAAGAGTTGTTACAAATAACTATAAGTTTTGACACGTGTGGACAACGCGGCAAGGTTAATGCACTTGTGTGTGTGCTAGAGATGGTTAAATAAACCCATGGTTAGGTTAACTAGAGCATTAAGTTAGAGTGACCACCCCTTATGGTTAAACTAACTTGGGTTAGAGTAGAGTTACATGGACCACCCCAAATAGATGTACCCCATACAACCTTGAAAGGTGAAATCATTTTGGGTGGGATCACCTAAAACTTACTATTTTATTGAGAAAATTACTTACTAATTTAAAAAATAAAAAATTTTTGAATATGTCATCGATGAGTATGTATCGTGTCACGATGCGATCATTTAAAGATTAAACTGATAAATCTTGCCCCAAATAGATGTACCCCATACAACCTTGAAAGGTGAAATCATTTTGGGTGGGACCACCTAAAACTTACTTATTAAGTATGTAGTAAAAATAAAATTTTTCTAATGTATACATGTACCTTAGTGATAGATTTTTTCAGAACACATTCATTGAGTGTCCTCTAGCATCTTGTACTGTATTATTTCTTGAATTACTAATATTAATCATTTTTTCTACAACGTAAAACTCATCTATAGTACCGCTAATTCAGATACCGTTGCATGATAACGCTATTATTTCTTGCCTAATTAATACAAAACTCTCAAAAATGAAATATATTTTGAGTGCATTGCTAGGCTCTTTTGATGCAATGCTGAAGGAATATTGTACCAAAGTACATGATATGAATGTATCAAAATGGTGAGTCTCTCATATGCAAGAGTACAACATTACTAAGGAGAGTTATAGAATTTTCTAGAACTTAGCTACAAGAATTTTGAGATATCTTGGAGAAATAGTGGCTAAACATGTATCAATTTGAAGATAACCTTTATGTCACTCTCAGTAGATCTGCATTTGCTTGGTACTTAGTCTCAGTGTTTCTACTAAAGAACCTGGAACACTCTGTACTTCATGTTGGCCACTTATTAAGAAACCAAGTACAATTGGCCAGTTACTGTACTTTATTTTGCTCTCAATGCCCATACTACTCTGTCACACTGAACTGCTGCTGATCGGGCACAAATTGTGGCTTTTCCAGGGAGCACTTTTTGATACCCTCAGATGCATGCGCAAATACTCTCAGTAGATCTGCAATTGCTTGGTACTTAGTCTCAGTGTTTCTACTAAAGAACCTGGAACACTCTGTACTTCATGTTGGCCACTTATTAAGAAACCAAGTACAATTGGCCAGTTACTGTACTTTATTTTGCTCTCAATGCCCATACTACTCTGTCACACTGAACTGCTGCTGATCGGGCACAAATTGTGGCTTTTCCAGGGAGCACTTTTTGATACCCTCAGATGCATGCGCAACATAACTCATCTTATAATCTGAAGCGAATGTTGCGTAGCACCAGAGACTGGTGTACTTGTTTGACATAATTACAGGAACAATAGAATACAACAGATATATCCAACATAACTCATCTTATAATCTGAAAACACGCGCAAATATTTCTTTTATACATAATTACAGGAACAATAGAATACAACAGATATATACTATTATTTTTGCGAAAACACGCGCAAATATTTCTTTTATCAAGATCTCACAAGCAGAATTATACAATTCTCTTATCAGATCTCACAAGCAGAACTATACAGACTTGATTTTCGAGGAATACGAAACAAGAAGAATAACCCATCAAAGCTCACACTATCTCTCTCTTGGTTGATTTTCTCTCCGAGGCCGGAAATGAACCAGTTGGTAGAGAAGTATAATTTACCGTTGGAAAGTAATAAATATCTTACTCCACCTACTAACCCTCTCGCGATCATGAGATTTCATTCCTCTTGGCGACAAACTGATCAAGTGCGGCCTTTCCCGTAGAGATTAGCATACACAATCTTGGTCCTATGAACAAGGATCATGGTCAACACGAATGCGACGATACAAAACCCCATCATGATCAACGAGGAAAGGAAGAAGCACACTGCCCCTTTGCATTTCAATGCCTTGTCCTCTCGAACTTGCACCTCCGAAAGCAATTTCCGTAGTAAGTGCGTCAAGTTCATGTGTTTGCGCTGCTTCTCAGCTTCGTAATCGTAAATCCCACTAGCAATTACGCCCGAGAACACTAATGAACCAGCGGGATTCGCTACCGTTAGGAAGTTGTACAATGCTCCGAAGTTCTTTACGCCGAACAGTTCAGAGGCGGCAGCGGGGACAATAGACCAGTGGGCTCCATAACCAAGTCCGATTAGGAGAGTTCCTATGTAAATCGTGCCGGGCCAAGCCATCGCGAAGAATAAGTGGCCGATCGCCATTATGATTTGAGCCATTGCTAAGGCAATCGGCCTTGGATATGCGTGGTCCCTGATCATTGATCGAAATTGCATTTTGTTACAGAGAAACAGAGTAAAATTTAATGAGAAAAGCTAATCGAAAAAGCATGAACAGCTTCCCATCACCCTTCTTCTCCTCTCTCTAAATATAATGAGAAAAAGGAAAGAAAAACCAGCAGTAATGTGTTGCAGCAGAAGCAAATATTTCAAACTAAAAATTTTACTTTTGGGACTCATAAGCTCATTTTAGCTTTCCAGCACGGCAAAACACTCGAGACTTTTTTGTCTGCCATATATATATATGCTCAGATGCTACTTTTCAGACCGGAGAAAATGTCTAAGCCACCGAGTGTAAACGGCACATAGACACTACTACGTTCATTAAATTTTCAAAAATCAACACCATTGTTGACTCTATATGTATGTATAGGCGAGAAAAAAAGAGATAGTTCGACAAACTTGAATCCATGGCGAATCACCCAGGACAAACAAATGAAATTCAGAGAGATAAGAACAAGAATTAATGCATATAGAAATGACCTTTCAGAGTAGTAGTAGTAGTAGTAAATAAATGCCAATCTAAGATGTGGTTAGCAAGCAAACCTCACGACAATCTCAGAGAGATATCCTCCACCGAAGCGTCCGAGAAAATTCCAAATGCTGATCATCGACACGAAAATATTAGCATTCTCATAACCTAAAGATTCGCTCATCTGGCCTAAATTGTCGATAATCGTCAACCCCGAACCTGACCCCAGCAAAAGAGAGAAAAACAAAAGCCAGAAATCCGCCTTGATTGATGCTTGCATGAGTGTGAAGTTCTCCCCTCTGCGCGGCCCCCGCCTCCTCTTAATCCTGACGGCTCCATCCGCTGCCGCCTGAAAAAGTCGCGCCTGCAGCTGCACGATCCGCTTCTGCCTCTCAGATGCCGGAAGCAAGTCAACCTCCTTCGGCTTCGCATCTTCCACCTCACTCTCACTTAAGATCACTTCCTGCTGCTCGGCCGCTCCTTCCGATTTGCTCCCCTCCTCCTTATGAGGCCCCGGAAAGAGAGGTTCTTGAGAAGTAGAGGTCTCATCCGAATGAAAAGCGTGCAATAAGGGAATTATTATCGGAATTACTATTAGAACAAGAAGCACAATCGTGAGCAAAGTAATGATGGTGTGGCTCAAGTCGACTAGATCTTCGAGTAGCATGACACCCATCAAATACGCAGCTAAGAGCAAGCAAATGCTATACACAAACGTGAAGCTACAATTATCGGAGGATCGGACTTGTCGATGGCCGCCGACGGGCCGCACAATGAACATCAGTGCAATGACCACCACGGTGGGGCCTACCGCCACCATGAAGATGAGGGCGGCTTGATCGGGCACGTTGATCATCGCGTAGATTTGCGTCAAGATTGCACCGCCGAGACCCGCAAAGCCCTTTAGGATTCCGACGACAGGGCCGCGGTTCTTCGGGAAGTTCTGCACGCAGGAGACTAATGCGGCAGTGTTGAAGTAAGTTTCGCCGTTGTTTCCGACGAAGATGAGGACGCACATCTGCAGAACACAACACAAGAGGAGAAATTCTAGTTAGTCAGTCTATCACACAGAAAGAAAAAAGTTTCTTAGTCGTTTGGAAAGCTATTAAAATCGTAGGACGCGGATTGTCATGCTGATGATAACTGAGTCTATATAAATTTAGTTGGCAGATAGAAATTCCGTGAATCATTCCACTGCAACTACGTGTCTTCAATAGGATCAATAATGATAATTAGTATAACTTTACATGAAGAGACGATCGACCAAAACCAATTGATATAAAATTACCTTATTCTTTCACTGCTTAATTAGGACTAATACAGCGTGATAAACTCTCACTGAGGCACAAAAGCATACAAAAACAGAGTCACCGCGAAATTTGTCTTTTATTTTTATTTTATTTGGCGGAGACTGAAAATCAGAAGGAAGTACAAAATCATATTTTATTTTTATTTTTTTTAAAAAAATAATATTTGAATGGATAGCTGCTCTATTCAAATAGTAAAAAAATATTTAAAATTTGAATAAATAAATTTCTACTCAAAAGCAGCAGAAGTATTTTGAATTGTCTGTAAAAAAAAAAAAAAAAAGACAGACAAGACAGACAGACCATCCAGAGGGGGAGGAGGGGGGCGCGGCCGGTGACGATGAGCCAGATCCAGCCGTAGCCGAGGAGATTCTGGAGGGCGCCGACGAGGAGGGCGGCCCAGAGGGGGAGGAGGTCGCAGAGGGTGGCGGCGAAGAAGCCGACGCAGTCGCCGAGGTCCTTGGCGACGCCGAGGCTGGCGATCTGGCGCTGGTTGTAGCCCAGCGAGCTCTTGATCGCCGGGGACAGGCTGCCGAACAGGTACCCCACCCCCGCCCACGACTGCATCCACATCGCCGCCACGAACACCGTCCATCTGCTCCCCAACAGTCCCCTCACCGCCTTCCCACCAGGCACCGACGACCAACACTCCATCCTCATCACTCACTCACTCTCACTCTCGATCGATCCTCCCTCCCGCCCACAACACCCACAACACACACACACACACAACACAGAGAGAAGTCGATGATGATGATGATGATGATCAGTTATAGCTCGTGTGGTCTTTCTTTTCTTTAATTAAATATGGTGCGTGCGCTTAGCTTAGCTATCCATAAAATATATATATATATTATTGGATAAAAAAAAAAAAAAAAGAGAGAGAGAGAGAGAGGATTTTTTCCTTTCATTTTCTTGTCCCTTATTTTCTTTTCTTTATAATATATATATATATATAACATAAATATATGTATGTGTATGTATATAATATCTTCAGCCTATTTGTGGAAGAGAAAAAGAGGAGATGGGTCGTGGCCGTGGGAGGCAGCAGGACAAACTTCCACTGTTCTTATCTTCCTACTAGAGGCTCTGATGTTTTTATTTTTTTATTTTTTTATTGAGGGGTACGTAGGTGGGTGTCGGATAGCGCAACAGCACAGGAGGAGGGAGATATTAAGACAAATTAAATATTTCAAACAATTATATATATATATATATATATATATATATATATATATATATATATATATATATATATATGAGTTGAACTAGAATCTATCGGTAGTAAAGAAAACGGTCGTTTTACTACCGATTTGTTTTCGATGATGAGCCTTCCAAATGATGTTAAATATGATCTAAATTATTTAAACTACCTGAAATCAAATTTCACACACTTTCGATATTGTTCTTTTATCCATCAAGTGGACATAAAAATGAAATTTTAAAAAATGATAATAGGAGTCTTGTAATCAAGATCATCCAAATTACATGAAATTTTGATAGAAAATTCTTTATACTATATAAAACAAGTTCAATATCTTTGATCTAAATTTTTTAATGCTATATTATCGCGTTTTGTAAGATTTTTATTTTATTTGAATTGATTTTTAGCCCTTAGTTATTGGAGGCAAATAATATCGAAAAATGTAAAATTTATTTTAAAATTATGCAAATACTCTAGATCAAGTTTAACGGAGCCGATCGACGATTCGGAAGCCACAGCATCGAAACGACGTGGAAGCACGGAGCCTCGTCAACCGGAAGCGTAGTAATATATATATATATATATATATATATATATATATATATATATATATATATATATATATATATATATATATATATATATATATATATATATATATATATATATATATATATATATATATATATATATATATAGTAGAGCTAGAATACTTTTAGAAGCACCAACCATTTGGTGCTTCTAAGTTTTTAGCCATTAGATCTACTCCTTGATTACTAATACCACTTGGATCAAACAATATTCCACCTCTACCCACCTCATCTCAACCTCACATCTCTCCATCCAAAACTCAAAAGCACCTCGTGCTTTTGAAATATTCTAACTCAATATATATATATATATATAGAGAGAGAGAGAGAGAGAGAGAGAGAGAGTTGAGTTAGAATACTGATAGAAACGGGGCATTATACTATCGAGTTGTTTTCGATGATAGAGCTTTCAAATTGACGATCCTCAGTTAAATATGATCTAAACCATTTAAACTACCTAGAAATCAAATTTCACGCACTTTCGATATTGTTCTTGTATCCATCTAGTGAACAAAAAATGAATGGTTGAAAATGAATATTCTTTAAAAAATGATGACAGGAGTCTTGTAATCAAGATCAAGAGTATAGATTTTGTTTTAAATAGTTTAAAGAATTTTCTAACAAAAATTCAATTGATTTGGATATCTTTACACCGTTAAACGAGAAAACGTCTCTTATCCACCATTAAAATTACAAATTTTGAAACCCTTTGATCATTAGGCAAATGATGTCGAAAATATTTGAAATTTGATTTCTAAACACTTTAAGTGGTATAGATAATATTCAACGGAGCCGATCATCAATTTGGAATCTCTATCATAGAAAACAACTCGAGAGTAAAATGGGCTCGGTACTCTTAAGAGTATTCTAGCTCAACTCTATATATATATATATATATATATATATATATATATATATATATATATATATATATATATATATATATATATATATATATATATATAGAACTACTTATCTTATTAATAGCACCAAGTTATTGGCTACCAAGTTTTTGACCATTGGATTGAGAGATGTGTGGTTATGATGATGTGGGCCCCCTAGAGTTAAGTGAGTGGTTGGTTGAATAGTATGATCTAACGGGTGAAAATGATCAAAGGGGTGGATCTAACGACGGAAAATTTGGTAGCACCAAATGCATGGTGCTATCGATAGTATCCCAGCCGGACTATATATATATATATATAGAACTAAGCTACTATGCTATTAATAGTACAAAGTTATTGATGCTATTAAGTTTTTGATCGTTGGATTGAGAGATGTGCGGTTAGGATGATGTGGGTCCTCTAAGGTTAAGTGGGTGGTTGGTTGAATAGTATGATCTAACGGGTGAAAATTATTAAAGAGGTGGATCTAACAGTGAAAAACTTGGTAGCACCGAGTGTTTCGTGCTATTGATAGCATAGCAGTCGGACTCATATATATAATAGAGTTATTATTATTTGTATGTTTCTTCTATGCTAATTATTATGCTGGTACGAATAATCAAGGGAGAAAATAATGGTTTAGTTTTAGTCTAATCCCCTTACTTTTCTTCGCAATCAGTGGACACGGATTGCTTCCTGAGTAAAATCATTTTAGAGCTCCGGCGGTTGTCAAGTTGAATTAGTTAAAATTGATTAAATTCGAATCTTAAAATTTTAATTTATATTATTAAATTAACACCACTTAATTTGTTAAGAAGCTCCTCAAGAAAATTTTATCAGGACAATTTGAAGAATAATATGACTCACTACTCTACGTTGAATCTTCAGGCTTTTAGTTCAATACGAATACATTTTTATTCAACTTTCAACGCTATTATTATTCAATTTTAGATACAAAAAAGACCCCATAATTAGTAAGAATTATAAATAACTTGTTATATAAATTTTTTTTTGTTAATAAAAGTTAGAAAAAGGTATGTGAGTGTAGGGGACAAGCATCCACACCAAATAAATATGTCATTTTCAAACACCTATTTTAGTACTGCACAAAACATATTAATTAGTAGTTTTAGTAAAATGATTAATAATAGTGTTTTTCTTAAAAGAGAGTAATAGTGATGGTTTTCTCGCCGTAAAAGTAAAATAATAGTGTTTTACTATACATTGTCCTAATCTAAAATATTATTTAATAAAATACTCCCCTAAACAGAAAAAAAAAAAACCTTTCAGTTTATCTAACAAAATATTACCGTAAAAAAATAATTTTAATTTTACTATTGATATTTTTAATTGAATTAGGCAATACTATCAATATAACACTACAAAAAAAGTTAATATAAAGACGCATTTTAGACGACGCTTAGGGAAAGCGTCTTCAAGCGTAAATATCAACGTTTTAAAAAGCGTAATTATATGATATCAAATAATTTATTAAATAATGATAAATTTAACTATTATTTTTAATTTTCTGATGCTTTAAAGCGTCAGGATTTTAAAAATCTTGACGTTTTAAAGCGTAAATCCTGACGCTTTAAAACGTCAGAATGTATTTTACCGACGCTTGGTATAAGCGTCAATATATACGTGGCGACTCTTCGTTTACTGACGTTTTCAAAAGTGACGTTAGAATATATTGAGACGCTTTTAAACATCGTTAAATATATATAAAAAAAAAAGCGTCCTTAAATGTAACATTTTTTTGTAGTGATAGTTATTAGTGCTATTAATTTTTTAGTTTTTAGATTGAAAAACGTATGATTAGGATGACGTGGATCCCCTAAGATTGAGTGGGTAGTTGGTTTAATAGTATAATCTAACGGGTAAAAATAATCAAAGAAATTAATATAACGGCAGAAAACTTAACAGTACCAAGTGCTTTATGGTATCGATAGTATAGCAGCTGGACTCTATTTAATTTACGTCGATCAATAGTATTTTATTAAATTGCATAAAATATACTAACTAAATATATAAAGATAAAAAATATATTTAAATTTTAAATTCTAAATTTAAAAATCAACTTAAATTAAACAATTTTTTTTAAAAAAAGAAAGATAATAAAAAAATTATTATTATTATAATTTTTAAAGGCCGAATAATTGGGTCGAAAATATTAACGATAAATAACAAGTTCCAAGCGCGAACGAGACAAATACTGCGTGAGGTGGTGGGTGTGGCCGCGCAACGCTTGAACAGAACACAGCCCACGTGGCTCTCCACGTCACTTCAACAGCCTCCACGTAGCACATGCGGGGGCCCCACACACAACTTATATATATTTAACGTTTCTCAATGCGAATGTTTGCTCCACACAACTTATATATATTTTTAACGTTTCTCAGTGCGAATGTTTGTATACGGCTCTAGTTGCTTAAACAACTTTGCTATATTAAATCTTATAGTATTTAGAAAATTTTGATGAAATCAAAAGTTTTAAATTTTAGAGCTTCAGTAGCATTTTTTTTCTTTTTCTTTTTCTTTTTTTGCATTTAATATAGATCTTAAATATAATATATGTTTCTCTTTTTTCTTCTTTCCTCGCTTTGTATTTACTATAAAAGACAACAACCGAATCCGCTTCGTTTATTTTATTTGGAAATAAGTTTACCTGAAAATATGAATTAATTATAATTCGAACTAAAGATCTCGGATACCAACCACTAAATCCTTTGTCACTTGCTCTAGGGACGGCCGGTAACAGAACATTAAAATGCGTATACTTTTGGAATAATAATAAGACGCATGCAAAAGTAGATGGAACGCGCCGTTCACCACACTATTAGACTCACATTTGGTGGTCCAACAATTAATGTACGTAATTAGTATGATCGAGCGAGCACTAATTGTCATGTTTAATAGGATTAAAATGGAGATAACCAACCTCTAATTGTCACTATCTGGGAGAGTGATTGGGAGTGAAACATGTTTTTATTTTTCTCTCATCCACATATTAGCCATTCACGTGTGATGTTGTAAGAGGCACTACCAATCACTTGCTTGGTTCTAAGCCATCACCAAATTAATCAGGAATGGTGACGCTGAGGGGATGAGGATGTCAAATAAAGCTTGGCTATACTCCAATATTCCATATATCCTTTAGTAGTATAGGAAGATGATAATATG
The DNA here is from genome assembly GCA_025177825.1 of Aechmea fasciata. Taxonomy (NCBI): domain Eukaryota; kingdom Viridiplantae; phylum Streptophyta; class Magnoliopsida; order Poales; family Bromeliaceae; genus Aechmea; species Aechmea fasciata. Next base: position 5,613,322 of record CM045934.1, read on the forward strand.
ATTCCATTATTCTTTTTTTTTTTTTTTTTGATTAATTCCCCACTCTGGCTTTTCATAAATGGGACATAGGCTTAGTTTGGTATTGATGCCTATCCAACGCTAGTAGATAAAATAGAGTTGTAGAAAAAGCATATAGGGATATGCTTCTGTGTTCTCCGGTGGGAACGCAGAAAATATATCGTAACCGACTCATCGAGATACGCGGAACGCAATATTACGTACGGAAACAAACGGAGTATTTTCCCAACGTACTTTCTCACCGCATGTAACGCAATCTCCCCGCAATACCAAACGGAGCCATAGAGGGCCTATATTCTAGAAAAATAGTTTTGGTTTGAAAAAATTAGTTTTGGTTAAAAACTGTAGAGAGCGTTTGGCTGAGTTTAGATGAAAAACGATTTTTCTAATTAAATAGTTTTATAAAGTTATTCGGCAAAAATTTTAAATTCTAAACTTTAGATATGAAATTTAAGCTCGGAAACTCAGAATTGATTTCTGAAATTTAAAAATTCAAATACAAATTTAAATTTTAAAATTAAATGTAAATTTAAATTTTGAGTCTAAGATTAAAATAAAAACTTGAAGTTTGGGTCCGAAATTAAAATCAGAATCATATTTCAAGAAATAGGCTCCAGCTATTTTGATTTTGGGCCTTGAAAATTAAAAAAACTGATTCTAAAAATCAGAATAAGATTTTGAAAACGATATTGTCAAATTAATGTTCTATTGAACTAAAAATCACCTTTAAAGGCCAAAATTACTTCTCAAAAGCTGGGCCAAACACTCACGTAGATAAGGAATCAAGCAAAGTGTCCAAAAGGTCCAAATTAACCTTCTCTTATCTCTTTATAAGATTGGTGATGGTTCAATGACCAAACTTTATATCCTATTATAAGCTTCCGTTTGGTTTCAGGGATAACGGATGGAATAATCCCTTATCTTCTCTTTATGCTCAAACGCTATTTTTCATATTTTAGAACTCAAACGTTTATTTTTCATATTTCAGAATAGTAGTTCTCGAGTATCTACAATAAGTTGGTATAATCGGGTATAAACATGAAATTGTTGTTCCACCCTTATCCCTCAAACAACCAAAAATAAGATTGATTAAACTCTAATTAATAATTATATATCATTAATTAATCTAATTAATATATTTAAATTTTTAATTAATCTAATTAATATTAAATTAATAATATTAATTTTAAAATTTAAATTTCCACCCCTTTTTATTTTTAAAATTTAAAATTTAAAATTTATTTTTTGATTTTTAATATTTATATTTTTAATCTCAAAATTAAAGTATATAATTTTAAATTTTGATATTTTAAAATGTAAATTTTAAAATTTAAAATTTGACATCTTAAATTTTTAATTTTAAATTTTAATTTTTAATTTTTAAATTTGATATTTAAAATTTTAAATATAATACTTTAAAATTCAAATTCGAATATAATAAGAAGGTAATAATATTTTTTTTTTAATATAAAGACTACTATTTTTCTTATTCTATAACTATTCATCTTATTCTGTATTATCTATCCGAAGCTATTTTTTTTATTTCCGAAAACAACCAATTTTCTTTTTTTCTTTTTTTTGAGAGCTAGGTAGCATGGTACTTGCTTCGTTTATTTCATTTAAAAATAAACTTAGTTACAAATATGAATCAACTAAGATTCGAACTTGGGACCTCGAGTGCCAACCACCCAGTCCTTTGTCACTTACGCTAGGGACGGTAAATGAACAGCCAAATTTTCATCCAAACATAAAATTAGTTTAGTTCTTATAAATTTATACCCGAATTTATATCTATCTCCGGAGTAAATAGTTCTTACTTATATCTAAACCAAACGATATTAAAAACATTGGAATGTGGCCTTTTCATATATATATATACATACATAATATAGTATGAGGTAAAGTTGGAACCTCTACAACCTTGATGTGGTGATTTGGTTCTTGACCTTATTTTGGTTAAAACACTTTGTTTCTGAACCTCCTCGTATCTCGCGATTCAATCCTTGCAGTTATAAAATATATTCTACTATCAGAAAAATTAATATTACAATGTATATAAAAAAAAAAGCTTTAGGAATTATATAGGGTCTAAATTGACATGTTAAATGGGCCCATGGGCACCATTAAGAGGTTTTTTTTAAGCCCATAATGCATCAGCTAAGTTAGGCCCAACTATGTGTGGTTTATAGGCCTAGGCCGTGTTCACCAACTCGGCCCAAATAATACTTTAACCAGAGATTTTTTTTTTTTTTTTTTTGAGAGAGAGAGAGAGAGATAGGTAGCATGCTACGTGCTTCGTTTATTTCATTTAGAAATAAACTTAGCTAGAAATGTGAGTCAACTAGGATTCGAACTAGGGTTTCGGGTATCAACCGCCAAGCCCTTTGCCACTTGCTCTAGGAACGGTCGGTTATTTAACTAGAGAAGTTAAGCGAAGCCTGAGGCTGCGAACCCCTTTTATTTGACGAGGCACGCATAGGGATTCAAACCTTCTGACTCTTTAAAGCTTTTTAAGATAATAACCAACTGCACTGATGATGTTCATATTGGTTTGCTATAGTTTCGGTGAGAAACGTCTTGAAGTCGCACCCGTACTCACGAATTGCTCCAAAATTCTTTAAAAAGTTGTCATTATTTATATGATACGTACCCTTGAAATATGGGTTTCAAATTATAGAAAAAATGCCGATCTAGAGCGAAATAGAAGAATTTTCGACAACAGAAAACTAATCGTGAGACTAGTGCTGACGGAACTTCGCTCCCTCGTATATCTGTGGAATTCTTACTGTGTGTAGTTGTGTTGTGTTTTTTTTGTTTTTTTGTTTTTTTTTTTCTCCAAGACCTGTTGCTTCTCTTCTTTGCTAAATTCACTCCCTTTATGAATGAAGCGGTAGTATGCTACATTCCTGTCAAAAAAGGTTGTAAGACAATTTGCGAATTCCAGAGAAAAAAAAAAGAGAAAGAGGTAAGATGGGAGAAGGACTGAACAAAATGAACCAACAATTTCCCCCCCCCTTTTTTCAGTTTTATAGTTGGTCACGTAGGTGGCTCTCACGTGAATCGAACCAACAAATTTTTTTCAATATTACGTACAGAAACAAACAAACCGCACGTAACGCAATCTCTCCGTAATCACAAACAAAGTCTAACAAAAAAAAAAAAAAAAATAGAGGAAAACTTAGAGTACTCACTCCGTTACCGAACTTCGCTTACTTCGCGAAGACACGTACTCACGCCAAGAAAATAAGCAAATTTGATATAAGATCATATGAAACTGAATCAACATAATGACAATCACAATAAAGGAGACGAGCTTTTTCGAAACTAAATCCAAATTAATGATCGAGTCGTACATCAAGCAAAATTTGATCCAAAGGCTCCGATCGCGTCTACGACGATCTACATCACATAACAATCCAAGCTTATAAGAGTTGGGCCCGATTCATTGCATCGATCCTTTCCAACTTTTAACTCTTTTTATGACTTTTTCATGTGAGGCTCTTTTCATATGTCAACAATTACCTTGTCAGATGTGACTCGAAATTGACGATCGACTCAAGTTTGGATTTTTGACTCGTCGACGGTTTCGCGATGCGACCAAATTGAAAAAGTAAATTATGAAGGAAAAATGAATATCTGTGGTGGATAGCGGAGGGCTCGGGAGGCTCGAGCCCTCCGGATTCGAAATCCGTTATAAATTTTCTTTTCGTTTTTGCCCTAGAGGCGTACGATCGTGATCAGTTGTAATTATCAGAACCTTGTATTCTCTTTTTCGTTCGATAGTGAAGTTCTCTTCTCTCTCGCCTGTGGTTTTTTCCCTACAAAGGATTTTTCATGTAAATCTGTGTATTCTTTTTATTTTCTACTTGTGGTTTGATTATTTTGTGTTCGTTATTTTGTTTTCGTTTGTGCGTTTGTCGTAACACACCTCAACATCATAGACTAATTAATTAATATCCTAAAAAACAAAAAAGCAAAAATTTGTATTAAAATATAGACTTAGAAAAAAGCTGATTAAATTCATATTATAGTTGCCTGTGAAAGCAAAAGCTTGAATATTTATTTATTTATTTCCCCTTCAAAGAGAGAAAAGAAATATATATACTATTATAGGGTTAAGCCCAAGCTAGTGTGGACCACATGGACTTGTTCCAGGCCTAAGGAAACAAATAGTACTAGTAACATTAAAAAAATAAAATTAAAAAAGTGAGAAATAAAATAACTTGTTGACTTTTGATTGGAGAATTAGAACAAAAAAAAATCACACACATTAAATAAGATGCAGGTGAGGATCTTCCCAAAGTTCACATAGGAAGGGTGGGAACAGAAACCTACAGGAGCAGCAGCAGTTATAGCTTGTTGTCTCCCAATACCATAATTTGTGTTTGTTGTTGCTCTCATCGATCCTTATAAGGAATCAAGAAGAGAGTCAACATAAATATAACATGAAAAATAAAAGAAGAAGAAGAAGAAGAAGAGTTAGATTCATTGAGTAAGCGACGAGTAAGCGACGAGTGATCACTGTATCTCCGTTAGGGTGACTCTAACGCAACGCAAAGTGGTGTGATTCAATGGCTTATATATATATATCTAGTGTTCTGCAGAAGCATTCGTGCTAAAAATGTCGAAATGTTTATAACTCAAGTTAAACTCAATATTCGAAAGAATCGATATTAATGTAGATGATACATATATATATATATATATATAATCGAATGGTGTGACATGAAATGCTAGGGTTTCGGTCTCAACCGCCGACATAGAGTCGCAAAATGGCCTTTAATTTAATCCTAAATTATTGGGCTTAATTGCTCTTCTTTGATTTGATCTGTGTAGGATCTAGGTCTTTTACTTCTAGGGACTATGTTCATTGCATGTCACTCTCTCCAAAAAGAGGACTACTCAAAGTAAAACCCTAAATATATATATATATATATATATATATATATATATATATATATATATATATATATATATATATATATATATATATATATATATATATATATATATATATATATATATTTTGAGGCTTATATAAGATTGGATCCGATCGAGAGGGATCCATGGATCGAGGATCGTTTCTCCGAGTAATTAAGATGAGTTATCGGGTACGATTTGATCCAATCCCAAAAAACATATCCAAGATTGTAAGCAAACGGGTTCGAAAACCGTTAAGCTATCCCGAGTCCAAATCCGATAATTTGCATCATATATATATATTTAGCTAGATAGGGTTAATTGGTAGGTTAATAATAATAATGCATGATCAAGGTTGTTACACGTGCATGGCTCTTCTTCTTCTTCATCTTTTTTTCATTTCTTTTATTTATTTATTTATTTATAAGCTATAATAATAGGGGTGGTTAAATGCTAATTCCTAGCCTAATGGTTCCTGTCTCCATCATTAGGTATCTCGTCTCTTTTTGTAGTAAAAAATATTATAAAAATCTATATATATATAAAGCCATGATGAGAAGATAATTAATTAATTAATTGTTACAATCATAATTAAGAGATATAATAACTATATATATCCTATATATATTATATATATGTATCCATGTTTACATGTATGCCCTTTTAAGTTTGTAGTTTGATAAGCTTTTTTCATTAGTGTGTCCCTTAATGGAATAGTACTATTTCCCTATAATAAACCAAGTGCATGGTTCCATATATGCCTAGATATTTGTTTGAAAATATTATACATTATATATTGCCTCTCTCAGGAAGATAATTAATCAAATGCATGCTGATTAGTTCAAAAGGATCACAATTATTATTCTTTCTTTGTGACTAAAATTAATTAGCCAAATTCTATTCCTTCTTTTTTGGTAACAAAAATGGTCAAAGAATGCAAAAAACAATAAGGAATAATATATTAATTAAGTTCTTGTTGAGTTTTAAATTAGAGTTAGCTAAGATCATGGTATCATGCATCTAATTAACTTTAATTCTGTCTCATGTAGTTGTCCGTACAATCGCAAAGCTTGTAGATGGGAAAGATGCAATAAAAAATAATATTGCGTAGGATTTTGTATTGTCATTTACGCTCGTAAACCTTATTTCGCCATCCCCTTCGCTTTCTAGGCTGAACCAAATCATACACAAAGTTAAACTGATAGGATTAAAAAAAGTTATATTCTAGAAGGAGGGGCATTTATAACATGTTGGAAAACCAAAAGATGTTCTAATATTTTAGCTCAAACATCGTTTTAACTCATTTGATTAATGGATTAAAAAAGTTTAGCCATTGAGATTAATCTAACATTCCTATGGGGTCACCATATTAATTATTCACTAATCTTTGGGCTTCTACCTTCAAAGTATATATAGAAAAAGCCCTTCTTGGGATCGAGAACAAAAGTTAGGGTTTCTAGAAGATGAGATGAAGCCGCCCATTAAATCATCACAATCCTACGGAAAGCCACTTACTGGCCTAGTAGGTTGATGGTGGATTGTGTTGAAGATTAGAAACGGCAGTCTTTCAAAATATCGCTCCAAACCCTGAGCTTTCGGATCACAGTCTCAAACTTCTAGTGAAGGAGTGGGATTCCCTCCTTTGGTTCGTTACCTTTTTTTTTTTTTGTTTTTTTTTTGGGTTTTCTCCTCTCGGGCCCTGGTTGCCCTATTTTTGTAGTCTAATTTATCAGTCTAATGAATGAAGCGGGTAGCGTACTACCTCTTTGTCACAAAAAAAAAAAAAAACAACTTCCAAGGAAATTAAATTTGGTGAAAATTAAGGAACCCTTGTAAGCTAAGCATCATCAATACATAAGCCATCTAAAGGGGATGTATATTGTATATTGGTTTCAATTTTTTTATTTTTTGTTTTTTTTTAATTTTTTTTTTAAGCTATTACCCTAGTTGTGTGATGAGGGCCAACTCATTGCTCACCACACAACTGTGCCCCAGTACTCTTTAGCACACACACAATATGACCGACCGTCCCTAGAGCAAGTGGCAAAGGGCTTGGTGGTTGGTACCCGTGATCCAGGTTCGAATCCTAGTTGATTCACATTTATAGCTAAGTTTATTTCTAAATGAAATAAGCGAAGCGGGTAGCGTGCTACCTTATTTTCTCAAAAAAAAAAAAAAAAGCACACACACAATATTTACGTTGTTATATTGACTGTTCCTAGCATAAGCGATAAAAAATTTAATAATTAGTATTCAAAATTTCAAATTTAAAGTATAGTTATTTCCTAATTTTAGTTAAATTTATTATTTTTTAAAAAATAAATATTAAAAAAAGGATAAAATGCTACCATTCTCTCTCAACTTATTAAAAAAATACAAAACCTTCTTTATCGAAAAATTATATTGTGAACCTAGTTCACCAGGTCATCTATATATGTAAATAATTAGGACAATAAAAGTGTGACAAATACACATTTGTAATAGAATATAGGTATAGGTAAATAAAGGAGGGTGTTGTGTGCTTGTTGTTGATTGGGCTGAGTCAAATGTATTTGATAATTCAAATAACATTTTATGTTTTTCTAGTCTCGACAAAGCGAGTTTTCTCTCTTTCAGAGATCGAGAAAGATAGCAGACTACTCGTTTCATTCATTTTTTTAGAAATAAATTTGGGGTATCAACGACCACGCCCTTTGCGACTTGCGCTAGGAACGGTCGGTACCAGAAGTGCAATAGTTGAGGTGGGTATCCACACATTTCCTCCCCCACAGGAATGGTTGGGTGATGAGTGGTGGTCCCACTGTTTAAGTACAAGTGGTTTAGTTAACTTTAAATTTAAAAAAGGCTACAATATTTAAGTACTTAAAGATGGGACAATTAGATGCCTACTTTGAAAAAGGCCAAATTAATTAATATAATTTTTTTTGGGTTGATTTGACAAAATTGTCTTTCTTTTTAATCTTTGTCCCTGCTGTATTATTCAGATTGATTTTTATTTTTCTTCCTACTCGTCCTAATTTTGCCATTTCAGCAAGCCTATATTATCCGCCACTACAGTTTATAAGGAGGGTCCACAATTTGCTCTGTGGACCCTCCCTCATTCAACGGCCCTTTAAAGTTTTTTTTTTTTTTTTTTTTTTGATTGATTGATTGATTGAGAGATAGGTAGCACGCTACCTGTTTTATTTATTTTATTTAGAAATAAAATTAATTTAAAATGTGAATCAATTAATTCGAATTGACTTGGAATACCAACTATCTGCATTATTTGCCATTCTGCTCCGGTCGGTAACGAGCCTCTGAAGTTGAAGAGCCGAATGGACAAGCGCGCGCAAAATAATTATAGCGAGGTGAAAGTTAGATTTTTTATAAACTTGTAAGAATATTTTAAGAAATTTTTTAAAATAATATTTCTATCATAATTTTGGTTGCGCGAAAACATGCGCTAACTTTTACTTTACTTTAATATTTTAGTTTGAGGACTTTCATACTTTTTGCGCTTTAATCTCTAGCCTTATAACACAAAAATTTAATACCATTTTGTAATAACCAGGTTATTTCTTTAAAAATTACTCTCTCGTCTCAGTTTATTATTATTGAAATTAAAGTTTGAGGATGAAAATAGACTAATTGACTTTTTTTTTCAACTACAGACCGTCCTTAAGATAAATTGCAAAGAATTTGGTGGTTGGTATTCGAGATCTAAATTCGAATCCTAGTTGATTCATATTTCTACTAAGTTTATTTTTAAAGAAAATATACGAAGTGGGTACATTTATCTCTCTCTCTCTCAAAAAAAAAAAAAAAAAAAAGAGACATTTTTTCAACTCATAGTTTAGCGATTCTATTCATTATAGTATAATTTCTTTTATATATAAAATTACGCCGTTGAAATAAAAGTAAGAGTTATATGAAAATTTTTCGTATTCATAAATTCACGCAATAAGTTTTACTTTAAAATAAGGACTAGAGAAAAATATGTTGAAAGGGCAGGAACTAAATTGAAATTTTTTATTTATACTTCAAAATCAAATATTTGAGGACCAAAATAAAATACGACGCAAAGTTCAGGGACTAGTAATGCAATTTACGGCCCACAGGCCACAGCCCGTGCGCGTACGGAGGGGTGGGGGCACGTGCGTCCCATCAGCCCCACACGTGCGAGGGGCAACGTGGAGGGAATAGCCACGTGGCCCTGCGGAGCCTGCCTATTGGATGGGCACACGTGTCGAATTATCTGGACCGTCCTCTGGATTCCACGTGGCGGGTTGGTGGCCGTCCAACGCCGTCGCCGTCGTGGCTTCGTGGGGATGACGTGGTAACTGGTGGCGTGATTGGATCTTTAATAATCGTGGAGATAATGGAGAGGACCATCCCCAATGATTAAAACAAAAAACAAAAAAAATTATGTATATTTATACTAAATTACAAGCATATCCATATAAAATTCATATTTGATATATTATTTCTGTAAAAATTTTAATATTTTCAAATATGTTTCTAAAATTTATTACTGTTAAAATATTATTTATTTTATAAGTAAAATACTATTTTTATCATCACAAATATATCTCTTCAAAAATTTCAACTATTAATTAAAAAAGAGTAAAAAAGTCAATTCATCTCATTAACTAGGGTTAAATGTTTTATTTATACTTAACTAATTATTTTTTATAAGTCCTAACAGTAAAAACATATTTAAAAATATCAGAAGTTTTGTAAAGATAATATATAAAAATTAAACTTTAATTATAAGAATATATTTATAATTTACTATGTTTGCACGGAATTATATGAGATTAACCAAAAACAAAAAGCAGCTAAAAAAACAAATTGTCTAAATAAGAGATTGCCATTAGATGTTCAAGCTATTTACAACATTACCATCGCAATTATTATTCCATAAAATAGGAGTATTTTTCTTCTCTTTTAGCTTTGTGTGGAACGGTGCGGAGAAAAATTCTGCGGTCCATGAGCGGCTAAATCATTCCGAACATATAGATTTTATCGTACACAAGAGTGCATGTACTTAGTAAGCGCCCCTAATAAAGTATCTAATTAAGAGAAAAAAATGTGAACCCCAATAAGCACTCTGGAAAATAAAATAAAATAAAATAAAACTTCATCTATAACAAAAAGTAAAATTCAGATTTAATTTAAATCTCAAAATCAAAGTTCTAACGCGATGTTCTAATTTTAATGCGTAAAAGAAAAAAAAAACCTTACAAGCCTCCTAATAGTATTATTCATAGAATATCCATCATATACCAGGTACGTACACTATGACGTACTGTTCCAAACATATTCTTAATTTAGTGATTTATAGTTTCAAATTGAATCAAAAAAATATGAAAAACTAATTAAGAAGCGAAGTCAAAAACACGATTACCAAATAGATGTACTTTGGAGATCGACTAAGCTCAATATGGTGTATGCACAAATCTAATTTTCAAAAAAAATTTAGCCATTTTTGATTCTCGAACATCTAAGATGATCATTTCAAAATGATGTTTTTGTCGACATTGTTCTCATGCGAGCGAGCTAGTAGGGTTTTTGATATCGCTTTCGTTTCGACTTTCGAATTAAGATTATATATGTTTTGTGATTGTGCTACAATTGGTATCTCCTATTTTGTTTTGGACACTATTATTGTTGCTGCTGCTGTTGTTGTTATTTTTATCATCATACGCTTCTAATTAATATTAATCTAATTAAGCTACAATGATCATGCATGGTATGTATCAGATCAATTATGTTATATAAATATATATATCATACATGCATGATATTAAAGAATTGCAGCTAATAAGACTTTATTAAGTGCTTCATCCCTTTGTGTTTTTTTTTTTCGCATAATTTCGGAGACATGTTTCCTTTTTATAAGATCCAAAGTGCTTAGCACATGCATGGCATTAAGATTGAATAATTGGAGTAAATTACGGATTAAATCACGGTGTAAATGAAGCACATTTGGATTCCTGAGCTAATATATATAATTTTGACTAGTGTTTGCTTTAGGAGATTATTCTACTAATAGTTCAATTTTAAAAGGAGGAGAGATAATTAAATTGCATAAGAAATAATTAAGTATATAAAGAAATTGATAGTTATTAAAGTAATTTGGAGCACCTACAAATTAATCAATTAATCATACGCGTAGCTACATATTTAAGTGAATTTTTTATGTGCAAGATATTCCCCTTTATTTTGATAGTATTTATCCAATAAGTAAGGCCTTTTAATTTCTTTTTCAAGTTATTACATATTGAAGCTTGTTTTGCCTTAAATATTAATTAGTTATCAATTTATATTTATTGTAGCTTTGATCAGAGATTTTAGCATAAAATAATAAAAAAGGGAATCCATTAACAATAATTTAAGATAATCATGACTCATTATTAGGTCAAAGTGATTAAAGAGTCAAAATCTTATAGAGGGAGTTGATTAGCCAAATTCATCCATTTGACTATGTATGAGTTGTTTGAGCTTGTAGTTGCTATATGATCTAGAGAGAAGTTTATTTTATTTTGCTTTTGTGCTTTTGATAACTCTTGTAGTCTTCTAGTAGATTGTGCAAAAAGGTAAAGAATTAAAATTTGAGTATAGAACTTTTAAATTCAAGATCAAAGAATTTTAATCTTAATCTAAATAGTTCAAAGTATTTTTTATCAAAATTTGAAAAAATTTATATTCTTCTACGCCATTAAACACTAAACTCATCATAATAACCATTAAAAAATAATAATTTTGAAATGATTTGATCATAAAGTAAACTATGTCGAAAAAAATATAAAATTTTGTTTTTAAAAATATTAAATACATTAAATCAGTTTTAACGTTGTGGATCATTGATTTGAACACCCTAAGATCGAAAACAATATTATAGTACCGGAGCCTCGGTACTATAGATAGTACAGGAAAATAGCTCATATATATATATATATATATATATATATATATATATATATATATATATATATATATATATATATATATATATATATATATATATATATATGTCGCTACTATACTACTTTATACTATTAACATGAGATTGCCCCTCGTACTCATAAGTTTGTTTTGTTTTTGATGATGGAGCTCCGAATCGATAAACGATCCACTCACGTTAAATATAATCTAAAAATATTTAAAACTTTAAAAATAAATTTTAAAAAATTATATATATATATATATATATATATATATATATATATATATATATATATATATATATATATATATATATATATATATATATATATATATATATATATTTACTTATCTTATTATGAGTATTGAAGCCCTCGTACTCATAAGTTGTTTTTGATGATGGAGCTTCCGAATCGACGATCCACTCTGTTAAATATAATCTAAAATATTTAAAACTTTTAAAAAATAAATTTTTAAAATTTTTAAAATTATAATAAAGTCCATCAATTTCCTTTAACTATAGGGAATTTTACTATAGAAAGGCAAAAAAGATAGCTCTTCAAGGTGGCAACTAGCAAGCCTATTAACCTATCACAAGCACTTAATTTTTTGGGCAAAAGAGGGGCACCATCTAGTATTGTAGGTATTATTTAATTGGATGCCACAAATACAACTAGTATCCAAGTGGTACACACTATAACTAGAGAAGAATATATTATCTTAAGATGTAGAAGTTACAGTGGACCTGGTCCAATGGATTAGATTATGGTTAATTAATTACCCCTATCCCTCTCTCAGGACACCCACAGTCAAATCCTGCTTTTACCCAAAAGTATGTGGATCTTTGGTTCAGGAGGACCTTCAGAATGCATCCTAGTTAAATAAGGTACTTTAATGACTCAAAATTACGGTTTTAAATTTTGTTCGTTGCTCAAATACTGACATATTATAAATTTTTTGAGTCATTATAGGACTCTTTTGGGGTGCCTATAATTAAGTATTAGCCCACGAATAGCACGTTCGTTCTTCGTTATATAGAACCTGATCGAAGTAATTAAAATGACTGGTTTCATCAGATTAGGGTGAAAAATCTATAATAATTATGTTATGAGTTGTGTATATGTATGTATATCTTGTATCTTGATGATATGATTCAATGGTCTTCTCAATGATCCAAACAGTGTGCATGCATGTGGCATTTTTTTGGGTTCAACCAGAGCAAGTCCAGGCAAAATGAACTTAACAACTTTTCTTCTTTTAACTTTCCAACCCATAATTCAGCAGCCTCCAGAAGCTCTCTCTCTCTCTCTCTCTCATTAATAAGTGAGTTCAAAAACAGCCAAAAGAGTCCCACTTTTTACAAAATTTTACTCCAAGGGCCTACATAGCTAAAAATAGCTATAGGTGGTCTCAAATAAAAGGACTTCTATAATTGGCCCCACACCTTATCATTCCACATCATCTTATTACTACTACAAACTATTTACTGCTCCACACACAGTGACACAAAGGAGAGAGAGAGAGAGAGAGAGAGAGAGAGAGAGAGATCCAAAATTTACAAAAAGCAACTCTCTCCACACAAAAGAAAAAAAAAAAGAAGAAGAAAAAAAGTCCACCACACTGGTCCTCACATGAAACTCTCTAGCACCATCTCTGTTTCAACCCTTACCCCTCCCCCAAACACACACACACACACACACACATAACACATCTCCGGATTTAGGAGAATCAACGAATTCAATATCCATGCACCTGCGAAGTGGAGCAGCTTCTCCTCCTCTCCCTCAAACTGTTCCACTGGGGGAATAGAAAAAGGGATTAAAAGAGGCACCTTTTTCTCTTTTTTTTTTTTTTGTCCCCCCCCCCCCCCACTCTCTGTTTTGGAGGTGTGTGTGTGTGTGTGTGTCTCCTTGCATTTTTATTTTGTTGAGAGGACCCACAGAGAACCCCATGAGCACTTGCGTGTAGGGCTTTGCCACTGCCTCTGATTGGGATTGGGAACACACGGAGTGAGAAAAAGGCAAAGCGATTTGTGCTGAGTGGGCTGTGAGCAAAGGGTGAGAGAGAGAGAGAGAGAGAGAGAGAGATGCTTTTGTTGCCTCCTTTTTGCTTATTATTTACAATTTCCTTTGTTTTATCCTCATATATTTTTTTTCCCCTTTCCTTTTCCTTTTCCTTTTCCTGAGGGGTTAAGATAATGTCCTTTGCAAGCAGATAACTCTCTCTCTCTCTCTCTCTCTCTATACCTTATTCCCCATCATTCTCTTTGAGGAATCTCCTTTCCCTTTAGAACCCAATGAATCATTGCTTCTTCTTTCCACCATCATAATCCCACTATTCCTCCTCCTCCTCCTCCTCCTCCTCCTCCTCCTCCTAGTTTCTTCATCTGGGTCAACCCCCTTTGGACCAAATAGTGCGCCCTCTCCACAGTTTCTGATTCCTAAAAAAGAAAGGATTTTGTGGAGCTTGAGTTTTTGGGCTCTCTCTGTATTAGCTTCCCTTGCGCTACAGTCTCTCCAAGTTTGGATCTTTCTGAGGTTTTCACTGCTTTTTTATGGTCTGGGGTGGGTTTCATGAGGAGGTGAGGATACAGAGGCCAAGGGGAGCCCAAAAAAGCTTCTTCCTTTGGTGGAGTGGGTGATTGGGAGATGTGTTGGTGTTCCACTTTTGTAAAACCCTTGAATAGTTTATCGCCGTGTGTCCTATTGTGAGCAAGATTGGACTGTTTGAGTGGGTTTAAGAGTGAAAAGCTCCCCCCTTTTCGCATTGAAGGCTACAATATTTTCGTTTACTGTTCATCCAGATCCCTTCCCATTGATTGTCAGATTCGATTAAGTACTTGGTCGGTGCTTTGTTTGGCTTCTTTGTTCACCGCCCATTAGATGAATTGCTTCTTTTGAAACCCCCATGACTTGGTTTGGTGATTCCGTGTTAATGGATCAAAAGATTAGCTTCTTTTCTAGGAAGAGGAAAATATTTGTGGATTGGAGAGACCATCTTTATAACCATTACCTCGGATCGAAGAAGGTGAGGGAGACATGGTGGAGGAAGCTGTTATTGCTGTGGGTGGTGGGCTGGTTTATCGGTTCGATTTGGATATTTTGGCTCATGAATTCTCAAGCCGTGGAGAAGAGGAGAGAGACCCTCGCGAGCATGTGCGACGAGAGAGCGAGGATGCTCCAGGATCAGTTCAATGTGAGCATGAATCATCTCCAAGCATTGGCGATTTTGGTCTCGACCTTTCACCATTCCAAAGACCCGCCCGCGATCGATCAGGCAATTATGATTCCTCTGTTCTTATTATTTGCTGTTTTATTTGACATCGACAGATTGAACGAATTGCGTTTTTGAGATTTGGTTGTCTTCTGAACAAATTAGGGCAAAATGTCGGAAATCTGCGGATAAAGATTGTGACTTTCAATTTGCAACCCTGAGATATTGAAATCTGTGTGTTTTCTACATATCCTATGGCCTATGAACTGTGTGATATATACCACTTAGTTTATAGGCCAAGAGGGATTAAAAAAAAAAAAACTAGGTTTATTTCTACATTTGAGTCAGGCAAAGTAGGGAAGCTATGTTTACTTATTGCGCCTGAAACTTAAGTCTTTTGTATGCAGATTACTTTCGCGAGCTATGCAGAAAGAACTGCTTTTGAGAGGCCACTCACAAGTGGAGTGGCTTATGCTGTGAAAGTGCTGCATCACGAGAGAGAACAATTTGAGAAGCAACAAGGATGGGCAATAAAGAAAATGTATTCTTCGAAGAAGTCCCAAGCTCGGAATGACGGGGCGGCCCCTGAGATTCCGGAAACGTCGCCCGTTGCAGAGGAATACGCACCTGTTATTTTCGCGCAGGATGCCTATAAACACGTGATATCGCTCGATATGTTGTCCGGAAATGTGAGCCGATGATAAATTTTGATTGCCCATCTCGCCTTCATTTAGTTTTATTTCTTTTTGTAATGCCGCAGATGGTTCAATCATCATTTCTTATTATGTGAATAATTTTGATTGTTGTTTCATTTGGTAACGACAGCTTACTAGCCTTTAGTCATTGTTTGCATATTACAATTATCCATTTGCTATGTCTAAGATTGTATTTTGGTAAAAGATTCATTTTTCTTTCCCCTATTCTTGTCAGATTACTACATTATCTAATAATATTTGGTAGAATCTCAAATACATATTTTGTAGAATATAGAATTATTGTTCACAATTCGATGCGACACTTCTTATCTGTTTATCTCTACTGCATCTCGATTTTTTGGCGTCCTTTTGGGTATATAATGGGACTCCGTTTAAATTGCTCCTCCATTAGGCTTTGGCTGTTGTCCGTTGTATGTTTAATGATCAATATGTAGATCTCTATACATGCAGGAAGATCGTGAGAATATTTTACGAGCTAGAGAATCTGGAACCGGCGTCTTAACTGCTCCTTTTCGCCTACTAAAATCGAATCGCCTAGGTGTTATTCTAACATATGCTGTATACAAATCGGAGCTTCCTTCAAATGCAACTCCCACTGAGCGAATTCGAGCAGCCATTGGGTGTGTTTCCTAACTTATTAAGCTCTCAATTTCTAAGCGAACGAAAATTTTTTCCGCTTAATTATTATTTGTGGGCAATAATTAGAATCTTGTGTGTGGTCTTAATCAGGTATTTAGGTGGGATATTTGACATAGAAGCACTTGTCGATAAACTACTTCACCAACTTGCTTGTAAGCAATCGATTATGGTGAATGTGTATGACACCACTAATGGGAAAATTAGCATGTATGGATCAAATGAGAGCAATAATGGTATGTATCATATCAGCGCACTTAACTTCGGCGATCCTGTAAGAAAGCATGAGATGCACTGCAGGTAATTAAAAGCCATTTTTGTACTTATTAGATTAACGCGTATACACCAATTTTTTTCACTTTTGACGTCATTTCAATAGGTTCACGCAAAAGCCACCGTTGCCTTGGCTCGCAATAACGACCTCAATTGGAACTCTAGTGATCGCTTTACTGATCGGCTACATATTTCATGCTACTGTAAATCGTATAGTGAAAGTGGAG
This sequence comes from Aechmea fasciata, assembly GCA_025177825.1. NCBI lineage: Eukaryota > Viridiplantae > Streptophyta > Magnoliopsida > Poales > Bromeliaceae > Aechmea > Aechmea fasciata. The sequence continues at coordinate 5,630,255 of CM045934.1, forward strand.
GACGATTATCGTCAGATGATGGAACTTAAGAAAAGGGCAGAAGCTGCCGACGTTGCTAAGTCCCAGGTACTTTGTTAGTTTAATATTTAAATATTTGGATTTGCGCATGACACTCTGAAGTAAAGATATTTCATATTTATAGGCGGTTTCCTGCAATTTAGCCTTTGTGGATTTCATCTTTTCACCAACCAATCTTCTATGATTTGTTAGTTCTAAACCAACGAACTTGCTTTTTTCATACTTTTAGTTCTTGGCAACTGTTTCTCACGAGATCAGAACTCCAATGAATGGTGTCTTAGGTAACAACTCTCTCTAACTTTTGAATAACTCTACTAATAAATTGTGATTTAGCATTAGCGGGTCTGAATTTTTTTTATTTTTTTATTTTTTTGCTTCCTAGGGATGCTGCAAATGCTTATGGACACTGATTTGGACATAACACAACAGGACTATGTTCGAACTGCCCAAGCCAGCGGGAAAGCTCTCGTCTCGCTTATTAATGAGGTTCTTGATCAGGCAAAAATTGAATCTGGTAAGCTCGAGCTCGAAGCCGTCCAATTTGATCTTCGGGCTCTTTTGGATGATATCTTATCGCTCTTCTATGGAAAGGCGCAGGAGAAAGGATTAGAGGTAATCTAACAAATTTCCACATTCCTTTTATTGAAGTTATATTTTTGTGCGCGCGCACGTGTATCTGTTTGGGGGGCCGAGCTGTGGCCTTGATTTCAACTTAGTTCTTGTAGTTTCCGTTGTAAAAACTTAGTACCTGAAGTTTGTTCTGCTTATCAACCTACTGCTGACAAAGCAATATATACCCGTTTGTTAGATTTTTGTAGCTGTTAAAGTTGAAAGTTTGAGGAAGAAACCGAAATCAAAGTTTAACTTCCGCGTCAAAATTGAAATTTATGTCTAACTCCAAGGACAAAATTTGTTTTTCCTTCAGTCGCTAATATCATTCACCTGTTCTTTTTTTAGTTGGCGGTATACGTCTCTGATCAAGTTCCAGAAACTCTAATTGGCGACCCTGGTAGAGTGAGACAAATTATCACAAATCTTGTTGGAAATTCCCTCAAGGTAAGTAATATTTCCCCTCGATGTGAGTAAGTAAAAAGATAAAAACTGTAAATTCTAGAGCATTTGCGGAAAGGGGTATTGACAAACTCTCTCTGTCGGCAGTTTACGGAAAGAGGACATATTTATATCACTGTTCATCTCGTCGAAGAGGTGATGAGTTCGGCAGAGGTGGAAAGAGAAGCTCAAACAACAAGCACGCTGAGCGACTTTCCTGTGGTAGAACGAAGGCAAAGCTGGGATAGCTTTAAGATATTCAACCAGGAATCGTCTGCAGAAAGTTCGTCTCTCTCTAGCTCTCCAGATCTGATAAATTTAATACTATCTGTTGAGGATACAGGAGTTGGGATCCCTTTCGAAGCCCAGTCGCGCGTGTTCACCCCTTTTATGCAGGTTGGTCCCTCGATTTCTCGAATTCACGGAGGAACTGGGATTGGGCTAAGCATTAGTAAGTGCTTAGTTGGCCTAATGAAGGGAGAGATTGGGTTCGTGAGCAAAACGCAAATAGGTTCTACTTTCACTTTTACTGCGGTCCTCACGAGGGCTCGATCTAATTTGAGCGAGTACAAGTCGAATGAATTCCAAGGGATGAAGGCGTTGGTTGTTGATCACAGACCTGTTCGTGCGAAGGTTACCAAATACCATCTACAAAGGCTTGGAATTCACGCGGAATTGGCCACCGATTTAGGTGAGCTCCTTCCTAAAATAAATAAAGGGGATCTGGTCGTAAAATTGGTGCTTATCGACAAGGAAACTTGGTCGAAGGAGGTTAATTTTTCGCCTATTTTTGCCAGCAAATTGACTAAAAAGGGCCAAGTTGATATTCCAAAACTTTTTCTTTTGGCGAATCCTACGAACTCCATCAAGAGTAATTCTTTTAGTTCGAAGGAGTGTGACTCAACTATAATCATGAAGCCATTGAGAGCAAGCATGCTTCAGGTGACTTTACAAAGAGCTTTAGGGAGTGGGTATCGAGAAAATTGTAGGAATGGAGGGGGGCTAAACGGTCAATCGTTGCGAAGCCTGCTTCATGGAAGGAGAATCCTTGTTGTGGATGACAATGTCGTGAATCTGCGAGTAGCCGCTGGTGCTTTGAAGAAGTATGGAGCCGAAGTGGCTTGCGCTGATAGCGGCAAAAAGGCAATTTTGGCGCTGAGCCCGCCTCACGATTTCGATGCTTGTTTCATGGACATTCAAATGCCCGAAATGGATGGGTAGATCTCTTTTACTAGCAACTCGTGTTGTCTCGTTTCATTTTACTTTCGTGATCGGAGATCCCAACATTATTTATGGCCTACATTTCTCCTTTCTTTCGTTTCATGAATATTCTCTCTAAATAGCTTTTTTTGTTTATTAACTACTTGTTAGATTTGGAACTCATTTTAGACTCTAATTTGGTGAGTACTGTTAAATCATGATAAATTATATTTCTCAGATTCGAAGCCACGAGGAGGATAAGGGAGCTGGAGACCGATCTAAATGAGCGCACGCTACGTGGAGAAGTAGTATCCGAGGGGACTCGCGGAAGTGCCCTACAGTGGCACACTCCTATATTGGCCATGACGGCCGATGTGATCCAGGCCACTCATGAGGAGTGCCTAAAGAGTGGGATGGATGGATATGTCTCGAAGCCGTTCGAAGGGGAGCAGCTTTATAGAGAAGTCACTCGGTTTTTCAAAACCACTTCCATCTAGTTTTATGGGCTGTGTCATAGCGAACGATGTTTCTGCGTGGGGTTCATCCAGTGAAGAACGCAGTTCGGGTTGAAAATGCTCATGTTCCAAAAGAGTAAGTGATTCTTTTCTTCTTTTTCTTTTTTAGTTCACTATTTTGATTGGTTTCATCAATTGGGCGCGCTTTATTTTCTCCCAATCTAGTTCTAAAATTGCTTAGCATTTGTCGATCGAATTCGGATCTTCAGAACGGCTTGTTAGCCTACTTACCATTCATTTCCTTCTTCTATCTTTTTTGAGAATCGAATTTTAACATTTCCTTGTGCTTAGCCAAGCTAGTTAGCAATAATGACTCGTCATTACGTTCTTCTTGTTTGAAATTTTAGTTGGCAATGCAGTGATTGAGATACTTATTAGTCGAAAGTTTAGCGAAATTAGCATTGAGATTTCTTATGTCCTTTAAAAAGCTCTTGCAGGGCCTCATCTCACGATTTTTCTGGTTTTTAATTCACTTGAAGAAAAATTGACTGCTCTTTAGTTTATTTGAGTTTCTTCAGTTTTTGTGCTGCCTTTTCAAGCTCCTTTTCTTCATATTCTCAGGGATGAATTTCTGGAGACGAAACAAGTAATTTTTGTTCATCATTTCACTCGCGGAGCAAAGCGGAGATATCGTATGTCGTGGAAATAAATACGGTGGTGGAATGTTTCTCGCCCGGCGAAAGTACATAGTGTACAAAAGAGTACGATTCGATTTATTAAATGATAAGGCTTGTTCTCGAGCAAGCAATGAAGGTATTCGTAATGAAATGTAAATTGCACATTCAAATCGAGATCAGTGGAACACAGTTGGGAAGTTCAGGATCATTTTCTGGCGATTTTATTGCGTCGAAAGTGCATTTAGAGTGTTTGTCTCGATCAACTTTGTTGCTTCACTCTGCGACCGCCTGTGTTACGTACGCTCGCTATCGTGTGCATCATACGCTATTGTTCATAAATTCTCTTCACTGCAAACATTACTCAACGAAGCCAGGGCATGAATTAACTGCTTTACAGCATCATTGTTGCTTGCTCACTTTAATTGATAGAGATCCATTTCCATCTTCTTACATGGAGACCACTTGTCTCCCTCTTTCTTTGTCTCTTTAATGGGTGGTACTCTTTGTCTCTGCCTCCTCATAGAGTAATGCGTACTAGGTTGGTTTCTATTGGAGCCTTATGTTACTTCAGTATCTCTGTTATGTCTTCTTCTATTTGACCGAAGAAAGGATTTGAGTTCATTTGGGCGAGTACTGAATTGAACAGCGTCTTCTCGGAGCGTTAGCTCCGATTCGGTCTAATCGGTGATTCGGCACGGTTTGGTTATGCATATCAAGAACCATACCCAGTGATTTATAGGTGGTCGAATTTTGCCGCAACATTCATCAGATCAGAAACTGCAAATACGTAGGATGAGTCAATATCCCTGAGCTGTCCAAGTCAGAGAACTGAACATGAAATTATCTAACTTCTTAGTTTGGTCGTGCACAATACTATTTACAGTCGAGCCATGTACAAAAGAAAAGCACTGTAAACACTGGGTCCATAATACTATTTACAGTTGAGCCATGCGCAAAAGAAAAGCTCTATGTACAAAAAGAAAAGCAATGTAAACACTGGGTTCAGTAGCCTATCAGCAATCGAGAAGATGCTACAGATTATTATCTTACTAATAACTACTAGATCCACGCAGAATCGCACATTGGCGATCATAGTTGACAAAAGGAAAGTAGAAATCTTTGCAATATGAAATGCACTTTCATTGCTATTTAGCCTCATGATTGTCCGACCCTTGATCTTTGTAATCAGCCAGATCGTCCTGCAAAAGGATGAAGCAAATTGCACTTCTTGATCAACTTATACAGAAACAGAAAGGAAAAACAAAAGAAGAGGGAAAAGGAGAAAGAAAAGGAAAGGAGAAAATGCGTGTGCCGGGAGGGGTTTTGAAATGAACTTATTTTGGATATGGAAAGGTTTCAGAGTTTGTAAGCAGCCTGAAAGTAGTAAGAAGTTTGACGAAGGGTCGAAGTAAGAAAAACTGTGTACCCAATATTTGTCCACACTGAAGAAACAACCCATGTTATATTTTATACACGGTAGGGAAGAAACGTTTGGACCTTTTCTCGATAGGAAAACTACGATATTAAAATTTCCAAAGAAAAAGGCAACTATTACTTCCCCCAGCGGATGATATTCGTTCATTGCAAACATTTCAAATAATTTGCCTATAACTGATTCCTGGACATGATACTGCTTTTTTTTTTTTTTTCTTTGGAAATAATCTAGTTTTTCATAGTATAGCGGGTTACCTTTGCTTGTTTGTACTTTTCAAGCATCCGCCTGTATTGCTGCCGTGCCTTAGGAGATTTTACCATAGAGAGAACCCTCGAGATGGCTTTATCATGACTTGCATCCACTTTCTGTTTCCGAAAAGCCTTGAGAATATCGTCTTCATCCTCCTTATCCATTGGTTCCGGTTGTCCATGAAACACTCGAAAGCCGACTCCTCTACGGAGCCACCTTAGTACGACCTTTTCTAATATACTAACCGTCGACAGAAACTCCTTGTGCTTCCTTCTTGCTTGACGACCTCTTATGTGAGCCTTCCAATGTCAATAGGGAAAGAAAAGGATTTTATGATTAATAATTTAACCCTTTTGCACGAAAAATAAATGAAATTACTGATAGCTTGTTCTGAATATTAGTTCCCTTTCCTAAGTATGATTCTGTGTTTGGCTTTAGATATTATTAATTCTTAATGATTCCACATGTTCAGAATATTAGATTCCACAACAAGCTGATTTATTGTATCCTGAAAAAGACTACTCTGCTTAGAAGTTAATACCAAATTACATGGAAATAAAACACTACCGTTTGTAATGATTTCAAGACTTACAGAAAATGTTGAGGCTAATGATTCTCCAGTTTCATACACAGTGCTGCAATGGTATTGTTAAATAATAAAGCATTTTGAATTGTTGTAGATCAATTAACAATCTCCTCTCTCACACTATTTTCATGGTCGCTAAATCATAAAAGAATCTGAGCAAGAAGCTTCTTACCTGTATCTTCACCACTTGTTTACGTATAGTTCGGAATTCTTCTCGCCGTTTCCAACACCTGTAGTTCTTCTGAATAGAAAGAGCAGCTTTCTCAAATTTAGGATCTCCATGATACGCCCTGAATGACTTTGTTGCATGCGAAATTTCATGTATATCTTCGAGAGAAGTCCCAAATTCATCTCTACTTAGAGAAGCACGTCGTAGCTTATTCTTAAAAGAATATGTTCGGAAAGCAGCTTGAATTCGAGCTGCAGCTTGAGTTGCATTCCTAACTGCTTCTAGGGAGTCTTTAAGTGAAAGCTGATCCTCGGAGCCACCATACAAATGAGCACTTCTCTGGGATATTGTATCTACAGCTATATCTGAACATTTAGAGATCTCACTCTCTCTTGTTGCGAGAGTATATAAATGGCTTGTTAATTCGGCTTCTGAGAGATACCCAGCGAGCCCTTTGTGACCATTGGAAGAAGCTATTGAAGCTGGAGTCTTTCCGAGAGGGTCTTGTGACGTAGAATGTGAAACTGCTCCGGCTGAAGCACCAGCTGCAAGAAGAGTGGCAACCATGTTTTCCCTGAAACAGCATCATCATTATGAGAAATATGAAAAAAATGTATCTGAAATTATTAAAACTTGTATAAGCGTATTGGTTACTCCTTGAACTTTGCCTTAGGAAACACCTCAAACTAATAATTATTGAAATCTATCCCCTTGACTTCATGTAAGAGGGCAATCGGCCCTCTTGTTTGAACAACTTTAGTTTCCTAATGGTTTCTCATCGCGCCTATTAATCTACTGTTTCTGGTGAGAATGAAGGAGAAAGCCTCAAATTAAGAGTGCATTACTGCATCAACCCCTGATAAAGCCCGTATTACTTAACGTTGTTAATAGTGCTATTATTTTGTTTCAGTTGAATGCATGGCAAACACACGACAAAAAACCATCAGGAAACTAGCATTATTCAGATGAAGGGTTCATCGCACAATTACATGATTTGAGGGTCTATTTGCAAAGCATGAAACTTCAAGGAAGCGTTAATCTCATAAAAAAATAAGCATCTATATCCCTAATTTATTTGAGGGATACTAATATTTCATAGAGTTAAAGAGGAAAGATAAATCATAACAAAGCATGAACTTTCTGAAATTTTACACTTCCACTTACCTCCCAAAACATGCAGCCCAATGAAGAGCTGTCCATCCAAGTGTGTCACGATAGTTTATGCTCACACCAGAATTAAGAATCGGTTCCAAGGCCCACTCATATCCCAACCCAGAAATCATGTGTATAATGCACTGATCTTGCTTGGACAGCAAACAAATTCCTTCACTATTTTCCTTAATCTTTTTCGATCGTAGCCATTGCTCAAACTTGTCCTTTAGTAGCTCTTGAACAATTGAATCCATTGTATTTTCCGAAGTCGACTGATCTTCTATATCAGTCAAATTTCTCACAGGATCAAATTCAGAGTTGTTATCATGTCTAGAAGTAAGTGCACCAATGTTTTGACCAAAAAGGAGCTTCACCAATTTGAGAATCAGCAGCTGTTCCTCTCTACTTTTGACTTCTGCTTCTTGAGAGAAAGTGCTGCTCGAACTATACATACCTGGCTTTCCGAGGAATTCGAGCTCCCATTCTTCACTACACTGCTCTCCATTGCCATTTGTAATAAATAAATTCACCTTTCCAATAATATGTTGTGGAGGGTGGCAGCGGATGACGCCTTGTTGAATAATTTCCAGAGGAACTTCAACGTTACCAAATGATACCGCCCATTTAGATTCAGGGGGATTCCATAGGAAGTCTCCTATAATAATAACCTGCATTTCATAATGTGGTTCTTTAATATTAATATTCAAGGCAACTTTAACTAGATGAGCAAAAATTCGCAAAATAGTTGTCGAGAAAAACAGAGATCTTGTGAATCATGTTAAACTGTCGAACTTTGCATCTGGTGCATCTCAGAAATCATAATACTGGTGAAGTTAACAACACTTCAAAAGAAAGCAAGAGCCAGTAAAATAGCATAATACACTATTAAAACATTTTTAAGTTTATAAAATCAACTACCTTTGTTCTTTCAGAAGAAAATACGCATTCTGGAGAAACCTCACGAATGTGAAAGCATTGCTTTTGTGGCATTCCATAACTAGAATCTGTTCTTAAGGTACTTTCCAATTGATTCGGCTCCATCCACATACCTGGGAAGGATAGAAGATTAAAGTGTTAAGAAGACTTTGTTGATTTTTACTCCATTTTTCTCACAAAGAAACTTATTATGTATTTAGGCCTCAATATGGTATTGTTGTCTTTTGTTTCCACAGACAAAAACTCGTAGGTGGATGGACTTCCCTGTTCTTGTTATTGTTCAAAATAGAGCCGGATGATGAAAGTCATCTTTCGTTAAAAATATATATATATACATATAAATATACATGTATATATATGTATATGTATACATATATGTATGTATGTCCAGCTGAGGTGCTTTTAGAAGCACCATGGTGTTGGTGCTGTGGCGTTTTTGGCCATTGCTCTAGGATCATGCACAATGCTGGGCCCCACAAGTAACCACCATTGTTGATTTTTTATTCAATGGCCAAAAGGGTAGATTCAAAGGCTAAAAAGTTATAAGCAACGAGAGGTTGGTGCTTTTAGAAGCATCCTGGCTCAGTTCTATGTAAATGTGTGCGTGTGTGTGTGTGTGTGTGTGAGCCAAACAAGTGACTACAAGTTCTTGCTGTCTGTTGCCAAATATACTCTGTAGGTGCAAAGATTGCAAGCACTCCACCATCCACCATCCACCTGCATATTCTTGCATAGATTTTGTGTTTAAAGAAACAAAAAAAAAATGACGGCAATGATACCAAAGAAGGCCTTATATAAGTGTTTTCTAAAGCAGAAGCAAAATAAATAGCACCAAAAAGGAATAGTAAGCTTAATAGCATATTTGTATTTTAATCGAGTTACAAGTTCATACACTAAGCAAGGATAATTGTTACCTGGGATACCCTAATTGTAAGAAATGTAAGGTGAAAAGATTCATGAATTTTGCTTGGAAAAGAACTCAACCCACCTGAATCAATATCAATGATAGCTTCCTCAGCATGACCGTTCTTTTTGTGTCTCATTTCATTGAACCTATCTTTAAAGGTTTCTTCCAATGATTCCTTTGTTTCAAAATCAGAAAGCCCTAGATCTTGTTGGTTCTTGTTTTCAATGTCATATGAAGGCATTTGACCAACAAAGTCTTCATAATCATTAATCTCATTATCCGAACTCCATGGAAGACAAAAATTTTGAATTGATTCATCGACTTCCGGCAGAAATGGTTGATCAAAAGTCTCTGGCCAATCAAATGTGTTTGAGTGACTTATCTCAACATTTTCCATGATTAAATGAGAATTAACTTCTTCCACAGTTCCATTACTGCCTGAATTTTGACGTAGTTCAGTTAATTCACTAGTTCGAGGAGGGAAATTGTGTACTTGAGCTCTACAAGTATCCTGGTTGGAATTTGAAAAAGATTCATTTGAGAGGTTGAAAACCAGTCCCGGAATATTTTCTTCCTGGACAGCAATTAAAAAGTGATGTCAATTGCCATGTACTATTAAATAAAAGAATAAGTGGAATTCACGTTAACATGTTTAAGTTGATAACAATAACAGCAAGAACAGAGCAATTTAGAGATATCCAAAAATATAAAATTCTAAACACAGGTGTATCAATTGATTGAAAATGTCTGAAGAGATGAAAGAATTAGTTATAACACATACACATACGCACAAAAACACAAAAGAGGATATTTAGAGTAAAAAATTTGACTGGGATTGTAGATTTCTAATGCTAGATATGTTGAGAACATGCCATCTTTGGTACATACTAGAAAAACAAAAAAGAATTCATGAATTCTGGCTGTATCTCGCAACTTAAATCCATTGATCACAGATATGTACAGAAGAACTTAGTTCCAAATTTTCAGAAATCTTAGCATGTTATTCATATTAAGAACTATGTAAATCAATATATCCTTATATGATTTGTTTGCATTGCTGAAAGAAGTCATATGTTGTGGATTTTGCCATCAGGGGTACATCAACGAGCCGAGGATTATTCAAGAAGAATTAACTATAAATGCCTAAACAATGATATCAATTATTCTTTCTTTAATACGATAATTCTTCTAACTATGAAGACCAAAAGAACGTAAAGGGAAAACAACGAACCTCAACTTCTCTATAATGGACGAGAACAATGTGACTGTAAGCCCTGCAAAGGAAAAAATTGATTTAACCAATAATATGCTGTATGTTTCTGTACTTGCTACTCATTATATCGGTATAAAAGAAGTGCTAGAACTGAAAAAAAAACAGAAACAAAAACAAAAATGCGAGATTGAATGAAAATGAGATATTTCAAGGAGCAATTAGAGGAGTAGGATATCTCAGTAACATGCTAAGGTTCATACGAGCTGAGTTGTCCAAGGCATAAAAAGGACGATCAAGAAAGGCAAACGCATGACAAAGTTATGCATCTCCATTTTTCTTATTTGTGTCATGAGTATGGAGTCCAAATAGGAGACCCTCGCTTTTACTTGAGCCAGAACAATGAATCCAACTATGCTAAGTAATTATACTTGGGGAATCAATGAAAACACATGATGTAATCAAGCATAATTGCAGAGAGAACATGAAGCAGGAGCCAAATTTGGATGGAAAATGGAGTTCCTTAAGAATAACCAATTTTAACAGCTACATATGCTCATCCCAAATATTAGATTGGATGTATATACTTACGGATCTAGCATCCAGTAGGAGCGCCTCTGAAATGATGAGTTTTCCTCTCCACGAGCATAGTAACAACTCAACGCATCATTATTAGCAATCTGGCAATGATGAACATACAAAAAAGACATTAATCCAGGAGGGTGATATTCACACATAGCCAGAATGATCAAACCAACCCAGCTATAACATGCAACACCAACTTTGAGGTCAACATTTTGCTAATTTATAAATAAATAAAAAATTAAATAATAACAAAATTAAGCATAAAATCTGCCTGTAAAAGTTGGTATTTGCACACATGCCTTTGAAACCATTAAAAAATATGCCAGGAGTGTATATCCGATGCGGTATTTCAAATACGTCAGGTGTACATTAGCAAAGCTGTTTTTGCATATATTTCTCCAGGGACATGTACAGGAACACAAACTTCGCAGGGTTACTTGTGCAATTTTGCATATTTCAAGGGAAATAACACAAAATGCCATTCCAAATATGGTTCCAAATGTGGCTATGTAGCTTGCAATATTTTACAATATTTTCGTGAACGGAATAAGAAAATTATCAACGATAAACAAACCTTAAGGCGCTCATGCGCTTCTGCAAGTGTTTTCCCGTTTCCCTTTCTCCTCCACGAATGGCCATCCATTCGGAAATTACGAAGTACTCTACGGTTGAAAAGGAACAAAGAGCCACCTATAGAAATTCAACTCAGAATATCAAAATGGGAGGAGAAAATTACAGCAATTTTTTTTAAAAGATTAACTACATTGGGTCTCAAGCATAGTGGGCATGTCAATTACTTGATGGCCTGTCGGGGTTCTTCTCCGTGATTTTGAAACTCTCATGATTTTGCAAGATTCTTAGAACTTCTATCGGCTTGAACCACCGTGTTTTCGCTTCTTGGTTCAGCTTATCCGCATCCAAACCTGACAGTCGGGGAAGAGCAAAACGGCGAATATTACTAAAAAATCAAATCATTTGCTCCTTACATGACTATGTTTACACGCACCGATGCTGAGCTATGCGAGATATACCTCTTTTGGCAGCAAAAACAGAGTATAATTCTAGTCAATATGGTTGATGCTAAATTGAAATTTGAACTTACTAAGAGACAAGGGCTAAGAAGGAACTAGTGTCAAAATCGAATACATGGACATAAATCACCAACTTCATCATCACCAAGTACAAAAATGGGACAGCAAAGTTGAATGACCACTACAAATTTATCAGCCAAATTCATATAAATTACTAGAGCTCAGGAATCACCAACAAAGAGATCCCACAATCTAATCAAGTAAAAGTCGAATGCAACAGAGATCATACTAAGCTGACAAGCACAACAATGGGAACCGCGACGTGGGTATGCGAGAATTCGCCAACTAAAACCCTAATTCAGCGTTTAACGAGAAAATTGGGGAAATTTCTCTCATTTCTCTCACCTTGTAGCATCCTTGTCAATCACAAAGGAATCAAAGCTCAATCGAAGCACCACCCAGAGATGAAAACAAGGCCAAAAAGGGGGAGGAGAAGAGATTAAGCTTCGTACCAAACCAAAACCCTGGAGAAATCGAGCAAATCCGAGGATTAAATAAGGAGGCGAGGTAGGGTCGAGTCGAGCAATGGAGTACTAACGCTGATGGAAAGAAGAAGAAGAAGAAGAAGAAGCTCGAAGCGATTGGGAAAGGTACTAAAATGTAAATAAAAATAATAATTTAGGGGGCCAAAAGCAAAATTAAAAGCAAAACGTGGGTGAAAAACAAACAAAACAAAAGGAATGAGTGGAAACCTCGCGAACGGGAAAAGCGACGGGACATACAGCGGCGGCATTAGATGGTCGGAGAAATAATCTTTTCCGTGGACTCGGTGCATGTTATGCCTCATACACCGCCTGGAATTGTTTGCTATACCTAGTGCTTAAAACGTAAATCCAATTCGATAGATATAATCTGTCGCACCATATATATATATATATATATATATATGTAGTACCAGTGTATCGAAAAGTAAAGCATCTGAACAAGATATTAGATCGATTTTTGACTTTTCATGATTAACTAGTGTAGTAATCCGTGCAATGTGACGGATAGATAATTAGATAAAAAATAAAAGAGAGTGACAAAAAAAAAAAGAAAACAGCAATGAAAAGAAGCGATAAATAGGAAAAAAATACATCTTGTCGATGAAGAAAGATAACAGGAGAAAAAAGTGGAAGAGGAATAGTTCGACAATACGTAACCCTGTTCCTGTTCTTTCAAGCCAAAAAAAAAAAAAAAAATGTGGAGCACTTAAATCTCAGAGAAGCTCACATTCAATAATAAATAGTTCGGTTCAAACAAAAAAAGAGAAAAATATATGGAGAACTTGAGATGGTTTGGATGAAGCCACTACCCAATAATTAATAAAGACAAATTATTGCTATGTGGCAAATTTAGAAAAAAAATAATGTATAAATATAGATATATATAGATTGTCATGTGGTAAATTTACAAAGAATAATGTATATATATAGAATAGAAATAGATATAGATAAAAGAAGTGCATGAAAACAAAAAAATATTAAGATTTATATAATTCCGTAATTTCCTACGTTCAGAATAAGTGCTTTTTTTTTTCACTATAGGAAAAGTAAAGATTATAAACTCTCGCCTTGTATTTCCTCTAAAATAAAAAAAAAACCCCTTATTTAATCCTAATTCTGCTGCAAAAAGTTTTTTTTTTTTTTTTGGGATAAACCTTTTCATTCAATACAGCAACAACAGTACTAAAGGGAATTATAGCAAACACCATATTTTTTACCTTAAAAAGTGGGGCAAGCTACATATTTTTTACCTTAAAAAGTGGGGCAAGCGGCATCATACAACTCATCTATTAAAGCTACTCTTCCTCCGTCGTTTCCTAAAATTATATTTCTCGCCCGCCGTTCCTAAAACATTTCTCACCGGTCGTTTCTAAAACAAATGATAAAACATTTAATAGTTGAAACCCAAAGTTCTAAGTTCAAATTATACCCAAAGATGCATCGTGCAACTCATTTATGAAAGCTACTCTTCATCCGTCGTTTCCTAACATTATATTTCTCACCGATCGTTTCTAAAACAAGTGGTAATGATCATGAACTTGGTAGTTGATACCCAAAATTTCAAGTTCGAATTATACTTGATTCACATTTTGAGCTAAATTTATTTCTAAATGAAATAAATAAAACAGATAGTGTACTACCTACCTCTAAAAACAGAACTTTACATTTCTCAGTATATTATTAATATTTCTGGAAGTGGCCACCATCTTCTTCTCAGGCATATATTAATCAAAAGCTAGCCATCAAATTCGGATGAGATGCATAGTGTGTCATTTAATAAGAATGACAACAGGGAAAAAAAAAAAAAGAAAAAAGAAAAAAGAAAAAGAAGAAAAAGAATTGAAGCACAATCTCTTGAGAGGAACAAACAAAGCAGGCTAGTTTAATTCACAGCCATTGTAAAGTTTTGGAAACAAAAAAGAAAAGAAAATTTCATGTGCTAAAATTAAAGAAATTGATTTCTTTATATTTTAAAATCTATATAAGATTATACACACTGCAGACGATCAAAACGAATGTATAATAAAAGAACGAGAAATCTATTGAACTATTTAATAAAGCTGAAGAAAACTAATTATCAAAATAAAAAGTCAAAATATCTGTTTGCAAAAGTGCTAAAGTTTAAAAAGGAGATTGCTATTGATGCATTCAAAAAGGGAGTGTAAATTTTAAACTGGATTAGAAAGGAGCACTACTACTGACATCCAAAAAAATGTATAGATCATGCAATCATTATTTTAAATTTAAGGGATGCAATGGTTCTGGTTTGGTAGAGATTCCATCCTATTTCGTCCAAATGCGGCAGTAAACTCTTTCACAACTGTCTGCATTCATTAAAAATCTTCGATGTTAAAAAAAAATTTCAAATCTATCTGCACTCATTAAAAATGAAACGGAAGGTGGGAGATCCATTTTTTCTTTAAATCTATCAAAAATTAACTTTTGTCCTAACATGCTCGGAATGATATTCCATCATATTTCGTCTAAATGCGACAGTAAGCCATTTCACAACTGTCTGCATTCATTGAAAATTTTCGATGTTAAATTTTTTTTTCAAATCTGTCTGCACTCATTAAAAATGAAACGGAAGGTGGGAGATCCCTTTTTTCTTTAAATCTATCAAAAATTCACTTAGAATTCACTTTTGTCCTAACATGCAGGGAATGAAAAAGCAAGTAAAAAACAAAAAATAGTATAAATTTCAACTTGTTTCGAATTCATTCCTGTTGGAATAGTAATCCAAATTGAATTTAAAATTTAGTTAAAAATAAAGTACATCTAAATTATACATTGATATTTAAAAGTTTATGTAATTATTCAAATTAGAAATTGAATTTATCATCCGCTATAACTTTATAGCTATAGATAATTAGGCATGAGTTAATTAATTAGAGGAACAAGCAATAGCAGATATGCTTGCATAAGACCGAGGGTGTCATCTAGACTATAATTAAATATTATTTATTAATAAAGTATTAGTTTAGTTTTCTTCTTCTTCCTTCTTTAATATATCTTTTCTCCATATTATATTGTTTAATTTTAGATTTCAACTTATATAATCAGCATCAGCATAAATACGAGTTTTAATAATTAGTTTCAGCGTAAATTATACTTCTCACGATACCTATCGCTAAAAAGACAAAAAGAAAGGTGGGAAACCCCTCCCGCCCCGAATCCATCAATTTGCATAGCCACACTGGCCTATCCGCTAAATAAGAAAATAAAATGAGAGATGGAGCCCGCTCTCCTTTCCTGGATCCGTCTCGTTTACATCTCTACTATCTCTCTCTATCTCTTTCTCTCAAACTATTCCACTCATTTGGATGGCCTTAATATCCCTCCTAATAAATTAATTCCAAATAAAATGGTCCAAATAGTCAAATAATTACAAGTTCCGCGAGAGGAACATTTGGAAGTCATAGTCTCATTATTATCTTATTATCCTATTTACTAAATATATATATATATATATATATATATATATATATATATATATATATATATATATATATATAATTGAGCTATCTTTTAAAAGTATCAAGTCATTGGTGCTTGTAAGTTTTTAGCCTTTAGATTAATAGATGTGCAGTTAGGATGATGTGGGCCCCCTTGGGTTGAGTGGGTGGTTGGTTGAATAGTATAATCTAATGGATAAAAATGATCAAAGGCGTAGATCTAACGGTAAAAAATTCACAAGCACCAAGTGCTTGGTACTTTTACAAGCACCATAACCAGACTCTCTCTCTCTCTCTCTATATATATATATAGGGTCCGGCTACTATACTATTATGAGTACGATCGCCCGTGTACTCATAAGTTGTTTTCGATGATAGAGCTTCCGAATCGACGATCCATACCGTTAAACGTTATTTACAGTATTTAAAACTTCTAGAAATAAAATTTTATAATTTTTTGACATCATTTACCTTACGATCAAGAGGTCACAAATTTGACAATTTTTAACTAGGTATGAAATACTTGCTAGTTTAACGGTGTAAAAGAATCGAAATTTATTGAATTTTTGATAGAAAATCCTATTCAGTACATAGATAAAGATCAATAACTCCGATCTTGAATTGAAGGATCCAATCATCCTTTTTAGGACGTCGTTCGATTTTGACCGTACATTTTATGCCCGCTTGATGGACTTTATTATGATTTCGAAAATTTACGAAATGTATTTTCTAAAAGTTTCAAATACTGTAGATCATATTTAACGGAGAGGATCATCGATTCGGAAGCTCCATCATCAAAAATAACTTATGAGTAGTAGATCTCCAATACTCATAATAGTATAGTAGCCGTGGCCTATATATATATATAGAATTGAGCTAGAATACTTTTGGAAGTATTCCCCCATGGTCTATTAGGTTTTCATTGGATCTACTCCTTGATTATTAATAGCCATTGGATCAAACACTATTCCACCCACCACCACCTACCACCATCATCTCAAACACTATTCCACCTACCACCATCATCTCAACCTCACATCTCTCCATCCAATGACTAAAAACTCAATAGCACCACCCTAATGGTGCTATTGATAGTATTATATATATATATATATATATATATATATATATATATAGAACTGCTACTATGCTATTAATAGCACCAACTCATTGGTGCTACCAAGTTTTTGGCCGTTGGATTGAGAGATGTGCGGTTAGGATGATGTGGGCCCCCTAGGGTTAAGTGGGTAGTTGGTTGAATAGTATGATCTAACGGGTGAAAATCACCAAAAGGATGGATCTAACGGTAGAAAACTTGGTAGCGGAGGCATAGTCTTTATTAATAGATACTTGAATTTCTATATATATATATATATATATATATATATATATATATATATATATATATGAGCAAAACAATCCATTTATTTTTGCCAACCTATCTTTAAAGTGATGTTTCTTAACAAGTGCCGTGGAAAAGTATTTTCGATATAAATTATGAATTTTATAACGACAAATTAAAATAATATCGATAATTTTGGAGAACCATCTATATATAATATTTTTAATTATTGCTGGACACATTTGTAATTGACGTCCCCTTATTTATAATTCGGCATAACTAGAGACAAAAATCCTTCTAATACTCTTAATACTCTTAATCAACATAAAAAAAATGACATGCTTTTTTAAATAATAATTTATGATTTTATATTGATAATTTTGAAAATATCTTTTCTAATATTTTTATTATTTTTGAGGAATATGTATATATATATATATATATAGTTGCTCGAATGATTTGTGTGGGACTAATAATGTCAACTTCATTAATTAATTAGTACTACGAAAGGTTCACTTGAACTACTACTAAACTTAGACTAAAACAAATTGGTGGATGTGGTTTTTCGACACTACGTGCCTATGTTTTAAGCCAATCAAATCTCTTTGTCTAAAAAGACAATTTTAATTGATTGAAGGAATGAATAATAATTGTGGGGCCATTTTTATATTTTATAAATTTTTAAATTGGTGAGTATACAAATCATGTGTTTAATGTCGCTTTAATTATAACATGTAACTTAATTGTGTGTGTACTAATTTCTCAGTTGAAAGAGCAATAAATGAGGTAAAAAGTTCGGAACCTGATAATGTCACCACATTATTATGTCACAATCTAATCAAATTCTCTGCTTCTAAAATTTATCTTTTTCATAATAATTTTTTTTATATTTTTTTTTCTAACAAAAATTAATTAGTTTATTTAAGACATAAATAATAATAAAGAGAACATTTTCTCTATACCCTTCTAAAAAACATCTAATTTCATAAATACCGCTTTTTAAAATCATGTATAATCTCTCAAATTTAAAAAACTTTCAAAAAAAAAACCCTACCATCGTGTGTCCGTTCATATTAAAGTTAGTAATATTTATATTCCAATTTTACCCCTCTTAATTATTCAGTGATCAATTACTGATTCTATTTCATAAATACCCTCTATTATATTTCAAAATTAATTAAATTCTATCTAGACTAAAAATTTAGTAAAATTCAATTGATTTTAGTTTTAAAAAATTATTCATTTCAATTAGATAAATATTTCTATTTGGAATAAATTGTAGTTAAATTAAATTTTATTTTGCTTTATTGTCATAATGAAAAGATAATTTATTTTAGTTAGGTTTACTTCTTTACTACATGGATTGTAAAGTAATATAAATTTTTTATTTGACAACTTAATGTAGAGAAAATTCGTGGCTATGAATATATTATAACTAAGAGTAATACATTAGTATAAAATCCGACCTCAAATAAAAAAAAATTAGTTGTATTATGAAAGTTCAAACTAATTCTTGCAATCAACAAACTATGCATGAACCAATAGTTTTAAATAATAAATTGAAAAAAATAAAAGTTTTAGATAATGAAAAAATTTCACAAAGTAAGATAATTATTTCATTAAATTTAACATTTTGACTAATTTTTAGTTGAAACTAACATAAATTCATTTAATAGTTAATTATTAATAGCTAATTAACCTATTAATTGGATTTTTTTTATTTAACTGATTATAATATTTCAAATTTGAATGGATAAAAAAAATTTGAAAAAAAGGGCCGCGTACATTTATATGCTAAGTCACCAGATTAGAGCAAAATGGATAATATTATTCTTTTTTTTCTTTTTTTTTTTTGAGAAAAAGGTAGCATGCTATCTCTTTCATTCATTAAATGGGATGAACTAAATATATAAGGTGGAAGCAGCTAAGGCTTTCTAGAAAAATCGAGAAAAAAAAGAAGAAGAAGTAGAAGAAGAAGGAACAAAAGCAAGTAACTAAGTCTGATGTCAGATGTAGTCGAGAATCACGTAACGTCGATCCAATCCTTCGACAGTGACTCAACACGAATAGTGGCCCGGCTTGCATTGGGAGACATGTCACGAAAGATAGAATTGTTGCGCTCGGTCTAAACAACCCACCAGATCGCCGCCGTTAACCTCTTCGCACTCGACACAGTATTAGGATTACAAGATATCTCATTCCATAGACACAGAACATTCCCAGAATGAACTTCGGTCACCTCTGTCCCTCCCTCACATAATTCTTAACCTTCATTATGTCATGGTATGACTACGATTAAAATAAGTTGAGGGTATTTTTGAAATAAAGTAAATATTTGTAGTGATAATTTTGATATTACAAATTATGTAGGCGTATTTACGATAATTTTAAATGTTTTTCAGGGTGAAAATGAAATTGCCCCAATAATAAAAGAGGGAAAAAAAAAATCACATGACAAGTCGTTGTCTCATCCAAAAGGATGATGTTGGTTTGAAAAGTACAAGCATTTAATTTTAGTGATTCAATTATTCATCGAAGAATCAGTTCGTACGAGGATTAAATGCGTACAAAAATATCGCCGACGGATTAGATGCTGCGGGAAAATCTTCTATTTTAGTTCTTAAGTTTTAACAATAATAAAATAATAAAAGTTTATTAAAATATTTTATGAACCTGTAACAATTTTATGCGTGACACTTTTAAAATTTAAAATAGTTATACATATACATGAGTTGAGCTAGAATACTTTCAAAAGCACAAAGAATGTGTTGCTTTGGAATTTTTAACCATTGGATGGAAAGATGTAAGATTGAGATATTGATGGTAGATGGTGGTAGGTGAAATAGTGTTTGATCCAAGAGGTATTAGTTATTGGGGAATAGATCCAAGGGCTAGAAACTTAGAAGCACTAAGAAGTTGGTGCTTCTAAAAGTATTCTAACTCAATTATATATATATAAAATATATTATGACTAAGCATCTTAGTTCGTTTATAATATTTTGGACAGTGGTTAAGTCAAAATTTAGAGGATGAACGTGTTAGGACTAGAATCAATCTAGAATGCGTGACTTTTTATAAAAGTGGAATGTCGTCGACCACCAGTCAAAAACATGAGGCAAGTCTCTACTGAGTGTTGGTCATATAGCAGGCGGATGAGTCTCGGTTGACTTCGGATTATATAACAAATAAAGCGCGATTGTTCGGCCGACGACTATTGTGGGTGTAATGCGATTCTCTAGTAGGAGATCTTAGGTTGGCTAAGTTTAGAATAGTCCCCAGAAATGTTAGTTCCAGCATCCAATAACTCATAATAAAGTAGTTAATCTTGACAAAGTAAGGCTTAGTTTGGTATTGAGGCCTATCTAACGTTATTAGATAAAATAGAGTTGTAGAAAAAACATATAGGAATATGTGAAACAACCGTTGTATTCTAAAAGCTTAAGCTATTAAAGAACGGTGTTTAAACATTTTTATATTTAACACTCCCCCTCACGTCTGGGCTCGAGACTTTTTTTTTTGGCGGCCCATGACGTGGGAGCTTTTAGAGTACAACGGTCGTTTCACATGGTATCAGAGCAGGAGGTCCTGAGTTCGAGTCACGCCAGCCCCTAGCACATTAATTCCCTCCCATTTAATTCAAGCCCACGTTATGGGCCGACTAAGAAGTCTTGAGCCCAGACGCGAGGGGGAGTGTTAAATATAAAAATGTTTAAACACCGTTCTCTAACAGCTTAAGCTTTTAGAGTACATCGGTTGTTTCACAGAATATGCTTCTACGTTTTCCGGCGGGAACGCAGAAAATATATCATAACCAACTCATCGCGATATGCGGAACGCAATATTATGTACGGAAACAAAAAGGGTATTTTCCCAACGTACTTTCTTACCGCACGTAACGCAGTCTCCCCGCAATACCAAACGAAGTCTAAGTAAAGCCTAAAAATAAAAAACCTAAATTATTATTTATTATTTTTTTATTTTTTTAGTGTGCATGTTTTCGCCCGTCGGCCCGTGGGAGGGATCTGGCCCAAATGATTCTAATCACCTTGACACAAGTACGTCAAGCGGCTGAGCTGATCAGGCCCAAGAAGGCCCAGATTGTAGATTTTGGACCAGCCCTGGCCCATTAACATTGGTAGGCATATAAGGATGTGTAAAGACAGATACCCAACCTCATCCCTATGAAGGGTTTTTTTTTTTTTTTTTTTTTTGGTGCATCATAAACCATGGCCTATAGATCATGGTATACGAAAAAATAAATTTTTTCTTTCAAGTATATAGTAGCTTAGCAAGCAAGCTACTTTTTGAACAATCCAAACCAAAAAAAAAAAAACAACACAGCAAGAATAGTGAGTGGTGGAAGCTTAGTGGGTCCTTTATTACGTTTCCAGATTCCAAACTCCTCTTTTGATTCCCTCTCTTTCACCTTCTCCCTCCCTCTCCGCCATTAGAGAAGGAGGAGGAAGAAGAAGAAGAAGAAGAAGAAGAAGAAGAGGAGGAGGAGGAGAAATGTCTGATTGGGGGCCTGTGTTTGTGGCGGTGGTGTTGTTCGTGCTCTTATCACCGGGGCTTTTGTTCCAGATCCCGGGGAAGGGCCGCGTGGTGGAGTTTGGGACGCTGCAAACGAGTGGGCTCTCCATAATCATACACTCCATCATCTTCTTCGCCCTCGTCGCCATCTTTCTCCTCGCCGTTGGCGTCCACATGTACATCGGATCCTAATAACAATGTTTTCTTTTTCTTCTTTTGAAAGAAAAAAAAAAGGATTTTGGGTGTGATTTCAATGTGGGTTTTTTAGAGTTCGGAGCAAAGTTGTCGCCTTTTTTGTTTCGTTTCTCCCCTCTTGATGGGTATGCGTTGAATTCTCCGTAACTTGTTCTTAAAAATTGCAATGTTGGGAGTGGTTCCCATTATGTGGGTTTTTAATGTTGATGGATGCAGCTGTTTGTGTTCTGTGTGATTGTTTTCTCTGAAGGCTAGTATATGTTTCTGTATGATTTGTGAGACATGGGTTTGATTGTTCAATTATTGTTCTTTTGTTTCTGTTATATAAAGAATTCGAAGGGTTGATGAGTTGCTTAAATGTTGGCCTTATCATTCACAATGTGCCCTAAGTTGAAGGGGAAAAAGAGCTTTTTCTGGATTCCTTGACCAATTGGGCATTCCTTTTTGATTTGCTATTAAAATGATGGCTCTCCCTGTTTTGTTTGTTAACAAATTGAACTAAAAAAATTATGTACATTCATAGAGTATAATTTTCATATTTTACTCTATGGCTCTCCCTGTTTTGTTTGTTAACAAGCGAATTATCATTCTACCCTATTTTTCGTCACACGTAATGTAATTTTTCTGCAAGTCCAAACGCAGTCTACCGCCCCTTTAGTCATCGCGCAAGATTCAATTCTTTTTTCTGATATGAACCTCCGCAGATGTAATCCAGTTTAGTCAATTGACCATATAAATTTTGGGGACATTGTCCAATCTAGTGAATAAACAATAGCCAATTGAGAAATACTCCTCTTAAACCTATCAGATTGGATTAACAAGGTATCATATAATTTTAAGGATGATGAATACATAATACCAATTTCTCCCTAGAAAAACCTTTAATATATATAATGATGATGTTATTAACATTGGCTGATTTTGCAAGTAACAGATAAATTAAATCTGGTTAGTATTTACTATAAATGAATAAGATACGTTCCTTATAATTACCAGTTGACATTGTTCATAATCTTCTAATCAGCAAATAACTGTGCTTGATAACACAACAATCTTGTTACATGTTTGATCAGCAGTAAGTATTCATAACTGCTTACAAGAGCCCACAGTTGTGAATCCAAATGGATGTTATTTGAGGAGGGGAAAAAGAAGAAAAGAAAACAAAAAGAACAGAAAAGTGAAGAAGTTCCCAGTAAATTTCCCTGACAATTAACAAATCAAGTTCTCTTCCTCACATTTTTAAATCATTCAAGCAGCATGAACATGAATACCTATTGCAACAAGTAAAATGGTGAGTATACAAAAGAACAATATGCTATGAACTAGAATTGAGATCCCACTAGTTGCCATGTTCCCAAACTCCACCACCCTCGTCCTCGCGGGAAGCTGGAACAGAAGCCCCGGCGATAGAAGGATGAAGAGGATCACTGCAACGATTATCGGACCCCAATCGGTATCTCTAGGCATTTTGCTTTCGAGTGTTGGAGGTTCTCTCTCGGCTTCGACCTCTTGGCGATTCAACGGGCGAAAGCAAGTATGAGATAATAGGTTTCCCCCTTGTTAAGATGGAGATTATGGGATTTATAGATGAGATTGTTGGTAGTTTGGGGAGGGAAAGGAATGCATGCCATGCTTCAAGGCTAAGAAAGAGGAGAGAAGGGGACAAGGGAGGGAGATAGTAGTGCCAATAGTAGTGTAGCTTTTGAGGTAATGGCAACACTTTGCTGTTTTACATTTTGCTTTTTACATTTTGTTGGGCTAGCTTTTAGAGGAATTTGGTGCCTTTCACATCGTGAGAAGGCACGCAAGAGATCTTTAAAAGGTGAGGAAGAAGCTTTAGCTAGATGTTTGTAGAGCTTAGATTAAGTGCACAGTTGGGTAGGACATGGAATCCTCTCTCTAGACTATTCCACACATACCTTAAACATACACACATCACTCACAATAGAATTGTGTTAAGGAATTAAAGGCACATTTGGTTCAAAAAAGGAATTGAGATCGGAACATAAATGCAAATAGATCGGAAAAAAGAAAAACGGAACCGATGAAAACCCCTAATTTGGTATGGCAGAGAAAGAAGCTTTGATAGCCTTCATGTGTTACTACGTATTAATGGCCAAACACACCAACAAGAGTCTATTTGATATAGCTCTGCACTGGGATTCCTCACCACCGCTCGTGCTCCTAGATTCGCATAACGGACCCGGACCATACTTACAAACGCGTAGCAGAATAGGTATGTAATACAATACTTAAACGATAATGTTATCACTTGAGATAATACAATAATATGATGTTACTGTTATTAAGGGATTCACTGAATCTAATCACTGCTTAATATTCATTGACAGGTTTGACCAAATAAAATAAATCTAGTATGTCCATAATAAAAGTAGTACACGAACCACAAACCCAACATATAAAAATGGGCTTGGGTCATGAAAAATACAAATCCGGTCTCATCCGGCCTGAGATATTGAACCACACTTCTGTTTTTTTTTTTGAGCATTTTAGACCAGGTGATTGAATTTTAAAACTTCTGATTCTACTCTATAGTTACCTAACATTGAGTATTTGTAATCTTTTTCATGGAATATCCTGTCAAATAACAAAATAGTCCATTAGATTATGAAATAACTTGTAAAAACCGTTACGTATATTGTAACATTATAAATTAGAATTAAAATTTCTGAAGTTCAGGTATTTGCAATTCTGATGATATTATAAATTTAGATGATTAAATCAAAGCTTTTAAAGTACAGTGAAAAAAGCTTTTCTATAGGTTTAAATCCCATCAGAATTCCTCCTATTTTAAACTCAAACTACAACATTAAACGTTAATCATGTGTCGAACCTTAACATGTAGCACCTTCTTATTGCCAAGTAAAAAATAAGAATACGTCAGTTATACTAGGTTAAGAAATCAGGTAAGTTTAGTTCCATTTCTGGAATAACATCCAAGATAGAAATGCAGGTAAGGAAATAAGAAACAATATAAGAACAAGAACATCATATATATTTACTTTAATATCAAATTGATCCTTTTAGCAAGTAAGTTGCATCTCTTCACATAAAGTGTAGATCAGAAGAGGAGGCACGTGAAAACAGTATATGACCGATATTAAGTACAACATATTAATCCAAATAAAAGAAAAAAGCAGTTGGGGGTTTAAAGAAGTTGTAAACCTGTTTTAATTAAAGCGAACTCGGGGCAAGTTAATAAGTCCAGCCGCTGTGAGCCTCGATTTGAACCTACTTTGTCGGCAAATACCATTTCACATCTAACTAGTTGGAAGTTTGGAAAAGAGAGGACCTGCATGAAAAATTTTGAGATAGTCAGGAAAAGCGGACAAAAGAGAAATACGATCAATAACAGTTTTCTTATTGCTTACATGAGCTGATGTTTTAATAATTTGCAACATTAGCATACAACTCACGGTTTCTAAAACAAAATCTTTGAAAAGCGTAATTCATTTAAAAACCAGAAAATTTGGAAACAAGAGATTGGTAATCAAAATTGCAGATAGCATGCTATGACAAAATCCGAACCGGTAGCATGCTATGATAGTAGAATCCAGTCAAAATTGCAGATAGCATGCCATGACAAAACCAATTTATCTAAAGAATGATAGTAGAATCCAGTCACTTCAAAGACTCCTGCACAGTTCAGTTTCGTTTAAACCAAGCGTATTTTGAAAATGAAAGTCTCGAAAAGCTATGTATTCCCTATCAATTCAGATGGAACAAAATCTCCTTCCTGCTCGTTCATAACATTCTCCGTTCTTCTTCTTTCGGAACCTTCTTTATTGAAATTCCACACTAAAAAGATCTACCTTTTATTTTCTCTGCCTCACAGGATGGATGCAAAAATAAAGAGGATCACTGAAATCAATGCTACTTTTACATTAGTACTCTACAAGGTGTATCATTGTAACAAAAATCAAGTATTGGAAAAACTGCCTATACATTTCTGACAATCCCCTATTACCAGTTTCATCAAACTGAAGAATAATCAAAAACCACTTACTAATGGCGATTTTCATAAAATACAGACGTCCAGTTTTATTCGCCTCCGACACTAATAAATCACGCAGATTTCTTCAAACTTGCATCTTTCAAACTCCCAACCACATTAATGAACTTACAAGATAAACCGTCTAACAATAAATCTATTTACGGTCTTCGTGATCACTTTCTTCTCCAGTATAAAAATGTCAAAGAATAGCAAAAAGTCCAAAGCTTGAGTAGGTGCAAAAAGATGAAAACGTCATTAATGGCCCAATAATTCACAGGGTGGGGACAAGCAATTGAGTTTCAACCGGACTAGGACATCTTGTATGCATTTGCGCGGATACCCAAGAGTTACTGAATTTCACACACGTGTCCAAAGTTTGAGATTAAGATGTTCCAATTAAGACGTTCCAACTCGCTTGTGCATAAATAAAGTTATAATAAGCGAAATATTTTCGTTTCATGAAAAAGTTAGATATTGGTACGAACGGGGACAGTGAAAGCTAAACATCTTAGTTCACGAAATAAGAGCATGCAACAGCTAGGGAATTTATTTCAAAGATATCATTTGATTGCTTTAAAGCAAAGTAATGAGTTTTCCATCATCTGAACTTCTTTTGCACAAAAAATTCCCGATTTCTCCCACAAAATTTTCAATTTTACCCACAATTCCGCAAATCGTACGACATGGAGAAATCATATGGCCATGTTATCATCAGATATATACTCAAAATAAATGTAAAAAAGTGGGGAAAAGCTCAACAAAATGGGAAAAAAAAAGAAGAAGAGAATTTTGAAGAAATTCAATGATAATTTATCGATAAAATTAAATCCCGTAATCGAACAAGAGAAAATAAGAAAATAATAAAGAGAATCGGATCATGAAAGGAACAGAATCAAATCCAGTGCCATCGAACGACCACGATTAATCGAAATATTGGATGATCTGATAGAAAAAGGAAGGGACAAAGCCCTCACCTGATATCTCCTTCGGTGAGGAGGGGGAATTAGGGCAAATTATCGCCCTCCCCAATCCGGAGAGGCTCGAGACGACGCCGACGAAGTAGAACACCATGACGAGCCCGATCACCCACGGCATGAGGATGAACCCGATCACGAACGTCACCGACCCGCACAGCATCAGAGCCAGCGAGACCCCGAGCAGCAGCGACGCGAACCCCGCGGGCGTCACCCTCGCCGGCGCCACCGCACGCCGCCCCGTCCTCGTCGCCGGAGGATGGGAAGGGGGGCGGAGGATGGCGAGGAGGAGGGCGCATAGCTCGTATATGAGCCGCGATTGCTGGCCCTCGCCTCGCATCGTCTCCACGATCGCGCAAACCCTAGCCCCACCAACCCTAAGAGAGAGAAAGAGAGGCGACTCGTAGAGAGAGAGAGAGAGAGAGAGAGAGAGAGAGAAGAAGAGGTGGGAGAGAGACGGAGCGAGGAGGGTGAGGGGTATTTTGGGAAACCGAAAATTGGGGAGTTAATTGGATCGAGGAGAATGGATAGGGTCGGGAAAAAGCAAAGAGCTCCTATTCCGTGAACCACGCGCACCACGTCATCATCCTTATAATTGGCTGAAATTAAGAGATTCTCAGATGTCTTTACCAGGCTTACTCGATGACGTGGCATACCTGGTTCATGAAATATTTTCTGGTTAGTAATTGGAGAATGAGAGGGAGAAATGGATAGAGATTCTGATTTTTTATTGACCTCATTATTATTATTTTTTATAAAAATCGGTAAAAAATGGATAGAGATCCCCATTGGCGGTTTACATGCTTTTACTTTTATAACCGCATATAAATTGTTGAGGAGGTTTACGCACACTTTTTTTAACTTTTATTTTGAAAAGTAAAACAAAGGAGATGGAAATACAAGAGTAGCGTGGAAGCAACTATAATAGAAATATATACTAATTTAATTAATTAATTAATATCCTACTTGAATAATACGAACTTTTTTTCCTTTTTTTTTTTTTTTTTTTTTTTTTTTTGGTTTCCTCTCTCTCTCACACACGTCATGCTGAAGAAGCATGATTGAGCTAAGAAGCCTGAATTCTTGTTTTTTGCTCCCCATTTTGGTGGACAAAAATTTTGTGGACACCGTTCCCAAACTAATAGTTTTGGACGGTTCCGATAAGTGCCCGTGGCCCATCCAACAGCCACTCATGAAAGAGAAAAAAAACAAAAGAATGTCATCCATCCGCACCTTCCTCAAACTATTAGTTTGGAAACAATGCCCACAAATTTTTTGTCCCATTTTGGGATGCACGCGGAAGAATAGAAACTCGTAACTTTAATGCAGCAATTCAGATAACGACAACAAGCGCAAAAGCAATGATTTCAAAACAGACATAGTCTAATTTTAATAAGCTTTTTGTTGTGGCAGGAATGCGGATGTAAAAAGGTTGGGGTAGGGCCTGGTTGAGGACAGTCGAGACCGAGCCCGACAATTCAACGAGCACTTCGGATCCGGACCGTGTCGGAATTAGGCGGATTTGGGCCGGCCCAAGCACAACAACACGAAAGGACCAGTTCATTACTTATAAGCTGGTTTAGTGTCCCATGCACCCAAGCCCAGCCCATGAGGTCCGGTCCAAATTAAAATATAGAATATATAAAAATAAATAATATAGAATAATATAAAAATAAATATTTTATTATTAAATTAAATTAAATAATATAGAATATTAATAATAATAAAGAACGTGTAATTAGATGGATTATCCATTTATTACAATAAAAAAAAATATAAAGACCATTTCGCAATACTAGAAAAGTAGAGGGTTAAATATAAAAATATTTAAACAATCTTTTCTATTAGCTTAACCTTTTTAGAATATAATGGTTATTTTATTTTATATGGAGGTTCTGAGATCGAGTCGTACCAGACTCCTAGTATTACTAATTAATTAGTCATGCCAAACTCCTAGCATTGTTAATTAATTTTCTATTGTTTAATTCAACTTAACGTCATGGGCATAGAAAACTCTCAAGTCTCTAGACATGAGAAAGGGGTAAAAATGAAAAAAAAAATTAAGAGTACATTGGATATTTCACATTATGCAATGGAACCACTCAATATAATAATAAATAGTAAGTATAGAGCGGTATTACATAAACTTGGCAATCTCGATCCATACCCGCGGGTGTCCACGAGTTACCTGCAAATTTATGAGTATGGGCACCAATTTTTTCAATCCAAAAAATTACTGATAAAACGGATGGATACTTATTAAGCTGTGGGCATTTGGAGTAAACCGTGGGTACCCGCACATATATTTTTTAATTATAAAATATATTTTCTTAATTGAAATATATATATTTTTATTTATCTATTCTAAAATTTATTATAACCATAATTTCTTATCACGTGTATTTTATATTACAAAAATTTTTGCTTTAAAGCTTTAAATATTTTTATTATATGTTATGATATTTTAAATAATAAATTATGTTATACTTTTAAAACTTATATATATATATATATATATATATATATATATATATATATATATATATATATATATATATATATATATATATATATATATATATATATATATATATATATATATATATATATATATATATGATCCACACCGTTAAACGTTATTTACGATTTAAAACTTCTAGAAATAAAATTTTATAATTTTTCGACATCATTTACCTTGTGATCAAGAGGTCACAAATTTGACAATTTTTAACTAGGTATGGAATACTTGCTAGTTTAACGGTGTAAAAGAATCGAAATTTGTTGAATTTTTGATAGAAAATTTATTCAAGATACGTATAAAGATCAATAACTCCGATCTTGAATTGAAGGATCCGATCATCCTTTTTTAGGACGTCGTTCGATTTTGACCGTTCATTTTATGCCCACTTGATGGACTTTATTATGATTTCGAAAATTTACGAAATTTATTTTCTAGAAGTTTCAAATACTCTAGATCATATTTAACGGAGTGGATCGTCGATTCGGAAGCTCCATCATTGAAAACAACTTATAAGTAGTAGAGGTCCACTACTCATAATAGATAAGAATGCATTACTATATATATATATATATATTTAATAAATATAAGAGAAAAAAAAATTACGAATAATCCGCGACCCCACGCGCCCACCGGCAAGTGGGTATGAATAAAGATATTAGCTATCTAAAAAATTATGAATAAATTTTACTCATGCTCCATCAAGTAATCCGCACGTATAATAATCAGTCCGGAGGTTACTTAACCCGCTCATTTGCCAGGTGTAGTACGGCATTATTTAAACAATAACCTAAAAAAAAAATTAAAAAAAAATCATGAGGCCACGGTTTAAGATGAGTAGATAGAATATATTTCAGTAAAGGAACATATGAACTAGTTTTAACGAACAAAAATGAATTATTTAGCCCAGCTTGAGAAAATAATTTGATTGGTTGGATCACGAGAGAGGACATGACGCAACTCCGCATATCAGACTTTTTCTGGAGCGTGGAGAATTTGGCTAGACCCGGGTTTACCACGTAGTCTGTAAACCAGAGGGAGATTTGCTGTGTGGTTCACGTTTGGTTTGATATGGGAGTATGGGACCCGCTGGAGTTTGGATATTTTTGCCACGTCAGCTTTCCTGATTCGTTATTATCTAATTTTCTAATAATAATAATAATAATAATAATAATGAAAGTTGGTCCTTGGAGGAGGACTGATTGTGACATTTTCGGACTTTGTAGGTACTGAGCTGAGAAATATCCAAAAATTGAGTAACGTCTCGCGCGTGATTGTTTCTCAATAGGTGGGCCCAGAAAAATTCTAAACGCAACGGTATATATACGCGACGGCGTAACAAGTCAATCAAAATATTCTTTTTAAGAATATATGTCACATCATGATTGTAAAAAAATATTTTTATTGTATTTTTATTTAAAAAGAAGAAATATGATTGGCTTGTTATTGATGATGTGGTGTAAGTGTAATAGTGTAGAATACCTCCACGGCCTGACCCTCTTACCAAAAAAAAAAGATAAGAAAAAAATCCTATTGCATGATAATATTTATTTAACATAATAAAAATAACAAACAGGTATGTAAATATATTAGAACTTTCATTTTAAAATTAAGACAAGTATATGGTGGAACTAATATATTATAATTAAGCCAGCGAAACCATCAAATATGATTAACTACATTTCGTATTTTTTAAAATATTGCTCGTTTAGTATTAAGTGATTTCAAGTTATTAATTTTAAAATCACTCCACGAATAAATAAATAATATAAAAAATAATAAGATATGATTCATAAATAGTTTTATAAAATATGATGCATGTACCATATATTATATTTAACGGTATATATATATATATATATATATATATATATATATATATATATATATATATATATAGAGAGAGAGAGAGAGAGAGAGAGAGAGAGTTTAGTGTTCTTTTCTTATGAGTATAGATCTCTTACGTATTAATAAATTTTAGGTCGTTGGATAAAAAAATGTATAGTTAGAATGATAGTAGTCCACAAGGTTGAGGGGGTGGTTGCTTGAATAATATGATATTACGGATAGAAATGATCAAAGATCTAATGATAAAAAATTAATATATATATATATATATATATATATATATATATATATATATATATATATATATATATTCAAAACTATCTACTTTAGCTCTACGTACGGTGTATAAAACAATCCAATAATAATAATAATAAAGCAAACGATCTTTTTACCTATCTAGTCTTTTTACAAAAAAATATTTTCTATCTAATCTTCTTTTGAAAAATATTTCCTATCTAGTCTTATTTTTAAAAATTAAAAAAAAAGAGAAATTAATACCTTAATATATATTAAAGGGATTAAATGAGAGAGATTATCTTTTTCTCTATCCTCTCCCATTTTCAAATTCTCTCTCACTCTCTTTCTCTCTCCTCTCCAATTCCACACCTCTATCTCTATCGACCTCTCTAAGAAAAATTCTACACTATCACACTCGCACTACATTATTAATATATAATAAGTCAATCATATATTTTTTTCAAACAAAAGTATAATACAAATATTTTTTGTAATTATGATGGGATATATATCTTTAAAAATATATTTGATTGGTATATGCCACGTCACCAATATTATACCCATTATATTCTAAAATTTTTCCACCCTATTAGCACCATCTTTTCTCTCCCCACCAATACACACGCATACACGTAAAAAATTTATTTATTAATAATAATAAATAATATTATTACTAAATTATATATTTTTATTATTACTTAATAAAAATATAATAATATTATTTATTATTATTCATAAATATTTTTTTTATTAATATTATAATAAAAAGTTAATTATTATTAAAATACATATTGAAGAGAGAGAGAGAGAGAGAAAAGGATAATCTTCCGCACGTAATCCCTTAATATATATTAAAGATATTAATTTTTTTTTTTCTAATCTTTAAAAATAAATTTAGATAGAAAATATTTTTCAAAAAAGAATTAGATAAAAAATATTTTTTTTTATAAAGAAGCTAGATAGATAAATAGTTCCACCTTATATGTAGTCTTGCAGATACTCACTCTTCTTACCCTCCCAACACGCGCGCGCACTCACTCTCTCTCTCTCTCTCTCTAAACCCGCGTCTCCTCCTCCTCCTTCTCCTCGGCTCTTCCTCCCCCGGCTAATTTGATGTAAGGCTCTCGATTCTTCTCCCATATAGTTTTTGTTTTTTTGTACTTATTATTTTATATATATATATATATATATATATATATATATATATATATATATATATATATATTGTTTGTTTGTTTAGATTTTTCTTTAATAATATCTTAGATTTCTGAGTCGCCCACTTATTATATATTTATTCTTTTTTTTTTTTTAATATTAACAAGTTTTTTCAGTGGGTTTTTTTTTTAAAAAAATAATGATCTAAAATCTTGTTGTTGTTGTTGTTGGGGGTTATCCATGATCTGACACACTTTTTTTTTTTTCTTTTTTCTTTGTTTTTTTCTTCTTTTTTTCACTGTGGTCAGACAGAGCAAAGACCAGTGTGCGGACTTCATCACGAATAATATTTCGAGCGGCGGATTCGCAGTCGGCGGGAAACCCAACACACCCCCGAGGTCTGTCTGTCCGGACTCCACCGAAAAGCAAGATTTCAGTCATTTATATATTCTGCTTTATCGTTTTTTTCTTTCTTTTTCTTTTTTTTTTTATTCCTTTCTTTTTTTGTGCCTCAAAATTTATCAAGATGAGAGGGTGGGGCCCAGTGGGGCCCAGCTGGATGAGGCGGGTGGGCCAATTTTTTTTTTTTCAAGGGCCCAGTGGGGCCCAGCTTGATGGGGAGGGTGGGCCAAATTTTTTTTTTTTTTCATCTAAATTTTTTCTCTCTTGATATAGAAGCGGAGGATTTGAAGCTTTTTTAAAAAAATTCAATTTAATTTTTTTATTATAAAATTTTAAAATATATAATTTTTTACGCATAATTTTGAAATAGTTCTTACTCTATGTATTAAATTTAAATTTAAATTTTATAATATTGATATCTTAGGTATAAATTATATAATAAAAAAACAAAAGAAAGATAGATGGAATTTAAAGTTAATTATTTGTTTTAATAAATTTAGTTGCGAGAATCGTATGATATATTAATTAAATCTATAAAAGTAATCAACGTAATCAAATTTTGAAGTCAAACTATTATTGACTGTCGCACATCTAATATATAAAAAAGCTGGATGGAAAAAATAAAAGTTTGAACGATTGGATAGCTAATTCAAAATCGATCATATATAGTTCAAAAATATTTTATATATTTTATATATTGATTTTAATATCAAACTTTAATATCATATTTATAGTCCGATGAGTAATTAATTTTAAATTTAAAATTTTTTGAAATATCCTAAATGTAATTGGTCGACTTTTAATTTTAATAATTTTGCATTCTAAAATTTAGTCGATAGTTTATTTTCCTCATATGAAATTACAAATTGAACAAAACTGAGCAGCGCTCAACTCGACTTCCTTTGGAATAAAAATAAAATATAAAAAAAGATAAATTATGCTTTTTGGTCTTCAAACTATAAGACGAGTGAAACTTTAGTTTTCGAACTTTCACGTGTTATAATTTCTCATTCAACCTATAATTCATGCAGTACTTTAGTCTTTAAATTTTAATTAGTTATAATTTCTGACTTGAATTATGAAATGTATGATATTTTAATTTTAATTTTATAATTTATTTATTTTTATACTTTTTTTATTGTAGTTTTTTTTTTTTTATTTATATTTATTTTTATTTTTTAATTTTTTTTTTTTTTTTTTTGTGTGTATCTTCCTTTCTTAACTTTATTTATTTATTTATTGAATTCGACCGGCTACAATGCGCGGATAGTTTCACTGGCTATTAATTAATTAATTAATATACGAATCCTCAGTTTTTTGGACAGGTGGCGAAGGAAGAGGGGCTGGAGGGGGGAGCCGGGTGGGGCCGGGGCCGGGGCTGTTGGGCCAGCCTCTTCTTCTTCTCCGTCTTCTTCATATTTTTTTCGACCATTGTCGACTAATTAGGAGTAAAAAAAACCTTAGATTTTTTCTTTTGTAAAATTCAATCTAATTCTCATCTCTTTCGTCATAAAAATGTAAAATTTATAAATTTTTTTACATGATTTTTAAATAGTATAATTTCCTTCTTTATTTTTTTCAACATTGTCCACTAATTAGGAATAAAAAAGTTAGATTTTTTTTTTTAATTCAATCTAATTCTCATCTCTTTCGTCATAAAAATGTAAAATTTATAAATTTTTTTACATGATTTTTAAATAGTATAATTTCCTCCTCCTCTATTTTTTTCAACATTGTCCACTAATTAGGAATAAAAAAGTTAGATTTTTTTTTTTTTTTTTTTTTTTTTTTTTTTTTTTTTTTGTAAAATTCAATCTAATTCTCATCTCTTTTGTCATAAAAATATAAAATTTATAAATTTTTTTACATGATTTTTAAATAGTATAATTTCCTCCTCCTTTATTTTTTTTCAACATTGTCTCCACTAATTAGGAATAAAAAAGTTAGATTTTTCTTTTGTTGTAAAATTCAATCTAATTCTCATCTCTTTCGTCATAAAAATGTAAAATTTATAAATTTTTTATACATGATTTTTAAATAGTATACATTATATGTATTAGTTATAAATTTTAATTTTATAAATATTGATCAGTTAGATATAAATTATACAGTAAGTAATAAAAAGGAGATTGATAGAGTTTAACTTATAATTTATTTTATATTATGAATTAACTTAAAATCATATGAAGTATATTAACTAAATTTGTAAACTAAACGACGAATTTAAATTTTGAAGTTAATGTATTATTTAGTCACTCAAATTTAACATATAGAAAAATTGGATAGTTAATTTAAAATAGTTTATAGTTTTAAAAAGTTCTATATATTTTTATTTTGATTTTCAGATCAAACTTCAATGTCATATTCATAATTTAATAAGCGATTAATTTTATGTTTTAAATTTTTTAGAATATTCAAAATATGGTTGTTCGGCTTTTAATTTTAACAATTAAACATTATAAAATTTATTAGATAATTTAGCATATGGTATAGAGCTTTATCTTCGTTGAAATAGAATTAAAATATAACAAAATAAATTATACATTTGGTTTCGAACTATAATCGCAAAATACCTACTTCGGGAATAGTTTGCCGCCGAAGTAGGTATTATATAAGTATAATCATCTATCAAAATGGATGAATGGTTAGAAATTTAAAAATACAAAAATTACTGTACTCTTAATAGCACAGCAATGCTGCTCTCTCCCTCTCTTTGTACAGAGACAGGAGAGAGAGTTAGACTTCTATATAATATCTATAATTATTTAATTTTTATTCAATTTTAATTTTTTAATAATTTTTAACTTTATCAACTAATATAACTTGAGTTTTTAAATTAATTTATCTTTAGTTTGTTTTTCCAATATTACATGATTGTAATCAAATAAAACTGGTTAAGTTATTAAAATTCACATATAATTTTTCAAAAAATTTTAATCTATATATATTGTATGAAAGGTATATATATTGCAAATACTCCTCTATTCTTTAAAATGTTTTTTCGACGCAATTTAAATTTTATAAAATAAAAACGAGTTTTCGATAAACCGACTATAATTCTTATTAGTATTTTTCTATCAAACTTGATTATAGTAAGTTATATCCTTTTTCTTTTTTTTTTTCTTTTTTTGGTGATGCAACTAGCAATAGTAGATATATATTAAAGGGGCAATTACTTACATACCCCCGAAGAGTTCCCGATTTTTCGATTTACCCCTCTTAGAAGGCTAATATTGAAAATACCCCTCCTACGTTCCAACCTATTTCTAATATACCTTTAGAGTTAAAATCTGTTAAGTAACTCCATTATTTCTGTGAAATTACTATTTTACCCTTTTCAAATATACCCTTCTACTATTACTGTCTTTCTTATTTGCCCTTAAAGTCAAGGGTACAAAAGTATTTCGACTTTTGGTTTTTTTCAATATGCCCCTCTACCGTCACCAACCTTTCTTATTTGCCCTTAAGTTAAGGGCAAAATTGGTATTTTAATTTTTTTTTAACTGTGGTAGATATTTAACTCACGTTTAACCCAGATTAACTTAACAGGAGATAACTGCGGGGGTATTTTGCAATAATGGTGGAACGGTATTTTAATTTTTTTTTAACTGTGGTAGATATTTAACTCACGTTTAACCCAGATTAACTTAACAGGAGATAACTGCGGGGGTATTTTGCAATAACGGTGGAACGTATGAGGGGTATTTTAGAAAGGAAAAAAAAAAGTAGGGATAGATCGGATATTTTCAGACGCACGAGGAATATATAGGCAATTATCCCTATATTAAAATATGTAAATGGAGGCTCTCCTCTGTTCTTGTACGTACGTGTCTTAACTCTTTCCACCGTTCTCTCTCTCTCTCTCTCTCTCTCTCTCTCTCTCTCCACAGTGTATCGTGACAATCATTAGCACACGTACGAGGATAAGGAACAGCAGCTATTGGATATTCTTTCATTTATTATTATTATTATTATTATTTTGAGAGAGAGAGAGAGAGAATAGAGAAGATCACGTATAAACTTGGTCGTGCGTTGCTTATAATACGAATCATGCATGTTCTTTCGAACGTGTAGTTTTCACTGCTTGGGGAATTAATTTTTCCCTGGCCTTGGAATTGAGGTATAAAACATTAGCTGTGTTATTACTTTACTATTATGCATGAAAAATCATCAGGTACGTACACACGCACACACACATGACCTGATCCAAAAACTCCCTGACTCTAATTTTATTTATGTTGTGAATTTATGAGGTTCGGATTTTATAAAATTGGCTTTGAAAATTTTGGATAGCGCAAAAAACTCTAAAATTTGTAGGTTTGTATAGTTTTGTGCTTAATGGACTC
Source organism: Aechmea fasciata (assembly GCA_025177825.1). Lineage (NCBI taxonomy): Eukaryota > Viridiplantae > Streptophyta > Magnoliopsida > Poales > Bromeliaceae > Aechmea > Aechmea fasciata. Next base: position 5,667,477 of record CM045934.1, read on the forward strand.
TTGCGATTAATTTCTAGATTTTAGATACGTACGTTTGGGTCGGGCTATATATCAATCTGCGAGGTATCGATCGATCCAGTTTGGGTCGGGCTATATATCAATCTGCGAGGTATCGATCGATCCATGCGAATTTTGGCGGACCGGACGGTCGAACCGTCGGGGAGTTAAGTCCGGCGGGTCGATCGCCGGCCGTGGTGATTAAGGCTGGCAAATGAGCGAGCCGGCTCGTGTTCGACTGGCGTTCGGCTCGAATTAATTCCAAGCCGAGCTTGAGCCTAAATTTAGGCTCGAAATTAATTTCAAGCCGAGCTTGAGTATTACTAGGCTCGTTCGAATTAGGCTCGAAAAGTTCAAATATATATATATATATATATATATATATATATATATATATATATATATATTCTACAATACCATTAATAGTACCAACCACTTACTGTTAGGTTTTCGGTCATTGGATGATGAGATGTGTAGTTAGGATGATAGTGATTCTCTAGAATTGAGTGGGAGATTAGTTGAATAGTATAATCTAATAGGTGAAAATGGTTAGAGGATTAGATCTAACGGTACAAAATTTGATAGCACTAAGCATTTTGTACTATCGATAATATAGTAGCCAGACTCTCTCTCTCTCTATATATATTCTGGCTACTATACTATTTATACTATTGATAGTACTGAGCATTTTGTGCAATCGAGTTTCTACCGTTAGATTTACCTATATATATAAAGTTCAGCTACTGTACTACCGATAGTACCAAGTATTTGGTATTCTCGAGTTTCTGCCGTTAGATCTACCCCTTTGGCCAATTTCATCCGTTAGATCACGCTATTCAACTAGCCACCCACCGAACCCTAGGGGGCTACTATCATCCTGACCGCCCATCCCTTCATACAAGGGCCGAAAACCTAATAGCAAGCCATTTGCAGTATTAATAGTATAGTAGTCTAAATATATGTATATCTATATATAGGCTAGGGCTACTATACTCTTATAAGTATAGATCTCTTTATACTTATAAATTTTCGGTCGTTGGATGTGCGATTAGGATGATAGTGGTCCCCTATGATTGAAATAGTCAAAAGGATAATCCAACGGTCGAAAATTGATTAGTATAAATGGATCTATACTCAAAAGAATATAGTAGCCGAACTCTCTCTATATATAATTATATATAATATATACTTTAATTATATAAAATAATATATATTATGTATTTTAATTATATCTATATAAAATTTATATTATGTAAAATTCTACTCTAATTGCTCTCTCTCTCTCTTTTTCACTTGCTCGCAGAGCTATTTTCCCTAATTTTTATAATATTATAATATCTTATTTCATACATTCATTTTATATGTTGAACTATTAAATATTTTTTGTATCAAATTTGAGATAATATTTTATAAAACTTAATTATAGATCGCACGATGTTAAGAATTTCAAGCGGCTTGTTTAGGGCTCGAGCTCACTCGACTCGAAATTAGGCTCGCTCGAGCTCGGCTCGAATTAATTTCAAGCCGAGCTTGAGCCTAAATTTAGGCTCGAAATTAATTTCAAGCCAAGCTTGAGCTGAGGTAAGCTCGCTCGAGCTCGGCTCGTTTCCACCCCTAGTGGTGATGCAGCTGCAGCTGCAGCTGCTTCCACCCACATCGTCCTTCCAGTCTTCTCTCTTCTTTTGCCCTCGCTAGCGCCCCAAAGGCGGCGGCGGCGGCACGCCTGCTCCTCCTTCCCTTTCTCTCTATCTATCTTCTTCCTCCTCTGCTTTCCCTCTTTCGCTCCGTTTCTTCTACTTCTCATTCCTCTTTCTCTGCTTCTGCTTCTGCCTCTAGCCCTCTACCACTATTATATATCAGAGAGAGAGGCTAGAATTCTTCTACAAGTAAATGGGACAGTTGACTTACACCTCAGTTTCTCTCGTGACAAATTATCCAAATCGATGATCCTAACCATATAAAAAGTTCAACTCCTTAAGTATTTAAAAGTTCATTTCATTTTTAACAATCCTGGTCGTTGATTTAGATGCCGCATGGCGAAAAAATGATGCGAAAGTAAATAGCCTGTTTACTACCGGAAGTATTTCGTGGCCTTACAGCCTCGAATGAGAGAAAGAGAGACACCGATAAAATACTTGGAGAAATAGGGGGGTTTGATTCTGCATCGTTTCCACGACGGAGAATCTCAATTGATGATTAAGAATATAGACTCATACAGAGAGAGTAACACAACTAGTAAGTCAATCATACAAATTTTAAAATAAAGATCTAAGTTGAGTGTCCCATTTAATGGTGTGTCATTTCGAGTGCAATGACAGGGCAGTTGAATTGATGAGCGACATCATTGAACTTGATCCAAGACATTTTAACTTTCAGAAGTTCACTATTTTCAGACTTCATTTGCCTAGCATTCAAGTGATCTTGAAATTGACTATTTTTGATAAACTAATATTTGGTGAATTTAAGATCATATGGTCACCTAAGCAAATAATATCAAAAAACATAACATTCGAGTATGATGAAGTTCAAAGAGTATAAATCATATTTAATGATATCGCTTGTTGATTTGAATGCCTTTTAGGCGGATACGATACAAGAGTGAGCATCTCATATTACTTCTATAAGTATTCAAGCTTTACTCTTTCTCTCTTTCTGTAAGTATTCTAGGTTTACTCTCTCTCTCTCTATAATGCAAGCAGAACTAGCGGAATCCCAGACACAATTTGTTAGCACAACCTGAAATTACAGCTAGAAATCCAAAATCACATGTTACGCAGCCATCAAATAGAAAACGACATAGCATGACAATATGATCGTACAGAGCATTTTTTTTTTAAAATCAAGTTCTAATTATTTAGGTAATTCTCTAAGCACACCTGACTGACTAGTTTTGTTGAAAAGAAACAGAAACTGCCAACCGCGAATTGCTGCCCTTTCAATAATCGCACTTATCCTGAATTTCGCGGTGGTATGCTCTTCCTTTTCAGCATGCGATACTGCTAGATGATAGTTGTTATTATTGTCTGACCCATTATTTGGTTAGGGGATCACGTCTTAAGGCTATTCTCTTTGTCTCTCCACCGTTGCAGCGTTCTCTCCTCCGTCTCCTCCCTTTGCTGCAATCTGTATTTCAAGAGCAATGACAATTATGAGTGAACTAAACAGAACACCAGGGCCTTCTAACAGATACCAAACAGAGCAATGCACGCACAATCAAGAAAATATTAAGAGTTATATGAGCTCAAACTTATGCTTCTGCCTTTCTCTTCCAGTTTCTCGCTGCTCAAACTTATGCTTCTGCCTTTTTCTTCCAGTTTCTCGCTGCTTCCTCTGGTTAATGAGTAATCTGGATGTAGCGGTGCTCTTCAGAGCTAGTGAGTGTCTGATACTTTGTTTTCTCCTAATTTTTCATTGCTATGAAATGTACCGTCTTTGCCTAAATTGTAGCTCGTTTTCAAGGACGCTGAACTTTAAAATTTTGACTTCACTATTTAATTTTTCACTACCTTTGATTTCAGAGGATTCTAGCAGGTCCTGTTATTAGAATGTAATGGTTTTTGTCATACAAATCTATAGTATAGCATTAGGTTACTAAATATTCAACATTCAAAGGTAAATATGGCTCTATATTCTGAAGAAGAGGCACTTTAATCAAAATATACTATAAGAACAGATGGTAAAAACAAAGACTACTGCGATTTACTTACTGGTAATGTTGTATTAGTTTGATTGAAGAATAAGGAAAAATTAAATACACAGCCCAGTTATAAAATACAGATTGTCCTTTCAAAAGAAGGTCCGGAGTAACAAGCAGTTTGTACTATCTGTCACTAGAGCACAACTTGTTTTGCCAAGGTTCATCTAGTTCAGTTTGTTTTGTTGCTCTTACCAATGCTCTGCATCCATAGTAAAGTATTTTGACTACATGTATAGTCTTATACAGATGCAGGATAGGTGAAGCATTTTGAAACTATCTGAAGTATTTTTTTGCTACAGCACAATTAAAATAAGGAAATTCACTCAATAAAACCTCCGTCAAAATGATACCCTGTATGTCTACACAACTGAATGTACAGTGTTTAAGAATCTACCTCGTTATGAAGCCTGAGTGAACCCACCACTAGTTGTGCCAGCCTTGTAAAATCTTTTGTTATTTTTTGGCTGTAATGTTAAAATTCATTTAGATTGTTTTTATCTTGATTACAAGGTCTTCATCTTTTAACCCTACATTTGTCATAAAGACTGCATATATATATATATATATATATATATATATATATATATATATATATATATATATATATATATATATATATATATATGTATGAGAGAGAGAGAGAGAGAGAGAGAGAGAGAGAGTTGAGCTAGAATGCTATCGATAGCAAACCTAAGACTTTTGCCACCCATTTGTTTTCGATGATGGAGCCCCCAAATTGACGATCGGCACCGTTGAACATGATCTATACTATTTGAAGTATATAGAAATCAAATTTCATACATTTTCGAAATCATAATAAAGTCCATCAAGCAAGCATAAAATGAACGATCAAAATGAATATTCTTAAAAATGATGATAATCGGATCCTTCAATTTCAAGATCAAGAGTATAGATCTTATTTTAAATAGTTTAAAGAATTTTCTAACAAAAATTTAATTGCTTTGGATATCTTTATGCCGTTAAACTAGTAAGCCTAATATCCATACCATTAAAATTACAAATTTTGAAACCCTTTGATCATTAGGCAAATGATATCGAAAAGATTTGAAATTTAATTTCTAAATACTTCAAGTGGTATAGATCATGTTCAACGGTGCCGATCATCGATTTGGAGGCTCCATCATCGAAAACAAATGGGTGGCAAAAGTGCCTGCTATCGATAGCATTCTAGCTCAACTCTCTCTCTCTCTCTCTCTCTCTATATATATATATATATATATATATATATATATATAGTCCTATGGGATACTATCGATAGCACCAAGGATTTGGTGCTTGTAAATTTTTTACCGTTAGATTTAACCCTTTGATTATTTTTACCCGTTAGATTATACTATTCAACCAACCACTCACTTAACCCTAAAGGCCCACATCATCCTAACCGCACATTTCTTAATGCAAGGGCTAAAAACTTAATAGCACGAATGACTTGTTGCTATTAATAGTATTAAAGCATAGCTCTCTCTCTCTATATATATATATATATATATATATATATATATATATATATAGTAGAACTCTTATCATTATTAATAGGATGGGAGGCAACTGTCATATCGAGTTTTTAGCAGTTGGATGAAATTGTAGGGTTAGGGATGATATTAGTCGGTTAGGTTGAATGAAATTAAAACAGGGTATTTGAAACTTCTAGAAAATAAAATTCATAATTTTCAAAATCATAATAAAGTCCATCAAACAAGCATAAAATGAACGATCAAAATCGAACGATGTCTTAAAAATGGATAATCGGATCCTTCAATTTAAGATCGGAATTATTGATCTTTATCTAGGTAATGAATAGAATTTTCTATCAAAAATTCAACCTATTTGGATTCTCTTTGCACCGTTATAGTAAGTATATATATATATATAATTTAAAATTTTGATCAATTTTGTGAGCTTTTGATCATAAGGTAAATGATGTCGAAAAATTATGAAATTTGATTTCTAGAAGTTTCAAATTCTCTATATAACGTTTAACTCTAAACTCGATTCGAAATTAATTAATTAATTTTATTAATAACATTATATATAATATAATTAATTAATTTTATTAATAATACTGTAATAAATATATATATATATAGTGCAATTTAAATCACTATCGATAGCACCAAGGATTTGGTGCTATCGAGCTTTCCACCGTTAGATTTAACCCTTTGATTATTTTTTATATATAATTACTATTCAACCAACCACAAACCTCAGATATATATATATATATATATATATATATATATATATATAGGCTAGGGCTACTATCATATTAATAGGATAGGAGCACTTGTCCTATCAAGTTTTTAACCCTTGGATGAGAAATTGTATGGTTAGGATGATATTAGTCGATTAGAGTTGAATGGTCCCCTAGGGTTGAGTGGTCCCAGGTTATAGTATTTAATCCAATGGTTAGAAATGATGAAAAGAATTGATCCAAAGGCTAAAAAGCGATAGACAAGTGCTCCTATCCTATTAAAAGGATAGTAGCCGATTCTATATATATATATATTAAAGGAGGGTTTGGGGGTGACCATTGGGTGAGACGTGTATCCCGAAACCCTCCTTTACTCTCTCTCTCCCTCTCTCTTTCTCTCTCTCACACTCTCTCTCTCTCTCTCTCTCTCTCTCTCTCTATATATATATATATATATATATATATATATATATATAAAATTTAAAATTTTGATACTTATAAATTTTAAAGTTTTAAATTTTAAATTCTAAGTTTCAATTTAACTTATAATATTTATTTCCAAATTTTAAACTTCGAAATTTAAAATTTTAAATATCTAAACTCTATGAAATTAATTAATTAATTTTATTAATAATTCATTATATATAATATAATTAATTAATTTTATTAATAATACGTGTAATAAATCGTGCATAAAATCGAACCTTATAGATGCAATTTAAATCACATAAAATATCGCTGTATAAAAAACTTACAGCATTTAAATTTCAGGAGTAAAATTTGACAAATATAGTGTATTTGTGTGTATATATAATTAATTTTATTAAACAATTTCTTCTACAATTTTACTTTCCTTCTATTTATTGATTTTTTAAAAATTATTTTGATAGATTTATCTCAAATCCTTTTCATATAAATCTTTATAAAATAAATTATTGTATAAATTTACTTTGCGCATATACCAATTTTAATGACTTTTATTTAAATAGATTTAACTATTAAATGATTTTTATATAACTTTTATTTAATTAATAATTAGACTTATAAAACTATATAAAAATATTAAAAAAAGTAAAATTTATTATATATATATATATATATATATATATATATATATATAAGTTGTGGCTACGTATATATATATAGAGAGAGAGAGAGAGAGAGAGAGAGAGAGAGAGAGAGTAGAGTTGCTGTGCTCTTATGAGCAATGATGCCTCTATGCTCCCAAACCATTTTCGATGATGAGACTTCTGAATCAACAATCGGCTTTCTTAGACTTGATTTAGTGTATTTGAAATATTTGAAAAATAAATTTTACGATTTTCGATATAATTTACCTAATGGCCAAAATGGATCAAAATTTTATCCGAGTTGAATCCGATTTGAATATTTCTACACCTTCTAACTTGGAAACGAAATCTTGAAATTGTTGGTTTTGAACTTTTTTAATCACTAGATAAATGATATCGAAAGCACTCAAAATTTATTTTTAGATACTTCAGCTAGATCAAATCTGAAAGAGCCGATCATTGATTCAGAAGTCCCATCACGAAAACAGCTTAGTAGTATAGCGGCCTCTGTGCTCCTAAGAGCACAACTATAAGTCTATATCCACGGACTTGTGCAAATTTTACTGGAGATTCTTCTGAATGTAGAAACTGCATTATGTATATAAGCTGACACTTTGTTCTTCAAGTACTTAAGGTTCATGTGAGCTTCAACGATATGAAGCAGGACTACTATTAGTTACGAGAAGAAGCAGAACTACTATTAGTTTTGTTACTCAACAGAAAGTATGCAACTTGAAATAGTTTGTACGTTATGCACCTTGAAATAGTTTGTATGTTAAATTTGTAGATTTCCGCTTGTCAATACTTGTGCGCATATGAATGAGCATTTTTGGTTCAGATATTACAAGGGCCATCGTCTCTGTTCTATGAAAGTAAACAAAAAAAAGTTGAAACCACTGAAATTATTCTCATACAATAATAGTAAGTCCTCAAAAACCTATGCATCGAAACTAAGGCTTAACAGAGAATGCAACTCAAAGATTAGAAGGGTGATTAGATTTGTATGCATAGGGCTTACTAAAGCTAAACATGAAATTTATAATTATCTATAAAATAACTAAGACTAAGATATAGCGATCTAAGCCACCATAACAACACGATGATGAGTCTAAACCATTAAAGCTTCTCAATGTCATTGAAATAGGGCCAAATGAGAATCGCATGGCAAGGAAATTAACATAGGTCTACCACCTAATTTGATGCATGTAATTTTTGCAACCATTGGGAAATTCATGTGATTGCAAGAAATAGATAAGACCTTTCTTGATGTTGTCAGTCTCACTGCTTCAATTAATGCTTTCTCCAGCTGACCAAGTTCATTGCTGTCCAGCTGATCAATATTTCCTTCAAAGGCCCTGCAAAAATATTTGCAATATTTGCTTTATATTAGTCGCTAACAAATTAGTATGTGCGCTAGAAAGATGGTAGGAGTTATTATTATTACCACTGGGCAATACTCATTAGCTTGGATTTGATATTTGAACTGGAAGAATCATCGTCTCCACTCTGTTCTTACATCAAATGTTTTCCAGAAAAATGATTAGTAGGGCCCCAAATGACAGTTTGTTGATATTTTTTCAGAAAGAATTGATGACATTGGCAGGCCATGAAAAGAAGTTAATGGCCCCCTATTTTTTTTTATTATCAAAACAATGAACTTACGAATTGGTTTTCACAAATCAAGCCGAGTTCTTTTCCAACAGTGCCTTCAATTTAGTTCCTAGGGAGATTGGTAGTTATTTAAGTTGTATACCAATGTCATTTATGTTGGTGCCAAAAGAAGAGCTTCTTTAAGGAATAGTTCCTAGTGAGTTTGGGAGTTATTTTCAGTTGTATGCCATTATCATTTATGTTGGCGCCAAAAAAGGAGCTTCTTTAAGGAATAATGTTCTGTGATTAGACAGAGTAACTGACAAGCCTATATAGAGAACAAAGATTATATTTTGAGGGAAGCTCCTAATTGTAAGACCTAAAATTGGAAAGACATTACTGATATGAAAACTGAAAGTTGCACAAAAATGCTGACAAATCACAGAATATCACATAAAAATTCTTTTTTGCTTTTTTAAGTATGAACATCGCTTGACCTGTACTTTTATTCCTTCTATACTTTATATAGTAAATATATCAGACTTAATAGATTGGTGTTATAACTGTGGGGAAACTAATGTACTATGGAAAGCGACCCAAACTACTACAAACATTATGTCATTAGTTCTATTAACAAGTACTCTACCTGACTCATACAAAAGGGTAATAGCCTTTACTTGTTTAACAAGATAGTGACTAGTTTGGGCATTTTGTTAGCAGTACAGCAGAATGATAGTACATATCCCTTATTATTTAGTCTGCATTTAATCCAAAACTAATTTGATCAATAAGAGATCATAGGAGTCTTCATATGGCCATTAGGATTTAGGACCTCAAGAAGTATGCTCAACTTCTGACATATCCTTTTTTTTTTTTTTCAATGTAGATGTTTGTTGACGCAGAACTGGCCTGACCCTATGTTGATGAGTTTAAACTGGTTGATTTCATCACCTTTTAAATCAGAGATTAGATCAGTTGATCCTATCTTCTGATTAGTTAAATGAGGATTTTTAGCTATCATTTTATTTGGTTTTAATTGTATTTATTTTCAGGTTTTTATCATTTAGTTAATCTTTAGATAAGACATTTTCACTAGTTATTTAAGAGAAGATCAAATCCAAAGTTCGTTATGTATAGCTAAGGCTAAGGATAGTATTAATAAGTTATTAAACTTCATAGTGCGATGAGGAAGATAATTTCAAAAAGTGCAAAAAATTTAAAAAAAATCTCCATAAATTCAAAAAGGCTTTTGAAAAATTATAACTTCTATTTTGAACCCACCAAAACGTTAGACCCTATTCGTGGGAAAAAAGAAGAAAAAATAAGGGTAAGTGAATTGAAAAAAAAAAATTAAGGAAAAAAAAGGTGAAAAAAAGAGTAAAAAAGAAAGTGTGTTAAAGAAAACAAGACAGCACAAAAACAAATCATGGATGCAAAAAAATATCTTAAAAAAGTTTTTCTTTCTGATTAGCACATACAAGCTTCTTTCAGTACTTGGAAAGTCCTTGCCATTATGCTTTTTCAGATAACTAATTCCCTCTATGGCTCAATCTTTCTTATCGAAGAAGAAGTGACTTCGAGGCCATACAGACTATGCAATTGTGGATATAACATAACCCTTAAACGAAACAAAAAAAGATATGCTAACAAAAGAGATGCTAAAACAGATATGCTAAAATAGAAAATTTTCATAGAACCGGAATAGGGGACATGTATATTATCAAGATAACTTAATAGATAAATGAACAAGAGCAGACCACAACACATCGTATATATTATTAACAGGCCAAATTTATCGAACTTTACCGCTATAGTGTTGAGGTCGAGATCAGCAGTGACATTCCCTTGATTTACTTCTCTTTCTGCTCTCATAAATTGCTGGTAGCGGCCAAATATTTCTTGTATGCTGCATTAGAGAAAATATGATCACTGATCAATTAGTACACTATACTTACATCTATTCAGAAGATCAACTTGATGAACTATCGTGTTGTAACTGTCCGTGATTAGATCAAACAAAACTATGAAAATGTTTTAAGCTCCCAGACTACACCTTTTGCATAGCAAAAGATGCACACTATTTGCTCGCATAGCAGTCATTTACACAATGAAAAAATAGGAAATAACTCAAGTAAAATATAATAACTTCACAACGAAAAGTTGCAATTGAAGTGATATGTATTGTAGACTATTATAACTTTGTAAATGTTGGACTGAACACTAGATGTGCAAATCTAAAATTAAAAGATGATACAGCAAGATCGGCAGAGATTGATGAACAAAATATATCTGTTACTGTTCTTTCTTTTTTCTTTTTTTTGTGCGGGGTAAACTGATTTTACTCCTCTTTTTTTTTTTTTGGTAGGGGGGGGGTTGGGATAAACAATTAATTGTCCAAACTTTTGGTAATCAGACGAAGCTTTAGTGGTAGATCAGATTAGTCACTCTTGAATTACTAGAGTTTGTATTAGGAGTTTGCAAAGAAATATGATGGCCCCAATAGTCCCTACTTTGTTCAATTTTCCCAGTGAATTTCTTTGTTTTCTTAAGGTTTACCTTAAGTATTTTCCAAATGGAAGGTTCCACTGCTTCCCTACTTTTTCTTGTTAGTATATGATCTTTGTAAATACTAGTTCATATACGATATTTTTTTATCCCAACAACATGATCTACAGTGTTAGAACTATCTAGAGATCACAATATATAAATTTTTTACTTTTGTTTACCAGTGAACGAGTAGTTTCAAACTGCGAGGTTGAAAATAAAAATTCCATAAAAAATAAAAGCCTAACATGAACGGTAAATGGAGTACTCATGGGATTCAGTGTTTTTCGTTCTAAACTTCTCTAAAACTTTCCCAATATGTTTTTTGGATCAACTACAATGTTCCTAACTTCTAGCATCTAAGAATCTTCTTAGTTGCTCTCAAATCCTCATCTCAAATTAGAGAAATATATCTTTGGAAGCAAAAAACATATCATCGACATAAATAATAAATAAAATAAAATGTTATCATCAAGCTTCCTAAAATAAACACAATTGTCACACTTATTCCTTGCACAGCTACAACCAATTGTAAATGAGTCAAATCACTTATACCACTACCGTGAAAACTGCTTCAAACATATAATAATTTGTGTATGGTTTATATACAAATATAGTAGATATAATTATAAAGTATATATATCTGAGCTATGTTGATCCGAACGCGAGCTAGCTGACTTTAGTTCATGTTTGGCTCATACCATCTATGACGCCCACTTTCCAGGGGGTCACCCATTCTAGGACTACTCTATTCCTAGCACGCTTAACTCTCTTAACCTCTTGTGCGGCTGTGCCCAACCACCGTTCAAAATGTTATATCCGGATTAAGAGATTTAGTCATATTATATTTTATATATAGTACTACATGTGAGACCTCATGTAGTCTTATATATAAGATATGATAGTGCTAAACCCTTTAACCCGGCTATAGCATTTTAGGCGGTGATTAGGCCTAAAAGATTAAGAAAATTAAGCGTACTAAGGTTAGGGTAGCCCTGGGATGGTGACCCCTGAAAAGTGGGGCGTCATAGTTGGTATTAAAGCCAATTACCAACCGAAAGTGTGAGATGATTCTCAGCTGAGCCAGGATTATACAGTGAGGAGAGCGAGGCTCTTATGCTGTTCATTGTTGTGGGTAGAGCGGGACTCCCCCACAAGGTTGGATAATACTAGCGAGACGAGTCTCACATCGCCCGGTACTTGTTTGAGCTGACAAGAATGCCGGGGTTTAAAGAGGAAAGAATGTGAGACCCTAAGAAGAGAGCAAGGCTCTTATGCTGTTCATTGTTGTGGGTAGAGCGGGACTCCCCCACAAGGTCGGTTAATACTAGCGAGACGAGTCTCACATCGCCCGGTACTTGTTTGAGCCTGACAAGGATGCCGAGGTTTAAAGAGGAAAGAATGTGAGACCCCAAGAGGAGAGCGAGGCTCTTATGCTGTTCATTGTTGTGGGTAGAGCGGGACTCCCCCACAAGGTCGGTTAATACTATCGAGACGAGTCTCACATCGCCCAGTACTTGTTTGAGTCTGACAAAGATACCGGGGTTTAAAGAGGAAAGAATGTGAGACCCCAAGTAGTCATATATATATATATGATATAATAAAGCTAAACTTTTTAACTCGGCTATAGTATTTTAGAGGACGGCTGGGCCTAAGAGGTTAAGAAAGTTAAACGTGCTACAGCTAGAGTAGTCCTAGAATGGATGACCCTCTGGAAAGTGGGGCATCAAGATATTGGGGTGTAAATTTTATCTCGTGTTTGACTCGTTTATGAACCGAGCTATTCGATCTCGAGCTTATTTAGAACCAAACACAAGCTGGTTCACGAACAGCGAGCTGAATTGCTAGTCCTATCTAACAGTCTGCGAAGTATACCATTGTTGTTACAACTTTATCAAACTCAGACAAGCAAAATTCAAAACTATTGTCTATTCCAAGTTGCTTGAATTTTTTTGTTTCGGTCTAATTTTCAATCATAGCCTTTCATTGCTGGAGTTGTTTGGACACATCATCTTTACGATTAGACATAAACATTCAAACTCTTTCAGAATAATCAGTAATTTAAAAATGCCTATACCTAGCACCACCTTTAAATGGAACACATGAAGGCCCTCAAAAATCGCATTGAAATATAATCTAGAGCCCTTTCGCTATGTGAAAAACAATGGTAAATTTTATTTTATTCTACTTGTCAAAAACAATATTCACAAAATTATAATTTTTCTATACTTTGGTCACATAAGAGACTCCCTTACTTCATTCAATCATTTTGCACTCGCTTATGCCACCAACCGTATGTGCCATAACTTTGCAATCTCGAAATAGGATTTGAAAAATGAGGAAAAAGCCGTAAAACAAATGATAGTAGAATTTTGCAATATATATAGATTTGTAGTCATCTCTGCTTTCATCAAAATAAAGGCATATGTGTTAACCATTATAACTCTACTTTTGGTGGTGTAGTTGTACCCATTAGCTTCAAGGAGACCTAAAGAAAAATATTTTTCAAATGCAAAACATGCTAAACATTAGATGAAGTTCCCATCATATCGTCATGTATCTTAATCGCACAATACCCAATCATTATAGTTTTCCGTAGAGAATTATTACCTATCAAAACAACTGCACTTTAATAGATTCATATGTAGAGAACTAATCCCGATTAGGAAACATATGATAGGAACAAAAGCCGAATCCATAATCCTATTGTTTTTAAGCTTTGTTCGTTGTTTTTAGATTTTGTTTCATTGGACACAGGGAGAACAATTTTCAAACTATTAAATCTGCCACAGCACTTGTGACACCCCAATAGTCCCACATCGGATGGGAATGTGGTTGTCATTGGGTTTATATGAGACTTAGACACTAGTAATAATAACTGGGCTTAAGCATTTTGGGCCGGTGGTTGGGCCCAACGAGTTATTGTTGCTAGTGGGCTGGGTCGTTACATTTGGTATCAGAGCCGGTTCACCAGTTGGACATGTGTGGCGAGTCTCGGTTGAGTCAGGGTCTGGATGACGGGCTAGCGAGACGAGTCTCACATTGCCTGGTGATCTTAGGTTGTGTGTGTGATTGGACTGACGAGGACGTCAGAGCCTTAACGGGAGGAGTCTGTGACACCTCAATAGTCCCACATCGGATGTGAATGGGGTTGTCATTAGGTTTATATGAGACTTAGACACTAGTAATAATAACTGGGCTTAAGCATTTTGGGCCGGTGGTTGCGCCCAACGAGTTATTGTTGCTAGTGGGCTGGGTGGTTACAGCACTAATCTCTACATGCTTCTATTTGTTCTGCCCCTATTGTTCTTCACTCTTTTCTTTTTATTTTGAAACATTCAGATTTTATACCCCTTTTTCCTAACAGTAATTACAAAATAAATCCTTCCACTATGATTTTAATTTCGATCTCTACCCACTGGTGCAAAAACCTTTTTATTAGTAACTCCACCTTGCAGCAAGGCTCTCTGCATTACCTTTCCTGACATTATGATTGATTTGTCTATGAATTTATTCTTTGAAAAGTAAAGATGATTTGACATCTTCAATAAATAGGATATTTCTACCGAAGAGGAAAGCTTTTCTGGAGTGTTGATATACAGGAGTCAAGAAAATAACAATAAAAGATCTTTCTCTTTCTTTTCGATTTTTAACATATATCATCTGTAAATTTGTAATAATAGAATTGAACTCATCAATATGAAATTTAATATATATACCTTTCAATATACATAATATAAACAATTGATGCTTTCGATATAAGCTTATTCGTAAGAGATTTTATCATATAAAGATATTTGAGTTTCAATTATAAAGCCGCAATGGTCTTCTCATTACAAACTTCACATAGAAGCTAGCTAGAGAAACATAACTGAATTGTTGCAAAAGCTTTGATAGCCATATCCCCCCGTATGTTCCTCTGTCAAAGTGTTAAACTTCTTTTCTTTCATCGATAACACCTTTTGCAGTTGTTTTTTGCTCCAGAATGGCGCGCATCTTTTCTTGCCACAGAGCAAAACTATTAGAATGATATAACAATACAATTTTCAACAAAACTAACATTAATTTCAATCTAAGACTAGGAATAATTTGGATCTAACTAGAACCCCAATAGGATTAGAAAAATATTCCCAATAAGATCAGGAATAATTCCAAGCTTAACTAGATGGGCTGATCATAATAGCATAGAGTTTGAAAATCTTCCCAATTTTC
Source organism: Aechmea fasciata (assembly GCA_025177825.1). Taxonomy (NCBI): domain Eukaryota; kingdom Viridiplantae; phylum Streptophyta; class Magnoliopsida; order Poales; family Bromeliaceae; genus Aechmea; species Aechmea fasciata. Next base: position 5,682,799 of record CM045934.1, read on the forward strand.
AAGACACATCTAATAATATCTTAATCAAATCATTTCCATTTGCACAATGTGTTTTTAATGATGGAAACAAATGAATTATTTTACAATTACGCTTTCTCGCCATGCTTGGCGATGCATTCTACCCGCAATCGCAAATGAAATACTCCTTTGGTCTTTAAACTAGCGATCATTTTTCACTCCAATCTCTAACCTTTGATGTGTTGTATCGGAGGACTCGGACTTGCAAATTTTTTAAATCCTAGTCCTATTGTCTATTTTCTTCTTTAAAAGGTTGAAATCAATTGGTGTACAAACAATTCACTGCGTAAGCTGTCAGTTACTGGTGAGTGGAAAATCTCTTGCCACAAAAATCTTAAAATGACAAATCACCTACACAAATCTCGACACAATCTGATGTTTATAAACTTACAAGCACTAGAGCGCTCTACTATATATATATATATATATATATATATATATATATATATATATATATATATATATATATATATATATATATATATATAAAAGGTTGAAATCAATTGGTGTACAAACAATTCACTGCGTAAGCTATCAGTTACTGGTGAGTGGAAAATCTCTTGCCACAAAAATCTTAAAATGACAAATCACCTACACAAATCTCGACACAATCCGATGTTTATAAACTTACAAGCACTAGAGCGCTCTACTATATATATATATATATATATATATATATATATATATATATATATATATATATATATATATATATATATATATATATAAAAATAAGTGACCTAGCATTTTAGAAATTCTGTGGCAATAGTATGCCGGTTTTCTATAATTGACAAGCTTTACAGACAAAAAATTGACATAAAATATCCACGCACACGAAATTTTCGTTTTTCTTGATCACATGTGCTGACGACGGATATTAGAGTAGACGGAAACATTTTAAAAATATTTGAGGCCTGCAACGCAACAGACCAGATATTTTTGTCCTGAAAAAATCTTAGCACTGTAGAGGGGTTTATTGCGAAAGAGACTCCTGTCTGGCATTAATTAAAAGAAGAGAAGCTCCTGTTTGTAAGGCCGAATGGGAATATAAAAAGGGCAGGAACTCCTGTTGAAAGGACGAAAGGAGCTTGCAGAGCACGTGATAACACGACATCCATCAAAATCCTCACTAATCCTGGAGGAGGAGACAGGTACTATAATAATAATAATACTATTATTATTATTATTATTATTATATTTTATATTATATAATAAATTTGAAGAATTATACATGTATATATGTGCAGTAATATACATGTATATATGTGCAGTAAAATTTGAGCGCTTTTGGAAGCAAACTAGGTCGATTGCTTGCGTTGTATGTAAATCGATGATTCTAAACTTATTTAAACTATTCTAAATAACTAGGGGTCCCTTTTTTTTCTTTTTTTCTTTTTTTTTTTTTCTGTATCACGTTCTTCGCTAGACGAACGCAACCAGCTTAGGCAATGGAGAAGAGGAACATGCGAGGAGAAACATATTTAACAGCAAATGCATGACAAAGGACAGCAGAGAAGTGTGAGAGCAAACACAACACACACGCATGCAGAGATCACCACAAAAACTAGCCAAATCGGAGCCCTAGTCGACTCCTGTAGAGCAAATCATGTGTATATATATATATATTTTTTTTTTTCGCGACGGAGCACCTGGGGTTTCTAAGAGGGGTGGATCTCGTCGAATCGCAGGACAGGAGGAGAAGGGGAAGGAGCGGCGCGTACCTGGAGGCGCTGGAGTACTCGTAGAGCTTCCCACCGGCGGAGAAGACGATGAGGCCGACCTCGGCGTCGCAGAGCACGGCGAGCTCGAAGGCCTTCTTGAAGAGCCCGCTCCGCCGCTTCGAGAACCGCACATGGCGACTCGCCCTGTCCTCGATCCGCCGCAGCTCCACCTTCCCCCGCCGCGGCATTTCCCCCAAACCCTTACCCTCGCCCTCACCCGAACCCTAGAGATGAGCAGGAGGAAGAAGAGGAGGAGGAGGCGCGAGGAGGGAGAAGAGGATGAGGGTGGAGTCGCCATCGCGAGGTCGCAACTCGCGAGTGGGAGTATCGTGCGGGGGCCCACCCGCTAGATACCTCTCCGGAGTCCGGCCTCCACATAGTACACCAAGCTGCGGTATGTTGTGCTCCGCGGAACACCCTAAGCGTTCCTTAAACGAATTCACGTGGAGACCCCTGAAAGTGACGCGTGTCCCGTAATGACCCGCTTGCTGCGAGAAAAGCCTTATGTATAACTAGCGGTGCTTCGGACTCCATCTCAGTTGTTCGCTCGAATTAAGAGACGGCCGTCTTAAGAAACGAAATGAAAGATTTAATCGAATTTTTCACTGCTTTAATAAACGAGCCGAACACGAGGATCACCGCTTCGTGTTAGGCTCGATAACAAATTTCGAATACATATATTTTATATTTATATAATTTATTTAATTTATATTTTTATATATAAATAAATAATTATATATAATATATATTTTTATTATTTAATTTTTAGTAAAATAAAAATATAAATACGAGATTAATTGTAAATAGACTCATTTGTATATAAAATTTTAACTATTAGATCAAAGTCTAATGAATAAGATTTTATAAATTTATTTTCTTAATATATTTAATCCAATCTTTTTTAATTTATTGTTCGTTGGTCAGCTTGTGAGCCAGCTCATGTTCATTAAACGAGCCGAATGTGAGTCGAATTTTTTGGCTCGATATTTTAATGAGTCAGCTCGAACACGAGCCGAACCTAGCTCACGCTCGTTTACACCCCTATGTATAATACTTACACGGTATAATCAAAAACAAACTCATCATAATCTTTTTATTTAAAAAAATTATTAAAAATATATTTTTATTAATTATGATAGAATTGAAAAATATAAAAAGAATAATATAATTGCTCAGAAAAAAAAAATTGTAGGCTATATATTCACATTTATATGCCTTCGTTTGGTTCGGGATTAAGAGGGTGGAATAACTCCTTAACTTCAAAGTTATTCCAAATACTCAATTTGAGGATTGGGGTTAGCTAATCCAATTTATAAATGAGCTATTTCAGTTCCGAAATAGTCTATTTGGGATGAAATTAGCTAATCCCACCTAATCCCGGCCAAACATTATTTTTTATTTATAATAACTTACTATTCTTTTTATCCTAACTATTCCGACAAAATAATATTTTTCACTATCGTGAAGTAAATCTAACCTCCAACCAAACACAAAAATACTATAATCTTATCTTAATTCTAACATTAACTTTATCTTTAGAATAACTTTTTTTTTCTTTTTTTTTTTAATTCCGAAACAAACGGTAGAATAAACGCCTGTCCCGCAACGAAACGAAGAGCATGGACGTGAGCCGTCCTGCTGTAATCTGTATTCACTACCATATATATTATATGGTGGGGATGTCTGTATTCACTACCATATATATTATATGGTGGGGATGAGAGAATCTTCTGTACGTTTTTTATCGCCTTTTTTTCATTGCCATTCACAATTCTACTCAATCAACGGTTGAGATATGTGGAAAGATATTAACATGACCGACTATCCACCGTGGCTTGAGGCAGTGCCGATGGAGGGTAATATGGTAATTCGATTATTGCGTCCAAATACATAGAATTAGTGTATTGTATTGTGTATTAGTATTTTTATTTTAAATTTTATTATTTTAAATAAATTTAAAATCTGATCAAACAAATAATTAAGATGTGCGCTATGTGAGTATCTGTATATCAAAAGTTAAAAAAGTTTCAAAATTTTAGTTCGTAGGAATCAAATAATCTGGAAAATTAAGGCCGCGTTTAGCTAGAGAATAATTTATATTATTTCCGAAAACATGAAATATTTCGGTATAAACTAGAACAAGTTGTAAATTACATTTGGATGTTATTTGTTTGTTTTTAAAGAATATTCTTGATAGTGTTTGGATGTTTATGTCGGAATAAGATAAGATGCTGGAAGATAAAAATTAAATTAACTAATAAATTTGGCCTTAAATATAATAATAATTAAATATGATTTAATAAATTAAGTATTAAAATAAATTAATTTACAAATTAAGTATATTTGTATATTATTTTGAAAATATTAATTTAGTAGTATTCAATTTTTTTAAAACTAATTTAAAATATAAATATTCCTAACCACATATTTTTTAATCCAAGAACAAAAAACTTATTTAATTTCAGAAATAAAAGCTTACAATTAGATATTTTTGTACCCTAAAGTTTCAGTTGGGCTTTACAGGACTTGGGCCCAATCTTTTTCCCTTCGCTTTTTCGTGCTTAGTTAAGGCCTGCTTAGAAATTCTACCAGGCCCAAAACGAGATTGTGGTGTTTTTTTTTTAGTCTCTAACGCATGTATTTGGATTCGTGTTTAATTGTACCATAAAAAGGTTCTAACGCCGCGAAGTTATGAGGCTTAGTTTGGTATTGAAATGAATCTAACGCTATTAGACAAAATGGCGTTGAGAAAAAGTATATAGAGATGCTTCTGCATTCTCCGATGGGACCGCAAAAAATATATCGTAACCGACTAACCGCAATATGCGAAACATATGAAAACAAACAGGGTATATTTTCATCGTCGTTTCTCACCATACGTAACGCACTTTTCCCGCAATCCCAAACGAAGCATGAATCTGCGTCAAAGTAATTAATACATATTCCTCCAGAATTAACCATGTGTTTATTGTTGGCTTAAATGGGTCAGCAATCTGCCCTGTCGTGGAAGTCCATATTAGACCTAGTCATATTCGAAATGGCGTGAGGCTAAGTGAGTCGAGTATGTTCGAAATGGCATGAGGCTGGTTGAGTCGAGTCACAATCGAGACCTGTGCGCGTTGTATCTATACGCTTTAAGTTAATTAGTTACGTATTTCTAACAGCTTGAGCTTTTGGGATTAATGGCTTGCGCCAACGATCCAATATTTATGTAACTCTGAATTTGCTTAAGCACATGTAAAGATGTACTACTACATGTCTATGCAAGTAAGTCATACTGCCCCTTGAATCATGCATGTCCCATGATTTTCCGCCTAAGCCACTGTATGCTTATTACGACGGTAGGCCTTTAGCCCCCGTTTGGTTCGGGGTTAAGGAAAAAGTGGTTATTCCAGGGATAGGGTTAAGTTTGGAGTTAAGGTGGGGTTAAAGTATTTTTGTGTTTGGTTGGAAGTTGGAGTCAGTCGAGGATAGTGAAAAATAGTGTTTGGTTGAAGTAGGTGGGATAAGAAGGATAGTGGGTTATTATGAATAGAAAAATAGTGTTTGGTTGGGGTTTGGTGGGGTTAGGTGGGGTTATCTAAGCCGGAATAACTTTTTGAGGTAGGGTTTGCTAACCTCACCTATTTTTGGTAGTGTTTGGGGATAAAATAGGGGTTAAGGGGTTATTCCACCCTTTAACCCCCAACCAAACGGGGGCTTAACAATTACATTTTATATACTTGTTATGATATATAAAGATCTTCACAAAAAAGTAAAATAGGCTATTTAATATTTTTAAATTTTGATTTTAGTATCTAATATTTTAGTTTGTTTGATTCGAGTTAATCAACACTGCTACTTTGACTTTAAAATCCCAGTGTATCATATAACTTTGCGCAGTTCTTGCAACTGCAAATTTATTCAAGTAAGAATTAGCTTAAATTTCGAAGTCAATATATCATTGACTGATCGACGTCGAAGTTTTGAAAAATTGTGTAGCCAATTCAGAATGATTCCTAGTTAATTTAGATAAATTCTATGATCTTAGCTATAATGAATAGTAGTTCGAGTTCACTGGCATTGAAGAATATGCTTGGAATAGGAAGGTAATCTTACACTTACACAGTTGAATCTTGGGCTACAACTCCTTATTAGTATTCTTCTCCTGAATGTATATATTTATCAAAAGCTTGCCCAGGATATGAAGGCAACTTAAAATATGAGCAACGAGATGATGAAGAAGACTCCGGAAGGTGACGAATTAATAATGTACGTACACTTAATTTATTTTTCTTAATTTGGCCATCCTAATGCTGCTGAAGTGAAGTTTCCAAGGGGGGAATTAAAGAAAAAGAAAGAGAATTTTGTTTTCTCTCAGAAAAGATACATTCAAGTGGCAAGAATTAACAAGTTAATTAATTTCCCAAATGAGGGAAGATCGATGAATAGAAGAATGTTGATAATGAATTTTTAAAAAAAATATTGGACATATTTCGCTGAACGTACACATGTTTTATTTCGTGTGCCGAAGAAATATTTCAAATAGTGCAGATCATGTATATCCAATGAGGTATCGCTCAGTATCAAAATACAAAGGGTTGGATGTGAGTTACAATATTACAAGAGTTATTGATTACTCCACATGATATATATAACCTTACAACACATCACAAAGAGAGTTGTTCATATAGTCTAATAGCCTTTTGATGCTGAGGTTCATACTACATAAACTTACATATATATATAGTAGCCATAAATTAAGCCACTGCAGTTTTATACTGAGAAATATATAATTAAGCACCAATTAACAGGCTCTAGCAAGTAGAACAAGATGCAGTTTAATTACCTAGGAAAACTAAAAATAAAAAAAGTTTGGCCACACCAAAATACATATAAATATTTGCTTTTTAGTTCTGAAATTGCTTCTTCATTCATACACTTCTTCTTAAAGAGGTGAAGTGCTCAAGTTTTCAAGGTAACCATCCTGGAGGCATGAAGGTTGCCACACTTGTGCCAGGCATCTGATCATGATGGTACCTGGAGTAAACAAGAAAAACAAGAGATATATTAAAGGCATCTTCGCGCAAGAACCATGATCTTTCTTTTGTATTTTGCAACATTAATTGGTGCTTCATTGAAATCGTTTTGCAAATTTTAGATTGGAATATTATATATCCTTGAATTAAGGGGATAATAAGAAGCGTACCCAATATGCAGGGAGGGTTCACACTCCAAGGGGTGGAAGAATCCGTTGCCGTGCGGCTCATGAGGCGACTGTTGGCGGTCGTATCCTCCTCCAAGATGGTTTGCGCCGTGCTCCCACACTTGCAGCTCAACACTGCCCTGGCTGCTCTCTTCCAGCTGCATTAAGGCTCAGTTACCCTTTTTTTTTGGGTACAAAAATATATCTTAATTACAGTTTGTTAAACTGAATTTTTTAACTGGTGTTTTCATGTCATACACTACTTTTTTTCTTCTTTTTTTTTGGCTCATACTCTCCAATAAATTTCAGGTTTTAATGCTAGCTGATTCCATGCACACTTTGTCAACATCTAATTAAATTGAATCCAGTATATATCCTCGATCGCTAGTCACAGCTCCAATCTTCATCTCTGGAATTATAAAAGACGTGACTTTGTGGGTTATTAACTGGTCCTAGGGTTCCTTATTTCTGTATCGCCATATATTGTTACCAGTGCTTTAGATAGTGACCTTATCCTTTTCCTCCCATGCGTTAGCATTAGGGTTCCCAGTGGTTTGGCATCGATTAATACATAGAATCTTGGAATCATCTTAACATGTAAAGAAGAAATTAAGAAAAATATAGAGAAGGACAGTGCGAAGTCTCTCACTCGTTTTCGAAGGCATTTATTTGCTTCACAAAGAACTTGCTCCTGAACATGAGAGTAGAGAAAAATTTACAAGTGAAAACCATAAATAGAATTAATATGGTAATTTAATAAGGTAACGAGGTGTAAGATATGAGCAGACCCTCCTTTGGAGATCGGCAAGCTGATCAAGCATGTATTGCGTCTGCAAGAGTATCGCAATCTCATCAGATCAAAATTTCAAAATAATGCTAATATGCTAAGTACTTTTTTTTTTTGCTTGGCTTCCAGAATGGCCTCTTTAGTACTCGTAAAACCTAGCTACACATGCTAATAAAACATGGTGATGCCAATAGTCATATGTAGCTGAAAATACTACTTATAAGGACACCTCACTAAGTTAATGCTACGTACCCAGTAATTTCAAATATGTATATACCTGCATATATACTTATGTTATCTTCTACTTGAAGAGCCAAGAGAAATACTCTCTAAATCAGGAGTTAATATTCATATTATAGATTAAGTTTTATATATGATGCATAAGCTTAGATCTTCTCTTAGAAATTCATGGGGACAATTGTAGGACAAAGATGTTATTCATAAAGCACTAGATTTGATTTTCGTTTTGGAGCGATAAATAAATCATTATTACCCTTGTTGATCTAATGTGCCTCAATGATGTATCAAGTTGCTTCTCAAGCTGTTCAAGCTCCTTGATGCTAAGTGTTCCCAAATCCTCACCAAGGAGATTCCTATAGTGTCAAAGAATAATAATTCCATTGATAATTTTGATAAGCATTTGTGAAACACACAAAAATTGAGAAGTCACCTTTGATTTCGTTGTAAACTCTCTACATGCGCCTTTAGTTTCATGTACTCTTGGCAGCTACTTTGCATCAGCTGAAGATAGAAAATTTCAAATTATTTTTGTACTATAATAATCACTACAGGGATGCTAAAAGATTAGAGTGCCAAATGTTTAGTAATGTTTGAATCAACCAAAAATTTCAAGTAGAACATCAACTATCATATATAGGAGAGTAGCTGAAAATTTTCATATAACATTCATATAACATTCTAGATAATTCATATAACATTCTAATACAACGTATTATTAATTAGGGGGTGAGCCACACATAAATAAACTAAGTTCAAGGAGAAAAACAAATAAAGTAGGTTCAGGAAGCAATTGTTGTTCATTATTGGGAGTTTTTACGCGACTAAGGAGATTATGGTGTATCAGGACTTGATTATATATAGAACGCTAGATAAATTAATAAGCACTGCACATTGTTCTAAATTGTGTGTAAAATTCAAAAATTTACAACTACAGTTTATATTTATTTTTCACCAAGTAAATAAGTTAAAAAAATTATATAACTATGTTTGGAAATTCTGGTAACAATGATACGAAGATATAGATTGACAACAGCAATACCTAGTAACATGGTTAAAAGATCACGAGAGTCTTACCAGAACTTCTTTTGATTGGGTACTCATTTCTGGTGCACTATAACTGCATTTTTGATATCTTTCGAGTGTTTTCAACATGCTGCAAAGGAAGAGAATAGAAATCTTTTAGATATGCTAGAGAAATTATGAGTTGCGAGAAATGTTAATTATAAAGATGAACATCAATGAACTCAATGCTATCATTAATATAAGGGTACTAAGTAGATGGATATGAATTTTGATTTGATAAAGATAAATTGGTAGAAGCCTTATTGACATTCATATATAATGCTTAAGGGACATTTAGTTTGGTTAGAGTTAAGCAGTAGGCGGGAGTACAGTTTCAAATTTGTGCGAGTACTTCAAACAATTTTTTGGTTCGAATGAATAGAAAGTATAATTTTATGAAGTAATGTTTCAGATTAATAGAAGAACCCTGCTTGTAGTTTTATAACTTTCCCCTCAACATTATATCAAGTCAAGTTCTCAGAACTTTTACTTTTCTACTTTCATTACCGCTAACCGAGCACATCTTGCACATTTATTATACAAAAGTGAAAGCCAAATAGAGAGACCTAAAATCAAAACCAAAACCATTGAACATTGTGATGGTCTTTGCAAATTTTAGAATTAGAAGTCTGATAATATGTTTTAGTAAAACTAACACATGATTTAATGTTCATTTATAACAGTTTGATTTACAAGTATGGGACTTCTAAACTGTAATTTTGAGCAAATATTATATATCTATGCAAATCAACATTGAAGCAGTATCGTCCTGTCAAAAGCATGTGCATTCATAATTTGGAAATCTAAAAGTATTTTGCAGCTTTATTCCCTCCTACCAATCTGCAATGTGGTGATGGAACCCCTGCCAGAGAAGGAAGTGGCATTATTGGTGTAAAAATATATAAACACCGTTCGTTAAAAGCTTAAACTCTTAGAATACAACAGTTGTTTCACATGGTATCAAAGTAGGAGGTCCTGAGTTCGAGTCACGCTGCGCTCTTAGCATATTAATCAAGTTCACGCCATGCATAGGCCGACTAAAAAGTCTCGAGCCCAGACGTAAGGGGGAGTGTTAAATATAAAAATATATAAAATACGATTAAACGCGATTCTCTATAGTGGCACACCGTCTGACGGTAAATGTTTGCGAAGAAACACCAAAAAAAAAAAAAACCTTTTAAAATTTTTGTTTGGCTTTCCAAACTATGAAAGGGAGCCGCGTTTCAATTTCAAACTAGACCTTTGTCTAAGTTATTTGATGTTAGATGCCTCTCTCTCTCTCTCTCTCTCTGTGCGCGCGCGCACTGCACATGTGATGTAAGTAATTAAAGATCCCTGAAGAACATATATAGTCTCGATTCACAGGGAAAGCCAAAGTTTTGAAACTTTTTTACTACTAACAAAGAACTGTCTTGATATATAATTATCTAAAACAATAAAAACGTTCTAGAGTGGTTTTTATTATTTTTGTCTCACATCCCATTGGGAGACAGAAAGGTACAGGTGCAAGCAGTTCCACAAGGCCTAAAAGACAAGAGACAGAGCGAAAGGTCCCAGTGAAGATCATCAGATGAAACGACCTTTTTCACGTACAACAAAGGGTACATAGCAGGAGAGAATCAGTTTACAGTGGTGAAAATCTATTACTAGACAACCCGAAGTTACTAGCCAGGTTGGTACAAAATACATGAAAAGACTATTCCACCGTGATTGGACTTCGCATGAGGGGTTTTAAGGTTACAGTTACTAAAGGACACAATTTTGAAAAGAAAAAAAAAACTATGTCTATAACAAAAAAAAAAAGAAAAAAAAAAGAAAAAGTTGTAATCTTTGCAACCGTCATCCAAAAACTTTAAGATTTACTAACTCCTTTTTCATTTTTGGTTTAAAAAAAAACAGAAATTGATAAAATGTGTAGCAAAATAAAAAGGTGAGCTCTGTATAGAGTAGTTATAGAATTACAAATCATACAGAACTAGGAATTAATGCTCATTCAAAGCTCTTCATGAAACAACCGATCCTAAAGAATCACAATGAGGGGGGAGTGGGAGAGAGAGAGAGCTGGAGCCCTTGCTGTGCAGTGATCACTAAGTGTTTTTTTTTGTTGAGAGATAGATAGCATTCTCATATAAACTCCTACAGCTTCAAGAGGTGGCTCCCACCAAATTCATTGATGTAGCACTTTGTCCCGCATAGCACTTAGCTCTTACACTTCCGGCTGGTATTCGGCTCTGATACCAATTTCAACGACCCGACCCGCTAGCAACAATAACTCGTTGGGCCAAACCATCTGCCCAAAATGCTTAAACCCAGTTATTATTACTAACGTGCAGGTCTCATATAAACTGATCGAAATCAGTATCCATCCGATGTGGGACTATGGGTGTTACATAGCATACTATCTGCTTCGTTTATTTCATTTTAGAAATGAACTTGGCTGAAAATGTGAATCGACTAGGATTCGAACTTAGGACCTCGGGTACCAACTAGTCAACCACCAAGCCCTTTGTCACTTGCGCTATAGAAACGGTTGGTTTCAACTGTGTACTTCTAAATAAATCCTAGTAGGTGTCTTATGCTTGTGTTCAAAGGAATTCGTTTGTGAAGGACTAGTGTTGAATACTACTTGAGCTCTTTGCTGTGTGCTGACTGAGTGTCCACCATGTACTTGTAAATTAACTCCTAGGTATCTTATGCTTGTGCTCAAAGGAATTCGTTTGTGAAGGACTAGTGTTGAATATATACTTTAGTAGGAATTGAATTGACACGACAAATCGGTTGGAATCCAATTCAAACCAAATAACTTAAATTGTTCCAGAACATTTTTTAATTTTATTTGTAAAACTAACGAAAAAAAAACAAAAATAAGAAGTTTAGAAAGGAAAGGTGAGCTAAGCTTCTAGTCAGGTCTTCAAATGTAAATAAAAGTTCTAACTTGAAAATTTTACTTCAACAGTAAGATTTTGTTAAAAGAATTCCTACGGAAGCATTGCTAGTGTTTCTTTAAATAGATTCACACAGATAGCACTTTGACAACAACTCTAGCTAGTCAAGCAGAACCGAATCACCCTTTTGCTCTTAGACTGTTGTTCCAAATTAATGAGATAATAACACTATTTCTTCATTCTGATATTTCACTCTCTCACTGTTTAATCTTTCAAAATTTCGAGATTAAGGAACAAAGAGCAATATATATAACTAAGAAGCAAAAATAATAAGCAAATAAATAGTAGTAAAGAATGGGTAAGAATCTCCCAAAAAGGTGTCTAAGTTGTCCAAGTTATCAAAATTTCTGAAGCTTCCGGTGCTCAAGATTACTTGGCTTCAACTCATTCTTGAGCAATTCAAAGATAGATGTACAAATTTAATTTAAGTAACCAAGGCACGAAAAGATCTGAAAACCGTACAAGCCTAAAACCATGAACAATTGGATAGCAAGGGAGAATTAGATCCTACCATCTTTTATTAGTTATTTTGAGAGCTTCATCGGTGCTAATCTATGAAATTTCAATACAAAAAAGCTTAAGACCTTACCATATAGTAATGGTCCTTCACCAAATCGATGTTATAATGAAGCAAACAATTTACCTCTTTGTGTTTAGAGTCTTGACACAGTAGAGAACTTGTTTTTTAAACAGATCTAATCTTCTCACAGGTTACGGCTTTTCAAATACTATATAATTCACAAATAAGAATAGATTCAAAAAATATTTTGCACTCAAAATTGAACTGCTATTATTATCATCAAATTAACACTGGCACCGACGCTTTAAATTGACTTTTATACCAACTTAACACAACAGAAAGTAGACCTAGGAAATGACTAACATTCACACGCCAAAATAACGAACCTAAAACTCGGAGTTTTACTAAATTTCTAAACTTGTGAAACATGAAGCTAAATATATAAACTTGCATGAAGCTTCTCGATCCACTGAGATTTTACGAGTTCAACCTTTAATTCTTACTAGTACTACTTGAATGAGCATTTCTTTTCCTTTTCTTCTGAATTTAGCTCCAATTTTAAATTAAAAAAACAACTATAAATGAAATCGAATCGACAGATTAAGAGAGTTGGAGATCAACGGCGTAGTACTAATAAATCAGTGATACCTAGGGCTACTGCAGAACTCGTAGAGCTTGCCCCGATTCGAGAAGACGATGAGGGCGACCTCGGCATCGCAGAGCACGGAGAGCTCGTACGCCTTCTTCAGGAGCCCGTTGCGACGCTTCGCGAAGGTCACCTGCCGATTGATCTTGTTCTCTATCCTCTTCAGCTCCACCCTCCCCCTCCCCATCTCCTCCTCCTCGTCTCTCTCTCTCTCTCTATCTCTCTCTCTAAAGAAGAGGTGATTAATGGCGGAGAATGGAGAAAGGGGAAGTGATTATGAAGAAGAAGAAACCCTTCTTCTCTTTTTCTCCCCCACCACACACCCCCACTTTGCCATTTATAGTAACAGGGAAGAACCCTAGAACATCGCATGCTCGCTCTCTCACTCTACCTTCATACTTTTGGCGTCCGCATACAAGTACTTATGCGGATGCGGGGACTGGGGCCGTCGAGATTGAGTCCTACGGTGGATTTCGCCGTCGCAGAGGTTCGCTGCGTGGGGATGGGTGCATGAATGGGGTTACGTGAGGGGCATAGTATGCGGGTCGGGATGGTGATTGGTTGAGAGGCGGAGGGGTGTGTATTTAAATCGGCGGGGGCCCACACCCGCTACGTGTCGGCACGGGAGCAGGGGAGGCCACGATGATTTCCATTGGCGGAGAAATTCTCCTGCATCTGGTGTAGCCTTACATTCCATACACCACACTCAGAAAACCATTAATTAATTATTAATTATCTATCATAAATATAAATAATAATAATAATAAAGAACAGGAGAAAAAGAAAGTTGTTGGAACAGTTTCTAATATAAGGCCGTTCCATCTACTAATTTCACACGGCTTTGAGATTTGCGCCACCGACATGATAGGCGATGGATGATCGAGACAGTCTTTGCGTTGATATAGTCCCTGCAAAATTTGTTTCGAAAAATGATATTCCCACTTCGTCCAAGTCATAAAAACGAGATATTATTTGATTTGCAAAGACGTAGGCGGTGTAAGAAATTTGCTTAGTTTTATCTACATATATTTAAATATTGGTGTTTGAAGCATATACTCATAGACCGGGTGTACGCGAAACTTTTCGTCGTTGGTGCCGTGCGTAGGTACATCATCTATGTGACCGAACCTTGTAATACGCCCGCGCGGACTTTTTGGTATACGTAGGGGGAGTTCCGACAAGAGTGCGGTGCGGATGGTGGCGCATGCGGGAGGATGAGATCCACCGTCCAAAGTAATCGCTTTAATCTCTGCCGTTCATCTACTTATTGGGACGAGGGGTTCTGTGTTCCGTACGTGTCCGCATGAGCTTACGTACGGAGTATAGTCCCCTAAAAGTTGAAGGTTTGTATGACGAGCCAATAGGAATGTTTCTCGTTGACGGATTAAAAAATAATAATAATAATAATAATATATTTACTTCTAATTTTCCTTGAATACTATTAATTGCACGTAAAATTGGATTAATTGCTTGTAAATTGTATGTTCCGTTCAAATGATCCTTTAATTCGGGTGACGATGCATTTTTCCCTCGGTACAAATTTAATCGCGGTAAGACGCTTTGTTTCATACTCAAAATTGTACTTACATTTGAGGGTTTTTTTTTTTTTTTTTTTTTTTTTTTTGAGAAATAGATAGTACGCTTCGTTTATTTTATTTAGAAATAAACTTAACTGAATATGTGAATCAACTAAGATTCAAACTTGAGACTTCAGATATCAATCATCAAATCCTTTCCCACTTGCTCTATAAAAGACCAGTAAAGAAAAAAAAAAAAGAGTTAGGATCCATGTAGTAGTAGTTGCATGATTCTAGTTCCAAATCGGGCCTAGCGAGAGGCCCAACGGTGTGGATTTAATTTGGGCCTATTAAATCATGCCCGAACATGACCCACATAGTGCCAATTTAGAATTTGTAAGTGTTCCTTAAATGCTATAAAATAGTGGTTGGAAGAGAAAAAGTAATTTCTATTATTCGATTTTTGTACCCCTTTCAGATTTTTTCAAATGTAGTTGCAGCTTATGAGGATAATAATATTCTAAGTATATTACATTAATAATAGGCTAGAGGGCAAGTCAATTGGATTCTTGGTCAAGGAAAATGCTTATTAATATTAGACTTGGCCAAGTCTTTGCTGGGGCATTTGGGAGGTTAAGTGGAAGTACCTTTCACTGCACAAAGCACCTTACCTTTTGGCATGTAAAGCTAGGAAGTCGATTGGTTAGACCCGGTCACTCAGATCACAAACAAATGGAATCCACAATACCTAGTCGCATATTGTTTCTCTCTCTCTCTCTCTCTCTCTCTCTCTCTCTCTCTCACACACACACACACACACACAAAAAGAGAAATGAGATCTCTATATATACATAGTTAGATGAATGACCATGCTAAGAGGTGGAGCACTTATAATTTACATACCATGGGATGGTAAATATAAAGTTGGATGGCAACCTAGAAGGCTAGAACTCTATTGATCAATGGAAAATTTTGTGCTGACATGATCCGCTATATCAGTCTAGGACTACAAATATATGAAATCGCCGTCGACCATATCGCTATTTTCGATCGCTATACGTTTCAATCAAAATAACTTTACAATGTAGATAGAGTACTCTAGATGAATGGTAGGACAGATCAACTATGCGGTTCACGACTGATGTGATCGAAGGACCAGGCCGTTTAGGCAATAATATGTCCTCTTTCGGAAAAGAATAGACTACAGTTATACTGGGGACCAATATATAGACGCAAAAACTAAAGAGGACCACCCCTTTATTCCAACAGAGTGAGAAGGACATTCACCTCATCATTTCGTCCTTCCATTAACAGATACTAATGAGCATTGTTTTGGATGATTATTTCTAAGGTAGTGCATGTATACATACATACATGATACATATATATATATATAGAATTATGTTGAAATATCTTTCAATCCAACGGCCAGTTCTGGTAGCACTAATGACTTGGTGCTATTAATAGCATTAATAAGAAACGCCACACGTTTTTTAATCCTTTCAGCTTGAAATTGCTTCTAAGCAGATTTATTATTGCATACTATAATTGTTCTATCCTATATTGAAGTATCCCCACCTAGCTTATGATATTTTCAATCATTAGACTCACGATTCAACCAATCACCTACTTGATCCCTATGGGGCCAAGCATCCAAACCGTATATACATCAGAGTAAATCCAATGGCCAACTTGATAATGACTTACAATATCAATAGCATAGTAGCCAATCCCAACTCTTCTTCTATATATATATATATATATATATATATAGTGAGAGTCTCACGCTTATACTATCTAAGTATAGACAAGACTTTGCTACCATTAGATCCAAAGCAAAAGCACTCAGATAACCCAATGGTGTTTTTGAAGAGTATTCTAGCTCTACTCTCTCTCTCTCTCTCTCTCTCTCTCTCTCTCTCTCTCTCTCTATATATATATATATATATATATATATATATATATATATATATATAGAGAGAGAGAGAGAGAGAAAGTCGCTATGCTTATCAATAGTACGAAGACTTGGTGCTACCAAGTTTTCCACCATTAGATCCATCCCTTTGATGATTTTCACCCGTTAGATCATACTATTCAACCAATTACCCACTTAACCCTAGGGGGCCCACATCATCCTAACCACACATCTTTCAAAAAAAAACTCAAAAGACCAATGACTTGGTGCTATTAATAAGTAGCCTAGTTCTTCTCTCTCTCTCTATATATATATATATATATATATAGAGTAGGCTACTATACTATTATGAGTAGTAGAGCCCTACTACTCATAAGTTATTTTTCGATGATAGAGCTTCCGAATCGACGATCCACTCCGTTAAATATGATCTAGAGTATTTAAAACTTCTAGAAAATAAATTTCGTAATTTTTCAAATCATTTACCTTACGATCAAAAGCTCACAAAATTGACAATTTTTAACGCCGATATGGGATACTTGGTAGTTTAACGGTGTAAAAGAATTGAAATAGGTTGAATTTTTGATAGAAAATTCTATTCACTACCTAGATAAAGATCAATAACTCCGATCTTAAATTGAAGGATCCGATCATCTATTTTTAGGACGTCGTTCGATTTCGGCCGTTCATTTTATGCCCATTTGATGGACTTTATTATGATTTTGAGAAATTACGAAATTTATTTTCTAGAAGTTTTAAATACTCTAGATCATATTTAACGGACCTGGATCGTCGATTCGAAGCTCTATAATCGAAAACAACTTATGAGTAGTAGGGCTCTACTACTCATAATAGTATAGTAGCACTACTCATATATATATATATATATATATATATATATATATATATATATATATATATATATATATATATATATATATATATATATATATATATAGTGTAGAGTCGTAGAGCTACTATACTATCGGAAGTATAGAGAATCCGATGCTTTCAACTAAAAACTCAAAAGCACCAACCCAATAGTGTTTTTGAGAGTATTCTAGCTCTACTCTCTCTCTCTCTCTCTCTCTCTCTCTCTCTCTCTCTATATATATATATATGAACTAGGCTGTATATATATATATATATATATATATATATATCTATGAGTCCTATGCTATTATTAATAAAGACGACGAACTTGGTGCTAGTAAGTTTTCTACTCTTGGATTAACCCCTTTGATTAATTTTACCCGTTAGATTATACTATTCAACCAACCACCCACCCTATGAGTACGAGTGCGATCGTACTATATAATAGTAATATCTTTATATATATATATATATATATATATATATATTCTATATATATATATATATATATATATATATATATATATATATATTCTTATTCTAGAGACGTGGCCTTAACTAAATGGCTTACTTGGCTGAAAAAAAAGTTATTTATGAATCCTTCTGAAAGATATATTTTAGTACACTATACCAGCCAATTACAACATCCCTGTGGAAAGATATAATTAAGTATATAAAGTAAAATATTTATGCATCCAAATAAGCCCCTTAAAAAATATAATTATATAAATCTTTACAACTTTGCCGATCTCAAAATAGGAGAATATCGGAAGCAATCTCTCATAATCTATCAAACTAATCAAGAACCACCTTCATGGAGAGAATATATGTGTCTTGTCAAAAAAAAAAAACAGATCATGCATACCTGGCCTCCTCAAATACCTAACAATGCAACAACTTGAAAGGAACCAAGATAGTAATTCGCAGTGCCCATGAACCTACCCAACTTCTCTCTATATATATACCTACACATAGAACTTCCCCTTTGAGAGCAACCACCATTATACAATAATAGAGGCCACAAATATCGAAGAAGAACCAATGGAGAGCAAGAGCAATCGCAGGCGAAGAGGCTTCAAAGCAAAGCTTACGATGTCCTTGTATCGAGCACCGAAGAGTGTTCCGGTGCAAGTAAGCACCATGGTTAAGCCTCCTCCGCCTCCTACGACTGCATCGATGAGCTTCGGCTCAGAGGATGAGCTCGCTCTCAAGCAAAAGGCTTCTTCTGTAAAGAAGGAAGGAATTGATCTTCCTAGTGTTAATGAAACAGGTAATGCTGGAGAGGTCACTGGCGACGATAGCGTCGATGAGAGAGCTGCGGCTTTCATATCTTATGTTCAGAACCGGTTCAAGCGTGAGTAGATCGACTACGAAATAAGAAAGTACTACTAGGTTCTGACGTAGCAATGAAATACTGGTGTCGAAATAAGAAAGTACTAATAGGTTCTGACGTAGCAATGAAATACTGGTATCGAAATAAGAAAGTACTACTAGGTTTAGGTTCTGACGTAGCAATGAAATACCGGTGCACCATCATATTGTTGTTTATGTTAGATGTATCAGTACAGTGAATGCGATGCACGAAATAGTGAAGTTTATATGAAAGTCGCACTTTTCTAAAGCTGTTCAAAGAAGCACTTACACCTTACTTTATCAGAGGTTTTTTTTGTTGCTTTTACCCTCTTGTAGCTTTCCTGTTTGAATAAAATGAGGCCAAATACTCTGATAAAAAAGCGCTGGCCCAAAAAGACCAGTTACATATTACATTCTTGTACACCAAAAATTAGGAAAGATCAATCCATGTGTGTCGAATGAACAACAAATGCATCAGAAACCCAACTCTCTCTAACAAAGAAAAGTCAGAAGCTCTGAGTTGAAGAGTCAATAACCGAGAACATCGATCGATCACACAAATAATCTTCATATAGATTTATAAGACATAAATGTGAACGCAAAGGCAAAGAAAAATATAATATAGTTACCAAGAATCCACAGTGTTTAATGTTTGACAAATAGTCAAGATCTCTAAAATTAAAAAAGGGTGCAGAAGCTAAAATAAGAAGAAAAAAAAAAAAGAAGGGAAAAAGAAGAAGAAAAAAAGGATCTAACTAATGCCAAGAAAAGGGAAGAGCTTGCGCAGTAGTTCTATTCGACGAGCCTTCCTCACCTGCGAGGTGATATACACTCTGGTAATGGATCCCTGCATCCCTATTAGCATCGGAAACTATAACAGTGGAAAACCCATCTACTTCAACATTATCAGGTGTTAAGTTAGAGAATCGCGCAATATTTCCATACTGAAAATCTGAAACATGCAAAGGTTGAGCCATTGGAATCAGAGCAGGCGATGACAGAAGAGAGAGAGCACACTCTGAGGGGTCAATCACCCGGTTTAGGCCATCGGAGAACAGCTTAGTGCTCTTGTTGCTCTCAGTAGTGATTTCTTGTGCGAAGTGGAATGGCCTTCTTTCTTCCATGTAATAGTGGGAGGAGTTTGTGGCGGCGGCAGTGGTGGCTGTATTTTGTTGCTTATTATAAAGAGCACCATTCTCGAATTTAATGACTCCGTTAAAGTTGGATTCTGGTGCAGTTGGGAAAAGCAGAGGATATGATGCGAACCTTGTACCTGAATATTAAGAAATCAAAGTGTTACAGAAGAGATGAAAATAAAAAGATGAGAAGCATTTTAAGGAATTGATTGGTTTTTTGGCCAAGTGATTGATTGTGATCTGAAATAAAATCTCGAGAAATTGGTGCTCAAATATCTGGATAAAGAAAAATTAGACAATCAAATTAAACTTTGCTTTATGACCACTTCTGTATTGTTGCTACCTATGGCGAATTGATGGGGCATCAAAACGAAAAACAGAATGCACAGTTTGATATGATAGTATTCTGTTCACAACTGCAATTGAGGCGTATATCATGTTAATCACACTAATCGACGTCATTTGACTATTTGAGGAGATATGGAAGGAAGTTACTCAATGTATAGAATCTCATGAGATCAGCAAGTAGAGCATGCAAAGTATTCGAGTTAAAATGCATTCACCATTTATAAAATGCTCGGTAAGAAGATGGTTATAAAGATTAAACACCTTGATGAAGGGTAAACAAGGTCCCTGAGTTTACAGAATCGGGCTGAGGCTTCCTTCGACGCCTGTTGTGCCCGTCAAGACGCTTCCGACAGCTTCGCTTCACCTCATCGAATTCCACAAGCAAATGAAACCTGCATAAATTATCATTGACAACTTTTAGAGCTTATAAAAGTACTGAAACTTCAGATGTATAACCATAAGCATAGCTTATCTACATAGGGACAAGCAAAAACTTAAGAAGCCGCATCAACTTCAAGAGTGTTAGGGTGAAAATATATAAATTAAAGGAAGGGTAGCTTGAAGATTATTGTTTTTCCAACATTAGTTTGGATTCTCAGCTTTCTACACAAGTTTATTAACCACACAAAGTTTGGACAAAAACATATGGCTATTGTATAAGCATGTATTATTATGTGAATTTATTGTGCTTAAATTTGTAGGATTTTTATGTTTCCCAGCTGTCAAAGTAAGTTCAATAGATAGCGAAGTATGTCATGCTTTTCTCTTAGCATTTCATCTTCCTCCTATGCGACAGACTTTTACCGTTATTCTCATACCCTTGTCACAAAGGTAACGTGGAAACAGGGCGGGAGATCTCCCTAAACTTCCCTTATGAAGACAGTGAGTAAAATATACTTTTGCCAAGTGGAAAGATCATAAAGCGCCGTGTGGGTGATCTTATTACTCCAACAGCCCTATCAAATGGAACTTTAGAGAGGACCGAATAATGATAAATTCGGAGTAGAGTTGTCGCTGAGAACTGCTATCATAAAATGCACTGGACACGTAAGCGAAATGAAAAGATTGAAAGCTGAGATATGGTATGTTGTAGAGAGCTTTGATAGAAACTTTAGAGAGGGAGGAATGAACGCATTGCCAGAAAAGGTAAAGGAGAACATCATAGGAATTAGACTGGCATACACACTGATAGACACAAAAGGTGGAAAAAGAAAAAAAAAAAAGAGAATCAATTCCCTTTTTCAGATCAGGAGCTTTAGAAAAAGACGATTAAAACAATTGGACAAAAGTAAAAGTAAGAAAAGCAGATTTGGCTAATATACTGTGTTTAAAAAGTGACATAAAATTAGTTGAAACCACAACTACTATCACTAACACCATCCAGTGAGCAAGAAATGGCTATATGCCGTTCCAATAATTAACAGAACAGGGAAAATCACACAAAGAAACTCACAACAAGTCACTCGAGATATATTCATGTCTCTTCAGACACACTTTTGAATAAAACCTACCCCAAAGAACACAAAGATGTTGAGTAAACTAATCACGGCATGAAACTCAAAATTTTGAACATTTCACAAAAGCCGTCCTTTAAATGTAAAACAGTAAACAACAATTTACAACTAGAGAAAACATAGTATAGATCTCTACACTTACTCCTTCAGTAACTCTCACTAAATTAGGGAAAATTGCCTATGTACCACTGCAAAGTAGTAAATCTGCAGAATTGTCCGTTAAAAATCCTAATTATTAGATACAGATAATATCTTATTTCAAACTTGCCTGTGGAACAGCGTCAATTTCTTTCCAATATGCCCCTGCCCCTGAGGGTTTATTCGGGAGAATTTGGATTTTAGAGGAATAAATTTGAAAACTTTGGTATATTTAAAAGATGGATATGTTTGAGGAGTATATAAGAAATTATTCATATTAAATAGGTCAAATTCACCCACACCTCTAGTTCAGCGGATAAAGTTTACTTATTCTTTTTGCATAAAAGCGACGGTTCCATTATTGAACATATATTTTATACCATAATTTTTCGTTTTTAATACTGGTATCCTATTTCTCTAGTCATTCTAGAATATTATAAATAATAAACCCTTGAAAAGACCTTTAAAAAATAATAATAATAAAGACATAACTGTTTGAACGGTGAAAATTAAGCTGTCAACGAATGGTTATCCACCGACGAGAATAAATCTGCAATATTATGTAACTTTAGAGGCAAATATTTGATGATCAAAATTTTATAGGAATAAATCTGCAATTTTCGAACTTTTTTAACTTATATTAAGAGTACTTGTGTGTTTCCAGAAGTACAGTAATCTCCGTGCTATTAAATTGTTTCTAACACCGAAACTTCCGAATCAACGTTCGAATCGGAGTATTGCAAGTATTTTAGAAAATACATTTTGCTTTTATTTCGATAGCATTTATTTAGTAATAAAAAGGTTCAAAATTAATCGTTGAAAATAAAAAAATTCACAAAAAGTAGTGATATGACGTTAAAATTTTAAATCAAAAATATTGATTTTATTTTATATGGTATAAAGTGATTTAAACATTTCAATAGTATTAAACTTGTAAATAATTCATGATGATTATTAAAATTATTAATTTTGAACCTCTTCGATCACTACATAAATCATCAAAAAAATTACAAAAATTATTTTCTAAGCGCTTACTAAAGTTTAATAAAACTGCTCATTGATTCGGAAGCCGTATTAAACACGATCGATAGCACGAAATTTACGGTACTTCTTAAAATATACAAGCCTAACTCTTTATATATATTCTTTTATATTAAAAATGATTGATAGTACACAAGCCCAACTAGTTTTATATATATATATATATATATATATAGTGTGAGGCTACTATGCTATCGGAAGCACGGAGCCTTCCGTGCTTCCACGTCGTTCGATGATGCGGCTTTCGAATCGTCGATCGGCTCGTTAAACTTGATCTAGAGTATTTGAAGTATCTAGAAAATAAATTTTATAATTTTTCGATATCATTTGCCTAGTGATCGAAGGGGCACAAAATCAAATAATTTTAATGGTCATAGTGAGCCGTTTGAAAGTTTAACGGTGTAGAAATATCCAAATTACATGAAATTTTGATAGAAAATTTTTTATACTATATAAAACAAGATCAATATCTTTGATCTAAATTTTTAATGCTATATTATCGCGTTTTGTAAGATTTTTATTTTCAGCCGTTGATTTTTAGCCCCTTCGTTCGCTAGGCAAATAATATCGAAAAATCACAAAATTTATTTTCTAGGTACTTCAAATACTCTAGATCAAGTTTAACAACCGATAGACGATTCGGAAGCCACAACATCGTAAACGACGTAGAAGCACGGAGCCCTCCGTGCTTCCAGAAGCATAGTAGCCTTACTCTATATATATATATATTTTATATTTATAAGCATACATACGCCACTTTTCTCTCCCAATAAAGGAAACAGAAAGAAACACAAATCTCGTCAAACAAACTCCTATATATGCATCATTACATGCTAGACTGTTTAAAAATGTTTATTAAACAAATATATTTAGAAAAAGAGCAAAAATTATTGGATATATCGTTATTGGATATACTGTTAATTGAATATACAATTATAATATAATCCAAATAATATGTTTCACATACCAACACAATAGGTGAAAGCGTGTTAAGACCATATTAACTTAGAGCACAATAGCTTATTTATTAATCCTAAAAATTTTCTAAGCTGGAGGTAAAATTATTAAGAGTTTCAAATTTGACGTCTCTCGGTATAATACTTCGAGCCCCCAAACCAAAAACATCCTACTCTCTAAACCGATAACCTCCAACAAAAATTAAGGAAAAAAAAAAAAAGGGGAAAAAATCCGTCACCTGCTACACTGTTGGCAAAATCTCTGCTCTCTACCAGCGACGATCACCACCGGCGTCTTGGAATGCGCCTCGCACACCTTATGCCTCCGGTGATACTCCCTACACTTGCTCAGATCCGCTTTACACCCATCGACGGAGCACGAAGAGCTCTGTGCGCCATTAATGGCGGCGCGAGCCCTCTTCGACGAGGAAGAAGAAGAGGAGGAAGAGGAAGCAGGGGCCGTAGGGTTCGCAATTGCTGGGGCTTTGAATTGCGCTCTCCAATTAGGGTTTGGGTTGAAATCCCCCAAGCCGTTGAGCTTCAAGTCGACCGACCACTCGGTCCGGTTCGGGTTGCTCGAACCGGCGGCGGCGGCTGCCGGTTCGGTTTGGGTCGTCGCCTCCCAAGGAGGAGGAGGCATCTTCAAATCCCACTCCATGTCCCCCAAAAAAACCCAAAACCACTTCAAAAGAGATCGATCAAAACAACTCGATCGAACAAAGAAGAAGAAGCGAGAGATAACAAAGAGTAGTTATTACGGTGAGGAAAAAAACACTGGGACTGGTTAGTACTTATATAGACAAGTATTACTATTTAGCTTTGACAAGGATAGATAAAGAGCACATGAGTAAAATAATGTGAAGGAAAAAAAAGGAAAACTTAGATATAAAGAGAGAGAGAGAGAGAGAGAGAGAGAGAGAGGGGGTGGGGGAGTAGGTTGAGACAGGAGAAAGGAGGGTCACAAAACCCTGTACAAAAGTTGGGCACAGGGCATGAAAGTGTTGTGTGCTACAATTATTGGGAGGGAGGGAGGGGGGCACAGATCATGCTATGAAAACCTACAGTAGGGTGATAGGAGGGGGTGGGTAGGTTGGACTAGGTGTGCTAGTGAGTAGAAAATTTAAAAAAAAAAATTAAAAAAAAACAAAATTGAGTGACATGTGAATTATTAATATTTTTTTAAGAAAAAAAAACTAATATTTAAAACATACAAATCAATTACGAAGATATTAGAAATAACTCCTGTAGCCAGTGACAAAGAATTTGATGGTTGATATTCAAGATTCTAGATTTGAATTTTAGTTGATTCATAATTTTTAAATAAAATACACGAAGCGGGCGAATTTATATTTGTTGTTGTTGTTCTGATTTTAGAATTGTTGATGTTTATAATTAATATTGTCTTTACTTAATAATAAGCGGGCGAATTTTTTATTAGTTATAATATTAAAAACTCAACAAGAGTCATGTCAATCGTTGAATGCCAGAAGTGCAACATTTATGCTCCAATTATATATCAATTATTAAGATCTTAGAAATAAATTCAAGAATTTTTATTTGTTGTTCTTGTTCTCTTCTTGAGTTGTTGAAGTTTTTTTATTTCTCTAGATAATACTATCTGTACCAAAAAAATAAGTATAAATTATATATATATATATTTTAACATCAAATATTGAAAATTTTTTGCTAGTTATTATAATATTAAAAACTGAACAAAAAAATCATGTCAATCTTTTGAATGCAAGAAGGATAACATTTATGCTCCACTTTCCCATATTTGGGCATTTCTCTTCTCTTTCTATGGAAAAATGGAAAGTTGGATTAAAATAAAAAGATGACTCTAAGAGAGAGAGAGAGAGAGAGAGAGAGAGAGAGAGAGGGGGTTGGGATGAGTGGAAATGGAGGGACAGGTTGTGTTTGCTTTTTCTACTTTGGAGAGAGAGAAAGTACAAAAAGTAAAAGGTGGGTGAGGGAGGGAGTGGTGATCAGAGATTGAGAGAGAGTGTATAGTGGTGGTGGTGGGGAGGGAGGGGGTTCAAACCTCTACTTGCTTCATTATAGCTGACATGTTTTATGCTCTCCTAACTAGCTTATTTATTATTAGGAAAACTTCAAAAAGCCTCCTATAGTTTTACAACTTTTTAATTTTAGTGCCTTATAATTTAAAATGTATTAAGTTAGTACTCTGTGGTTTTATTTTTGTATCAAGTTAATACTCTGTGGTCTTATTTTTATATCAAGTTAGTACCATGTGGTTTTTAAACCACAGGATACTAAAGTGAGAAATTGCGAAACCACGGGGTACTAAAGTGAGAAATTGCGACACCACGTGGTATTAACCTGATACATTTTAAACCATAGAGTACTGAAATGAAAAAGTATAAAATCATATGATACTAACTTAATATATTTTAAACCACGAGGTACTAAAGTGAAACATAATAGGGGTATTTGAAGTTTTTCATTTATTATTGAAAGGTCTTTGGTTAGTTGATTGGTCAAATATATTATAGTTTAATAAAATAATTTTTTTTCAAAACAAAGGTATTAAAGAATATTATTAATTTGTATTTAGCTTCTTGTTTTGTGTTGGCCAGAATAATTTTATTATAGTTTATGAATCTTGTTTTCCTCTCTCTTTTTAATTATTTGTCAAAAATACTGCACCAGAATTACCATGATAAAAAGAAGAAGAAGAACAACAACAACAAATAGAACAGGTAAAATAGAAGCAGTACTAATGCTTTTATTTTTTCATTAGAATCTTTGAAGAAATTTTAGACAAGTAACAAAATTTAAGCAGTAATTTAGAAACCACCAAAAAAAAAAAAAAAAAAAGAAAAAAAAAACCAAACCTCTTTTGAGGTTGCTTTGTAAAAACCAATGCGATGGTGAGTCCCAAGTTATTTATTAAAAACATTAGAAATCACAGCTTCTGCGTTCTCTTTGACCATTGGTCGACAGCCATGCCTCAAGTTACAAGTGAATTGCCCAGATTTCCTCTTTTCCCCAAAATCCCGAATTTCAAAGCGAAATAGTTGAATACTTTTTCTGCAGATTCGATAAGCATCTCAAGTCACATCAAGTTTTTCTTTTTTTAAAAAAAAATTATTTAAATTTAATTTATTCAAAAAATTTATTATTTATATATATATATTTTTTTTTTTGAGAAATAGTCAACACGCTATCCGTTTCGTTTATTTTTTAGAAATAAATTTAGTTGAAAATATGAATCAACTAGAATTTTAATTTGAAATCTCAAATACCAATTATTAAATTTTTTATCATTTATTCTAGAAATAATTAATAAAAAAAAAAATTTATTATCTATTAATATGGGGATAGCATCTGCTAAGAACTTATGCGAGGCACCTAGGCCTACCATCTTCATCATTTTATTTGCGCGTTGAGCATCATAAAAGGTGGTACATGTATATTGAATAAATAAAAAAATAACTTTAAATACCATTTCTACAATTTTCTATTTTTTTATTTTAATATTTTATAATTTAAAATTATTATACTGTATTTTTATTTTTATATTTTCTCCGGCTTTTTCGTTAATATTTTGTTAAATTATATATAAAAAACTTTAGATACCCACCTAAATTTATTGAATATATACTTTAGTACCATTTTATATTTAACTTTGTCATTGATTTAACGAAAAAAAATTAATGGAATCGATAATAAAAAAAAATAAATAAAATCACATAGCACTAAATTAATACACTTAAATCATAGGGTACTAAAGTAAAAAAGTGTGAAATCACAATGGTGATATTTGAAAATTTTTTTAATTAAAATTTTAGTTAGCCATCTTTTATTTTTAGGTATGCTTCTGCGTTCTCCAATAGGACTGAAAAAATATATCGTAATCAACTCACCGCGATATGCGTAACACAATATTACGTATGAAAACAAATATGATATTTTTTCATCGTCGTTTCTCATCACATGTAATATAATCTCTCAGCAATACGAAACGAAGCCTTTTAATCTCTCCAACATTGACAACTTCATTAACTACTTCTCTGCCTAACTTTCATCCTGGTTAAATCTTCGAGAGCTAATTTTCGACCTCAAAATACTACATAAGCAAATCTTAAAAAATATACATAATTTTATAAATAATATGTAAATTATTTTGGTCAACATGTCTATTTGGCTGTATCACTTTCAAAAATAATACCTCAGCACTTTTTTTTTTTTTGAAATAAATGACATGAGGGACGAGTTCAACGTTTGCGGTTTTTACGTGCTTCTGATTCAATTAAATTATGGTTACTATCAGATAGAAAAGAAGAAGAAGAAGAAGCAGCTCAATGAACATAGACATTTTGGAGGTCAAATTGCGCCTTGCATCTTGCACGCGACGAAATAAGAGTGACGAAAGAAAAGTGATTTATGCAGCATATGATTAAAGAGCTAGCGAAATGTTTTTTCCCATGAAACAAAGAGAACAAAATGTGGTTTGTTTGTCTTAGAAGACTTTTTGAGTTGTTAGAAGATTGATTGGTAATTTGTCATACGCAATATCTGAGCGAAGAAGTTCGATCTTTGTTGGATTTGGACTACCTTCGCAAGTCTCATTTGCGCGGCAAGGTGATGTGAACTTATTCCTTCATGCTTTCCACCACGAACTTATTTTCGCAACCTTAAAAACATGAATTCAAAGTAGGCCATAGCTTGAAAATGTGTTCTCCAAAGCATTAATCCATTTTAATTTAATCCTCGAAAGCTCCGCCCCCGTCGTCGAACATTGTTAGAACTACGGCCATATTTATTGTTTTTTTCTTCTTCTTTTTTTTTGAGATAAAGGTAGTAAGCTACCTGCTTCATTCATTAGAAAAATAAATTAGGCTTACAAAATGAAAACAGTCAGGACCTCATAAAAGAAAAAAAGACAGAGACGAAGGACAGAAAGGTAAAGAGTACTAAAGAGTACAAAAACAAAATGGGAATAGAACAGGCTCGAAGGGAGGGAGAAGGGTGGGGGAAGGAGACGGCCGTGGGGCCGAAAAAGCGCTGGCAGAGTAGCTTGATTCACGTTTTCCAGTCCAACAACAGGAGTCTGACACGCTCTTGTGCTCGGGGAGGGAAGGGAAGCTTAGCTTGGAAAAGAAAAAAATTAGTATTATGTAAAGTCATCTTTCAACTTGATACGAAGAATTTGATTTTGATTGGATCTAATCTTGTTCAAAAAAATTAGAAATAATTCATAATCACTTTAAAGAGTATTCTTAAAAGAAAACTAATAACTGCGTGCGAATCAGACTTGAATGGAATGCGAAAATTATTTTCTAGCTACTAGAACTAAAATTTTAGAGTTATATAAATTCTTATAATTAATCTTTTAGATTATGAGCTTCATTGAAAATATTCTAATTGAGAGGAAAACTTGAAGAGGTACCAAGAGAGAGTTTTTTTGTAATCCAATCTACTCCTTTTGTATTTCTTGTGCCATTAATTAATCAAAAAAAGCATTGAGATGGTCTTGATAGAGGTTGACTCACGGTTGATTGAACTACGTAAATCTTTTATTTTTCTTGCTTTTCAACAAAGGCCCTAACTACTTTCATTATGTATATTTAGATCATTTTACTTAATGAATGAAGCAGGTAGCTTATTATTTTTTTTCTCAAAAAAATTTTCTTTTTTTTTACCCTTCTTAATTAGTTTATTAATTAGGAGGAGTAAACTTATATTCACTATACATGCACATCGTATATATTCTCTACGCGCGTTCTCATCCTTGGAACGTGATCGACTAGGAATCTTTAGAGCATATGCATAACGCCAAGGTCAATTTCCTTTAATTCTTACTCGATAATAATATTATTATTTGTTGAAATTGGACCCGGTGTGAAAACAAGATTGAACGTATTTAGAAATTCAAACTATCATCTAACAAAAGAATAATAACAATAAATATTCTCAATTTTTGGGAAAAATAAAACCAAAATTAAGGACAACTATGGACCCTATATCTGATTCTGAGTTGGGTAGCTAATTTCGTAACCTTTACATGTGTGATTTGACATATGTAGATTACATGTTTAAGGGACAAAACCATGCATCTACAAGAGAGCTTTATTAGGGATCCAGATCCCTTCCCAGGAATAAACGATTTAATCAACCGTCCATCACTACTCATAGGCAATACATATAGCTCCGAAAAGAGAGTAAACGATCGAGCTGTTAGAAAAACTCAATTAATTCACAAGGCGTCTGAAACAATACTCACAATTTCGATTGTATTCACAGTCTCGTCATTTCAAACATAACTCACATAACTCAGCCCAGCATAACCTCTTGCCACAAGACAGGGTGCCGGCCCATTTAACCCGACGATGCCCTGAAACATATATTATTTTAAGGACGAGTGGTGTTTTTCCTCCGGAAAAAAAAGAAGAAAGAAAGAGAAAATAGAAATTAATATGAGTAATTACGAGATATTAATGTGTTCCGACAACATAAGTGACTTGTGGTTCCAAAGCATTAATCTAAGAAAAGTTTTTGGTAAATTTAGTTACATGGCTTGCGCTTCACCCCATTGAGTGGTCCCTCAAGCCCTAGACAACTTCAATTTAATAAGTAGTAAGTTGAGATCCAAGCAATCAAATGATATCTAGGAGTCTTAAAAGTCATTGGCATGAGATCCACATGATCTCAAAATAATGCAACTCGACCAATTAACTTGGTCATGTATGTGCGTGTTTCAAACCCTAGTGCATCATCATCATGATTTAGCTCTTTGCAACATGGACAAATGAGAGCCACTCTAGGACAAATTAAAGTTGGAACAAGTGTGCAAAACCTCTTAAATGTGGTCCAACTTAACCATCATATGCATGTGGTCCACATAAGACACACATGGATACTTAGTACAAGATTTAGGATCGATCGATAAAAGAACCGAAGCTTCTCACATTAAATTAAAGAAAGGGGAGAGTAATTCTTTGTTGTTTAAGATTTTAATAGTGTGTGTTCATTCATTAAACAAGGTTTAAAGTGTACTTACTTCACATCAACTAAAAAATATATATATATAAAATGTACTGCAGTTTCTTCAATTTTTTGTGGTCTTTAAGGTTTCAGATATGAGGACCACAGCACGATAAACGACAAAAGAATACATATAGTAACAAGAAGAGAGGGAGATTCATGAATGGTTGGTTGGTTCTTGCAATTCTATGTTGTTTTTAATGGCGTTATTCATCTGTATTTGTTGTCGTAAATTTCAGACTCATAAACATTTTAAAGGCATTAATTCTAAGGCGGCAAATTCAAAATTGACATTGGAAGCTACAAATTTTCAACTAATAATTTCATACATACACACACAACGGGCTCGTATGCGCGCGCGCACGCATACACACATATCCTAGAAACTAACTAATATGCAAAGTAAAAATAAACAAATGAATAATGTAGACACCAATAGTGAAGTTGATGTTAAGAAACCTTAAAGAGATTATATTGAAACAAAGAACATCACATCTTTGGCACATGACACATACATATGATCTAATAAAGACATTTGCAATTGGACCACCAATATTAATTGATAACTAATTAATGTCATGTAAAATTCTTAATTACATGAGCTCCATCTTTGGAACTTAGAAAAATATCATTAACTTCGGATCAACTAACTACATTAATTAAAACCCTCTCCCCTACTGTGGTCCAAACCCATCATATATATATATGTGTGGTCCATACATCCCAACTATATATGTGGCCTTTTTTTGGTCATGTAATTAATCATGTTGGTCCCACTTTGGAGTCAACAAGTAGAATAGTTTTACTATTTTTTATTTATTTATTTATGAATGATTTGAATTGTTGTAATATATAAAAATATGATTAGTGTGTTAATTATTTTTAGCAAATTGTATTTAGTCATTATTAATTGTTGTTTGTGAAAAATAATTTTGATTTATTTATCTATTTTTGTTGGCCATTAATTAGCGTATGGTTAATTAATTCATGTAGTTTATAAAAAAGTAATTTATTTATCATAAATTTTGACTAGTAAATATATAAAAAGAGAAATGATAATTTTTTTTGTTTAATTATATATCATTTATGACTATTTTTTATATATTTTTTTTTACATACTTAGATCCTATTGGAATTTTTTTTCTGAATCAACCATTGGGTCCGAATAAAAGGCACAATTTACTTAAGCAAACCCTCAATGGATAATGGATAAGAGTACGTAACATATATTATTGAATAAGGGTACGTACCACAAATATAGAATATTAGACGCTTCGTACGGTACAAATAAAAAAAAGTACAAGCTCTTTGCTTTGTTTTAGATTTTAAAAGTGCATGCTTAATCACTCATCTAGGTTAAAAGTGTACTTAATTTTTGTGCCAAAGTACGTACGAACTCCTATTTATTTGTATTCATAAATTAAGTACTTTAGCTAAAATATAAACGTACGTACTTAAGATTTCAAGGGCAACAACACTGCAACTAATTATTGAGATAATACACAAAATGTAATTAAGAAAAAGAATAATTAATTAAGATGCATGCATTAAGGTTTAATTATGTACAACTAGAAACGATTGCTCTATTTTAGTTGGAACTTGGGGGGTCACAGTATATATATTTCACCTTCAAAATGAAAATTTATATTTCTAGCCAATAATTTACTTGCGTACTAAAATGCAAAAAAAAAAAAAAAAAAATCATAGTTAGACATAATATTTTTGCTTGCCAATATTAAAATTTATTTTACTATTATCACTTCTTCTAAAATTTAAGTGAATGTATAACACTACAACAGAATTAGATTATAGCGACACATATTTGAAACACTTTTAAGTAAGTGTCTCATTTATGTTAAAATTTTAAAAAATATCTATTAATGCTTAAATACAAAGCACAATCTAATTAAAAATAAAAGATTAATCTACTCAATCAACCACACGCAGCCCATTTTTTCCGATTACAAATAGAAAAGAAATAAAAAAAAAAATCGATTATCATCTTCTTTTCTCTTTTTACTCAATCCATCGAAATTCTAGACGAATAGCTCTTCCCTATTGTCTTCCTCCGCCACCGCAACTAACGAGATAGAGTTTCGGCGGTTGCTAAATGCTTAAATAAGTATTGGTAAATTAGCAATATTTTTTTAGGTTATAGCGACACTCTTTAACTGTCGCTATATATCTAGCGACCCCACATATAGCAACACTTTTTAAAAGTATCGATAATTTAGCTAACAATATTTTTTTGATCTGTATCTATATTTAAAGTGTCGTTATAAATCGTTTTTGTTGTAGTGGTAGTTGCGATCACGTACTTTTAGGAGAATAATAAGGCCAATATACATAAAAACTACCCAAATTTTAAAGCACAACAAATGCGAACATTAAAGCAAGAGCGATCTATGGAGTGACAAATTAATATATCAAATTTTTTTAGTATCTTTATTTTAACTTTATAAAATAAAAAAGGACTTGCACGCGTAATTGGCGACAAATGATAAGACTTTGTTTATGTCACAACCAAGATTTGTTGGACTTAATTGGGTGTTGATGGAATACAAATTGGTTTAACTAATTATTCACACATGGAACCCACTAGCCTATAATTAATTAAAAGTACTAATTAAACTTCTTGATTAATATATATGAGGTATGCTTTCGAAAGTACGGAGGTCTCCGTGCTTGTAAGTTATTTTCGATAATGGGACATTCGGTTCGGCAATCAGTTCCGTTAAACTTGATTTACGCTATTGGAACTATCTAGAAACCAAATTTCATAATTTTTTGACTTTATTTGTCTAGTGAACGAGTAGTCTCAAAATTAACAGCCGAAAATGAAAATCTCATAAAAAAATAATAATAAAAAACTCAAATTTTAAATCGAAGGTATTAATCTTGTTATTGATGTCAAGTAGAATTTTCTATTAAATTTTTATGTAATTTGGATATTTCTACACCGTTGAAATTAAAAACATGCCACATCGGCCGTTAAAATAGTTATTTTTGAGACCTTTTGATCGCTTGGTAAATAATGTAAAAAGATTATAAAATTTGATTTTTAGATAGTTTCAATAGGATAAATTATACTTAACGGAGCCGATCGTCGAATCGGATGTTCTATCATCAAAAACAACTTACCAGTACGGAGATCTCCATACTTTCGAAAGTATAGGAGACGTAGGTATTTTATATATGAGAAGTAGCATTTAGATATTTGATGCTCGAAAAACTATATGAGTTGTCTTAATTAACTGTATAAAAGTTCAAAACTTCGGTTTTAATTGTAGCATAAAATTATTGAAAAAAATTCAACAAATAGGCAAATAGTGATCTTTAATAACTCCACTCAAATCATAGTTTTAAAAGTCTCAAGAAAAAGAAAGAAAAAGAAATCAAATCTCTACTAATATCTGCTAAAAATTTTACGTTCTTTTCGAAAACTTCCACCTAGCTATTATTAGATGGAGTTAAAAATAAAAGAATTATTAATCGAACTTCCAAATTTAAGTGAGGACATATATATAGGAAGGAAAATAAATAAATAAATAAATAAATAATCTCCGCAAGGTTATAAATTCAAAATCACATAATAACACCAAATTAAATTGCCCAATGCACGTCTTTATCGATAATCTCTTTTTTTTGGGGGGGGGTTTATTGATAATTCTATGCAGTGGCTCATAAATCTACGTCTCTATTTAATAGCATGTAGATGAAGATAAGGAAATTAATGATGTCCATTAACACGTCTATCACATGCCACAGTAACATCTTAATCATGAAATACTTGTTAACAAAGTTTTAATGAAGAGAAATACTTGTTAACACCCACTCCCTCAGGGTCAAATCAAGCAACATGCCAATGCCACATCATGACTTTGTCAATTTGCTACCAAAATTAATAAAAGTCAAGTAACTTTTGGCCAAAAATAATATTCATATGATTTGCATTAATGAATTTTCAGTTATTTTTGTAAAACTATCTTCTTTAAAAAAAAAAAAATATATCGAAGCTATATGCTTGGAATTTATTTTTAGTGTTTTTTTTTAGAGAAAAGTAGCATGCTACTCAGTCTCGTTTATTTCATTTAGAAATAAACTTAGCTGAAAATGTGAATAAATAAGGATTCGAATTTGAATCTCGGATACCAACCACCAAACTCTGGCCTTTATCACTTGCGCTAGAAACGTTCGGTAGATTTATTTTTAGTGTTTGAACTCTAGTTTAGTTTTCGGTGATCTTTTTTGTGCTCATCCCAGAAAGGAAAGAAAAAGAGTTAGGAAAATTTGGTATGCTCGAAGTGAGCACGAGTTTGTTATGGTCCAAAGAAGCCACCATGCTTCATATAATTCCAAAACTGGGGCATCAAAATCAAAGATAGAAATTGAAGGTCTCAATCTTCAATTCCAAGGAATTATAAAGGACAGGGAAGAAAGAGATTGAGAGAGAGGAAAAAAAAAAAAAAAAAAAAAGTGCTGAAATTTTTTTTGGTTTCTTTTGAGGTAAAAAATGTGATGAAATTGTAGCTTTATAAATTAAGCTTCTTATTAAGCGTTTTGTTATCGCGATTTAGTTCCTAAACTTTTTAAACACTGAATTGTTCACGTAAACTTTTCTAGTTTTTGATGGAATAACAGCTCAACTCTCTGTCCCGTTTCTCTTATATATATATATACATATATTATATTTTGTAATAATAATTAGAGTCCGGTTGAGATACTATCGATAGCATCAAGTATTTGGTGCTATTATGTTTTCTGCCGTTAAATTTAATCCTTTGATTATTTTTATCAGTTAAATTATACTGTTAAACCAATAACTCACTCAATTCTAGGGGGGCCCACAATATCCTAATAGCACCAATAGATTGATGCTATTGATAGTATTTAAGCCTAGTTCTAATAATTATATAAACTTCTATATACTATTTGTGATTCGAAGTGGGCCTTAAATTAGGCCCAAATTTTATCGGGCGTACACTTCGTTGGGCCGGGCTCGGTGCGTGGTTGTGGACCAACGCGGCCCCATTCAACTGGAGAGCTACCACTTACAACGGAGCCGTCCGATCATGATCGGAGGGACGAAACTATAATACGTTTCCCGCTACTTTACTTTTTCGCAAGAAATTATAAGATGCTCCCGGCGCATAAGTACGCCTATGAACCGCCCAATCTATTAATCGAGTACTAATTTCCAATCGTTTCGATCACCAAACTAGGTAGATGGACGGCTCATAATATTCGGTGCATAAGCTCTAAGATTGCACGGGGTTCACGAAAAATATTACGGCCCTTTTTCTCCGCTTTACAGTGTACGGTGTACCCTCTCTCGCACTCTCTCTCTCTCTCTCTCTCTCTCTCTCCTCCGCCTCTCTGAAACCCGGCCATGAACCCTCGGGACGTCGCGCTCGCCTCCGCCTCCGCCGCCATTGGAGCCCTCGCCGCCTCCATCGTCGCCTTCCGCTTCTTCGCCTCCTCAAACCCTAACCCTAATCCTAAGAACCCCCCTCTCTGCTCTCCCTCTACACCTAACGGCTCCCCCAATCGGAGCCCCTTCGACCCTTCCAAGCGCATCGGGTCTCTTTCGCCCCCACGATCTCTGCTCTGGTTGCATCGATTTGTGTTCGTTTTTGTTCAAATCGGTGTTTTTTAGTTCATTTTTAGTGTCAATTTCGTGATCAGGTACCTCTCGTGGGATGATTACTTCATGGCGATCGCGTTCCTCTCAGCCAAGCGCTCCAAGGATCCCAATAGGCAGGTTTGGCTTCGATTCGCTTCTCTTTTAGTTTAGCAGTGAGATTTAGTTGAGTTATAAGGCTAATTAATGTGGTTCGACGGTTTGATGTGATAAAAATACCTGCTTTTTGTGTTTATGGGTCTCTACTTTATAAAATTGAGAATTAGTAATGCTTGCATTTGATATTTTTCGATATTATTGAATTTTGTTTCATTGGAAATTTTGTTTTGTTGAGAATAATGTCCATTACTCTTGATACCTTTTGCATTAGGTTGCAAGTTTGGTCTCTTAACCTGAGAAATTTATGTGGAAAGCTCTCCTTCTGCAGGTTGGAGCATGCTTGGTTAGTCAAGACAGCATAATCCTTGGTGAGACAAAATCAAATTGTTTTGGTTAAAATGTTCAAA
The DNA here is from genome assembly GCA_025177825.1 of Aechmea fasciata. Lineage (NCBI taxonomy): Eukaryota > Viridiplantae > Streptophyta > Magnoliopsida > Poales > Bromeliaceae > Aechmea > Aechmea fasciata. The sequence continues at coordinate 5,719,869 of CM045934.1, forward strand.
GATGTACTATTTTTTGTCTCTTTGTTGTTTAATTGATCTGAAAATATTTGATTTAAGTAAATAAAAAAAATTACAACTGCTAAATACGAAGCACAGTTGGGTGAGATATAGTCCTCTCCAATGCATGTTTCAATGGATAGCCATGATATCTGCTCAGATAGCCTACAAACAAAAATATTTTTTAAAAAACAGTATAAACTATTAGATTTTTGTGAAAAGTTCATTACGAAAGACCACGTACTGAAAGTTACATTGCCAACCTCCATTAATAAAACTTCTGGACTTATTTAGCCAACTAACTGCCACTATAAACAGGTATTTGAACTACGCTTCAACAATATATATGTTCTTTGATATCTAATGTTTTTTGTTTCTATAGTTAGGAATTGGCTATAATGGATTTCCAAGAGGTTGTTCTGATGACAAGCTTCCTTGGGCAAAGGTTGGTTTTTTTTTCTAGCATTTAATCCCAACTAATTCTCATTGGTTAATGAAGCTATTGAAAGATCTATTTACGAGTTCTCTAGAATGTTTTCGCTTTATTTCTTAATTCATATGTTATGCAAGGTTCCTATTTGCCTTGTTAAAGTATGCTCTTAAGCTAGTCCACAACCTTTTTGGTATCATTAATTAAATACTTCCTTTTACTATTGTAGAAATCTGTGAAAGGGGATCCATTGGAAACAAAATATCCGTAAGTTTGAATTTCGTACGTTTAACAAGTTATTACTAGTTATTTTTCTTTCTTTTTACTCTAAACATAATCAGATCTTGCGGGACCCTATCTGTAGCAGAGCTTGGTTGAGGCTAGATAGGATCATGCTTCTGCTTCATTTAGTTCTGCAGCACAGTAATTAGGATAAAGCTCAGGCCATTTACCACTGTTTTGAGCCGGATAGGATTCATCTTCTCATTATTAAGATAATTGTTTAACTTTTCTGGCAGTTATGTTGTCCATGCTGAAGTTAATGCTATCCTCAACAGAAACCATGCATCTGCTGCTGGACAGGTCACTAATCATGTTTCCCTTACTTTTTCAGTTCTAATATCAGAATATTGCTATGTATCTCTGATGTTGTTCATTTCTTAGCCCTGACACTGTTTTGTTAATTCTGATTTGCTGGTTGTTAGGTGACCTTTTTATAAAATCCTCGTGTAAACTTAAATTTCACTTCATAATTCATTCAATAAGTATTTTGGTCCCTTTATCAATTTCAGAGAAATGTAGAGTGAACTCAGTGAAGGAACTTAAGAGATGTAAATGGTGAACATGGGTCGATCATATCACAGTTTCGTGCTATTTCTTTTCCTCTAATGTAAATTTTGATGCTGCTTGCTTACGTACCTTGAATAGTAGTTTCATGGTGTCTTTGCTATTAAGTGGTTCCTTAGTCAACAACAGGGGAAAACGAGAGCATTCTTTACCTGAATAACATTATGCTTCACTGTTAGTTCCTAAGAAGCATTCTTAGGGATTTAGTTAGTAAAGTATTGAATTCATTGATGAGAAGTGAGATTCTTATCCTATGTAGATGCAATGTCCTTTAGATTTTTCAACTTGGTTTGCATTTCTGCTAATTCAAGGTTTTAACTTCTTAGAGTTTTAAGGAGGCTAGTTAGTCCAGTGAAATGTAAGACTTTTGGCTACTTTTCTGCTAATTTGAGGTCTATGACTTTCTTAGAGCTTTGTGAAGGCTAGCAAGTCCAATGCAATTATCCAGTAACTCCCGAAAGCTATTTCATTTATATGTTGCCTGTGACTAGAATGCTTCCCAGAAAGTTTTTACATGACAATAGCATATTCAGTTTTCCGCAGTCTGATTATAAATCCCTCTGAATGCATTTGAATTACTTTCTTGAAGATCGCCCTGTAATAAATCTGATCATTTTTTTTTCCTTGCAGAAATTATATGTTACAATGTTTCCATGCAATGAGTGTGCTAAGATTATTATCCAGGTTTGATCTTGCTCAGAATTGTATCTTTTTCAGCCGGTGCCTTAGTTTTTATTGAGTAAAGTAATTTTACTTCAGGGATAGCTTTTTCTACTTTGATACATTTGTACCCAGATAAGCACATAATACAACTACTCTTGTTACACTCATGTCTGATTTCCATTCATTCAGGTCCTTGTAATGTTGATCTGCTAAATGCCAAAGATCATGGAAAGTACTGTCAATGACAAAAATATGTAGCTAAAAAATCCTTATTGGTCATGTTTAGAAGTATGACCGGAGATCAATTTTAAAAAGAAAGAATTATAGATTAACAAGCCCTTTAAAAAGAAATTCTCAAGAATGTCAGAAATGTTCCTCATTGACTATTTACTTTGGGGAATTAACTATCCTACATCCCAAAGATTCAACCCTCATAGCCTTTAGGTAATAGATAGTTGAATAATTCTTTTTCATTTTGGCACAGCTTGATTATGAGTGCTAATAAGCAGTACTATCTTATTTGCAGTCAGGTGTCTCCGAAGTTATTTATTTTGTGGAGAAAAGACTGGGCAATTCTGATGTTGCTTATGTTGCCTCACACAAGTTGTTATCAATGGCTGGCATTAAGGTACTAGAAATTTTTTGGTGGGATTTTTCATGTGTCTATTTACATATTTACCCCAGTATATTTCTGAACTTCTGTATATACTCATGAAAGGGTAGTTTTCTTAAGAAAATCAAAATACTGTTAAGTTGGAGAGTTACCCAATTCAGGTGGGAATGTTGGATTTGTATGACAGAGAGTTCTTTAGGGGGATCATTTAGTTTTTGAAAGGCATATGAAATGTTACACTATACTGCTAGCCAATTACCTACATTTAAAAATCAGTACGGTGTACACGTAAATTGTAAATATCTCAATCTTTTTATATGTATTATAATACAAGATGTTTGGAATCTTCACAGGCTTGATGAAATTTGGTATACTTAACTTGCAGGTTAGAAAACATCAACCACAGATGTCACAGATTATAATCAAGTTTCAGGAGCCTTGAATTAATAGGACGTACTGCCATGCATTTGTAAGAAACATGTAGCATTAGATATTATCGATTATGGATATCTTTTAGTAATTTAAAGCTTCTATAATCATTTTTAAGTGGCTTTTACAAGTCCTGAGATGTTATTGGAATAACTTGTGATTCTTCAGATAACACGAAGCCGGTAAGAGTGGCGTTCATAAGGTGGAAACAAGTAACTTGTCATTTGTCTTTTTCAGTTCAATAAATGTTCTCACTCACTCACACTTTATCATTTAAAGCATCTTTTTTAACATTTATCATACTGTTGTTTGTAGTTCATTTTTTCTTCATTTCTTTATGATTCATGTCTTCAACATTAGGCTATATTCATTTTGTTAAGAAGTAACATGAGATCATGTGGTGTTACAGTACTAGACTACTGGTATAATGATTTAGTTTTGACCAATACTTCTTTTTGAAGGAATATGGTCTTGCCCAGTATCAGTGTAAACTTTTCATATGAAACCTACAACTTGATGAATGTTGAAGAAGTGAGGACAGGTTTTTCCCATAAGAGTTTAATTGTAGGCAGGAAGTTATTTTTGCAAGCTTTTATATAGGGTTGGATTGGGATTATGTGGCGGCTTAGGCGGTCCCATTCAAACCCTTCTTGATTAACTCCGATCTGTTTGGATTTAAGGTGGTCTCATGTTTTTTCCATGAAATTGTATTGTTAAAGGAAAAATGTTATATCGTGGTTCACATTAGCTTGATCTATTCTGGTTTCAAACTACATGTATGAATTTTAGTCAATTTAGTTGTTGTGTTGTTCTATTCTATGATGTTTGTTAGCTCATGCTAGGGTAAGTAAAGATTGTAAATGTCTTCTTGTTTTACTAGTTGGTGCCTTGGTGGTGATTAGTAGTTCATCAAGACTAGTGGAGATTGGTAGCTTTATAAACATGTAGCCTGAAATTAAACTATAAGTTCCTTTGAAAAGATCGATACGGCTGCAGAGTGACAGGAACTAAATATAGAATAGTAACATGATTTTCCGAAGGCTGGGATTTGACCTACAAACTCTCTGGGCAACACAATCACATGGAGCAATACCTTCTTATGGACACTTCCTTTTCTGATAGCTGCTCAATATAGCTCTCCAAAACTACTTCTCTTTAAGAGGTATGTTCTGATATCTCTTCTTTATCTGCTACTTTCTCTTTTTGTTCATGGTACTCTCCTTCCCTTCTATATCTGTGCCTACTCAACAAACTCTTCCCTCATTTTAGGGCCGCGTACCGTATACAATTCACTAACTTATTTTGTATACCATTGGTCGTCATAAACATCCCTGGAGTCCCTAACTCATCTTATAGGAAGCATTTAATGCACACTTTTGCCCATCTTGCACTGAGGACTTAGATGGGGCACAAGAGTAAGAAGCACGCCGAGGCCGAAGCCGTGGCTCGGCGGGAGCAGCGGCGGCAGAAGCTCGTCGAGAAGCCTCATGATTGGCGAGACATCGTCGACGACGTTGATTGGAAGCCCTTTGCTGTTGTCCTTACGATCATTGTTTTCATAATTCTCGTGCTTCTAGGGTTGCTTTGATCATGCCGCGAACTTCTACTTTCTCCGTATTTTTCATTAGCTTTTTAGCCTTTACAACAGGTTTACCCCCCTACTCATATTAACAGTAGAAACATTACATAGGCTTTTATATGATCTCTGTGTGATGTCCATGGTTAAACATGTTGTGTGGTGAGCTCAGTAGAGAGAAGGTACTGTTTATATTTTATACTACCCAACTTTTCATTAGTGAAATTATGATTGTAATTTCAAGTCAATTATTTGCAAATTCTTTAGCAAAACTAGGGCAAATCTTTTCGCCTTTTTTAAACATTCGGAGTGTAGCATGGCTCTGGGCCAAGTCCAATAAAAACCCCTTTGGGGCCTGTAAGCGTTCGTAGGCAATGTGTCATTGGGCCGCTCTCCTGCTGTTGGGCCAACATTAAACATTGAAGAGTGTGGAAAGAAGCATTTGCGCGGACGAGGTGGTATTAACAAATCCATTTTGTCACTATCGAGAAATTAAATTTATTAAATTTGATCTAATTTAGTTAGAAAATAATTATTCGTTTCAACAAAATTATTTGTCAATATCAGATTTTTTTTTTTTTCATAGAATATACTTAATCCTCCCCGTTCTCCTGTGTAGCTCTTATAATTTTTTTTTTGGTTAAAAAAAAAAGGCTGGGGCTACTATATTTATATGAGTATAAAGATTTTTATACTTATAAATTTTCGATCATTCAAATGAAAAATGTGCGGTTAGGATGAGAGTAGTTACGGTTAGATTGAGTTGAGTGGGTGGTTGGTTGAATAGTATAATCTAACGGGTGAAAATAATTAAATGGCATATCTAACGGTAAAAAATTTATAAGTACAAAAGGTTTTATACTCATAAGAGTATAGTAGCCGAACTCAAAAAAAAAAAAAATACTATTAGAGGTAAATCACTCGATTGGAGATATGTAGTTTAATCCTATGCGCCATGTAAACTTGTAGATTTGGGAAATAAATAAAATCTAATGCGGTGTAAAAATAAATTAAAAAAAAAAAATAATTGGTATTAATTTGGTACCTTAATTAATTAATTTATTATTAACGCAAACTTTTCAACTGTTTTAAAGTGGCCGGTGGAGGAAGGAGCCGAGCAAAAGGGTACGAGCCGACCCGTTTTGCTTGTCGCATCCGATCAGACCCGTACACGTGGCGCGACGCGAGCGGTGCGGGCCCCCCCCCCCGGGCCCAATCTTGGACCGCACGCTTCGGCCGGTCGTGCGTCCGCATGCGGATACGAGTCGCAGGGTCACGTGGGTTGGGGCGTATTATTTTAGCTTCTAGCCCAAGTGAAGTAATAAGTCCCTTCCCCCACAAACCTACTCCATGTCTCCATGCACGTGACCGAGCCGGACCCATTTATTTGTACCCAGTGTAATCCGATCCAACTGGCCTAGTCCGAATTTATCTAGCCACCCCTTCGTGCTCAGGATTGATGACATTATGGACACAATATGAGGTTACAGTGATTTAGAGGCAGATGAATTATTCAAAATTTTATTGAAATCCAAATCCGAACATGAGTGGGTTTAATCGATGCTGAACGAATATAACTTCAGTTATGCATACTGAATTCAAAAAACCAAATTAGTATAAATCTATTTTGGTTTTGAGTTAGACCCTATTTAGTGTTAAACAGAATAAGAAAACAGTATATTGGAGAAAGAGAGTTTTAACTATCTAGAACTGTCGGATTGAGAAAGTATGATGAAAATATATAATTTTTTACTGATTTTTCTAAATCATTAAACTCTTAGACTGAAGATGAAGGTCCCAGAGAAAGAACAATTAAAGAGGGTTTGATGAGTTACCCATGCACATATTATAAATGCTGTTTTAAGTTTGAAACTGAGAATGTTTAAAATTTCTAATTGGACAAGGAAATGATGGGATGGGATTGGAGATTTGATTTGGTCCAAATGTGATCCGACTAGGAGTTGGAGTCCTAGTCCGATTAGGACTCGACACTTGAATTAAAGGTGCTGTTAGGTTGCAGTTATTTATTTCATTCCTTTACTAATTTTGGTTAAACTTTAATTTTGCCTCCTTTCAAAGGTTCAACTCATTTTTATTTTACCATTCCACAGTTCAAAAAAATTACACATGATTATCTCATACGTTTATTTCTCTTTAACTATCAGAACTTATCTAGGATGGTACAATACAGAATTATTATATTATTTTCTAATTTATAGTTTACTATTGTATGCATAGATATATCTATGATAATAAACTATAAATTAGAAAATAATAAAGTTTATTATCAAGCGGGTATAAATTTTGTAATTTTTCGAAATTATAATAAAGTTCATCAAACGGGTATAAAATGAACGGTTAAATCGAACGACGTCTTAAAAATGGATGTTCGCATCCTTCAATTTATGATCGGAGTTATTGATCTTTATCGATACAGTGAATAGAATTTTCTATAAAAAATTCAACCGATTTCGATTCTTTTATACCGTTAAACTAGCAAATATGTTATACCGGCCGTGAAAAATTATTAATTTTGTGACCTTTTAATCGTAAGGCAAATAATGTCGAAAAATTATAAAATTTGATTTCTACACGTTTTAAATGTTCTAAATAACGTTTAACGGTGTGGATCGTCGATTCGAAAATTTTATCATCGAAAATACTTTATAAGTACAAGGACGGTCGTACTCATAAAAATATAGTATCAGACTGTGTGTATATATATAGAATTGAGCTCCTATGCTTTTAAAAAATGCAAAATCATTGGTCTTGTAAGTTTTAACCCTTGGATTAATAGACATGCGGTTAGGATGATGTGGGCCCCCTTGGGTTAAGTGGGTGGTTGGTTGAATAGTATAATCTAACGGGTGAAAATGATCAAATGTGTAGATCTAACGGTAAAAAATTCACAAGTACCAAGTCCTTTGTGCTTGTGGTTTTTTTACCATTAGATCTACACCTTCGATCATTTTCATCTGTTAGATTATACTATTCAACCAACCACCCACTCAACCCAAGGGGGCTCACATCATCCTAACCGCACATCTATTAATCCAATAGCTAAAAACTTACAAGCACAAATGACTTGGTGCATTTAAAAGCATAGAAGCTTATATATATATATATATATATATATATATATATATAGTCCACATTTACTGTATAATAGCAGAAGCACTCGGTGCTACCAAGTTTTCCACAAGTTAGATGACCCCTTTGATGATTTTCACACGTTAGATCATTTTATCATCGAAAGAACTTGGCTAATACGAGGACGATCGTAGTCATAAGAGTATAGTAGCGGCACTTTAACTGTAGATATATTAGTATTTTGAAATGCAGGATTATAAAATAAGAATATGCAAAAGCCTCATGAGTCATGAGGCGAAACTAAGTTTATTATCACCAACCTTATCGGATGCAATTTAAAAAGGCAATGGCAAAGATATGCGGTGCAGAGAGACTTTTAATGAGATTCCTTATGTAAGGAGGAATATTCCTTCTTGGAATATATATATATTTTATTTCGCTGCATGTAACACGTGCGAGCCTTCTGGATCGTCCATATACTCTTCTAATCTAGACTCTAGTGGAGGGAAAAGTTCTTATTAGATTTTTAGAAAAGAAAATGTCAGCTTCTTCTAGAACAGTACATTAAGAATATGTAATACAATTTATAAAATTTTAGATTTGGCTATCAAGTTCAACGAAAGTATTCCGAGAACCAATTTGAGGAAAAATAAAAAATAAAAATCTGTTTGCAAAAAAATATAGCCATAATTAGCTGGTAAAGATTTCTCATATCAATAACAGTTTTATAAGAGAATGGAATATTAATTAATATATATTATTATTAGCGTGTATATATATATATTCTACAAATTTTCATCCGGCGTTAAAAACTCGATAAGAAAATTTTACTACTAATAAAGATTTCCATCAATAACAATTAATTCATATATATATATATATATATATATATATATATATATATATATATATATATATATATATATATATATAAAATTTTGTTTTTGTCTCAGAAAAGAGAAAAAAAAACAAAATGGCCTTCAAAACGAAAAATTCTATAATGTGCTGAATATATCGATGATATGACGTCACAAATTAATAAAATATTTCTTTTCGAAAGATATGCCGGATCATAATTATAAAAAAAATATTCTTATGGTACTTTTATTTGAAAAGAAAAAATATGATTGACTTATTATCGATGATGACGTACGTGATGCAAACAAGACAGTGTAGAATTTCTCCTTCAAAACACCCTCCAGTAGAGGAAAAAAGTGAAAAGAACTCTTCATCTGATCATTCAGAAACACCCAGAAAATGCATTAAAAAAATCATATACCCCCAAAACCTACTATATTGTGAATAGTGGGATTAGGAGGGTGTGATGTGTATATGAGGTTAAGAATGGGGACTAAGGAGATGAGGTTTTTTGTCGTATAGCTAAGAGGAAGATTACGTGATAAGCACTGGGCCCCCCCTCTAGTGAAAATGAAACCCAAACCCTATTTTAATTATCGAGAAATGTTAACAAAAAAAAGAAAAAGAGAAAAAAAAAAAAGGGTAGCAAAATCTAAGGGGGATCTTAAAAATGAAACATGGGTACTTTGTGTATGTTTACAGTTAATAATATAAGGAGAAGATGGATTAGGACTCTTAATTGAAAACTAATGATCTGACTAATCCAAAATTGTGATTCTCAAATCACATTAGGATTCGTAATTAGCAGGCCGATTTGATTGACGAATATTGAAAACTACTTAGTGCGGTAAGTTCGACGATGCTAGACATGACAACATGATTTGACTAATCTAAAATTTTTAAAGAAAATGCGAAATCAATACGCAACTAATCAATCTTAACCGAAGCGTCGAAATACTCCAATAAATTTTATTTTGAACATCTGAAATTAAGTTACGAGCACATCTAAACGCACTATCAATTTGATCTGATTTGCTTGATTGTTCAACACAGGAAAAGATCAGCGATCGAACTCGAATTAGCTCGAACTCGGAATCCTAACCCGATAAGTTAGTGGATCTAATTTTTGATTCAAGCCCAATTAAGTTTGGCTATTAATTATGGCCATTAAGAATATTTCCCCTTGTTTAAAGAGAAAGGGGCTTCTATTGATCATTGGGTGCTTTAATTAATTAGAAGAGACTATATACTTAAGCTAGTGAAAGTTAATTAATTTGGTTGCTATTACATGTGTTACACATGGAAAACAAGTGAGTTAAGCTATTGGTATTCCGAGATTGATTAGAAATTTTGTCTCTTCTAATTGGAGTACACGTTATTACGACACAACAATTATATATACATGTAAGTTTATCAAATAAATCGGTAATTTGATGTGATCAGCGTTCAAGCTAGCTAGTTTTGTTAATTTAATCAGCTAATTAGTAGTGCATGTTTTGTTCGGATTTTATGAGATTGAATGGAAATTATCGGTAAGTCGAAATGGATTTTTTGATTAATACAAAGAACAAAAGCCTACTTAATTTGGATATTTTCTCGTACCTTAATATTTTTTGAAGAACAATTAGTTATTTTGTATAGTTTGATACCGTATTAAATCACGAAGTCCTGAATTCAAGTTCCATCGGGCTTCTAGGGTTAGACCCTGGTGAAAATTTCGAATCCAGACGTGGGCGAGAATATAAATATTAAAAGTATCGTTTTTTATAAATAATCACACATCACTGACTCTTCGTTCATGTGGCGGCAGAAAGAAAATAAAAATCCGTGGAGTAATATATTAGAAAATTTAAATTAATATTTGTTGCAATACAGCTGCATGCATGCGTGAAGCTCACGTATTTCGTGTGTATCTCACAGGTGGATTTTAAAAACTTACCTCGCGAATTAACTTAACTTGGGATTATATTCTCCTCACCAAATCAATTTATAATTGAACTGGATTAGCTCATCAAACATTCAGATTCAACTTGAATAGCATGTTGAACAGTTAAAGCTAAAGCTTGATTAGCTAACAAATTAGCTTTAATTAGCTTCTTGATCCCCTGGTAATGGATGTCACATCTCTCCCTTATGTTATTATTATAAACAAACGTGACAACATGGCGGCGCTTCCAAATGGCTTATAACCACAACATCTCAACCTTTAAGTTAAAATGCAATAGATTTATTATACTCGATCGAAATCCAAGTACTAGGATTAGGTGTTATGGATCAAATTTTGCTCCATTGTTAAACCTTTTTATATAAGGTTATCTCTTACGAATTGGGAGACTATCGATAGCACTTTGCGGGTTTTATTAATCATGATGGTACCATCGATCTAACCCCAGTTTATATATGTCATTAAGGCGCTTTTGGAGATTTGTTATGAGCGGCACTTTAGGGTTTAGGTTAATCGTGATGAAACTATTTAATCTTTGTTTAATCATTATTTATATATAGATAATTAAGGTGCTTTTGGTGATTTGTTATGAGTAATTGACCTGGTGATGCAATGTAGGTGATCGGTTTGCCGAGTGACAAGATGGATAACTAATTCTTTCATTTCACTAAAATAAGAAAACTTTTATTAATGTCGAAGAGATCAACATCTTATCTTTGTAAATTGCAATTGTAGAACCCACGATATGACACTACATTAACTCAATTATATATGATTATGTGACTTTATTAATTTAGTTCCTTAATTATTACTCTCCCTTCTAAATAGTAATTCAAATTTAATTTAAAATTTAGTTAGAGATAGAATATATTTAATTTTTTTAATTATATTTAAAAGCTAGTTAAATTATATAGAATTTTTCGATTTAAATTCGATTTTTCACTTTCTTTCTTAGTTATTAAAAAACCTACATTTTGCACTCTTGGAAAATAAAAAATATTCACAGAAGGATTCAGTGTGAAATGTGATGACAAAATAATCACTTTGCCTCCCACCATTTTCATTTTTTCCCTCATCTTGCTCGTCCATCCCCTCGGTCGGCTGCTGTTCACGCCTTGATCGGCACAGTTCCTCTCCATTTTTTTCTCCACTTGCTTCCCTTCGGTCTCCTACACCTCCGTTGCCCCTCTATTTCGGCAACAGTAGGGGGGAAATCAAGATGGGCGTGGATGGAAAGGTGAGTAAGTGCAACGAGGGTGAAGGCGAAGCTACGGAGAAGGGCGAGAGGGCGTTTGTGGGCGCTGACGGAGATCTAGGCGAGAAGGTGTTTGTGGGCGAGGCGGCAAGGCAACGAGATGGAGAAGGGCTAAGCACAATAAAGAGGGCGGAGGATATTTTTGGCATAAAAAATATTTTATGACCGAACCTTAACGAATCAGTAATGGTAGGAACTGAAGTAAAAATTTTTCATTTTACAAGGAGGCAAAATGTAGATTTTTAAATGACAAAAAAAAAAATAAAAAAAATAAGATTTTGACAGTAAGATTTTCTATAATTTAGCCTTAAAAATTTATGTAATTAGAGTAAAATTTATAATTACCGAAAGTAAAAATTGAATTTGCCATCGGTTATGCTCCATAGCTATATACAGCTAGATGCGGATTAATTAGATAAATCAGCCACAGTAGATATGATCCCATGTAGCCGACGGTGTCGTCGAGTGTGTAATTAGATATTTTTTTATTAATAAATTATTAGTTTAATTATCTTTCTCCCCGAATATTTTTTTTCAATATTATTTGATTTTAGAATTTCAAATCTTCTGTTACATAATCGGTATAAGCACAAATATCAATTTCAACAATTGATATAATAGAAAATTATACGCATTCAATATTGAGTTATAATTTATCAACGCTCCGTGCGTTCGTCGGAACGCTAGAAATTCATACAATATTATTATTATTATGTGGATGTGGGAGAATTTTTTTTTTGTTTTTTGAGAGATAAGTAGCACGCTACTCACTTCATTTATTTCGCTAAGAAATAAACTTAGCTGGAAATGTGAATCAACTAGAATTCGAATTCGGATCTCGGATACCTACTACCAAACTCTTTGACACTTGCTCTAAGAACGGTTGGTGGATGTGGGAGAAATTAAGAGAGAGAAAAATGGACTTATCCAATAAACTCAAATGGATGCGAAAACAATATTCTAGAATAGTAGAATATATGTAATAATTGTATCACGACGCAAAAGCATTTTAGAAAAGTAGAATAAAAGTTGTAGCACTACATAAAGTAGCAGCATTAATGAGCTGTCCACAAGCTAATTAACTTGTACAATTAGCACTGCTTGTTTACTATTTGTTTAATTAATAACTCCACTCATTTGCGTGTTCCTCCCAAAAAAAAGAAAAAAAAAATAAAAAAAAAATTCCACTACCATGAGACCTATATACAAGCAAAACTAATGCTTTAGTAAGTAATTTTTTTTTATTATAATTTCGCTTGCTAGCAATTAATTAGTATTGCCCAAACGCACGATTAGACAAAATCCAATGATAATTAAGGACATTTTAATTAATAAGGTTAATTGAATTAAGATGTGACCAGCACTAAATATATATATGTAGGGATTTGACATGTATATTTGAATGACGTTTAGCCCTATATATCAAAATAGCCATAGATTAGATCAGGGAAATAAAAAATTATTTGGTCCAAGTATATTTTCAATTCTCTTTTGGAACAACAAAAAGTTAAAAAAATAAAAGTATCATTTACGACTTTTTTTGCTTATTAACATAGTACTATATATATACTACGAACAATTTATCTGCATTAAAAAAAAAAAAGTGTTGTTTAAGAACAGCTGCATAAGAAGTCCTATTAGTTAGTCTCTTTCTTAATAGTTACGCATGCGAAAATGTCATGGGGAGGTTTCTTTCGAACATCGCCAAGAACATTATTGTCCAAACTCATGTCAACCTACAACTGATTACCAAAGAACAAGCAAAAAATAAAACCTTTGGGATAACATTTTTGATAATGTAAAATATTTGTGAGGTCACTCGATCGATCGATCCATGCATAACACTTCTTATAAGAAATGCAATTCAATGCGGAGTTCTCCTGAACTTGGATTTCTCATCTATAATATTAAAAAAAACCATGGAGAGATGGGGACACAAGTATTTGAATATAAAATGGTCAACAAAAACAAAAAAAAAAAGAGATGGATTAAGCCAATTACAATCCTCTTGATCATGTTTGTTGTGTGGACGGCACTGTTTTTTTTTTTTTTCACCCAGGTGAGGTCAAAATTTTCTTTCATCATCTAAGACAATTTCTTTGTCCCCTTCTTTCTTTTTTTTTTTTTTTTTTTTTTTTTTGGAAGATAGAAGACGCTACCCGCTTTGCTTATTTCATTTAAAATAAACTTATTTAAATGTGAATCAACTAGGATTCGAATTTGGATCTGTCTTGATATCAACCACCGTTCTTCATTACTGCTTCTGGGACGCTCTTTTTCCTTTTTTTGATGGTAACTTCATTAAAACCACAACAAATTAGCTTTTTTCTTTTTTTTTTCGTTTTTTTTTTTATTGTGGGGAATTGGATGTGATGTTTGAGATCTCTACACTTTAGTTGTTGTTGTTGTTTGTTTTTTGTTTTTTTTTTAGAGTGAAAAGAAGTAAATCCTATTATAAGGCCCAAAATTAAGGTTTAAGTAATTAATTACTTTTTAGGTGCTGAGGTGGCAAACTTAAATATTTATTAATTAGGGGGTGTAATTAAACCGTGTCAAAATAGAATTCAAATCTCAATCCAATTGAGTAAAGATGTAGTGTTGGGTTTCAATAGGTTTTGCTGGGTTTGAGGCAAATGGCACAAATTACAATACAAAGTGCATGCTTCTCCATTTGGAAAAGTAAAATCTAAGATTAGACATATAATTATTTCATAATTCTAACATAATAAAACTTAAAATGAGTTTCTAAATATTAAAAGAAAAACTCTAATTGAAAACTTCTACTTCGTTTTATAAAAATCTATAAATTTAAGCAAACTATTTGGGCTTGTGATTGGTTCGACAAGTCACATCAGAATCGGCGGCAATAAACTAATTGTTATCAGATGATGTGAGCCGACACTGTAACCTAGAACTATAAACTTGTTGGGGGTTGGTTATCAGATTAATTGGCGCTGTTTAAATAATAAATACTACATGATTAGAGCTTAAACTATTGATAACGCTATAAACTCTCGCAATTGTCGTCTACTGCCGACTAACTAGCTTCTTTATTGTAATATAAGCAGAATTTTGAATTTAGAGCATCTGATTTATGATTCAGAAACGCGTTTCAGTTTAAGATCTCTAAGCCTTTTCTTTTCCAAATAGCAAACTATTATGTTTTTTTTTGTTTTTACAGTATAGAAGTATTCTACAGCTCACGCTGATTCAGTTAAAATATATATCTGCAATTTCATCGAAAAATATATATCTTTATTATATGCTTATATCCCAGCTTTTCTTAATTTGATATATTTGACGGCTCTAATTAAAGACCAAAAAAAAACTCCTAGTAATGAAGCTTACTATACACATATATAAAGTTACACATTTTTTTTTTCTTCTTTTTAAATTTTTTATCAACGACAAAAAATAATGTTTCTCTATCACTCAGATGGATTGGATTTTTCTGGGACCCGACGCGTGACTTGTTGCGCGTGATTGGTTAAAAGAATTTGTTAAATATTCTTTCAATTTGAATTTACAACTACCAACTCCTTTGAATTGTAGTACTCTTTTTTCCACCAATGAGTTCCCCACACAAAAAGCAATTGCAGAAACTCTCTAGTAACTGACCTTCCTTGATTGATACTGGTGATTTCAAATTCAAAATTTAGTCGTCGTGCATTTCTAGTTAAGTTTATTTTCAAACAACTAGCGAAGCAGATAATATGATAGCTTTCTCTCTTTTAAAATTCAGTCGCATGGACAGAAAGGAACAACATTATCTTCCGGTCGAAATCTTCCAACGCCACCCATGCTTTCGAACGTGCCAAAGCTCTCGGCACTTCTTGGACTGAGCTGCACTGATCCGTCGTTGTTGTTTTTCATTTTTTTCCTTTCTTTCCCCTCCCCCCCTCTCCTCCTACTCTATCTCTTAGTTTTTGACCCACGTTTTTTTTTTTGTCTTTTGGATGCCTCAGTTGCTTCTATCATGTACGCTTAATTTATTTCACTTAATGAATGAAGCAGGTAGCTTGCTATCTCTTTCTCAAAAAAAAAAAAATTCAGTCGTACATACGCTGTAGAGAAGATTTTATTCGACTTTAGACCGACCTCAAGCTTACTGAATTAGATATTTGGTATTTTAAACTTTTAAAAGTGTGCAGATCTAGTCCTAAATTTTAGCTAATATTTGGTTGGATTCATGAGCAATCGATTGTTATACCATAATTATTATATTACTCTTTGTTACAAGATCAAATTTCTAAATTAAAAAACTGCAGTGGATCACAGGGATTGAAATACAAGGATATAGTATAAGCTTATAGATGTGTGGTGTAAGCATATATATCCATGAATGTAAGTAATTAACCTTGGTGAATACATCATGTATTCATGTTTTTTTTTTATATAAAATTTTTAAAGAAAAAATATATAATTTTCCTCCTATATTATTATAAGCAATTGCCCCTATATAATAATTGCACCTACAAAATTTGATGGTGATAAAAATGAAAATATGTAATTTTCCTCGTAGATTATATAATAATTGTGCGTACAAAATGAATTATTTTGTAAGGGGGTGTTTGGTTAGTGGAAAAAGTGTAAAAAATTATTTTTTGAAAAAGTTCTATAAAAGATATATATATTTTTTTTTATTATTTTTTAATTTCAAATAAGAATTTAAAAAATAAAAATATTTTTTTCTAGAAAATTTGAATAAATTTTTTTTTTTGAAAAAAACTGTTGTTCTAAAAATCGAGCGAAAGAAAAAAAAATTTTCAATTACAAAACTGTTTTTTTCTGAGATATTTTTTTGAAAAATATTTAATTATAACATGCTTAAATTTATTTTGGGAATTAACTTAATTTATGAGGTTGTGGGCTCTCGTAACGTACAGATGCCATCAACGCACCCCGTTAACGAAGCACCGTTATTACTTGTACCGTATAAACAAATTTATGCGGACCTGCCCCCCCCCCCCCTAAAAAGAAATAACCGTTCTCTTTTAAAATATTAAATTCCCAGTTCAACTCGTTAACCGCACAAAAAACTCTTCGTGCGGACACGTCCGAACTACCCCTTCCGTAGAGAGCAAATCGCGTCAACGACCTTTTGACCGGGGCTAATTGCGACATTTAAAAAAACCGCCGAGGGTAAGAGGGTCAATTCACACCAACCCATAACCCTGTCCCTTGTCCCGTATAAAACCCGTCTCCTAGTCTCTCTCTCCCCCTCTCTCTCTCTCTCTCACCACTCCTATGCGAATTCGGATTCGCTCGCCCTTAGCCCTGTCGTTCCCCGACGTTTCCCATCCTAAGAACAGGGACGAAGCCATCGAAATGCGTAGGAGAAGAGCGCACGAAGAAGCAGGAGGAGGAGTAAGGAGAACGAAGAGGAGGAGAACGAACCCGGTGGTGGAGATGATGATAAAGCCCGACGATCGGCGGCGAAAGCGGCGGCGCACGGCCACGGCGGAGGCGGCGGCGGGGACCGACTACTTCGATGCGCTCCCCGACGACCTCGTCCTCTCCGTCCTCTCCAAGCTGAGCTCCTCCGCGTCCTCCCCCTCCGATCTCATCAGCGTCGCCCTCACGTAAGATCGACCGATCGATTTCCCTCTCTCTCTCTCTCTCTCTCTCTCTCTCTCTCTCTCTCTCTCTCTCTCTCTCTCTCTGTTTCTCTCTCTCTCTCTGTGTTTGTTTCTCTCTCTCTCTGCCAATTCGATCGAATCCCTCGCCGCATTAGTGCTCACGTCTGGATCCGAATTTATCCCCTAATTTTACTTCTTTTTTTTAATTTTTTTAATAATTATAAATGTAATTTGGCAGATGCAAGAGATTGAACGAGTTAGGGCTCCAAGCCCAGGTGCTCGGTCGAGCGTCGACGAAGGCCCTGGCGATTCGGGCGAAGAACTGGTCCGAGTCGGCCCACCGCTTCTTAAAGCGCTGCTCCGACGCGGACAATCTCGAGGCTTCCTACATCCTCGGAATGGTAAGCAAGCACTAGTAGTTAATTAATAAGCGATTGAGGCCATGCATATATCCTCGATCGGAATACTACTTGTCAATAACAAACTATAACAATAACAAAGAAAGGATGGATGCATGCATGCAGATCCGGTTCTATTGCTTGGAGAAGCGGGGGAGCGGGGCGGCGCTGATGGCGCGGGCGGCGATGGGGTCGCACGCGGGGGCGCTGTACGCGCTGGCGATAATACAGTTCAACGGGAGCGGGGGAGCGAAGGGGGACAAGGACCTGCGCGCGGGGGTGGCGCTGTGCGCGCGGGCTGCCGCCCTCGGCCACGTCGACGCCCTGCGCGAGCTCGGCCACTGCCTCCAGGACGGCTACGGCGTCCGCCGCAACGTCGCCGAGGGCCGCCGCTTCCTCGTCCAGGCCAACGCCCGCGAGCTCGCCGCCGTCCTCGCCTCCGCCACCGCCACCGCCACCGCCAGACGGCGCCTGCCCTCGGCCGTCGCCGGCGGGTGCTGCCCGCTGCTGTCGGACTTCGGGTGGAGCGTCCCCCCCGCGGAGCCGCACCCGGCGAACCGGTTCCTGGCGGAGTGGTTGGCGGGGAGGGAGAGGGGGAGGCGGCGGCCGGGATGGGGCTGCGGATGTGCTCGCACGCGGGGTGCGGGCGGTCGGAGACGCGTCGGCACGAGTTCCGGCGGTGCTCGGTGTGCGGGGCGGTGAACTACTGCTCGCGCGCCTGCCAGGCCCTCGACTGGAAGCTCGTCCACAAGGCCGACTGCACGCCCATGGACCGCTGGCTCCTCGACGCCGCACCAGAAGAACCTCCTGCTCCTCCTCCTCCTGCTGACATGGCCATGGGCTGAAGCTGCTAGGGTTTCGTTGGGGTCGTCGCCGTATATTTTGTCGCCTTCTGTATGTACAGTAGCAGTAGGAAACGAGAAAGATGCTCTCTCTATTTCCTCTCTCTCTCTCTCTCTCTCTCTCTCTCTCTCTCTCTGCGAAACCCCCACCCCACCACCCCCGGGTAAAAAAAAAAAAGAAAAAAAAAGAGAGAGAAAAAACAAAATCAAATTTATTTTTATTTTTACTTTTTTGATGGAGATCTTTCTTAGTCAGGGTGAGATATAGGACAAAGCCATTGGGCTCGGTTTTTTTTAACTATTATTATTATTATTATTATTAAATCCCTTTAATTTATTTGGGTTCTTTCTAGCTTTTATTTATTATTATTATAATTTAAAAAGAAGATAAAAATTTCATGGCCTTTTTACGAGGGGAGTTTACAGTTTTACTAATACGAGTTTCTATATATCTATTTATTTATTTATTTTGTTTTTCCCACCCTATAGTTTGAATTTAAATATGGAGAAATGGGTGATGAGATCATGGGAAGAGAGGAGAGGGAGCCACGGCCACTGCAGTTAATTAATAATAAATTCATTGGTCGTCAGGAGCGGCGAGTAGTTAATACAAGGACAAAATTAAATAGGGAGGGCATCTTCATCATCTTGTTGCAGGGTTACTGTAAGGCAGGGGCTCCTAATAAATGCCATTGAGAGGTACCACGACTACTCGGCAAACTCTCGTCAACTGCCCCTCTCAATTTGAATTTCTTTTTTTTTTAAAGAAAAAAAAATCATCTACGTTTTGCTTTATTAAAGAATATGCTGTTTTGTTAGATCAAGTAAAATAGCTGGTTTAGGAACTACATTCTGGGCCACAATTAAAAAAAAAAGAAAAAGAAAAAAGAGACCATCTATAAAGGAACTTTTGATCATCGATCCAATATAAAAATGTACATTTCATCTTTAGACTATTATTACAACTAATCGATTACATATAATATTTATTAGCTACTTTATATAAACTAATCAAAATCGATCCCATCGATGTAGACTATTGGGGGTGTTACTTTGTTGGATGATAAAATACTTATATTTTTTTTTAAAAAAAAATAACATGATATTATTACAACTTGCCATAGTGCCGATTAGCCGAGAGGAGATGTTTCCATAGGTCCGTAAGTTGTTTAATTTTGTAGATTGTTATCGAGGGTCCAACTAGACCGTTTTAAAAATTGTATCATTTCTAATCTTCCAAATAATCCATCGACAGGTTGTTGGTCCAGTTAGCCTATTAAACATAGGTTGCGAACCTTTCCTATATTTCCATCTATTCCGGATTGAATTAACGTCGACTCTCAAATTTCTAGATTGGACACCCTCCAAAGCTATCACTAATAGGAATTTAGTAAAAACACACGTAGTAAACAAGTGATCAACAGTTTAGGGTTTAGTTCCGCACAGCACACAGGCTGTATCGCCAAATTGGTCCTACAGCAGAACAAAAAAAATTTGCAAATTGGTTCAAAATTAGACATTTTGTTTTCACCTCTTAAAATTAAATTCCTACTTTGCACTTTATGTAGATGTTCTATACTATGTTAGATCTTTAATAAATAAAACTACCAAAGCTACGCTAGCAATAAATACAAGTCGTATTATATTCATGTAACGCCTAAAGTTGCCGGATCGAACAATGAGCCCCCAACGAATCTATTAATTATTAGATGAGAGATCACTGTTTCCAATTTTGTTCTTTTTATTAAATAAACACTAGTTAAAGTTTTTTTTTTTTTTTTTTTTAAGTCAAGCTATGGTGATTGGTAACTCGCTCCAAAAATAAAAACCTATCCTAAGCTTAAAAAACGCACCGACCTAATCCAAATTAGTAACGTAGACTCGGAAATGCAATTTCTTTTTTTTTTTCAAAAAACAAAATCTTTTTAGGTAAAGAGATGTGTGTCACGCCGCTAATTTGTTGAAAAACGAATTTGTTCGCAATTTGAAAAGGAATGTGATTTAGACTCCCTACTAGATTCAATAAATCGACCTAACGATGTGGACTAAACTGGTTTATATAAACGCAACGACATTAGTGTCCATTTTTTGAGTTGATATAGCTCTCAATATATAGCTATCACTTTAGATATTCTTTCCTCTTCCTAAGTTCCTAATGTTTCAAAAGTTAGATGTCACACTAGTACACTTATTATGACCTGGAAAATTTTAGCTTTACTCTTAGGTTTTTGAGAGTACTAATTTTGTGTGGGAGTTGGTCCACACAAGGGACAAAAGCTGAGAAGGAATAAGTTGCTTTCTCCTTTTCTTTTTTTTCTTTTTTTTTTTTTTTGGTGTGTGGGTGTTTTATTGTCAAATTTTCTCTTAGTTATGAGATCTATGGTGACTGCAAATCCAAGGTGCAGGATTTTGATTCTCGTTGAGACTTCGACCTAATTTCAAGATTATTTTGATTGATATGTCGAACCCTTGTCGCTTGATCGTGGCATCCGTTTTACTGAAACGATAACATCTCGCTCTTCTTTTTCTTAGCTTTTAGATTTTTACTGATCACAAAGAGTCTGATTGTTGAGTTAAGAGAATATAATATTGAAGGGAGTGCGGAAGAAAAATCCAAATCTATCGACCAAACACCATCTAACATGTACGGTAATGATCCCTAGTCATGTGCGCCAATTACAATATTGTGTGAATAACGAAAAATCCATATCGTGTGCAAAAAATAAGTAGAGAAAAAGGTACACGAATTAGGCCCAACTCGTGTCATCAAGAAAATAAACTTGTCGGAAATCATTAATCCTAATCTAGCTAGCTAGAAAGAAGACGAAGTGCGTTTTTCACAAAAATGAGAGTAGCAAAAGTGTGGATATAAGTTTTGGAAGCTTTAATCTTACGCTTCCGTGTTTGCGTCATTTTCGATATCACATTTTCGAATCGTCGATCGGTTCCGAAAATAAATTTTACACAACTATTTAGTTGAAAGAGAGCAAGAGGGACTTGTATCATTTTTCACAACTATTTAGTTGTCACTTTTTATCGCAGGAATTGGACTCGATTAAAGCACCTTTGCGTCGAGGTTAAGTTGCAGCGTAAAACATTGGGCAAATAAATGGTTAAATTAAGGTAAGAAAGGGTTTGCCAATTGTAATTTACATACATAGCTTATTTAAAATTCTTAAAAGTGAAAAAAAAAACCCAAATATAAGTTTCATGTGGCGCAGTGAGAGAGAGAGAGAGAGGAATCCAAGGCTCAAAGGAGGGCATCAATATCCAATATATACCCACAATCTAATCTCTCTCTGGTAGGGATGAAAATGGATCCGGGTGGAGATCTCGTCCCAAATCATTAAGAAATAGAAAGGAAGGAGGGAAAAAAATATCCCTTTCTTTCTGTGGTTCATCGTGAAGTGCTTCTGTCTCAATGAACTCTGAATGGAGCGATAGGTTGAAAACAAAAGAAATAAAAATAAAAATTCAATCAATTCCGAATCAATCCAACCCGTGGAGGTAACGGGATAGAACGTGGGGAACCGCTCTCTCCCCTCCCCTACGGATCTGCCTGTTTGCATTCCTACTCTCTAGTGGAGTTGCTATTTGCTAGTCAAATAAGGACGGAGATTTTTTTTTTATATATATATATTTTTTTTGTGTAAGATTAAAAAGAAACGTTAGGATTTGGTTCCAAGTAGGAAAAAGGCAATCCACCAGTCCTCTCCTCACATCTTCATGTCTTATCCGGATTTGCACCTTCACCTCCACAAAAGGGCAAATGAGTGGAGTTGTGACTATTAGAAGCACTAGGAACATTTTGGTGGAGGTAACTTTAATACAAGAGGTGGAGGCGTAGAGCAACATCTTTAATTTGGACCTAAATTGGTTGCCCTCCTAAATCGGTTGCCCTCGATCTTTAGTTTATTCTTTGGAGATTACGTTGGATTCGCATCGAGAGATATTATAAGTTATAGTTATTTGAATCATAGAGACTTTTTTTTTTTGTTTAAAGATAAATAGCATGCTACCCGCTCCGTTTATTTCATTCAGAAATAAATTTAACTGAAAATATGAATCAACTAAAATTCGAATTTAAAATCTCGGATATCAATCATTAAATTTTTTGTCACTTGTGATAGTCGGTGGTTGAATAATAGGGACTTAAGAAAGACTCAAGTACAGGATGGAATGGATAGTAGGACTGAAGTACGTGAGGGCATGAATAGTTTCAAGAGTACAGCCTGTACAGTATGCTTTAAAGGCCTTGGGCCGGTTGCAACACTCTACGTAGTGAAACTTCCAGGTGTAAACATGGAGCACAGGGGGGGGCTTTTGGTGCACTATTTGTTTTACTGAAATTGAAGGTAGGTGAAATTATTTTCATTCGTAAATATTCACTTTGTGTTGTATGATTCGTGGTAAAATAAATTTGTCCTTAACTTTATTTCTTCAAAACGTTCTAATTGACTTCACCCCGAATGATGCAGAAGCCACTTACGGAAGAAAAGAACATAGAAAGAATAACTATTGTCGTTTTCTATTCTATTATCTTATATAATAGTATAAAATATTCCAATAAAATTTAATTAAAAAGCAGTTATTTTTACCTGGACTTCAATTCAACTGAAAGTTATTTTTAACCTAAAAATCACTTTTAGAGCCAAACAAACAGGCCAGAGATGCAACCAATATAGCTCTCAAATGAGGGAGAGATGAGGCTTGATAAATGAGTGGACATGCTCTTTGGTACTCCTCACCTATCCCTAATTACAAACAGGGTCATGTGAATTCAACCATCATCCTAACCCCCTCTCCACTTTGGTCCATCTTAAACCCTACTCCTGCCAACCAATCCTACTGGGGTGCAGTACCACTCAGTAGGTGAGTCCAAAACTGCTTCCCTTAACTAACATTGCTAAGTAATTTCCACACCCACCAGCCCCTCTGACCTGCATTATGATAGCTGGGGAGTAAGAACATGGCTATGTAGGGCGGAATAATTGCTTGGACTTGGTCCGCCGCGTCAGCGGTGAATCGCTCGGCAATTTGCTCTTCATTCTCTACTTCTATGTATTATAATATGAGAAAGAGCGAAATTTATCGAGTGACAGTGACGAGATGGAGTGCAGATGACTGGACGGATATGGTGCGCCGGGCCTACTCAAAATTTTTCACCCATTGTAAGGCTGGTGATGGATTTGAGATTGGAAACCCTAACTGCTGCTGTTGTTGTTCTCCTCAGTGCACTGCATGTGATCAAACTGGAGACTTCAGCTCCAAAAAGAGGGTGGGGGTGGTTTGGGCCACCTAACACATTGGGTTCCAAAAGGGGGACCCAACTCAATGAAATGTTGTCGCCCATTTAGAAATCCTTCTTTTTCCATGTCAGCTAACATGCGTTTATAAGAAACTATCTGACTCTTACTTGCGACATAACTTAAAATCATTTATTTGCCCAAAAATAGACAAAATAAATTTAAAAAAAAAACTATTCTGACTAGAGTAAAAAGTTGAAATAAGCTTCTAACAATTATAGTTTTTCACCGCAAGAGGTTAATTTGGCAACTTAGTTCGGCTTTTGACTCGTAACATTACATTCGTATTTTTTACTCGTCAGGAACTTAATTTTTGCTGTTTAAGAATGAAAAATTTATTATTGCTCACCAGCTTAACCTATGAATTCACTAGTAGGGCTTCTGAAGAAGTGCCTTTCAAGGAGTAATTTTTCATTAGCACTAATTTAGTCAAACAAGCGAATAAAGTAATATAATATTTTTCTTTCTCTTTGAGGGTGACTGATAGAGGGGATGGGCAGGGAACAAACAACCCATGTTGGCTACCAACAGGCCTTAATTAGCATCTGAAGGAACCCTTTTGATGATGACGCCCACATGGGCTTAACACCATCATTTTAACCCTTCTTTTGAGAAGCCGTAATGATCTTATTGTGGGCCCAGCGGACGATCTAATAACTCATTGCCCTGGATTTTAAAACTATATATTCCTTTATTACTCTACGAAGTACCAATCAAGTACTCCGTAAATTAAAAAGAAGAAAAAATGTAAGACTTTTGTGCTATGGCTAGACGCTAAAATAAATAGAAGCTCCAATCTAAACATTTTACTTCTAAGACAATAAATCAATTATACAAAAAATAACTATAAGCATCTTGCCGACCCTCGGGACACACTAGAAGATGGAAATATGGCGTGACTAGGTATTGGATACCAACTATTGTATTAGATATCGTCGATTATAGCAGATTTGACCGATAACGCAAGAACCAAAAGTTTTAAGATATTTTCACTATTTCCGAGGTAAAATATACTAACACACATCATTAATATTGAATTAAAATGTTCTACTCAAATAGTAATTCAGAATAAGTTCTAGTAAAAGACCAAACAGGCATGTTAATTAGAAGGCTAAAGAAGAGGGGTGGAGACATACGTACATTTCATTTCCTATCACCCGTGGTGGTCCCAACGAAATGCGGGGTGATAGACACTGTGAGATCGTGTACCGCAGATGATTCCTTTGTCGGAGCGCGATCCACGGGGGCGCGTGATGGAAGGGCGTGATTGAGATTTACCCTCGTTACCTTTCCCCTAAGAGAGACCAAAAAGCGGTACAGTTAATTAGACGCTAAGAAATAGTTAATTAATAATTAGATTATGTTTTTTTCTCAAAAAAAATAATTAGATTATGTTGACAGTCAAAGAAGAGTTAACTAACGTTAAAAGCAAATTCTCCACAGGAACGTTATACAGTTAAGGGCATGTGGAACTTTTCTTTTCTTTTTTTTTTTAATTCTTAAAGTGTTATTTAAATAAAATTATTTTAATAAATTTTTAATTTTTTTGATTAAATTTTTCTATTGATTCTACGCTGTATGAGAAGCACTGCATAAGATAGCAACTCGTTCCTTGAGACCCAGTTCAACTGGCAGAGTACACTACACGTACATGCAAGTATACGACTACCCAGGTGTAATTTTAGTAGAACTTTATAAGAATGTGCATGCAATTATGCATATCCTGTCTCTTTCTTCTGCTCCAAAGGGAAAAAGAAGGGGAAAAAGAGAAAAGAAAAGAAGAGGAGACAAAAAAAATAAAAATAAAAAAAGGAAAAGAAAACGAGATAAAAGAAAAGGAAAAAAAGAAAAATACCAGGTGCCTGAAACTTTATTTCTAGGCAATAGGGGACCCCTGGAACTCTGGATCTAAGAAGGGATGAAGAAAGGAATAGAAACAATCATTCGGAGGGTTTACTATAAATCCGAAAACCTATTTCCAAAATCTAATTGTCCTCGCAAACCTTCAGATGAAAATATGCTGGCATTATGAAACGTAAAAGGAGTTCTAGTGAATTAGCAAGTAGTTGTTTGGCAATATGGATTTAAAACAGAGAAAAGGAAACAAAAAAAAAAGAAGAAGGAAATATACTGATCAAATTACAAATAGAAAGAAAATAGAGATATAATTGGGAACCTTGGAGAAACATGGCTCGGGTGATTACCTAAAGCACTTGTAGCTAAGGTGTTCATGATACAGTTAATCGTGCCAATTCACAAAATTTTGTCTCGTATTATTTTAAATTCGTTACCTTTTTTTCCTTTCTTTTTTTCTTTTTTTTTTTATTTTCATTTCTCGGCGTGTGGGGACTGGGGAGTGGTGGGTGGGGGTGGGTGTGGTGGGCGGCGTTGGGGTGTATGGGGAAAGAGGGGGTGGCTCAGTTTCGGCCCAGCTCAGTTTGTCCCAAGAAAACAGTATTGGGCCCGAGTCAGTTTGATTTGTGTTTCGCCTTAGAAAATGGTGTTACGTCCAAACGTTACAAATCAGGCTTGATCAGGCCCAATACTGATTTAGGGTTTAGGGTTTTAGGGTTTTAGGCCTAATTACTACAAGTTGGACACTATGATCTCGACTCGAAGTGTTTGCATTGTGAATTGGCCATTCAAAAATCTTAGTTCAACTTGCATTCTACAGAAAAAGAATACTAGTTGATTCCCGAGACCCGAGTTCGAATCCTAGTTGATTCAAACCGACCGTCCCTAGCGCAAGTGGCAAAGGGCTTGGTGGTTGGTATCCGAGACCCGAGTTCGAATCTTAGTTGATTCATATTTCCAGCTAAGCTTATTTCTAAATAAAATAAACGAAACGGGTAGCGTACTACCTATCTCTCTCAAAAAAAAAAACTTGCATTCTACAGAAAAAGAATACAATCCGTCGACAAAATCATCAGTTACTGTGATACTGTCATTACTTAGAATGTCTGAGAAGGAAAATTGCAAACAATTTCTAGTATCCCTTATTTGAGGATATTTGCGTATATGAAATATGAATATCATAATAGATTTCATTTACGATTAAAAAGGTTTCGCTCTACGGAAAGATACCTGGTGGTCTTATAGTACCTCTTTCTAAGCCTGAGCTTTTTGTCGCTTTAGATATTGAAGTATGGGTTCCTTAACCTGCAAAAATGAAACAATTGGCAGTTCATAAAATAATATGTTAAGGTAATGACAACATTTCATCTAAGCTTCCACTAATCATTGCTGTGAACATTGTAGAGAAAACATACGGTGCTAGCCTTCCTTGATCGCTTGTCTTGAGAAGAACGGCAAACATCATCACCGGGGAAAGGCCTTCCTCTGACTCTCTCTCCCATCACTCCACTCTCTAGAGAAGCAATTGGCTACGAAATTCACATGGTTTCTATGCTCAGTATATATACACACACTCTTCCCTGATAAAACTATCATATTAATACAAATGATTGAGAGTGTTCACCTCGTGCATGCTTGTTGGAGTTCTACTATGATCCTGACCCTTTGCTTGAGCTCCCTGCCCGCTTAGCATAGATCCATTTTGGTATGGCTCGGGTCGCTCTCGGGTGCGTGTGAGATCAGATCCGATGGAGTGGAGGGCACCCAATGTGGATCCGTCGATCATATTTTTGTCTAGCCAAAGCAATACTAGGGAGTTAAAAAAAGATAGGAGCTTATATATTCGACAGGATATTCTGTGATTCTGTCAAGAAAAAGAAGAAAATAGTTTAATGATAGTATTGTCGAATGGCTAATAATACCTTTTGAAGGCACGTCCACACCATCAAATTTGAATGGTTGTTCGTTGGTATCAATGTCCTGCTCAGGATGCGAAAAATTATTGATCATAAGTGGATTCAAGATGTTAGATGAATAAATAAATAAACGATATACGGCATTTTAAGTTGGGGCGAGAGATGTGTTACCATGAGCTTGCTTTCCAATATCCTTTTGACTTCAAGGAGCTTTTTGTTGCTCGACTCACAATGGATGACGCGCTTACCTGCAAAATCAATGGATATCTTGGTGATGCACAATGGTCTCTTTATCAATTCTAATGATAAGAGAGAGAGCAAGACAAACTATGCTTGCCAACAACAGAAACTGCATTTTACAAAGGACACAATACATAAAGCTGTAAAGAGCATATGATTGAAACAATCTAACTAGAAAACCAGTAAAAGCAGTCTTTTAAGATCATAACTTCTTGTTGTTCTCCTAATTTCAAGCATGTTTCACAGTTCAATGCTCATTACCAAAAGAAAAGGCATAAATCAGCAAAAACTATGTACATGCAAGCAGCTAGACAATTATTTATGCAAAACACCCACATATTTCCATCTATAAGATTTACTCTAGCAAGAAATCTACCCTTCAAAAAGAGAGAGAGAGAGAAGGAATTCAACTAATTACCAAGCTTTTTGTTTCCCGAGCTTTTAATATACCCATCCTGCACCATTTTGTCAATTAGCTTCCTCACGGTGCTCTGATTAGCTTCCCCGTCTAACTTGCTTTGAAGCTTCGCTATAGTCACATAATCCATTGGTAAAGTATGATAAAGTGCCTGAAAGCAAATCGCAAGCACAATAAATAAAAGGCATAAGCTGCTGGATAGAAATATAAAAGTATATTTGCATGTAAATATATCAATTAAGAGCATATAATACCTTCATGTACATGAAATCCTCGTTAGACATCTTGGTAGTTTCCTCGGCCTGTGGAATATCCTGCATCTCAACCTCCTCCTTTACGACGGATGGATTGGAGTTGACTTCCTGGTAGTGGAAAAAACAAAAGAAAAAAAAGGAAGTTAAAAGAAAAGGTATACAAAGAAAAAGGCAAAAAACCAATCGTTATTTACCTTGTTAATAGTGTAACTATCCTTCGTAGCTCTGGATAAGAGCCCTTCTTTCAGCAGCCTCTCCATAATATCTGGAAAATTGACCCATTAATTACTTACAAAGATAAAGCGTTAAAATAAGGATATTGAGGGAGCAAGTACGCCCGGAATAAAGAGTCCACTTAGTTCACAGCAGTACTTCTCCAATACCTTCAGTCAAAGCCTGAAAAGGTGTTTCCAAGGAAAAGAATCAACATGGCATATTGTTTAACACAATACTATATAAAACTTACTCAAGTCAACATATGGACAAGCATTACTAATACAAACAACAGAAAAGTAGTCTCATTAAACTATTACTAACACCCTTAGGACATTTTGAAGGAAAGGACCGATTAACATTGAAGTGAAAATTTCATATAGTATAGGCCTTACTACTGATATGTCAGGGAAGTTTGATAGAACATCTGAGAGATCAACACTGTTGATGTGTCTGGAACTTATCCAATCTCTCACTCGAGCCGTCTGAGTTTCCTCGTGAGCTGCATCTTGAGTCTCATCTGCAGGATTTGAGCAAGTTTGATGAAT
Organism: Aechmea fasciata; assembly: GCA_025177825.1. Taxonomy (NCBI): domain Eukaryota; kingdom Viridiplantae; phylum Streptophyta; class Magnoliopsida; order Poales; family Bromeliaceae; genus Aechmea; species Aechmea fasciata. The sequence continues at coordinate 5,749,139 of CM045934.1, forward strand.
TAAAAAGGAAAATAAAATGCAAAAGCTCATATGGAGGCTGGACAGTAAATATGATGTTTTAACACCTGCCATTGCCAAAGATAAGCAACAGATAGAATGATAATGAATAATATGACAAGATATAATTCGGTAAGGTATTAGACTAAAACAACATATTGTCAACACTACAATTGGCTTCTGCAAGTGCAAAAGTGAAAGATTGATGAAAAATGCTTGAGATTGCAAATAAGCTGGTACTAACACTGACCTTCAGAAACCATGCCAGTATCTTCGCACAGACGTTTTTCACCTGTTAGTTGGTCAAAGTAAGCCCAACAGCTGGAAATTCAATAAAGCTCAACCAGAAAATGACAAGAAATTACCAATGGGCGCAACCATGTACTGGTCTGCATGAGAAGGGTGGACCTGAATTACAGGAAATCTTAATGTCAGAAACTATGCTAAATTATTCTACAAATTAAGGAAATAAAGCAAAAGAAATTTTTTTTTTTAGAATGTATTAAAACATAGAGATGCAAGCATTTTGAATTGGACTGCTTTCACTACAGATCGTAGAAGTGCAATGGGCTAATTCTAGCTACAGAACATTGCTTTACAATGACCTACTACACCAAGCCAAACAATCTTAGTCAACATCATTACCTTATACCAAGCAACATATATTATTTTACAATATTTTACCTTGGTAAACTTGGAGAGGATTCCCCCTATAATTGTTAAATAAAACAAATATTTTACCTCACCGTCTGAAGAAGAGTCATCCTCATGAATAGAATCATCACCCAAGCTCATCTCCTCATCTTCAGGAACGTCGCCATTCTCGTCCTCACATGGATCAAGAACACTTTTCACCTGCAGAAATAAAATTTTAAACCATAAAACATCTCTCTCTCTCTCTCTCTCTCTCTCTCTCTCTCTCTCTCTCTCTCTCTCTCTCTCTCTCTCTCTCTCTCTTTGTGCTACTAAGTGATTTTTCGTGATTTATCTTTTTTTTGGCACCTACCTTCAGAGTTAGCACGAGGTGTTTGCTATTCACATTTCCAATTTCCATTTTTAATGGATTTTTGGTCCATGAATTAATGGCCTCATTCTCTGCGCAGCATCTGAAAAATGGAGGTTCATAATCCTCAGGCTGTGGGGATCAAAAAAAAAAAAAAAAAAAACAGAGAGGCAGACTTAGTATGAGCATGTGTAATTATAGTATGGAAGAAGCTCTTAAATTTCTGCGAAGAGATGAAGGAAATTTTGTTGCTCTTTATCGGACATGTGAATGGACTTGTTAGAATAAATCCAAGACAAAAATAAAAGGAAAATAGATATCCAAATGCTCTTAATGAACAGATATATGACTTTCTAAGAAATGTAATTCACATTTAGCCTCTGGAATAAAAGTCCACGGAAGGACAAGATATAATGTACTACGAAGATCGGATCCAAATTCATCCGCCTTGCAGTCCTGTGTAAGTTGATGGATTGAAGTGGTGATGAAATCACTCAACAACCAAGCAAACATCTAACCATGATCTAATAAGCTCAATGAACAGAGAATTGAATATAGAGTGCTATTCTTGCATACCGTGACATCATCATAGTAGAGGAGCTTCATTATAATGATTCGCTAAGACAACAACAAAAGCATTTCATCAGACCACTCACCTATATATCACTATTAAAACTGAGCATCATTTGACAAAGGTACCTCCTCTGGCATTTGGTCCAGAGTCCTCATTAGTGAAACCAGGGTACGGATCATCTTGCAAGCAGAGCTCCTAATGAATAAACAATCAAACATAATTACAATTATGATGCTAGGTAATTATATGCTAGTGAAACAGTATAGAATGAAGTCCAAAAGAGTGTCAGGTATACCTCATTTGGTCAGGGGTAATATCTGTTGTATTCGATTTAAATATCGCACCATTCTTTTTGTTTCCACTACGAGATACATTCATGGATACCTCCTCATTGTTAGAACTAGCATAGGTAAAGGAAACTGCAGATATCTTAACATTAGTATGGCTAAAAGAATATGAACCGCAGAATTTGTCACAGGTAATAACACTTCCTAAGTGTAAGTTCTATCAAAACCATCCAATTTAAATACAAACATAACAAGATCGAAAAACTCACATGCGTACTCCTCAATCATCGGACCCTCTACATCCTCACAGATACAGAAGAGAAGCGTCTTCAGATACTTCTTCTGTAGTGCATCATAGACGCCTACATATATTTCGATATAGAATACATTCTCATGTCTTGATCACAAGAACACAAACCAAAGGGTTAATGGAGGGAATCATTCAATAATACCTTTCTCCATCCAATCAATGAGCCTCCGAGACTCGGCATCCATGGGCAACAGCTTCTTAATCTTCATCTCTGAGGCAAAATTACTGATTAAACCCTAGAAATATTCGATTAATTAATGTTATGAGTCTAATATTAGGGTTTCTGTGGGAGATGAGGCGACCTAGGGCAGGAACCGACTTGTCATTGAAGTACTTCTCAGGAAAGAGGCCTCGGATGTAGCTGATGTTGAAGATGGCAATCCGGAGCAGATTCCTAGTCTGTTTTTTTGGAAAAAACCATCAGAAGTTCATGAAATCGAAGGAACAGCTCAATGAACAAATTAATCCATCGGTTTCACCCAATTCAAAAGCTGAATAGAAGGAATCATCACTAGATTACGTGATTCCATAAGTCGTAATCCCTAATTTAGTTCAAAGTAACAAGGATCAGATCGTTATCATCAGAACTGTAGATTGATCATTATGGAAAGAGCCATTTCTGATCCCATAAAGTAGTGGAACAAGTAGATCCAGAAGAAAAACTTAAATTACAAAGTAATTACGAGGTTAAGATGAAGATTAAAGGTCATCTTCTCCTAAATAAGTAGTGTCGCGCTTCAATTTACAAGACGTTCTAAATTAAGATCAATTACTTCGATCCAAGAGCTAAATAGAAGCATTAGTGTCGAACTCAAACAATCAAAAAGCTGATTCGATGTAGAAATCAGGCAGACAAAGAGGAATCATCGATCTCAGGACAAATGAAAGCACTAATTTCAAACCAATCGATCCAAAATCTAATTAGACCATAATTCAAGCATATAAACAGGAATAAATGGAAAATCTAAGGGATCTTAGAGAAGCTTACCAGGAGCAGAGAATCCTGCTCTGTGATCTCTGCTTCCTTCGTTCTCTGAGCAACGACCTGCAAACAGTGTAGTAGCACGTTAGATCCACAGAGAGAGAGAGAGAGAGAGAGAGAGAGAGATCACCATTGTGGAGAAGGAGAGAGGTGAAGCACGAGTGAAGCTGAAGATGAAGGAGAGGAGATTTGAAATGGCAGAGTGGGGGGAATCTGCGGGACGAAGGGGGAGGTATTTATAGGCCGAAGGAACTAGAAACGAACGAATTTTAATGCAGTTTGAGTTTGAATTTTCGAAGCTTCCAGTGGAGGAGTTCGTTACCAGTGGGGCCCAATTGTCAGTGTAATAGTCACGGCCCGTTGCGTTTTCAAATAGCTGGTGCGAGCCGATCGGTGCTATATATAACTGAGACGACACTGACATGTGGGGCCCACTTAAAATAAATTTGGTAAATGGAAGCACAGTGTGGAGCTTGAAAATCACCGCACTTAGTCTTACAATTAAAAATATATCATATTTATTTTCATATATATTATAAAGTATATATGAAAAGTATTTATAGTGTAACTAAATTAAAAACATATAAAACTTATGTGAAGATAAATCAAAGTTAAAAAAAATTGATAAATAAACTAATGCTATTTAAATTTAAAATATAAATATAAATTTTATTTAATTTAATGTGACGTGCATTGCACGTGCACTATGACTTAGTATATAGAAATACACTTCCACAATCTTTTACCCAAACTTCTTTTTCTTCCGTGCTATTTGAATAAGATGTAAGATGGGATGTTGACTATATATATATATATATATATATATATATATATATATATATATATATATATATATATATATATATATGTAGTGTCGCTTCAATTTACAAGACGTTCTAAATTAAGATCAATTACTTCGATCCAAGAGCTAAATAGAAGCATTAATGTCGAACTCAAACAATCAAAAAGCTGATTCGATGTAGAAATCAGGCAGACAAAGAGGAATCATCGATCTCAGGACAAATGAAAGCACTAATTTCAAACCAATCGATCCAAAATCTAATTAGACCATAATTCAAGCAGATAAACAGGAATAAATGGAAAATCTAAGGGATCTTAGAGAAGCTTACCAGGAGCAGAGAATCCTGCTCTGTGATCTCTGCTTCCTTCGTTCTCTGAGCAACGACCTGCAAACAGTGTAGTAGCACGTTAGATCCATACAGAGAGAGAGAGAGAGAGAGAGAGAGAGAGAGAGAGAGAGAGAGAGAGAGATCACCATTGTGGAGAAGGAGAGAGGTGAAGCACGAGTGAAGCTGAAGATGAAGGAGAGAAGATTTGAAATGGCAGAGTGGGGGGGATCGGCGGGACGAAGGGGGAGGTATTTATAGGCCGAAGGAACTAGAAACGAACGAATTTTAATGCAGTTTGAGTTTGAATTTTCAAAGCTTCCAGTGGAGGAGTTCGTTACCAGTGGGGCCCAATTGTCAGTGTAATAGTCACGGCCCGTTGCGTTTTCAAATAGCTGGTGCGAGCCGATCGCCGATCGGTGCTATATATAACTGAGACGACACTGACATGTGGGGCCCACTTAAAAATAAATTTGGTAAATGGAAGCACAGTGTGGAGCTTGAAAATCACCGCACTTAGTCTTACAATTAAAAATATATCATATTTATTTTCATATATATTATAAAGTATATATGAAAAGTATTTATAGTGTAACTAAATTAAAAACATATAAAACTTATGTGAAGATAAATCAAAGTTAAAAAAAATTGATAAATAAACTAATGCTATTTAAATTTAAAATATAAATATAAATTTTATTTAATTTAATGTGACGTGTATTACACGTGCACTATGACTTAGCATATAGAAATACACTTCCACAATCTTTTACCCAAACTTCTTTTTCTTGGGTGCTATTTGAATAAGATGTAAGATGGGATGTTGACTGTATATATATATATATATATATATATATATATATATATAATTAAATTATATTTTCTAATAATTTAAACTTCTAAAATAAGAAAAATACTAGATGGACACCCCAAAAGGATGTACATCTTATAATTCCACATATCGTTGGGTGGGGTGTAATTCACGAGTCACATGATATGACTGGTGAGCAAAATTTCACCCAATGATGGATAGGTTGTAAGATGTAGACTCTTTTTATGGTGTACATCTAGCATTAGCTGCATTACTCCTAAAGTAATCTATAGTGCACAACCGTTGACTCTAATGTGCCATCGACAATAAAAGCCTCATTTTTTTCACACCAGTCCATTTCATAGGTTGACCAAATAGCATATCCATCCCCACAAGAGTGCCTAACTTCTTGGGCTCATATTAGTAAGACTTTGACTTAAACCATCTATATCAAGTACTTATTAATGTAAACCTTTGAATGAATTATTTTTTATTTTTGAGAGAAATATATGATATACTATTTGTTCACTTATTTTTTTTTTAAAAAAAAATAGTTAGAAATGTGAAGCGGTTAGATTTCGATCTTGAGATATGAGGCACCAAAAATCAAGCTTTGAATAAATTGTTGCTTCATAGAAAATAAAGAATTATTAGCTGCATTAAATCTGTTTTCTTCTTCCACTGTAACCTTTGTATCACATATATACTTAAAATTTTCGCACAAGATAAAAAATTATAAGTATATATATATATATATATATATATATATATATATATAGAACCCATTATATTTAACAAATTAAATTCGATCGTGGCACATTTTATATACTTTACGGGGTATATCTGAAAGCATCATTCCCTCTAGACGTATACCCTTGAAATAATTTAACTTGTAAGTAGAGTAGGTCAATGTTATGCATATGTTGTAATTAATATGTAAAGTAGATGGTGGAGACATAGTTTTGTGGTAGTAGCATTAATTAGACTAGCTCCCTAATTAGAATTTTGTGGAGACGGTTTTCACTATATCAATTTATACAACAAATTTATAATTTTTTTATCAAAAAATTATGTTAATTCAGCAAGCCTATTTTATTTCAAGCTCATTCCTACTTTTTTTATTTATTTATTTTTAGTCCAGGATACTTCATTATTGGGGCCCAGTGTCCGTACGTCAATAGCTCCAGGATCTTCCACGTGGCAAAATGGGGATCTCCTACATCTGCGTTGCGCAAATAAGATGCGCGGCCTCGGCCTTATTTTAAATTTTGTTCTCGAACACTCCTCCGAGTCTTATTAATTAATTAATTAATTAATTAAGTTCCTACTCAAAAGTCTCCTTTAGAATCTTCGTACCAAACTCAAAAACCTCCGAATAACCCCCGAATAATTCCCCTCTGTCCCCCCGCATATCTCTCTCTCCCCGCCCCCTTATTCTTAACTCTATTCCACTCTCGTGTTCTCTTCTCCAACTCCCTCTATCATATATAAGCATAACTAGTAGGGCTTTAGAGCGAGAGAGAGAGATGGAGTGGGAGAAGAGGAGGAGATCGTCTACTGCGTTGTTAGCAGTGGCGGTGCTCGTGGCGGCGGCGGCGGCGATGGGCGGCGCCGCCGCGGGGCTCGCCGGAGAGCAGCCGCTGTCGCGGATCGCGATCCACCGCGCGAGGATCGCCCTCGACGGCTCCTCATTCGTTAGGGTTTCGCCGGCGCTCCTCGGGATTCAGGTGGTTGTTCCATCTTTTCTTCTCTTTTGGATTTTTGTGATCTCGAATGATTGGTCACTAGTTATGGACCGTTTGATCTGTGATAAGCGGCTTTGATTGGACTGGGAGGGGGCCGGATTCGAACAAACCTCGGTGATCACAAAGAGCCGGGGCACTTTTTGATTCCCGCGTCGTTATGCGGATTTTTTTTCTTAAAAAAAAAATAGTTTGTTTTAATAATTTGCCTTTCTACTAAAATAAATTTACATCAACGCCCTTTCTTTGTTCGCATTATTGTACTAGGTACAGCGGAGTTTTCTATTTCAGTAGTGCTTTTAAAACAGCAAAAGAAAAAAAAAAAATTAATTGAAGCTTTTAGTTTTAAATTTAAGAAATTTATAGTGGATTCTCACTTTTTAAGTACTTTAAACTAGAGGTGACCATTTGCTGGAGAAAAATAAGGGGGGAGGCAAATGAGTACTGTGTTTATGGGTCTGTTTGGTAATTGGAGAAAGAAAATTCAGAATTTTTGCAGCTATAGACTTAAATATTTCATTTTGGAATCTCATATAGTTTAACAATTGGATGGTATAGCTTAATGATTGTTGCATAAGTCTGAATTTTAATTACCACCACACTTTTGTTTTTCTTTTCTTGGTTAAAAATGGATAACAGGGACAGGACACTGAATGGGTAACCGTAGATTTTGGATCTTCCAAACCATCCTCTGATCATTGGATTGGAGTGTTCTCTCCCTCAAATTTCAAGTAATCTTCTTAACTACCTCAACTCCTTAAAACTACAAACACATCTAGCATTAAAGTGTAATTTTGTGTTATAATGATTATGGTGAATCTTGTTTGTGTTGTTCGAAACAGTTCATCTACTTGCCCAGATGACAGTGGCGTCAACAAAGAGCTGGTTCCTATGATTTGCCAGGCCCCAGTAAAGGTTAGTATAACTATTTGCGCATGAACTGGAGCTTCGACAAAAATATTTTGAAACCATTTGCAAAAGCTCTAACAGCTTTTATTCTTTTTAAAAAAAACACTTGTAGAGTTTCTTATTGTAGTTGAAAGTAGAAGTTTCAAATTAGAATTTTTACTTTTAAATCCCACCTAATGGGCTAGAACTTTGTGCGATGGTCCGTACTCTCATTCTAATATGATGATGTTTGCAGTATCAATTAGCGAATTATTCCTCAGATTATTTGAAATCTGGAAAGGGCACTTTGAAGCTCCAACTAATCAATCAGCGTCAAGACTTTTCTTTTGCATTGTTCTCTGGCGGACTTTCGAGTGTAAGTTGATCATATCTTTGTTCTCTTGTTTTAAAAAATAATATATGATTGGAGTGGATGATTGAATATCTCTGGTGGTCCTAGCTTTCAAAAAAGAAAAATACACTTTTTTCTTGATGTCTTAATTTGTGCAAATGTGTATTTAAGGAAAATAAATATTGTTGGATTAATTCTTGTACCTTTTGCCATAATTTTTCCTAATTCCACCTATTCATGTCTGTCAGTAGAACTCCCGTTTTGAATTATAATCTTCCTTCTCACATTTGTCTGCCATTGTGGAGGCTTTATACTTTTTATTCCTTGCCAAATATCTCTATTAGGTTTCTTTTGGAATTGTGGAGAAAAAGCATTATATGTGGTGAGAATGTACTGGGAAAAAATACCTAATTTGTTTCCGCACGTAATAATTATACTGTGCATATTGTAATAAGTTGGATACGATATATGTTTTGTGGTTCCATCGGCATATTCCTCTACGTGTTTGCCCTAATTCTGTTTTGCCTAACAGCATTAGACAGTGCTCAGTACCAAACGGCCCCTTGATGAGATTGCTATTTTAAATAGAAGCAAAAACAAGGCCAAATGAGGAGGGAAAAAAAACAATATATTGACAAAAAAATTAGTAATGTGGACTACAGACTCAAATCTCGTGAGAGCGCTGTGAGCTGCACATGAACGTAATTCACTGATCTAGTGTTCTGCTGTTGTTAGTACTGTTAATCCTGACCAGTGTTTTTAACTTTTCCACTTTAATGAGATTTTTCATTTAGGCCATAATTTGGAATATCAAATACAATTTTTCCTTTTCTAGGTCTAATATGCTGACATGTTATTTTCAGCCAAAGCTTCTAGCGGTTTCAGATTCGATCTCTTTTAAGAATCCAAAGGCTCCTTTGTATCCACGTCTGGCGCAAGGGAAAGCTTGGAATGAGGTAAATTTCCTCTTCTTTAGTCCCATTTTCTCCCATTTTACTTGTTCATTTTGTTAGACATTTTTTCTTTTTTTGAAATTATCTTGTAACAATCTACATTTCCTGGAAGGAAATTTGAATGCAATGTTATTTGCATCATTCTATGGCTGAAGTTGCATGCAATCCTCGTATTCAAATTAGAATCCCAGTACCTTTTTTCATTTTTTGTTTTCATTATTATACTCCCCCAACAACTCTAGTTTAAGCTAGGGTTTAGAGGTTTCAGATTAAAGATAATTTTCCTTTTTGGACTTATCTTCAGATGACTGTAACATGGACTAGTGGGTATGACATAAGTGAGGCTTTTCCCTTTGTTGAATGGGGCATCAAGTGGGGAACCACTACGCGCTCGCCAGCTGGAACGCTAACATTCTCTCGTACGGCTCTGTGTGGTATGACTCTTATTTGTTCCCTAAATTATTTTTTCAGTTTGTTACGATATTTTCGTTGTTTCCTAAACACAGGAAATTTGATCAAGTAGCAAACTTAGAGAAATTATCATAGCTCATGCTAAGTATCTGTAAATGAAAATTAAAAACATAACTCGAGTATACATTTTAGTTTGATACCCAATGGAGAAAATGATAGATATCACCTGGTGAAACTGTAGCAACTGACAAAGGTGGCAAAATGATGAAACCTATAATTCTTTTGGGCCAAAGTGAATATCATAATATTTACAAGGGGATCTTTCAACATATTAGTCATTCTAATCAACGAATAGAACTTTTCATCTCTTCTCCTTGTGATGCCACATTTCTCCATACAAATCTTGTAATACTTTGTGCAGGTCCCCCGGCGCGTACAGTTGGATGGAGAGATCCTGGCTTCATTCACACTAGTTTCCTAAAGGATTTGTGGCCAAATTCCGAGTATGTATCATTCATGAGTTATAACTCTTAAGATCTTTCAACAGGGGTTATAATCATAAAAATTTGTCAAATTTTCCTGATTGGTATATTTTGATGCGAAAATATGTACTAAATTTCCAATTGAAGTTGCCAGTGAGGAAATGTTATTAGGTTTTTGTTTCAACCCTTTTCAAAATGCTGGGTATTTTTCTTATGGACTGTATATGGTAATATTACAGGTACACATACAAAATAGGTCATCAGTTATTCAATGGTTCCATTGTATGGGGCAAGTCTTATTCTTTCCGGTCGTCGCCTTATCCCGGGCAAAATTCACTGCAGCGAGTTGTTATTTTCGGAGACATGGGGAAGGTACACATTTAATTTTTGCAGGAAATAGAACTCACCATTTGCAAATTTATATTTATAACTATTGATAACAGAAAAAAGAAAGAGAGAGATACTTATATGTAGCTTCCTGCTGTATTTATCTGTGCTATCCCTGCAAATTGAATTTTTATATACAGTTTCATTTCTTACAAATATATACCTTTGTCCTTACAAGAGAACTCCTCTTTAAAACTTGTTGTGATAAACTTAACTTGGTGTCTGCGACTCGGACGAAGGATGAATTCATACATATGTGGGCTTTATGTGGCTTTATGTTTTATACTTTTTTTTTTTTTCCAAAGAAACATAGATTTTGGGGGTTTTAGCTATTTCTGAATGTAATTATATGAATCAAAATGACTTACAATATGTTTTTTCCCCATCATCTTTTAGGCTGAAAGGGACGAATCAAATGAGTATAATAGCTACCAGCCTGGTTCACTAAACACTACAGATACAATTGTTAAGGATTTGGACAACATAGATTTTGTCGTTCACATTGGCGATATCACTTACGCAAATGGCTATCTGTCGCAATGGGATCAATTTACTGCTCAGATTGAGCCGATTGCTTCGAGGGTCCCATACATGGTTGGAAGGTTTGCAGCTCCATTGGCTCATTATTGTTTTAAGCTCTTTATCGATCTTATTGAGCATGTTTCAAGCCCAAATAGGAGTTTTCTTTTGAATTTGGAAAAGTAGAAGCTCTTTTGATTTCCTATTTACCCAAAGTTTTAAAGTTTTTATTAACGATCTCAGCTTTTGCTTTTCGATTGAAGTTATGCTAGAAATCGGTCTGAATAGGCACTAAGTGTCTATGTTTTGCGATGCAGCGGCAATCACGAGAGGGATTGGCCTAACACAGGATCGTTCTATGATACGACTGATTCCGGAGGAGAGTGTGGTGTGCTAGCTGAGACCATGTTCTATTTTCCAGCAGAGAACAGAGCAAAATTTTGGTAAGCAACTTAGCCCTCCTTTTTGCTTATTGTTGTTGTGTGAATTATGACTAGTTATTTCTAGTATTAAGCTTGGTTTACCAACTAGAACTGCATTTAAGTAGCTATAGGTTTTTGTCAAATCACAACAATACCTTGACCTTCCTGCTCTAATAGAAAGAAAAAGAAGTTTCAAATCAATATGTTTCTGCATTTGGGCTTACAAGCCAATTTCAAATTTCAAGATTTTTACTATTCTTCGACTGCTGCTATTTAGAATACATAAGTTGTTTCACAAGCCAAACATAATTTTAGAACTATCTTTAATGGTTCATTATCCCTTCAATAGGTATTCCACAGATTACGGCATGTTCCGCTTCTGCATAGCAGACACCGAGCACGACTGGAGAGAAGGCACGGAGCAGTACAAGTTTATAGAGCGGTGCCTCGCATCAGTGGACAGGAAGCAGCAACCGTGGCTGATCTTCGCGGCCCACCGTGTGCTGGGCTACTCCTCCGGCTCATTTTACGCCGCCGAGGGCTCGTTCTCGGAGCCCATGGGGAGGGACCTCCAAAAGCTATGGCAGAAGTATAGGGTGGACTTGGCCTTCTACGGTCATGTGCACAACTATGAGAGGACCTGCCCTATTTACCAGGTTAGTAGAACACCAGAACATTTTCTTCCTCTGCAGAAACAATTACAGTAAACATACATAAAAATGTATTTACATGTATATCCCTTGAGATATGATTTTACGTGTGACTCTTGAAACTGCAGTTTCTTGTTAAAATACTTCTATCTTACGTCGCAATGTACTTAAAGATACGTAAATAGGTAAACATTCAAGGACATTGTGACGCTATCTAAAACGTAGCCAGTTTTGTAGAGCTTGATATTAATCTCATTTCATGGTTTCATCTTTCGCACAACCTTATGGATGTATGTATGCTCAACAGAACCAGTGTGTGAGCAGTGAGAAGTCACACTACTCGGGCACGATGAACGGGACGATCCACGTGGTGGTGGGCGGCGGCGGCAGCCACTTATCGGACTTCACCAGCGCCACTCCGAACTGGAGCATCTACAGAGACGAGGACTACGGTTTCGTGAAGCTCACTGCCTTCGACCACTCCTCGCTCCTCTTCGAGTACAAGAAGAGCAGCGACGGAAAAGTCTACGACTCCTTCACCATCTCTAGAGATTACAGGGATGTGCTATCCTGTGTGCATGATAGTTGCGCGTCGACGACGTTGGCCTCGTAAAGAAAAAGAAAATCCTTCATGGTTTATGAAGTATGTTATTGCTCGAGTTTGTAAAGGGTGTACATTACAATTTTTTTTTTTCCTTTTATTTATCCTGGGTTGAATTTGAGGGTTTGTGAAAAATAAGGATGATGTTTCTATAAATTGAATTGCACAAGTTACTCTACTTAATTATACGTTCCCTTGTTACCGTTTTGTGACACGTGTTCTAGATCGTGGCTACGAGCGGTCCAAAAACAGAAGCATTATTTTATTTAGGGCTGAAATTTTTTTTTTTGTTTTTTTAACTTTGCATAATTTGATTGTATGCTAATTGGTATTTTTACTTTTATCTTATGTTTTGGATTTTTTTTAATGCAATTATCAATCATTAATTTAAAATATATAGTTATCATATTAAATTAGTAAAGATGTATGGAACATGCATCTTAACTATCATCCATTTAGTTAAAGTTTAGGAATCTAATAGCAGAAAAAAAAAAAAAAATTAGGGATCAAGTGAAAAAAAAAGGATAAAGATTAGAAACGAAGGGTATAATTAATTCAAAATCCACCCCCACAGAAAAAAAAAAAAAAACAAAAAAACAAAAAGACATTTCCACTCTGAATAAACTATAATAAATTCTTAAGAGATAACTAATATCTAATTTGTTATCCAAATAAAGGGAAAACAAAAAAAAAAAAAAAGAAAATCCCAAATATTATAATAGCATGTCCACATTAGGTGCAGTCGTGCAGATGGCGTGCATATCAGTTTGTACAGTAGTCGACTTAGGCATGTGCAGCCGGCCGGAACACAAAGCATCACTTGCTGTCATAATAAATAAAAAAAATAGAATAAACATTAATTTCTCAGATAATAATACTATTATTATCGCACCAAGTTGCGTAAATAATTGTAGCTTAGATAGACCATTTGCTTTCCCAGCCCAATGTAGTTGTGGAACAATTAATTCTCATACAATCCCTTGATCCCCTCTCCCCTCGTCTCTTGTTCGTTCTCTTTAATTTATACTGCTGCATTAATTCTATCTATCTATAGATTCTATACTATCGCGCGCAATCGATATATGCATGCATGGCGGAGTGCATCTGTAAGGTTGTTGATGTCGCGATCTCTCCGCTGGTGAGCCTCGTCACGGAGCATCTGACGTATCTTGTTAAAGCGGAGGACAATTTGGACGAGCTCGAGAGAGTCGCCGCGGAGCTGGCCGCCAGGAGGAAGGATGTAGACGAGAGGATCCAGTCCGGCTGCAGAACAGCCGGCGGCACTGCGACGAATGAAGTGAGCGAGTGGCTGCGGCGGGCGGACCGCATCGTAGCGGGAGCGGAGGCGCTCCACAGAAGGTACGGCGAGCGGACGCGGTGTCTGGGAGGCTGCTCTGTCCATTTCTGGTCGAGCTACGCGATCGGCAAGACCGCCGCTAAGATGATTGCGGATGCCAGGCGGGAGTTCGACCGTGGAGTGTTCGAGAAGGTCGTCATCGTTCTGGCCGGAAGGTATGTATATAGACATTTGTTGATTACGTACTTTTCTTCTTCTTCTTTTTTTTTGGGGGGAAAAAAAAAATAGTATACTGCATGCCGGTTAGTTTAATAAAAATATAAACTTAGCTGAAGAGCTGCGACAATAAGATCACAGAAAGATAAAGAGAGAAAAAAACAAAAGAAAAGAAGGCACGTACATGCATGACTACATCCAAAAAATTAGTGAACTTTGTATTCTCCCCAAAGGCTCTCTAATCTTAATAAACAGCATGCAGCAGGTATAAATTAATTTTCCTACTATGAAAAATTCGTTTGTTCCTTTCCTGTTATGGAATTCACCATATTGTAATTATATTCGATAATTTTTTTTAAGGAAGATACGGGGCATTGAATATTGAGCAATGCTCCTATACACCAAACAAATTTTAGCCCTAAAATTTTTTTAAATAAACGGTAGTGATGCATCCTTTATAAAGGGGTGACCGGCTCTTGATGTCATCAGTACCGGTCACCCCACTTACCAAAGGAAAAAACTTCCTAATTACATGGAGTTGCATTGAGGGTATTTTCGTAAATTCTCATCTTCATATCAAATCATCTTTGTAAATTCAAAATATTCCATCTTTATCGATTATTATCCTTCAATATTTCTTCTTTGTATAATTACCATTTCTAAATTAGATTTTCTTTACTAATGAATTATATTCAAATTCAAAATATAGATGCATTATTTAAAGGATTTAGTCTATCCGTTATTCTCGAGCTCGACTTGAACGAGAGCTAGAAAGTTTAGCCAATTTTAAATTTATTTGTACAATTTGAGTATTAAATAAAAATTTAAATCTATCGCAAATTTAAATTTTTGGTGCATTCAAAATAATTTTCAAATATAAAATATTGCAAATAACAAGTTATATTATGCAATCTCTTAGTAATAGAATATGAAATATTGTCCCCAAGTGAATGTTTAAAAAAATTTGAATTTGACCTCGTGATCAATAGTTTTAAGTAATTAATTAGTTCATTCCCTTAATTAAAATAAATTAAACTTTAATGATCTTCACAAGTTCCAGTATTAATTACACATTTTCTTCTCAAATCATGAGAAATGTAATACTTTGGTCGACTAACTTTAGTAAATTGTAATTTCAAACTAAATCTTTTTTATTATTGCATTGAGTCTAATGGTCCAATTTAGATAGCCGAATTATGATTTGACATTGATGTGGTAGTGATGTAGCATTTTAACCATTCTCATACCATCAACTATAATACAGTCCCATGCATCACAATTAATGTATCATCAACACATTATTAATCTATCAGTTAAATTGGATTGTAAAACGTGAATGCAATAAACTATAAAGTTCGAGACAAAAATCTTAATAAATTAAAGTTGGGTGATCAAAGCTAAAATTCAATTAGAAAGAATGTAATTTATCGATATTCAAATTTATAATTTAAGATTAATTTTCAAAGATAGAAACTTTTAGTTTAAATAAATAATAAAATTTATTTTTCAACTATAATATAAATTAAATCTAAATTTTAATTTTAATTTTGATAAATATTTTTGAACTTTAATGATGTTTTCACTATCGAACAAACAATTTGAATTTAATTTAAAAAATAGGAATATTTTATTTAAATAAATAACAAAAGTTAGCTTTATACATACAGTATGACCTAAAATTTAAAATAGATCAACATATTTAAACTTTCATGGTATTTTAATATTAAATTAACAATTTGAATTGACATGTACTACTCATTTAAATATAATTTTTTTTCTAAAAATTAAATTTTAATTTAAATTTGAATTTACTGTATATAGTTATAAAGTTTAAGCTCAAGTTAAATTTTAAATTCAATCTATGAAGATTTCTTACTTATCAAATTAGCCATATCTAATTTGGTAAGTAACAAAATTAAAGGATAAAATAAATATTTGTTGAATGTTATCTAATTTGGTAATTGGTTAGTATTTATTTTCCAATATTGTTTTTACTATTGATTTTGGCTGGTAACCTGATGTGCAGGTTACTATTTTGTAAAAGTCAATATTGACCTGGTGTATTGAAGCATTTCTCTTGAATATTTCATCTCTCAAAAATAAGTAACCTACTTGTACAGCGCTCTTGTTAGGAAGGAGACATTGCATATTGAGCAAACAAATGGTCTAATGTTTAGCACGCATATTTTCTCACCCTTGTTGGCATTTTTTTTTATTAGTTATCTAGGCAAATTTTATATACATATATATTTTTTTTACGTGAACGAAATTTTATCCATCGATCGATCTTATAAGAAAGTTACTCCTCCAGGCACGACAAGTCGGAGATTGACAACCCGCCGGCGGCGGGAATAGAATACCTGTATCTTGATCAGGCACTCCAATTTATCAACGATGACGCGGTGAAGATGGTCGGAATCTGGGGCATGGGCGGGGTGGGGAAGACCCACCTCCTCAAGTCCATCAAGAACTCGTTCGCTCGCCAAACTTGTTTCGACGTCGTGATCTTCGTCACAGCGTCTAGAGAGTGCCCCGTAGAACGGATTCAAAGGCAGATCGTGGAGACATTCAAATTGTCGGTGATAAACAATGAGGAGGACCAGGCCAGAATCATCTCAGACTTTTTGCGCGAAAAGAATTTTCTCCTGCTGCTGGACGATCTGTGGGAACGACTCGACCTGGGAGCCGTCGGCATCCCAATGCCTTCGGCCGCGGGGAATCAGCATAAAAGAAAGGTGGTGGTGACAACGAGATCTAAGAAAGTCTGCGGCCAGATGGGTGTAAGCAAGGGGAACAGCATCACAGTGGAATGTCTAGACGACGAGGACGCTTGGCTTCTCTTCCAAAAGAACGCTAGCTGTAGTACTGCCGTCGAAGCCCTCGCAAGAAAAGTAGCCAGAAAGTTGGGCGGCTTGCCCCTCGCTCTCATCACCATTGGAAGAGCCATGTATGATAAGGAAGATCCGAGGGAATGGAGACATGCCATCGACCTGCTGCAGGACGCGCGCCACGACGAGGTCGATCCGGATGGAAAGGAAGAAAGCTTGTTCCATACCTTGAAGTTTAGCTACGATAGCCTGCAGAGTAAAGCCTTGAGAGATTGTTTGTTGTGCTGTTCCTTGTGGCCTGAGGATTTCTGCATCCCCAAAGATGATCTTATCCTGTGTTTGTTGGGGTTGGGCGTGATCGACGGGTTCGACGACATGCAAAGCGCGTATAACATAGGATACGATCTCATAGCCAGCCTGCGATCTGCATGCCTGTTAAACGACGACGACTTCGGCTTCGGAGTGAGGGTGCACGACGTTATTCGCGACATGGCGCTGTGGATAGCTTGCGACTGCGGGAAGAGGAAGAAGAAATGGTTCGTGGAGGCAGGACTGGGGCTGACGGAGGCGCCACCGCAAGGGACGGGAATTGTATGGGGCGAGACCGACCGCGTGTCGTTAATGCGTAACTGGATCGTAGCATTTCGTGACTCTCCTGGCAGATCTAATTCCCCCGCTGCACTTACAACCTTGATGCTGCAAAGTAATAAGCTAAGCGAAATTTCGCTCGCGGCTTCTCCCTCCCTCGCGGCACTCGCACACCTTGATTTGTCTCACAATAAACTCAACTGTTTCCCGGAAGATATTTGTCGGCTCACCACCCTTCGATACCTCAACCTATCGTTCAATCAAATCCCGGAATTGCCTGCGGAGCTTAAACTTCTGACTAGCCTCGAGTACTTGATTCTGCGCGAAAGCGGCGTCCAGATAATTCCTGCCGGTGTTATACGCGAACTCGAGGCGCTTCAGATGCTGGACTTGTACGGATGCTACTCTGACATGGGTTTTAAGTGCCCGCCGTGGCTATTCGAAGAGTTGGAGGCGCTCAATAACCTGAAGGCTCTAGGGATCAATGTTAAGGATGTGAACCAGTTAAATCGGCTCGATGAGTTACAGAGGACGCGAATTTGGTCCCTCTACATATTTGAATTTGAGCAAACGACTCTTCCTCTCGGCAGCTCTCGAATACAGAACAGCTTGTTCGAACTGGAGATTGTCGACAGCACCACTTTAGAGGAGATAGTATTCGACGCCGGCCATTCAAATCGCAACCCGTGTTTTCACAACCTGGAGGAGCTATCCTTCAACATAATGCTGAGATTGAACATTGTGTTGGACCGATTGGTAGCCAGGGAAGTTTTTCCGAGGCTCTGTTATTTGGATTTCAGTAATTGCAACAGCTTGAAGGATGTTTCTTGGATCATGCATCTCCCGTGCCTTCGCGTACTAGTTATGTACGTGTGCGGAAGCGTGACGCAGCTCATTTCTATTACAGAGAACGATGACGGTAAAGAAGAAGTCGTGGCGGCGCCTACCTTCCCTTCCCTCAAAAGGGTATGTTTGGCCCACCTGCCGGAGCTGCAATGTGTGTGTGATCCTGCATGCACCTTTCCATGTTTGGAACAATTTATGGTTGTAGAGTGTGAGAGGCTTACGAAGCTGCCTTTCCGCCCCGATACCATCCCCAAAAACTCGCAGTTTATCAGCGGTGACAAAACATGGTGGGAAAGAATAGAATGGGAGGACGACGTCGTCAGAGCTTCCCTTGAACCTTTCTTTCAAATAAGCTAGGAGTTTCTCTGATATACTTACTTGGCTAGTTGTGTGTTTCGTATCAATTATTGTCCTGTGCGACTTAACAAGCTACTCGCGTGTTTCTTTTCAATTATTGTCCAAAGTGTATGAATTGTCTTCATGTAATCCAATTAATGATTTTATTTGTGTAACATACAGCACACTAGCTCTAATAATTTATTGGGCGTTATTTGTTTGTTTGTTTGTTTTTTTAAAGCACGCTATATGCTTCGTTTATTTTATTTAAAAATAAATTTTTTTTTTTGAGAAATAGATAGCAAGCTATCTGCTTCATTCATTAGAAAAATGAATTAGACTTACATAGTGAAGACAGCCGGGGCCTCCGAAAAAAAAAAAAAAAAGAGGAGCAAAACAGGTAATTAGAAAAGCAAAAAAGAAAAGGAAAATAATAGTTGCGAACAAAAACCAAAAAAAGACGTGGCGATCGAAATCATGTGGTCCAAGATGCCGTTAGGTGTCTAACGCGTTGTAGTGCCCGGATAGTGTTGGGGAGTTTCGCTCGGAACAGAAAGTCATTCCTCTCTGTCCAAACAACCCACCTAATAGCAGACAGTAGAGATAGGGCTTTAGTTAGAGAGATTGGAATGAGCTTTGCAGCTCTTAGTGCCTTAGTTTTGTATTAGAAATTTTGAGTGAGGAGTAGAAGTATTAATTTTTTTTCTTTTTTTTTTTTGGTTGCTTTCAATATTTTTCAAGGTCGCGTTGCCTCAATCCTTATAGCTAAATGAAAAAAGCAGATAGCGTGCTATTTTTCTCTCTCAAAAAAAAAAAATATTAGGCGCAAACTAGTAGAGTAGTAAAAAAAAAAGGCTTTTTTGCAAAAAAAATCCACTTATTTTGGGCTTTTGCAAAATCGGGCCACCTTTTTTGTTTTTGCAGATTCGGTCCGTTTTTCCAAAGAACCGACCAAAATGCCCTGTACCTTTTCTCTCTCCTTTTTTTTTCGTCATTCTTTTTGCCTTTCTTCCCAGGTGGAGGCGGACACCCTCGCCCGCTCCCCGCGATTGCCGCCGCAACGAGCCCGCCTCCCCGCCTCGCCCGAACTCTTCTTTTTTTCTCCCGTTTTTTTTTTTCCCTTTACGAATAAGGCAACAGAGGTGGAGGAGGACGAGGCGGAGGAGGAAACGGCGTGCCTCGCCTTTGCTCCTCACACCCTTGTCCTCGCCGGTGCACCCCCGCCCTCTTCGCCTAAACTTTGCCGAGACCGCGCCGTGATTCTTTTTTCTTTTTTTTTTTTTCCGATTCTCCTCCAGCGCGCGCCGCCGGCGAGGAAGAGCAAGTGATTTTCGGGGACGAAAAGCACACCGACGAGGAGGAGAAAACTCCAAGGAGTGGGTGCGATAGAGCGGGGGAGAGATCGTGACCAAAAAAATTATAAAAAAAAAAAAAGCGACCTCGACATCGTCTCCGACAAGCTCGACCTCAGTCCTCCTCGGCGACGCCGCCGCCGCTTTCTCTTCTTCTTCTTCGTTTTAAAAAGAAGAAGAAGAAGAAAAAGAGGAAAAAAAAAATCTACTGCTGCAGAAAGAAGAAGAAGAAGAAGAAGAAGAAGAAGAAGAAGAAGAAGAGAAACAGGAAAATAAAGAAATAGTGTAACGGTGTAAAAAAAATTTAAAGAAATAGTGTAATGGTGTAAAAAAAAAAGAAAGAGAAAGAAGAGGAAGAGAAGAAAAATTATGCAATTTTGGGCGAAATGATGCAAAATTGGATAAAATAGTGCAAAATTGGGCAAATTGTGCAAAATTGGGCGAAAAATATGGCCAATTTTGGTGGAAATTGCACAATTTTGCACTATTTTATCCAATTTTGCACCATTTCGCCCAAAATTGTATAATTTTTCTTCTCTTCCTCTTCTTTTTCTTTCTTTGTTTTACACCATTACACTATTTTCTTGTTTCTCTTCTTCTTCTTCTTCTTCTTCTTCTTCTTCTTCTTCTTCTTTCTACAGGAGTAGTTTTTTTTCCCCTCTTTTTCTTCTTCTTCTTCTTCTTGATTAATTGGGGTATACGTTTATGGATCAATGGAGGTCGTAGATGTTGGGGTCGGCGGCGTAGGATCCGAGGATGCGGACGAAGACGGAGAAGTGGGAGATGTCGTCGATGGCGTCGCGGACGTTTGGGTCGTGGGCGGACCCCTCGCAGTCGACGTAGAGGACGTGGGGAAGGCGCGGAGGAGCGCGCGGCCGCGCACGTCGAGGATCATGACGGGCGGCGCACGTCGTCTTTGGAGAGCATTAGGAAGCGGGTGACGTTCCGGGACTCGTCCCGGAGGCGTGGGTGAGGACGTCGAGGCCGTAGAGGAGGCGGCGCCGTGGCGATGGTGGCGGTGTCGAGGAGGCGGCGGGAGCGGAGCATCTCGACGGCGCCGGCGGTGTCCTCGACGGGCTCGCGGCGGAGGCCGAGGAGGCGAGGGCGTGGCGTTTCCGCCTCCGCCGCTCTCTGGGAAGAAAAAAGAAAAAAAAGAACAAGAGAAAAAAAAGAGGAAAGAGAAAAAGGCATAAGGGTATTTTGGTCAGTTTGCTGAAAAAGTGGACCGAATCTGTAAAAACGAAATAGATGGCCTGGTTTTGCAAAACTCCAAAATAAGTGGATTTTTTATGCAAAAAAGTCAAAAAAAAAAAAAGAAAAAAAAGAAAAAAAAGAAGCTTATACTCATTTATTAGCATCCATTTTAAGCGCTAATAAATGCCTAAGTTTACCCATTGGTACTATTACCTGTACACATCCAAGAAATGAAAATTGGACAGGATACCCCTTGTACGTACTATTACTGGGACACATCATAGGAATGAAAATTGGATAGTATGCGCTAAACACTATTCACATACTATTTATAGAGAAGCCTACCTCAACCCAACCAGGGTCAAATAAGTATATAGTCACAATTTTTTACAATAATATTGGCAATATGGGAATTTCTAATAATTTTTCTATTAATTAAAGGAGTGTTTTTAAAATTTAAAACTTTTGGAGAGCTTCTTCGTAATTAAGGGTGGACAGAAGGAAACAAATGATATCAACCACCCTCTTCTTTTCTCTACCAGTGGGACAAACAGGGTGCTGCCACAGATTAAGAACTTCTTTAGAGAGAAAAACAATTAAAACACTCTAAATAAATCGTATGTTGACTCTAATAAATACTCAAATCAACACTAAAGGACTGAATAGAGTTCGTCATGTCGACACCAAACCTTGCCCGTGTTATTTTCATCAAATATAACAAGCTTTTAAGTGGTAGAGACTTTACTGAAACAAATATTAAGCTTTAGGAACTAGATTGCAAACATTAAATGTTGGGGGCCAAAACGAATTGGGATAAAGGACTAGTCCGAGGCAACGGTTCTGCGATTTACCTGATGCAAAATTCAGGCTCAAGACTAATTCACGCTTTAATTGGAATGAGTTGAAACAAGTTGGTTCCTACCAGGGTACTGAACCTACATGACATTACTTCTCCTTGGTACAACATGCATCAAATCACATGCAATAAGCACAATCTTGATACTCTAATACTTCAAAAGACGAGATTAGTCTTATTTATTGCTTACTCGTTATTAGGGCTCTTCAGATATATATATCTCCGTTCACGGACTAGAGTTGGCTACTACGCGCGAGGCATTGCGCACTCGAATGCGGTGCCATGAGGTGTTTAGTATTCCTCTCAGGTTCCATACTTCGTCGACATTTTGAGGCTGGACATTTGCAGCTGAGTCAACCTGTCCATGATGAGCGACGGTAACGTAGGTAAACAAACATTGCGGCTAAAACTGAGACTACACGCGACACGAGAGAATATTGCAAAAAATACCGCTTTGGCAACGATCTCAGCATCTTCTGGTACGTCAACCACAGCCTCAAAAAGAACCCACGCCCACTTATCACTGTTCATATCATCGGATGCATACAGCACATTGGGTTTCTGGTATCTCTGAGCTTCCACCCAGGTTTTACCCCCATCCACAGAAATATCCACTCTTTCAATCCCACGGCCACCACCAGACACTGCATAACCAGCAACCTTAATCTGCAATCGAAGAGCTTATCAAAGAAGTAGCGTATCATCCTTATTTTCCAGTGTAGGTTACATCATTTTTTACATTAAAAAGAATTACGATAGCATATCTATACAAGAGGTATTACGGACCTTTCCTTGTCTGACAACATCTACATCCTCCAAAGAACAAATAGCAGACTGTTTGGAATAAAAAGATTGGAAAAGGTCAGCTGAAACTTATTACTTCAACATAGTCAGACACGCCAAATACAAATTTTCATAAATTAAAAAAAAATCAATGACTAATAAGAACCTGGGTAATATCGATGCTTAACTAATAAAAACTAAAATCTTCGCCACTGTCACATTCAAATCCGAAGGACAATACTTATCATTACTCAGATCAGAACTTCATAGTCATGCTTTGCTGTTTGGACCTCATCACCAAGATTACTACTACAAAGAGAAGAGTTTCCAGGCGTAACACGAAATCAGGATATGTTAATCAAATAGGAATGATAAGGTGTAATCAAAGCACCAAAAGCATTGATTCGCTAACTTTACAACAAAAACACTTCTGGGTAATTACTTAAGTTCCACTTTGATGGTTATTTCAAATCAGTATGCGCGTTTTTTGTTAAAATACTTCTGTCTTACGTCGCAATGTACGTACTTAAAGATACGTAAATAGGTTAACATTCAAGGACATTGTGCTATATTAAACTTAATTTGCAAAACGCTATCTAAGACGCAGCCAGTTTTGTAGAGCTTAATATTAATTAATCTCATTTCATGGTTTCATCTTTCGCACAACCTTATGGATGTATGTATGCTCAACAGAACCAGTGTGTGAGCAGTGAGAAGTCACACTACTCGGGCACGATGAACGGGACGATCCACGTGGTGGTGGGCGGCGGCGGCAGCCACTTATCGGACTTCACCAGCGCCACTCCGAACTGGAGCATCTACAGAGACGAGGACTACGGTTTCGTGAAGCTCACTGCCTTCGACCACTCCTCGCTCCTCTTCGAGTACAAGAAGAGCAGCGACGGAAAAGTCTACGACTCCTTCACCATCTCTAGAGATTACAGGGATGTGCTATCCTGTGTGCATGATAGTTGCGCGTCGACGACGTTGGCCTCGTAAAGAAAAAGAAAATCCTTCATGGTTTATGAAGTATGTTATTGCTCGAGTTTGTAAAGGGTGTACATTACAATATTTTTTTCCTTTTATTTATCTGGGTTGAATTTGAGGGTTTGTGAAGGATGGTGTTTCTATAAATTGAATTGCATAGTTACGCTACTTATACGTTCCCTTATTACCGTTTTGTGACCCGTGTTCTAGATCGTGGCAACGAGCGGTCCAAAAACATAAGCAATATTTTATTTAGGACTGATTTGTTACGACAAACGCACAAACGAAAACAAAATGACGAACACAAAGAACAATCAACCACAAACAGAAAATAAAAAACACATAGATTTACGTGGAAAATCCTTTGCAGGAAAAAACTACGGGCGAGGGAGGAGAAAACTTCACTATCAAAACGAGAAAGGGAATACAATGTTCTTCAGATTACAACCGACCACGATCTCACGCCTCTAGGGCAAAAACGAAAACGAAAATCATAACGGATTTCGGATCCGATCCGTACCGCGGGGGGCAAACAGACATTCATTTTTCCTCCATAATTTTTTTTTTCTAAATTGGTCGCACCGCGAAATTGTCGGCGAGTCGAAAGTCCGAACTTGAGCTAAAACTGAATTTCGAGTTAGATCTAACATTTTTTTTGGTTTTTTCAACTTGCATAATTTGATTGTATGCTAATTGGTATTTTTACTTTTATATCTTATGTTTTGGATTGGTAGGGATTAGGGACAAAGGAAGGGTGGGACTCCAAAAGCCACCTTTCTCCCAAATTTTATAACTTAAATCTTTTTGGATATTTACATCAAATCTTTTTTTTAAAAAAAAATAATTATCAATCATTAATTTAAAATATATTATCACATTAAATTAGTAAAAATGTGTATAATTAACTTATCTTAACTATCATCCATTTAGATATAGTTATCCATTTTTTAGAAAAATTAATTTTATTGTATGATCTTTTAATTTATTTGAGTTGAGCCTGTTAACTTCAAATTTTGAATGCTTTACTTATGCTTATCTTTATAATAAGCATATTTTATGCCATTCATATAACTAAAATTTATTAACAAATAATTAACTTAACTTTCGCAGCGAATAGTAACTATAGAAATAATTAATAATAAAAGAATATCAATTTTTTTTGTGTATATCATTTGTCACACCTGTCAAAGTTTCTTCAATGTTAGTGGTGGGGATGGAACCGGCGATACCTTCTCTGGCGACAACAATAGTGACGGTGACGACGATCCCTTTGGCTACAACGGAAAGAAAGATGCGCACACATTAGTGAGGGAGAGGAAGGAAGAGAGGGAGGCAATGATTTAGAAGAAAAGATGAGAGATGGAGAGGTGGGGATTGTAGATGACGACATATCGTTTAGATGGATTAATTGAAAGTTTAGATGGATTAATTAAAAGTTTACTGGAGAAAAGAGGAAGGTCATAATAAATTAATTAAAAATAGAAATGTGAGATTTATAGATGGCAGTGAAAGGTGGAGGAAAGGAAAAGGGTCGTGATGAATTAATAAGAAATAGACATGTGAGAGTTATATATGGCTAGGGGAAGGTCATGATGAATTAACTAGTGTAGGAACCCGCATGATGCAGCGGATTAAAATTATAATAAATTAAAAATTAAATATATAAATAAAAATATAAAATATAGTACAAAATAATTAATATTTGATTGGTTAATAATATAAAAAATATATTAAAAATTTTTTTAGAATGAAAATATAATCCAATGGAGAACAAAGAAAGAAAACAAAAAATAAACTATAAAATCAAAGGTAATTTTATTGCGGTTGGTTTTATTACTTGACGAATTAACGTAAGAAGTATTTGGAAGGAAATTAGCCCCACCTTAATTAAAAGAGAGAGAATATGGGCTCCACAAAAGAGAAAGGACTAGTCTCAGAAAAAAAAAAAAAGAAGTAATGTCACTATAACAAAAACGGTCTATAGCGACACTTTTAAATATAGGTATAAGTCAAAAAAAATGCTCAGAGCTAAATTACCAACACTTTTAAAAAAAATTGCTATATATGAGATAGTTAGGTATATAGTGACAGTTAAAGAGTGCTGCTATAACCTAAAAAGTGCTGCTAATATAATTTACCCTTTTTTTTAAGATTTAAACAAAAACTCCATCTCGTTGGGCTGCGATGGCGGAGGAGGGCAAGGAAGGAACATAAGTTAATTTCAGTGCGTGAGAAATAGCCGGAAGGAAGCGGTTTCATTCTAATTAAGAAGAGAGAATATGAGCTCGATGCCTCCACTAACATTCTAATTAAGAAGAGAGAGAACGTGGGCTCCACTAATTAAGAGAATAATTTTATAGGTGTAGAAATGGGAGGGCCCCACTTTTTTTCATGAGTTGCGGATAGGGCTTGAAAGCGGTTCCATCTTAATTAAGAAGAAAGAATATGTGCTCCAAACCTCCACTAAATCTGGGAGGAAGCGGTTCCATCTTAATTAAGAAGAAAGAATATGTGCTCCAAACCTCCACTAACATCCGAATAAGAAGAGAGAGAATGTGGGATCCACTAATTAAGAGAATAATTCTATACGTTTTAAGAGGGGAGAGGCCCACTTTTGCCGTGTGAATTGTGAAAAGGACTTGAAATCTATGAAAATTCATTATATTTTATTCTATAAATTACGGAGAGACTTGAAATTTATAAAAATTTATTATATTTAAAAAAAAAATATGGACTCCACTCGTTAAGAGAATAATTCTATATATTTAGCGGGGGAAGAGGCCCACTTTTTTTTTTCGTGAATTATGAAGAGGGCTGAATTTCAACATTAGGTACATACAGCTGGCGTGCATGTGAGTTTGTACGGTAGTGGACTACGCATGTGCAACTGCCGGAACCCAAATAAAACTGATATATTTACCTATCTAGCCTCTTTATAAAAAAAATATTCCCTATCTAGCCTCCTTTTGAAAAATATTCCCTATCTAGCCCCATTTTCAAAGATTAGAAAAAAAAGAGAAATTAATACCTTTAATATATATTAAGAAATTAAGTAGGAGCAATTATCTTTTTCTCTCTCCTCTCCTATATTCCGAAATTCTTTCTCACTCTCTTTCTCTCTCCTCCCCAATCCCACACCTCTATCTCTCTCTAATCCTCTCTAATAAAAAATTCGACACTTGTACTACATTATTAATAATAAGTCAATCATATTTTTTCTTTTCAAACAACAGTATAATAGAAATATTTTTTTGTAATCAGGATGGGACATGATATTTGATTGATTTGTTATGCTACGTGACCAATATATCCGTTATATTCTAGAAGTTTTCCTACCTAGTAGCAACACTATCTCTCCTCTCCCCACCAACACACATATACACGTAAAAAATTTATTTATTAATAATAATAAATAATATTATTACTAAATTATATATTTTTATTATTACTTAATAAAAATATAATAATATTATTTATTATTATTCATAAATAAATTTTTTATTAATATTATATTAAAAATTAATTATTATTAAAATACATATTGAAGAGAGAGAGAGAGAGTAGGTTGGGAGAAAAAGATAATCTCCCTCACTTAATTTTTTAATATATATTAAAGGTAGGCTACTATCATATTAATAGGATAGGAGAGCACTTGTCCTATTAGTTTTTAACCCTTGGATGAGAAATTGTAGGGTTATGATGATATTAGTCGGTTAGAGTTGAATGATCCCCCTAGGGTTGAGTGGTCCCCACTGGGTTATAGTATTTAATCCAATAGTTAGAAATGGTGAAAAGAATTGATCCAAAGGCTAAAAAACTGATAGGACAAGTGCTCCTATCCTATTAAAAGGATAGTAGCAGGATTCTTAATTTCTCTTTTTTTCTCTAATCTTTAAAAATAAGGCTAGATAGGGAATATTTTTCAAAATGAGGCTAGATATGGAATATTTTTTTTTGTAAAGAGGCTAGATAAGTAAATAGTTCAATAAAGCTTCACTTACTTGCTGTCATAATAAATAAAAAAAATAGAACAAACATTAGTTTCTCATATAATACTATTATTATTATTATTATTATTATTATTATTATTTAGAGAGATAAATAATACTATTATTATTATCATCGTACCAAGTTACATAAATAATTGTAGGCATGGATCAGTGCATCTGTAAGGTTGTTCATGCGGCGATCTCTCCGTTGGTGAGCTTCGTCACGGAACATCTGACGTATCTTGTTAAAGCGGAGGACAATTTGGACGAGCTCAAGAAAGTCGCTGCAGAGCTGGCCGCCAGGAAGAAGGATGTAGAGGAGAAGATCGAGTCCGGCCGCAGAACAACCGGCGGCACTGCAACGAATGAAGTGATCGAGTGGCTGCAGGGGGCGGACAGCATCGAAGCGCAAGCGGAGGCGCTCGACAGAAGGTACGCCGAGCGGAAGCGGTGTCTCGGACGCTGCTCCATCCATTTCTGGTCGATCTACGCGATCGGCAAGTCCGCTGCTAAGATGATTCCGGATGCCACGCTGGAGTTCGAACGCGGAGTGTTCGAGCAGCTCGTCGTCGTTCCGGCTGGGAGGTAGTTTTTTTTTTTTTCTTAAAAAAAAAAATAGCATGCCATTGCTTCATCCAATAAAAACGTACATTTAGGAATTTATAGAGTGGGGGCAACAAGATCAAAAAAAATAAAAAAGAAAAAAAAAAAAAAACACGTTAAACTATATCTAAAAAATTAATGAATCTGGTGCTCTTTCCAAAGCCTCTAAAGCTCTCTAATTTTAAGCAGCAGTCGGTACAAGTTAATTTGCCTCCTATGAAAAATTCGCATGCTCCTCTTCCGTCACAGAACTCACCAGATTGTAGTTATAGCCGATAATTCCTTTCTCCGGAAGATACCCGACATCGAATATTTCAACTCCCAAAGATGATTAACCGAGGCATACAGTAGTATTACGCCCATTGTTAGTTAGCAAGGAGATGTTTCGATAACATTTTCGTAGTCACACATTGAACAAATAAATGGTCTAATGTTTCTGATTCTTCAAAGCGTACAGATCGAGCATGCACTTTCTCTCACCCTTGTTGGTTTTTTTTTAGTTATTTATTCAAATTTTATATATATATATATATATATATATATATATATATATATATATATATATATATATATATATTATCTGAAAGAAATTTTATCGATCGATCTTATAAGAAAGTTACACTCCGACAGGCACGACAAGTCGGAGATTGACAACCCGCCGACGGTGGGAAGACAATACGACCGGAATCTTGATCAGGCACTCCAATTTATTAACAATGACGCGGTGGAGATGGTCGGAATCTGGGGCATGGGCGGGGTGGGGAAGACCCACCTCCTCAAGTCCATCAACAACTCGTTCGCTCGCCAAACTTGTTTCGACGTCGTGATCATCGTCACAGCGTCTAGAGAGTGCTCCGTAGCAAGGATTCAAAGCGAGATCGTAAAAACGTTCGGCTTGCCCGCGATAGACAACGTGCAGGACCAGGCCAGAATCATCTCAGACTTTTTGCGCGAAAAGAATTTTCTCCTGCTGCTGGACGATCTGTGGGAACGACTCGACCTGGGAGCCGTCGGCATCCCAATGCCTTCGGCCACGGGTGAGCAGCATAAAAGAAAGGTGGTGTTGACAACGAGATTTTTGAAAGTCTGCGGCCAGATGGGTGTAAGCAAGGGGAACAGCATCACAGTGGAATGTCTGGACGACGAGGACGCTTGGCTTCTCTTCCAAAAGAACGCTCGCTGTAGTACCGCCGTCGAAGCCCTCGCAAGAAAAGTAGCCAGAAAGTTGGGCGGCTTGCCCCTCGCTCTCATCACCGTCGGAAGAGCCATGTATGATAAGGAAGATCCAAGGGAATGGGAACGTGCCATCGACCTACTGCAGGACGCGCGCCACGACGAGGTCGAGGAAGGAAGCTTGTTCCATACCTTGAAGTTCAGCTACGATAGGCTGCGGAGTGATGCCTTGAGAGATTGTTTGTTGTGCTGTTCCTTGTGGCCTGAGGATTTCTGCATCCCCAAAAAAGATCTTATCCTGTGTTTGTTGGGGTTGGGTGTGATCAACGGGTTCGACGACATGCAAAGCGCGTATAACATAGGATACGATCTCATAGCCAGCCTGCGATCTGCATGCCTGCTGAACGACGAAAACCTCGGCTTCGAAGTGAGGGTGCACGACGTTATTCGCGACATGGCGCTGTGGATAGCTTGCGACTGCGGGAAGAGGAAGAAGAAATGGTTCGTGAAGGCAGGACTGGGGCTGACGGAGGCGCTGCCGCACGGGACGGGAATTGTATGGGGCGAGACCGACCGCGTGTCGTTAATGTATAACAGGATCAACGCATTTCGTGACTCTCCTGGCAGTTCTTCCCCCGCCACACTTACAACCTTAATGCTGCAAAATAATTACATAAGCAAAATTTCGCTCGCGGCTTCTCCCTCCCTCGCGGCACTCGCGTACCTAGATTTATCTGGCAATAACCTCTACTGTTTCCCGAAAGATATATGTCGGCTAACTGCCCTTCGATACCTCAACCTATCGTTCAATCACATCTCGGAATTGCCTGCGGAGCTTAAACTTCTGACTAGCCTCGAGTACTTGATTCTGCGTGAAAGCGGTGTCCAGAAAATTCCTGCGGGTGTTATACGCGAACTCGAGGCGCTTCAGATGCTGGACTTGCACGGACGCCTGTTCAACGTGGATTTGAAGTACCTGCCGTTGCTATTCGAAGAGTTGGAGGCGCTCAATAACCTGAAGGCTCTAGGGATCAATGTTAAGGGTGTGAACCAGTTAAATCGGCTCGATGAGGTACAGAGGACGAGAATTTGGTCCCTCTGCATATATTACTTCGAGCAAACGACTCTTTCCTTGCTGGCCACTCCTCTCGGCAGCTCTCGAATACAGAACAGCTTGTTCGAACTGGAGATTGCCAACAGCGACCTTTTAGAGGAGATAGTATTTGACGCCGGCAGTTCAAATCGCAAGCCGTGTTTTCACAACCTGGAGGAGCTATACTTCGACGTGATGCCGAGATTGAACACTGTAGTGTTGGACCGATTGGTAGCCAGGGAAGTTTTTCCGAGGCTCTGTACTTTGGATTTCATTTTTTGCAACAGCTTGAAGGATGTTTCTTGGATCATGCATCTCCCGTGCCTTCGCTTACTAGTTATGTTCGAGTGCGCAAGTGTGACGCAGCTCATTTCTAGTACAGAGAACGATGACGGTAAAGGAGAAGTCGTGGCTGCGCCAACCTTCCCTTCCCTCAAAAGGATAAGTTTGGTCCACCTGCCGGAGCTGCAATGTGTGTGTGATCCTGCATACACCTTTCCATGTTTGGAACAATTTGAGGTTACAAGGTGCGAGAGGCTTACGAAGCTGCCTTTCCGCGCCGATACCATCCCCAAAAACTTGAAGTCTATCAGAGGTGAGAAAACATGGTGGGAAAGAATAGAATGGGAGGACGACGTCCACAGATCTTCCCTTGAACCTTTCTTTCAAATAAGAAAGTAGTTTCTCTGATCCACTTAACTCGGCTAGTTGTGTGTTTCGTTTCAATTATTGTCCTGTGCGACTTAACAAGCTACTCGCGTGTTTCTTTTCAATTATTGTCCAAAGTGTATGAATTGTCTTCATGTAATCCAATTAATGATTTTATTTGTGTAACATACAGCACACTAGCTCTTAATAATTTATTCTGCGTTGTTGTTGTTGTTGTTGTTGTTGTTGTTGTTGTTGTTTTTTTTTTTTTGTTTTTTTTTAAAGCACGCTATACGCTTCGTTTTTTTTATTTAAAAATAAATTTTTTTTTTTGAGAAATAGATAGCAAGTTACCTACTTTATTGATTAGGAAAATGAATTCGGCTTACATAGTAGAGGCAGCCGGGCCTCCGAAGAAAGAAAGAGAGGAGCAAAACAGGTAATTAGAAAAGCAAAAAAAGGAAAAGGAAAACAATAGTTGCGAACAAAAACCAAAAAACCAAAAAAAAAAAAGACGCGGCGATCAAAATCATGTGGTCCAAGATGCCGTTAGGTGTCTAACACGTTGTAGTGCCCGGATAGTGTTGGAAAGTTTCGCTCGGAATAGAAAATCGTTCCTCTATGTCCAAACAACCTACCAAATAGCAGTAGAGTTAGGGCTGTAGTTAGAGAGATTGGATTGAATTTTGCAGCTCTTAGTGTCTTAGTTTTGTGTTAGGAATTTTGAGTGAGGAGTAGAAGTATTTTTTTTTTCTTTTTTCTTTTATTTTTTGGTTGCTTTCAATATTTTCCAAGGTCGCGTTGCTTCAATCCTTATAGCTAAATTTATCTACTAAATGAATGAAGCGGATAGCATGTTATTTTTCTCTCAAAAAAAAAAAAAAAAATTAGGCGCAAACTAGTAGAGTAGTCAAAAAAAAAAAAAACAAAAAAAACAAAAAAAAAAAAAACAAAGCTTATACTCATTTATTAGCATTTAAAATCCACGTACCCCCCAGAAAAAAAAAAAAACAAAAAACAAAAAAAAACAAAGACATCTCCACTCTTAATAAACTATAATAAATTCTTAAGCCTCCGTTTGGTTCGGGGTTAAGGAAAAATTAGTTATTCCAGAAATAGGGTTAAGTTTGGGATTAAGCTAGGGTTAGAATATTTTTGTATTTAGTTGGGATTTGAGTTAGTCCAGGATAGTAGAAAATAGTGTTTGATTGGAATAGGTGGGATAAGAAGAATAGTGAACTATTATGAATAAAAAATAATATTTGGTTGAGATTTGGTGGGTCTTAATCCCCGACCAAACGGGAAAAAAAAAAGAAAAAGGAAATCGCTAATATTATAATAGCATGTCCACATTAGGTGCAGATGGCGTGCGTATCAGTTTAATTGTACACTAGTTGACTTACGCATGTGCAGCCGGCCGGAACACAAAGCATCACTTACTTGCTGTCATAATAAATAAAAAAAATAGAATAAACATTAATTTCTCATATATATAATACTATTATTATCGCACCAAGTTGCGTAAATAATTGTAGCTCAGATGGACCATTTGCTCACCCAGCCCAATGTAGTTGTGGAGCATTTAATTCTCATACAATCCCTTGATCCCCTCTCCCCTCGTCTCTTGTTCGTTCTCTTATTAATTGCTACTGCTGCGTTAATTCTCTCTATCTATCTATCTATCTATAGATTCTATACTATCGCACGCAATCGATATATGCATGCATGGAGCAGTGCATCTGTAAGGTTGTTGATGTCGCGATCTCTCCGCTGGTGAGCCTCGTCACGGAGCATCTGACGTACCTTGTTAAAGCGGAGGACAATGTGAACGAGCTAAAGAAAGTCGCCGCGGAGCTGGCCGCCAGGAGGAAGGATGTAGACGAGAGGATCCAGTCCGGCTGCAGAACAACCGGCGGCACTGCGACGAATGAAGTGAGCGAGTGGCTGCAGGGGGCGGACAGCATCGTAAGGGAAGCGGAGGATCTCCACAGAAGGTACGCCGAGCGGACGCGGTGTCTCGGAGGCTGCTCTGTCCATTTCTGGTCGAGCTACGCGGTCGGCAAGACCGCCGCTAAGATGATTCCGGACGCCAGGCGGGAGTTCGACCGCGGAGTGTTCGAGCAGGTCGTCAACGTTCCGGCCGGGAGGTATGTATATATACATTTGTTGATTACTTTTCTTTCCTGTTATGGAATTCACCAGCTTGTAATTATATATAGTCGATAATTATTTTTAGGAAGATACCGGGCATTAAATATTTCATCTCTCAAAAATAAATAACCGAAGGAGACATTTCAACAACACTTTATTTTATTTTTTACTCTTTTTTTTTTTTTGAGAAAAGGTAGCATACTACCGCTTCATTCATTTAGGATATGAACTCGGCTACAGAATGAGGCAACCTGGCCTCGGTGCAAAACACAAAAAACAAAATAAAATAAACTAAACTAAAATAAAATAAAAATAAAAATTCACGTGGTACAAAAAAGATCCCAATGTCCCCTAAGTGTGCGAACTTTGTCCAACAAAAATCCCGGAGAGTGCTTTGCTTCCTGAAAAATACGACTATTTCCCTCCAACCAGATAACCCACCACACTGTCACCACCGTCGCCACCTCCTTCCTCCCGAGCGCGCCCCCTTTAGCCTTACTCTCTTCCCATATCTAGCTAGTGGACGTGCAATTTGAGAAGTGTCGCTTGTTTGGGAGCAAAGCCTCTAATATACCTTTAGTACTTGAACAATTTGCGAATAGATGATCAGCAGTTTCTGATAATTCCAAACAGAAAACACACTTATCCTCTCCACTCCATCCCCTTTTTAAAAGAATATCTCTAGTAGGCACCTTTCTCTTTAAGAGCAGCCAAACGAAGATTTTTACTTTTAGGGGGGCTCGAACCTTCCATATATGATAAGAACTCCTGTTTCGAACCCCGCTGTCCTGTAGGAAGGCGTACATCGACTTGACCGAGAACTTTTCCGACCTGTCCCATCTCCATTTTACTATATCCTGTCTGTTTGGTGTTATTGATTCCAAAAATGTCTCTTTAAATTCCCGCATTAAGTCTGTGTCCTGTAGGACGGCGTGAGAAATCCCATACAGTATCTTACTCCAGTTCCAACGGTTCCTTCCCCGACACTCCACCACCCTAAGATTTTTCCTCACTGCCATATTGTAGATTCAGGGGAAAAGAGTTCTCAGGGGCGCATGGTCGTTCCAGATGTCCGTCCATAATCTAACCCAGTGGTCGTTGCCAACAAAGTAAGATGCTCCATATTTAAAACTTTTCCGTGCTTTTAAGACGCTCCTCCACTAAACTGAATGCGGTCTGAAGGACGCACCCTCTTTAAGCGGCGTCCTTCTTCTGTAATATATATCTTTTAGTAAAGGCCCCCATAAGTGGTTTCTATCATTAAAGAACCTCCACCACCATTTAGCTAGTAGGGCTAAATTCATATTGTTTAAATCTAGCACTCCTAGCCCTCCCTCTTTCCGACTTCTGCAAATTACCTTCCACCGAACCAAACAATGGCCACCTACTACGGATCCACCTCCCCTCCAAAAAAATGCCCTTCTTAAAGCTTCTATCCGGGAGATAACCCATTTAGGTGCCCTAAAAATTGAAAAGAAGTAAAGTGGCAGATTCGCTAGTACCGAGTTGACTAGCACCAACCTCCCTCCTCGAGACAAGAGTTTTGTTTGCCACCCCTCGCCTTTTTTCGCCACTTTATCTATTATAGGCCACCAATCATCCCTACGTAACCGACCGTTCGTAAGTGGCAGTCCCAAATATCGAATCGGAAAGGATCCCACTCTACATCCCAATATTGCTGCTAATCTCTTGCCTGATTGTTCGTCTTCCCCTAGGTAGAAGAGTTCAGACTTGTTGCGATTAATCTTCAGTCTAGACGCCCATTCGAATAAATGCCAAATAAAAAGGAGGTTTGAAATTTGTTCTTCTTTGCTTCGCAAAAGAAGATCGTGTCGTCCGCGTATTGGATGATGGCGACTTTAGAGTCTCTTGTGGGCCCAACACCACTTAACATGCCGTTCCCTACCGCTTTATTTATCAGCCTCGCCAACCCTTCGGCTACCAGTAAGAAGAGACGGTGAGAGTGGGTCGCCCTGTCGCAGGCCTCTCTTTGTTTTAATCCATTTTGTTGGGACCCCATTAACTAGCACAGCTATTTTAGCATTAGAAATACATTGATCGATCCATCCGCACCATTTCTGATTAGCCCCTAACCACTGCATGACTTGTCGCAGAAAGTCCCATCTCACCCTATCGTAAGCCTTTTCGAAGTCCGCTTTGATACCTACGCTTTCCACCCCTAGTTGCGAACACCAACTGATGATTTCGTTGGCTGTTGCAAAGGAATCTAGAATCACTCGTCCTTTTAGAAAAGCCGACTGGGTCGGGGAAATGATGTCCTTCATAACTCCTTCTAATCTGTTACATTTCAACAACACTTTAGTGGCTGCATATTGAACAAACAAATGGCTTAATGTTTAACAGGCATATTTTCTCACCCATGTTGGTATTTTTTTTTTCTTAGTTATCTATGTAAATTTTATATATATATATATATTACGTGAAAGAAATTTTATCCATCAATCGATCTTGTAAGAAAGTTACACTCCGACAGGCACGACAAGTCGGACATTGACAACCCGCCGCCGGTGGGAAAAGGCTACCGCGCGTATCTTGATCAGGCACTCCAATTTATCAACAATGACAAAGTGAAGATGGTCGGAATCTGGGGCATGGGCGGGGTGGGGAAGACCCACCTCCTCAAGTCCATCAACAACCGGTTCGCTCGCCAAACTTCTTTCGACGTCGTGATCTTCGTCACAGCGTCTAGGGAGTGCTCCGTAGCACGGATTCAAAGCAAGATAGTGAAGACACTCGAATTGACCCCGAAAAACAACGTGCAGGACCAGGCTAGAATCATCTCAAACTTTTTGCGTGAAAAGAATTTTCTCCTGCTGCTGGACGATCTGTGGGAAGGACTCGACCTGGGAGCCGTCGGCATCCCAATGCCTTCGGCCGCGGGCCAGCAGCATAAAAGAAAGGTGGTGTTGACAACGAGAAATTGTAACGTCTGCGGCCAGATGGGTGTAAGCAGGGAGATCAATGTGGCGTGTCTGGACGGCGAAGACGCTTGGCTTCTCTTCCGAGAGTCTGTCGGTGGAGAGAGGATCAGCGGTAATCTTGCCGTCGAAGGCCTTGCAAAAAAAGTAGCCAGAAAGTTGGGCGGCTTGCCTCTCGCTCTCATCACCGTCGGAAGAGCCATGTACATGTACGATAAGGAAAATCCGAGGGAATGGGAATGTGCCATCGAACTGCTGCAGGACGCGCGCCACGACGAGGTCGATTCGGATGCAAAGGAAGAAAGCTTGTTCCATAACTTGAAGTTTAGCTACGATAGCCTGCAGAGTAAAGCCTTGAGAGATTGTTTGTTGTGCTGTTCCTTGTGGCCTGAGGATTGGTGCATCCCCAAAAATGATCTTATCCTGTGTTTGTTGGGGTTGGGCGTGATCGACAGGTTCAACGACATGCGGAGCGCGTATAACGAAGGATACCGTCTCATAGCCAGACTGCGATCCGCATGCCTGTTGAACGACGCCAACCTCGGCTTCGGAGTGAGGGTGCACGACGTTATTCGCGACATGGCACTGTGGATAGCTTGCGACTGCAGGGAGAAGAAGAAGAAATGGTTTGTGAAGGCAGGACTGGGGTTGACGGAGGTGCCGCCTCAAAGGACGGGAATTGTATGGGACGAGATCGACCGCGTGTCGTTAATGTATAACAGGATCAAAGCATTTCATGACTCTCCTGGCAGATCTTCCCCCGCCGCACTTACAACCTTGATGCTGCAATGGAATATTCACCTAAGCAAAATTTCGCTTGCGGCTTCTCCCTTCCTCACGTACCTAGATTTGTCTCACAATAGCCTCAACTCTTTCCCGAAAGATATATGTCAGCTGACCGCCCTTCGATACCTCAACTTGTCGAACAATCGAATCCCGGAATTGCCTGAGGAGCTTAAAGTTCTGACTAGCCTCGAGTACTTGATTCTGCGCGAAAGCAACGTCCAGACAATTCCTGCGGGTGTTATACCCGAACTCAAGGTGCTTCAAATGCTGGACTTGCACGGATCTGAGTTCAACATGGATTGGAATTACCTGGACCTGCGGTCGCTATTTGAAGAGTTGGAGCTGACGCCATTCGGAGAGTTGAAGGCGCATGAAAACCTGAAGGCTCTAGGGATCCATGTTAAGGATGTGAACCAGTTAAATCAGCTCAATGAGTTAGAGAGGATGCAAATTCTGTCCCTCTACATATCTCACTTCGAGCAAACGACTCTCCCCTTGCTGGCCACTCTTCCCGGCAGCCCTCGACTACAGAACAGCTTGTTCGATCTGGAGATTGCCAACAACACCACTTTACAGGAGATAGTATTCAACCAGTGTTTTTACAACCTGAATGACCTATCCTTCAAAATGACACCGAGATTGAACATTGTGTTCGACCGATTGGTAGCCAAGGATGTTTTTCCGAGGCTCTGTACTTTGGAATTCAGTGATTGCCACAGCCTGAAGGATGTTTCTTGGATCGTGCATCTCCCGTTCCTTTGCGTACTAGCTATGTACACGTGCCGAAGCGTGACGCGGCTCATTTCTAGTACAGAGAACGATGACGGTAAAGGAAAAGTCGTGGCGCCGCCTACCTTCCCTTCCCTCAAAATGATATCTTTGTTCCACCTGCCGTTGCTGCAATGTGTGTGTGATCCTGCGTACACCTTTCCATGTTTGGAACAATTTGTGGTTATAATGTGTCCGAGGCTTAGGAAGCTGCCTTTCTGCGCCGATACCATCCCCAAAAACTTGAAGTCTATTAAAGGTAGGAAAACATGGTGGGAAAGAATAAAATGGGAGGACGACGCCCACAGATCTTCCCTTGAACCTTTTATTCATATAATATAGGAGTTTCTCTGATCCACTTACTTGGCTTGTTGTGTGTTTCGTTTCAATTATAGTCCTGTGCGACTTAACAAGCTACTCGCGTGTTTCTTTTCAATTATTGTCCAAAGTGTATGAATTGTCTTCATGTAATCCAATTAATGATTTTATTTGTGTAACATACAACAGCACACTAGCTCTAATAATTTATTGGGCGTTGTTTTTTTTTTTTATTTTATTTTGTAGCACATTATTCACTTCATTTATTTTATTTAGAAATAAACTTGGTTAGAAAGATTGAACTGAGCTTTGCAGCTCTCGGTGCCTTAATTTTGTGTTAGGGATTTTGAGTGTGGAGTAAAAGTATTAATTTTTTTTTTCTTTTTTCTTTTTTTTTTTTGGTTGCTTTTAATATTTTACAAGGTTGCCTTGCCTCAATCCTTATAGTTAAATTCATATGCTAAATAAATGAAGTAGATAGGGTGCTACTTTTCTCTCAATATATATATATATATATATATATATATATATATATATATATATATATATATTGGGCGCAAATTAACTAGTAGAGTAGTAAAAAAAGAAAAAGAAAAAGAGCTTATACTGATTTATTAGCATTCATTTTAACCGCTAAATGCCTAAGTTTACCCATTGGTACTATTACCTGTACACATCCAAGAAATGAACATTGGACAGCATACCCCTTGTACTATTACCGGGACACATCAGAGGAATGAAAATTGGATAGTAAGCGCTAAACTCTATTCACATACTATTTATAGAGTAGCCTACCTCAAATGGTTAGGGACTAGATTGCAAACATTAAATGGTTGGAGGCCAAAATGAATTGGGATAAAGGACCATTCGATCATTGTCAGAAATGCTAGTCCGAGGCAACGGTTTTGCGATTTACCTGATGCAAAATTCAGGCTCAAGACTAATTCACGCTTTAATTGGAATGAGTTGAAACAAGTTGGTTCCTACCAGGGTACTGAACCTACATTACATTACTTCTCCCTGGTACAACGTGCATCAAATCACAGGTACAATTAATAAGCACAATCTTGATACTCTAATACTTCAAAAGATGAGATTAGTCTTATTTATTGCTTACTCGTTATTAGGGCTCTTCAGATATATATCTCCGTTCAGAGACTAGAGTTGGCTACTACACGCGAAGCATTGCGCACTTGAATGCGGTGCCATGAGGTGTTTAGTATTCCCCTCAGGTTCCATACTTCGTCGACATTTTGAGGCTGGACATTTGCAGCTGAGTCAACCTGTCCATGATGAGCAACAGTAACGTAGGTAAACAAACATTGCGGCGAAAACTGAGACTACACACGACACGAGAGAAAATTGCAAAAATACCGCTTTGGCAACGATCTCAGCATCTTCTGGTACGTCAACCACAGCCTCAAAAAGAACCCACGCCCACTTATCACTGTTCATATCATCAGATGCATACAGCACATTGGGTTTCTGGTATCTCTGAGCTTCCACCCAGGTTTTACCCCCATCCACAGAAATATCCACTCTTTCAATCCCACGGCCACCACCAGACACTGCATAACCAGCAACCTTAATCTGCAATCGAAGAGCTTATCAAAGAAGTAGCGTATCATCCTTATTTTCCAGTGCAGGTTATATCATTTTTTACATTAAAAAGAATTATGATAGCATATCTATACAAGGGATATTACTGACCTTTCCTTGTCTGACAACATCTACATCCTCCAAAGAACAAATAGCAGACTGTTTGGAATAAAAAGATTGGAAAAGGTCAGCTGAAACTTATTACTTCAACATAGTCAGACACGCCAAATACAAATTTTCATAAATAAAAAAAAATCAATGACTAATA
This sequence comes from Aechmea fasciata, assembly GCA_025177825.1. Lineage (NCBI taxonomy): Eukaryota > Viridiplantae > Streptophyta > Magnoliopsida > Poales > Bromeliaceae > Aechmea > Aechmea fasciata. The sequence goes on from CM045934.1 coordinate 5,789,255, forward strand.
AGAACCTGGGTAATATCGATGCTTAACTAATAAAAACTAAAATCTTTGCCACTGTCACAATTCAAATCCGAAGGGCAATACTTATCATTACTCTCAGAACTTCATAGTCATGCTTTGCTGTTTGGACCTCATCACCAAGATTACTACTACGAAGAGGAGTTTCCAGGCATAACACGTAATCAGGATATGTTAATCAAATAGGAATGATAAGGTGTAATCAAAGCACCAAAAGCATTGATTCGCTAACTTTACAACAACACACTTCTGTGTGATTACTTGCCTTCCACTTTGATGGTTATTTCAAATCTGTATCCGTGTTTTATTTTTAATTTTATGGATACAAACTACGAACACTCAAGTACAAAAATGTGTGCATCAATCTGTAATTACCTGCACAGGGAAGTCCATCTGTGGCTTCCTAGTTGACCAGTCAATGTTGTCCCAATCGACTGAAGGTGGAAACATTTTGTAATCCTTCTGCATAAAAAACCCCTGGTTCGAAAAAGAGGGTCAGAAACTTCTGTTTTGGGCACTAAAATTTAATAGAGGAATCCAAACTTTTAGAAGACCTGGCATTCTTCTTCTTTTATCTCAATGCTATCCAACCATTTAACAGAGCGTGCACCAATGACACCAGGAACAATCCCACGTAAAGGATAACCATGATCGCGGTTTAGAATCTAGACATTGACAAGAGATCTTGATTAGAAAAATTCTTGTGGTGCATGATTCCCAATAACACCAAGTAAAATAACAATATAGATTGTGGGAGCAAAAGAGACTATGCAGATCAATTAGTGAACAACCTTCTTCATGCATGGAAAGAAAGAGAGTACAACAACATATGATTGTGTAAATAGAGATAAAGAAGGTAATAATGTAATTAAATAGGTAATTATTCCAAGAAAGAGAATACACGAGATAAATTTGCCATTTCCACAACTTAATAAGAAAGTAATATAGACAAAGAAATCAATTGAACAACAAAAGAAACCTAAATCTTCAGCAAAAGTTATAATTAACAAAAAAAATCAACCAAAAACCATCAGAAATGATTCTCTACGCATTTAAATATTTATGCTCTCTATGAATAAAAATTCAGAATGCATCCAAAAAATGGACCGAGGTAACAGTCCGATAAATGATTTTGCAATGATTCATGCTCTAGAATTCTCAAGATGCCACAAATTTTAGTTTATAGTTGTGACCAGTACAAAGTATGATGATCAACATACATTTTCAAATTGGGAATCTTATCAAATATTTAGCTAAAATAGTGCTTCATATGCTATCAATATTTTGATAGATATAAGTGCCCCTGCCTGCATTTGAATGTGTACCTTATATGTCGAAGTAAGAGTCAATCTACTGCTAAAAGGCTACACAATCGTCTAGCTACTATCTTTCACGAGGATATAGGGAAAAAAATACAAAGCAATGAGGTCATATAAAGGACTAAGTAAGTATTACCAAAATACCAAAGGAGGTTGTACAGAGGAACAAAAATTTTGTCCAAACTATCATCCACAAAAATAAGCATAGGGGTTACATATCATCCGCAAAGACTCTCAAATAGAAAATTTAAAGTCTTATGCACAAAAGGATGGTAAACAAATAGCAATTATACAGAAAGAAGAATTACAACCATATTACGAGTTTAGAATTTCCATCAAGTTGAAATACTGTGGTATGATGAAATCAGGAATCCAGGATGCTTATTACCTCTCCATTCATTTCGTATGCAAGTAAGACATCAGCTTCTGGATTTGTGGCCTGCCGTAGGGGAATTGATGCCTTATAAGGGCCACCCTTCTCCTCCTAATAAATAAGGAGACAGAAAGCCAAAGGAAATCAAGAGAGATAGGTCAAAAGTAGCTTCCCTCGAAAAAGATAAGAATGCAGAGTAAACATACAACTAACAGCTTTAGGAATAAGGATCCAAGTACTCACTTTGCACCTGTCGATACTGGTAAACTCAACATGCTTGCCTCCTAATGATGTGACTGAACTTAGTTTGGATACCCCAACTAGCTCGAGGATGTCTACTAATCTCGCTCCTCCCCAAGTTGCTGAAAAATAAAATAAGATCATGCAATCACTGTTAGATGTTTGACGACAAATTAAACTAATCAATAATCAAAGACCAAACGAAAAGATGATGTGGATTTACAATAATATTGCAAGAGATGGGATGAAAGGTCCTTCGTCATAGGCCAACGAGAGAGAGAAAATGATAATTCTTGCAAGAAGCCCATAAATCGATGCATTATTTAGTAGAAGACTAGTCTCCAAAATCACCAAATTGGATTTCGTTTAAAATGCAGCAATGAAAGAACTTACTCAGACTTTGTAACAAGATCTAGACGCGAGAGAAACAAACATACCATTTCCGAGAGCAGCAACACCCCAACCGACACCTCTCACTTTCCGTGCTTTACTCATAGCCGTCCGTCTGTTACCTGCACACTGCAATTTACCATTTCTTCTTCAGATCAACAATTTATGCCTTCACAAGCCCAATAAAAATCACTAAAGCCCAGAAAATATCTAAAAAACAGAAGGGAAAAAAATTACTCCTTGCAACTTGCCTGCAAAGTGGCAGTAACATTATACTTTGGGAGTTTCCTGTAGATTGTAACTCTCTGATTAACTAGTGATAAATACGGCATAACTTGTAGCCTAGGTAATCGTATCATGCATTACCTGATTTCAGCCATAGAAAGTTGTATAGGTTTTTCGACCAAACCACCTATTGTAAGACAATATCTGTCATGCCAATTAATAATAACAGTTCAGTCCACAGGTCCCTGGAGTAAGTGCTTGCTTGGCTTTTGGAACAGCTTCTTTGCTCCGAGAAGAAAAGAGCAAGTGTTTGGCTAATAAAAAGCTTTGTGCCTTTGCTGCAGTGAAAAGCAGAAACTCCAGTTTGAAGATTCTGCTCTGCTACAGCAAAAATCTGTTTAGTTTGAACAGCTCTCATCAAACAACAGCTGTAAGTAAGTTCCAGGCAGGCCAATTAAGCTCAAGTTTACAGAAGACTTGAACAATCAGGAGAAAAAGGTGGAACCTCTCGATGTCATCAACTATCGGAATCGGCCCATGGTTTCTCTTGTAAAAGTAATCCACGGAAGTGATATAGGATGAAATAAGAGCTGCACGTGGAGGCTCAGCATTAAATGGCTCCTGCAGCAGATTTCATGCAAAATAATTCATATTTCATTTTGTTTCTTCCAAAATGACTAAGTCCAACATAAGGTAACTTCTGAGGAAAATTACATGATAGTTCAATAATCTAACTATGAAGAAAGGATTTAAGTGCCGTGGCACGGGATCGTGCCGGAAATTTGCCGGCACGGTACGGCACGGTGTGTGCCAAGACGTGCCGATGCGTGCCGATCAAAAAAATTCTTGTGTGCCGACACATAATAGCATGAAATATTTATTTTCTTTAACAATAAAATATTCTAACAATTTATTATGTCTTTTTATCACGATTTTTGAACTTTACTGAAGAAATTACTTACTAATTTAAAAAATAGAGGGTTTTGAGCTATGCCATCGGCACGGGATCTGTATCGTACCAGTATTTTGTTGGAACGGTACAGCACGGTGGATATGGTCCGTGCCGACGGGCACTTAAAACCTTAATATGAAGAACCATGCAATAACACGGAAAGCCGATATTAATAGAACACGGAGGTTACATTCTATTGGCACACTTATGAACAAATATGTTTAAGCTTCTAAACTAGAGAAATATAAGGGTTAAGCACTATTAACATGTGGTTGAGAAACATCATTTAGGGGGGAAAAAGGACTCTTTATCTTCTATAACTTTGCAAACTTAAAAATTGCTTTCTTAGACATAATGATAAAAAATTCCTTGATTAAACAGAATGTTTTGTAACTTACTAATAAAACCAGTCAAATCAAATGAAGTTTGACTATAATAATAATAAAAAAATCCTAATAGGGGGATTAATATATATGGACAGTTTAAGGAGGGAGTATCCACAATATTTGGCCTATAGAAAAACATTTCCATCGACATTAATCAACAACTGAAGAAGCATTCAATAAGCTCCACTCAAAGGCATCACAAAACACTAACTATTACAAGCTATAAACGGGTTAAAAAAATTGTTACATTTTTTTAAAAAAAAATGAAAACTCAAGATGATCCTTATTTCTTTCGATTCCGATCCGATTCAAACCTAATTAACCATGTTATATTTTTTTTTAAAAAAAAATTGGGGAACAACCAAAAGATATGATACGTTATGGATTTCATTTCGAAGGGGATCGACGATCACCTTGGAATTGATCTTGAGAGAGGGGTGGCGAGGAGGCTCCTGAGCATAATCGGAGGGTGCTCGTAGTCCCGGCATTTTTTTTTTTCTTCTTTTTCCACTTTTTTTTCCCCAATTTTTCTCGTACCTTTCGATCGGAACGGACGAGGTTTGGCGTTTTATGTTTAGTTCGTCTTTACGGGTGTCCTCCCAACTGAACCGACAGAACCGGGGAAATATTAGCTGGACCGGATGTACCACGCCGGATGTACCACGCCTTGTTGGAAAAGCACTACTATTGTCCAAAGTAATTTGTCTAAGTAGTGGGTAATGTTGTGGAGTGCATATGTGTAGTGGATGTAGTGGATATCATGTGTTGAGTTAGTTTTTTTTAATCCTCAAATTTTTTTGTTTTATTTAAATTCTTTGGTTGTAAATTTTTTGTAATTTTATTTTTTCCTTCCACTTAATTGTTGTAGCGAAATTTATTAGCAAGCTTTAAATTACTTAAGAAAGTTACTTCCATCTACACACCATCCATGGACCGACCCTATCAAATAGAGCCAAGAGAATGGACCGAGCCTTTCATGGAGAGGCCCAAAAGGTTTTGGGTGGAGCCTTTTATTTGGACCAGCCCAATCCAATGTGGCCTCGTTAATTGGTTTGGGCTTGGGCTTGGGCTTGAAAAATTTATATTTCTCTGCGTTAGGAAAAAGCATAAGCTGTGACTAAAATGTTAGGCTTCGTCTGAGATTACGAGGAGATTGCGTTACGTACAGTGAAAAAGTACGATGAAAAAATACATTCTATATATCATGATAAGTTGATTATAATATATTTTCTACGGTACCACCGAAAAACACAGAAGTATATCCTTATTTACTTTTACCCCAACTTCATTTTATTTAATAGCATCAGATAAATTCGTTACTAAGATGATGCTTTATCGAACAGCTCAATATACAACGCACTACGGCTTTGCAAAATAGGCTTATTATCTTGTTTGGCTTAACAATACAATCCTGTTCATACGTAGCTTGCTTAATGGGAAAGAGGCATCTAAGAACATTTCGTAATGGTTACTTAATTTTCCGCAAGAATGAAATTGCTGTGAAGCAGAGTTCGTGATCGATTAAACACTTACAACGGAAAAATGAATAAAAAGGAAAAAAGTAGCAACTACAGAGAAATCGTTGCTTCATTTACACAGACCATCCCTTTGATTAAAATAGATAAGACAAATTTCAGAACAATCAAAAACATTTATGCAAACAAGTGGGGGTATTCACAGAGAAATTTTCGGAGTTCGATATATCCATAACATAAACAAAATTAGCAGGGATTTAGAATTCACAAATAATGTGCAAGTTCTAATGAAATAACCCATCTCTCTCTTCAAATCTGACACTATAAATCTCCTCTCCTTGTTCAGATTTTAAACCGCGCTTGTTCACCTGCATCGTGGTTTCAGTCCAGTCCCCAAGTCCCAACCTTTCAATTGCTTGCAATTGGGTCTCTAAAGCTCGAGTTTCATTGCAAACTTACCTTCAAATTTAACCAAGAAATCTAATGAGATGATCAGATCGCAATGAAATGAAAAAGATAGGGATCCAATTGTAACAATTGGAAGGTTCAGAACCAAACAGAAACTCTTGCAGTTTCTCTAGTATTGTCACTACACACCAAGTTCCAATATGTATCAATACCATGTTGTGTCCTTTGACAGAATCATCATTCACCAACATCTTAGAGGCTTTTATCAGTCAAATTAACAATGAACAAATAAATGAAATACTCCAAGATTTTGTAACAACATTCACAATGATGGTTAATGGTTAAGAATAAACCTATAATAGAGAAACCGCCAAACTTAATTAGTTTAGTATAGCACACAGTACTATTATCAAACTTTTCACCAAAGTACTAAATGCAGCAAAGCAGTAAATAAGAAATTAGTGCCCTCTAGAATAAACTAGTGTACGATACTCTCTACAAGAAAATCTGCGAGAAAGAATACGAAAGAATATGAAAAACTTATTCAGATGTTGGTTTTCTCCCGTTCTAAAATATTTGCTATTTGTACTTGAAACAAAGCATAAAAGCAAACAGTTGCACAAAGAGCTACCAGAACTAGATGGTTCGTGAAAAGTAGAAAAACATGAGAAGCTACTGAAGTAACTGCTAGTCAGAACAAGATTCAATTGCACAAGGGATGATTAAATTACTAATTTCAAAGATTTGCCAATTGTGTGTCACAAAGATTGTCAATTCAACCCATTAAGTTGAGCTTTGAAGTACATACCCATAAATGAGGACTATAAAATATCCTTTCCTGTCATGTCAAATACCATTTTATCAATTTCATTCTAACAGGTTAACATAAAGCTCTAAGTGCCTAAATCCAAACTCCATTCAAGTCCTCTAAATCAAAAAACGGTGTCACATAATTACTTGGTTTAACACTCCAAATGTTATCTTCATATCATACTAGTACAGTGTATTTTTCTGCTACTCTGCGTTTACACAAGCTAGCATATACATAGGTTAATGTCTGATCAATCTAATCCCAAAAAAAAAAAAAAATCCAGACAAAAAAATGTGCTATCATGCATAGTTGATATGTGAATTTTATGCAACCACATGCATATACTTAAGTGTACTCCATCTTTACCTGTATCATATAATACATTCTGCATAAGACGGCATAAAATGTGAGACATTTTTACTTGTTTGGTATATTAGTAACTAACTGCACAAATTCAAGAGGGCATACAACTAACAGAAAGTATTATTCTAGGAAAGTTTCAAGCCTCACGGAACATTCCCGAGTTGGGGTTGGACCGTTGGATTGAAAGATTATGCCTACTTCAGTGACCAGCTTAATCCCAATATTGGAAAGTAGTACAAATGGTATTAATTCAGCATCTACCTTTCTCTTCGCAGTGCTAGTTCTAGAATGCATACTAGCATAAGATTTGATATACTAAATGCAATGTAACGTGACGTACAGCAAAAGTCCAATAAAATATCACATACATAATAATGGTACTCTGCTGATTCTCAGGTTGGGGAAACCCTCAATCACTATGCAGGTTTGCAATTTCAACCATTACTGATGGCAAGTAACAGGACGGCTATTCTCAGTGAAACATAAAAGCCTCTATCCATATGAACTGTTATTCTCAATCTTAATTGTTATTTTCTACAAAAACCTAGCTTCTCTTTACTTAGATTGATACTGTAGTTAATTTTTCAACTTTCAATACCGCACAAGTGGTCAGAAGGGTAAAAGAACTAAATTCAAACCATTTCAATAACATATTGTGTAACCTTATATTTATGCAATCCTAACTTCAGTTTGATCAGGAGGATCTTGTTCAAGTTAAAAACGAAAACTCTAATTACAGTGATTTCATACAATAGAATCAGTTTGACTCTACTAAGTCTAATGTGTGTCTGGATCAACAAATTGAGTAGAACTGAGTCTTAAGTCCTGTAAAGTGCGTCAATTTTTGTTCTTTTGTTTCTCTATGTTTCTCTCTTTTGTTTCCTATTTCATTATCTCCACTCTCGAGCTCCCAGAAAGGATGCACTGACATAAACTAGAGTGAAACCATTAATAAATGCTCATTATTATTTAAATTTAAATGATACATCCAGGTCACAAGCATTGAGTATTCTTACAAAGGCAAACAAACAACAATTGAAAGGAAGAAAAGTAAAACCAAAAATTACGAAGCTTACAGTCCAACATACACAAAGTCAGAGTGGAAGTACCTCCAATATCCAACACTGCCGCGACCACCAATCCAAATAATGAACTAATTAATTCTTCTCCTCGGATTGTTCTGCAAACCCTGCGACCCTTCAAACAACTCTGCAACGAGGCTCTCCAATTCCTCCGAATTGTACTTAATATACCGATTTGAATTCCGCCCTCCCTCTAACTGCCCCCTAAACCTCCCCACAAAAGCACGGTAAGCCGGAATCACCTTCTCCGACACTGAAATCTGCAGCTCCTCACGGAGTTGAGGATCTGCAACCTTCCAAGCCGCCTGAGCTCGGTGTATCTCCTCAATAGCCAGATTAAAATTCTTGAACCTTTCTTTGAGAGCCGTTCTACCTGTGCCACTCCCTCCCAATCCGTCATCCCTAAGATAAGATAACACCCTTGTCCATGAAGCTCTCAGATAGCTTGTCTCATACTGTCGGATCAGTCCACGATGTTTACGGATCCAATTATCTCCCAACAATGTCCTCAGCTCAGATTCCCTAACCTTTTGCACTATATAGTATGTGTTATTCATCAAGAATATATACTGCATTCCTCCATCTTCATAAAGTTTGGATTTTTCTTCAATTTTTGATTCCAGGAACGTAATCAGCTTCAGAACGCAGCGGCCTACAGGGTTCATATTCGGGTCGGATTCTGAACTCTCCCCTTCATCCCATTCGAAATTCTCGAGAAGGGAATTGAGTGTGGCGGCGTATTCTACGAGCAATCCAATGTAGTTCATGGAATAACGTGTTAGATGGTGGGTCTCGGCGGCCTGCATGGGCTTACGCGAGGACTCACCCCTAATGGCATTGGCGAACACCATGATTGTGCCCCTTACGGCTTCACCGAGCCGTTGGAGGATCTCCGTGGCCTCTTCAGAAATTAGAGCTTTGGAGTCACCAGTGAAGAGTGTGTCAAGGTCGGGTGCAACATCAGCAAGGGCCTCATACATGCCGAGGATGCGGAAGAGCTTCTCCGACGTGCGGGGGCAGATCGCCACGGCGCTGCCGAAGTTGAGGAGCTGGAGAACCAAGCCCTTTGTGGTCTCTGAGAAGCAGTTCTCAACGATATCAGGATCGGAGGCGGAGGCAGAGGCAAGGACCTGGTTGCAGATGCGGCGCTCGCCGGAGAGGAGTCCCCTGACGGCGACGCGGAGGGTCTGGATCCAGCGCTTCATCTTGGCGTCGAGGTTGGTCCAGTCGATCCGCTGGACCTCCTCGATGCTGAGCTTGTCGACGCCGAGCACGGCGAGGGATTCGAGGAGGGCGTCGCGGCGGAAGGCGGTGTAGACCTGGCACAGCTCGGGGGCGTAGCCGGCGCGGACCATGCGATCGGCGATCTCGCTCAGATCGGCCACGGCGTCGGAGCTGACGAGGTTGGAGGAGATCCTATCGACCGAGAGGGAGATGCGGCCGCGATCGTCCATGTTGTTGTGGTTGCTGTTGTGGAGGTGGTGGGAGTGGGAGTGGTCCTCCTCCGGCGACCCCTCCAACTCGTCGGCGGCGGCGGCGGCGGCGGTGGCGAAGGAGGCCTCGTCGGAGGGGGAGGAGGAGAGGGAGAGGCGGCGGAGGGAGCTGTGGAGGTCGTCGGGGGCGAGGGGGACGGTGTTGCGGATGAGGAGGTGGCGGAACTCGTCCTCAAGGCGTGCCATGGCGGTTTGGAGCGCGGACTCGGCGAGCCCGCGGAGTACGAGGGAGGCGGAGGAGGCGAAGGCGATGAGCTCGTCCACGGCGGAGAGGTACTCGGCGGCGTCGTCGGGGGACTCCCATATGAGCGACTCCGCGTCGGAGGACTCCCACTGTAGCACGACCCTCTCCGCCGCCGCCGCCGCCAAGATCTCGTCGGCGTCCTCACCGTCAAAGGCGACCTCCCCTTCTCCTCCCTGTTCCCCTCCTCCTCCTCCTCGCTCTTCTACTACTACCGCAGCAGGGGTGGGCTCCTCCTCCTCCTCCTCCTCCATGAGAGCGGCAGTGGCCGAGGGGGAGGAGGAGGAGGAGGAGTGGGTGTGGGGGAAGAGGTCGGGGGAGAAGGAGGAGAAGCGGTGGTCGTAGCCAGAGAGGATCCGCATCATGTCGTCTGCGGCGTTCTTCGAGGTGGCGAGGCTCTTCACGATATGCTGCGCCGCCGCGATCACCTTCTCCTGGCCGTCCACTCTGGCCGGCGCCGCCGCCATCGCCGGAGAACTTTTTGGGTGGTCGAGGAGGGAGGTGCTCTCGACGCCCTAGGGTTAGGGTTTAGGGGAGTTGGCTGTTGGAGAAGAAGAAGAAGAAGAAGAAGAAGAAGAAGAAGAGGGAAAGAGGGGGAGAGGTTCGTCGTCGTCGTCGTCGGAGGGGAGGGGAGGGGTTCTGAGCTTTCTTCAGAGGTGTCGATTGTGGAACGGGAAAAGGTCCTCCGTTGACTCTTCTCGGGGAAAATGTACGTTAAACCCCTCAACTAAACGCTATTCTCAAATTCAGTTTTGTTAAATTCTTTGATTAATAATGAGAAAAAAATTATTAAATTTGATGACTGTAGTCACTGTACTGATGAATTTAAAGAAAATTTTGATTCTGATTTTCACTAAAATTACTCAACTATTTAAAAAAATTTAAAGAGTGTGAATACAAAAAACCAATGATTTTAAACCGAGGTCGATCCGGCCTGTTTGATCATCATCCTGATTCAATTTATAAAGCGGTTCGATTCAATTTTTGAATCTGATAAGTCAAAAAAATTATTTTGAACTGCTCAAATTAATAGTTCATTAAATTAGTAAATTGGTCCAGTTTTAATCAAACCGGCAGAAATTTTTTACTAAGTCACATTAAAATCTAGCTTTCTATGAATATAGATTAGCCTTATAAAAAATAAAACTTGAAAATTAATATTTATTAAAATTCAGTATTTTATAATTAAATATAAGACTAAAATAATAATATTTTTTATATAATAAAATTAAAATAATAATTAAATATTTATGACATTACGCTAAGGTCATCTACTTACTAGTCGAAACAGTAAATTTTAATCTAATAATATTTTCAAATTGGACAAGGTTTTTAGAATATCCCAAAAAAGAAAAAGAAAAAGAAAAACTAGAGTTTAGTGTTTATTTTTAGTTTTTTTAATACTTTGTTTATTTATTAGGTGGTACATTGGTAGGTTGGTGAACTTTTTAAAGTAATATAAAAATGATTTGGAAAGAATAAAACAAACATCTGAAAATTTCTGATGATACAAGTTCCAGTACTAAAATAATCATATGTGAGGATTGAGATCATGGATTCAACACTTGAGCATTAGGAACTTTGACTCCATAAAAAGTAAGATTATTTTGCAGTTTAATCTAGGGTGTGAAATAAAGTACATATATAGAGCTAGCAAGTTCCCATAGCCCACATATATGCAAAAATTGGTCTAATGATTTCAAGTTTATTTGTATTTCATTTTAGAAGATTAATAATCTTTAAAAAAAAGTATCTAAATTTTGCCCGAATTACTATTTACTATCTGAACTTTGAATGCCAAAACTTAGCATTAGAAGTGTGCAAATACTTTCCATAAAGGTGAAATATGGTTTAATGAGTGGTTGCAATGAAGTGGTTTATTATCTACTTCGAATATGCGCTTAAATAAATAATAATTTTGCAGGAATACATAAGCAAAAAGATCCAAAACAGCTAGAACAAATCAAGAAGTGGTGGAAAACAATGTGGGACATGCATTGCTTGTTTGTCACACAGCATGAGAAAAGGACTCTTCAATAAATATTGTCATCCTAGGATAACCCTTAGCCAGTCATGCCGAATCTTCTCTTCGACTAAGACATGTTTAGCGGGTGTGTTGATGAGCCCGGGTTCGGTCGGATCGGTCTAAATCACGATACATTCTAGGGACTCAACCGACTCAGATTCAGTTCAGACTAATCCGGTGGTTTAATAAAAAAGATTTTGGCCATAATTTTGGGAAAGTGATAACAAAGCTTCGCATCAGCTACCAATTTTTTTTTTTTTTTTTTTGAGAAATAGATAGCAAGCTACCTGCTTCATTCATTAGGAAAATAAATTAGGCTTACATAATGGAAGCAGCCAAGGCCTCCTTAAAGGGTCAAGAAAGGACGTTACAAAAAAACTAAATAAAGCGACAAAAAAAAGGCAAAAAGAACAGATAAAAAAACTAGCAAAGAAAGCGGAAAATACAAAGCTCAGGTGTACGAACTATCACTACTACGGCTGCAGCTGTTACTACTACGTCGTCCAATCAGCCATCAACAGTTTGATACGATCCAGAGCTCGGATGGGGTTAGGTTGTTTCGCTCGGAATAACATGCTGTTTCTCTCCGTCCAAACTACCCACCATATAGCTGAAAGAAGACTTAAAGCTTGTGATCGCTTCTGTGTGTCGGCTAGACTGGAAGCACAGGTACAGAGTTCTTTAACCTCCGTCGAGGGTTCAAGCAAAATGTCTGGTCCATCTGCTCGGATGAGCAAGTAGCCTATTGAAGATTCTACTTAATTGACCAAAAAAAAGCAGTAGTCTATTGAAGATTCTACTTAAATCCGAGAAAAGCAGTAGTCCGAGAAAAGCAGTAGTCTATTGAAGATTCTACTTAATTGACCAAAAAAAAAAGACACCTCATGTATTGGAACCACACCTAATGTTCCTTTCAAGGAAATAAATTATCAAATATCTTACTACTGATTGAAAGTGAATGAAGAGCTAGGTGTACCCACAATACATCAGATTACCTACTTTGCTCTCTCACTTATTAGGTTTCTCCACCAAAATGGTATATAGAGATCCGAATCCGAATCCGAATCCAATTTAAAACTAAGATATCAAGTTAGATTTCAAATAAATGAAGTATATGATGATAACAGTAGAAAAAGTGGATAAAAATCACATTCTACATGCAATGGTAAGATCAGAAAGATCAGAGTTTTTCTTTCAAAAAAACAAAGATCAGAAGAAGAACAATTATTTTAATTTTTTAGGAACTTTCTAGTAATTATTTTAATGCAGTTCCAATGTTGACAACAAAAACCAGCACACGTAATAAAAAATCTGAGGGGAAGATTGCCTCAAAAGTTATTTAATTCTCAAATTCATAGCTTCTCAGCATCAAGCTTCCACATTCCAAAACTTTCCAACACAGAGGTAAAGCATCCATAAACATAAAGCAATAGCATCTGTTGTATAATCTGACTAATTTAGTTAGTTTAAATACATTCCATGGAAACCAATTTCTATGGAAAACAGTCAAGAATTGCTACAGTAGCCATTTATTCTAATCTAACCTTTGATAAATGAAAAAAAAAGAATCAGTATAAGGGTTTCAGACGTAAACAATGTATAACGAGTAGCAATAGAACCGTCTATATCACTAATAATCTGAAAAGCAACAAAGCTGGTGCGTCTAACCAGAACCGTTGATCACCCGAAGGGCCGGCTGAGATGAATCCCAACTTCCATTCCGTATCAGGTTCTATCATCGACAACGATCTCTAGGCCCATATTGCATAAAAATCCATCCTTTCAGTCATTTTGCAACTATGGTTTACTTCTTTTCTTTTTTTTTATTTTATTTTCACTCTGTGCAGTCAGTTTTGGACTAAAAGCAATCCTTTCCTGGAGCAAAATGCCCATAGTTGGAACTCTAGCAAATAGATTTATTGTGCAAAGGGCCAGGGGCATTTTGATCCAGAGAAATATATCGTAGTCCATAGTTACAAAAATGAAAAAAAGCAGATTGAAGTTGCAAAATAAAAGAAAAGGTGAGTTACCTCTGTAAAATCCCCATGATAATCTAAAACTGTACATCGTTCAGCAAGCCTAATGTACACAAAATCCACTGCTTCATCACCACCAATCTGGTATTTTTAATCTCCTGCTCCGATGCACCTCAAGATTGACCGCAGGCAGCTTATTCCTCACTTGCCTCCATATCATATTTACGGCATCACCCTTTTTCGCAGGGTGCTGAAATTCAAAGTGGTGAGACACATTCTTTAATTTTCCCCACATCTCAATCCACCTCTGTTTGGGGAACTCCCTAAGCTGAGTGATTAAGTAATTGGGTTGAAGAGCTTCTTCCACAGAGAAGAAGAGAGAGAATTCGGTGTAATCGATCTCGTTTTCGAAAGGAAGCTCAATACGATCACTGATGATTACAGGGACACAGTGACTGATGATGGCGTCGAAGAGTCGGCATGAGGAGGGAGTGTCACCGGCAGGGTGGAGGCAGAATTTGGACATCCGCATCCCTTCAGTGGACTGGGAAAAGAGAACAGAGAGATTTATTTATTTTTTATTTGTGTTAGAGAGTACTTAAAATGTTTTAAATATTAAGATTATGATAATTCACCAAGCCTAGCATATTCTGGTTTGAGGCATTGAGGGTTTCTTTTTTAAAGTATGACACAGAAGACAAGAAGTCTCACTAATTACCTACCTTTCCCAACAAAGACAATTAAAAATTCAAGACTGGGAACAAGAATAAGTTTCCAGAAGTCATAACAAATGGAACATGTCATGCTAAAATTATACTGCCATAACAGACAGGTATAAAGAATAAAAAAGGTTTGGATACAAATTGCCAATCCTAACCAAGATAAGATGCATGTGTAAGTATTCCACCCATCTATTCCAAGAAGGAAGTCTGGGCAATTAGAGATGTCAACATGCCACACCCGAGTATCATTCGTACTGATCCTGAACACAAAATATGCAACAGGCATACCAAATGTTCTTAACATATGATGCCAGTCTCAAGGGGGTGTTAGTGTGGTTGGGTTGTTCATTAATTGAATCATGCCACAACCCAGACACACAAAAATAAATAAATAAATAAAGCTATGAACAGCCATGAATCATATATATCAGAGGAAGGAGAGGAAGGATAGAAAAGGATCACCAACTTACTGCTTGTATGCCATGGCCAGTTGCAAGGCTGTTCTCAAAATGCACGTCATTGTATCCTTGTAACATCTTTGCTAAATAAGAACGGATTTTCCCTTCCTGCACAAACAACCAGCCCCACATAATCACTTCAGTGTAGCGTACAAAAGGACAAAAGCTCTTCAACCTTTTCACCAACAGTCTACTTTCTCATTTTTCAGAAGAAGTAACATTTGATATTTTTACAATTTCAGCCTGCGTTGCAACTATTAGAATTATCAAACTGCTCCTCCACTACATGATCGTGATGCACAGCATTCAATTTTTGAATGGACAATGCACAGTTTTGAATGATTAATACATAATTTTGAATGAGAACAACATCTTTGAGAGTATGCAGCTGCAGTTCAAAACTTTGCATCTACTAATCAAATCTGTGCACTGGTAGTGGTGGCTTTGAAATGCATGGTCACAACAGTCAATTATTAGGCTAAAATTGCAAAAGTGATAAAATGTCCCCCTCTGCAAAATTAAAAAAAAAATGTGGATTGTTTCGCAAAAAAAAAAAAAGACCAACCAAACAACTCATTGAAATGACAAAATACATACATCTTTCCTGGCGGTACGACCTCGGAAGAAGAGAAGAGTCGGCCGTGAATTAAATGGATCAGGAGAATCATCATCCGTAAAGGAATCAACAACATGCACATAAGGGGCTACAACATCTTTGCTCAGAAAAGACACATCTCGAGGGTAACGTGCAAAATCTGCAACAATGAGAATCGATGCGTTTACAAGATCCCGAAGAAACCTAAAAGCATTAGGATGATGCATGGGAATCACGTGATCACGGCCAGCTGATCGTTTCCAGTATTCGGATTTCCACAAAATATCCAAAATGTCAACCTGCCACCACGAAATTGGCAATAATATGACAAACTATCTTGGCAAAGGATTGATAGAATGGAAAGGCTACCAACTGCAATAATTTGCAGACAAATATGCAGGGCCACAGGTTATTGCACTTCTGGAAACTAAGAATAGCGCTTCGGAATCTAGATTGAATGATTTATCTTAATGTAACCTTAACAGCAGTTAAGCATTGACAAAACACTCTCTCCACATCATTTTGGTTCCTATATCTCAATAAACAAAGATCCAGCTTCCATAATCAAATAAATAAGAGCACTATATGCGAGAGGGAAATGGAGGAACATTCGATGACATCACAACCTACCATACAAAAATCAGCATGAAGATATTAAAAACTCCAGATCAATAGAATGAATCTACTAACGAGACCATAAGATGTTACCCAATTGCTGTAGATTAGCGAATGTTAGGTTCAAATAACTTTTGCAAAAGAGATCGATATTTTCTATGTAAATATGCAACTTTTAGAAGCCAACAATCTAACCAATTCCTAATTTAATCACCAAACATCAATTTTTTAATTCTGTTGCTTGCCCTGATAGTGTAAAATAACAATAACAATTATATGCTGATATAACAAAAGTCACCAATTTCCCTGCAAAAGACCCTATATTCTAAGTTAATAATAAAAAAATTAGGGAATTAACAATTCAGAAATAAACAAGAAGCAACACTGTCACTTAGAAGAGCAATAAATCACATAATAAATCCAACAACATTACCTGAAGCTGCCGGTCGATCTCGGTATCCGGATCGGTCATGTTGTGCCCATGAACGTTGAAGCTCAGCGACGAGAAGAAGGGGACGAAGAACACGTCCGCCTCCTCCCCATCCAAAACCCTAACCGCCTCCGCCTCCGCCCACCCCTCCTCTCCCCCATCACCCCCCACCAGCGACGCCATCATCCAATACTCCACGCTGTGCTGCCTCTTGATCCCAGTGCCCTTGGGCCACGCCGGCAACCTCGATCCTCCATCGCCGCCATCGCCAGCGCCGCCGGAGGAGGAGTCGAGCATGCCGAGGTTGAAGCGGCGTGGGAGGTCGTACATGAAGACCCTGAGAGGCGGCGGCGCACGAAGGCCACCACCGTTTCCGCCGCCGCCGCCGCCGCCCGAGGAGGAGGAGGAGGAGCATTGAGTGGTGGAGGATATGGGGAGTGAGAAGGAGAAGAGGCGGGGGCGGAGATCCAAGTTGGAGAGGAGGAGGGACAAAGAGATAAGGAAAAGAAGCGAAGCCCCAATGGAGAGGGCGAACGATCGCTTCGTCGCCATGGATAGAGAGAGAGAGAGAGAGAGAGAGAGAGAACGAGGAGGAGGGGGTGTGGTTTGTTATCAGAGTGCACCGAACGATCGCATAGAGACTTTCATGGGGACGTCGGTAAAGAGTAAATTTTTTTAAAAAAATAAAGGGTAAACTTTAAAAATCATCATGTAACTTTATATTTTTTTACTTTAGTATTCTTAGATTTGAAGTATATACGGCTATTTATCTTTATCGATAGCGAAGCGTTCGGTCTTTATCGAGTTTTTAAATCGTTAGATCCACCCCTTTGATGATTTTCACCCGTTAGATCATACTATTCAACCAACCATCCACTTAACCCTAGGGGGCCCACATCATCCTAACCGCACATCTCTCAATCCAACATGAAAATATGGTATCAAAAATGAGCTTAAAAGATAATTATATAATATATATATATATATATATATTATTTTATTTTATATATGATTGATAGCTAGATCCCCTCCACCACCGTAATTGTTAACCATCCAAAATAATCCTATCATCATTAGATGATGCACCAAAAGTTTAAAAATATCTGCGATAGAAGCCTTAAAATCAGAATCTAATAAGTTACCATTTTTATTTTTATGATATTTAAAATATATCTATACATTACCTTAAATTTATATATAAATTAAAATATCTTTTTGTTGCCTTTATTGTTTGATGTATTAATTAATAATAAAAATAAATATTCAATGGTGTAGGTTCAAATCTATCTAGTGCACTAGATTTTAAATTTTATGACATGTTAATATTTGTGTACGGTGCTTGGTGAGTACAGATTTGGGCGGTGCATGACGACGCGATGAAGCGGGTCCACCGGTAGTTAGAGTTCATTACGGTCGCATACAAAATACTTATGCGGATGTAAAGTGGCGTGAAAGGATGGGTTTTGTTTTTGCTTGGCTCCTCAAATACAATAATAATAATAATTAAATTAAATTAAATTAAATAGAACGATAATATGCCATGCTTGTAGATGGGACAACGTTAATCACTTGCTTTTAAAACAAACAAAAAAAAAAGAAGAAGAAAATTGATAACATATTTAGCAAAAGACAAATTAACAATTTTTTATTTTTCATTTGTTATTTTCAACCAGATTTAAAACCTCGTCAGTTAAAACAATTTGCAGATCTTTTATAAAATAAATAAATATATCCAATAGCCAACATTTGAACGTAAAAGTAAGAAGGAAAAAAGAAAAAAAACAAAAAATCATTGCATGCTATTATCAAGTATCAATGCTAACTTGGAACTCAGGAAATTATTATGTAAAAATGTCAGGTACAACGAAAAAGAGGCAAAAATGGGTTTTAAAGTATAATCCAGGACCGAATCAACAGTAACTTATACAGAAATAATATTTAGATTTATTGGATACAGTAGTTCTTTTAAATCTCGCGATCGCCTCGACGTACAAATAGCATGTTAAAAGCCACAGGACGAAGGCGCTTCTCATTCTCCGTCGATCGCCAATTCGAGCGAACAATGTCTTCAAACTTGTTTACGAGGAGATCATCTGTGTAGGCTCGGATACGCCTCCGCCATCATCAAGACCACGAGAGAGGTCCAACCGGTAAAAGGCCGCGCGCCTTTGCCCTTTCCCTTGTTCTTTTGGTCGTAATTTTCCCACAAGAAGCCACTTTTGTAGTAGTTCCGCACAATGTTCCTGTTGTTAGTGATGAAGAAACAGTTAGATAGGGCTGAAAACCAGCCTCGAATCGGTTTTTTCCAAACGATATATACATTCTAAACACAATGAATTATGTATCCGAATATAGTTCGCTGCAAAAATGTGAGTTTTTATATGATACGAAGATTCTGATTTCACAAGACGAATATATGTAATAAATAGATGATTTCGCAGGGGGTATGTATGTTAAAGCTCGTTTGCGGTTCCTCCTTTTTAACTCTCATTTTAGAGTTTAAGAAATAAAGGTCAGGTACCTGATCAAGTTAGACCTGAGCTCCTGGTACAATTCTCCTGCTCTCGCCTTGTACGGTCCATCCGCTGCAGCATAATCAAGGGGTTAGAGATTGCATATGTTTGAATAATTAAGAGAGATATATATTAAGTTATTTGACGCTTTAGCATCAGTTTGTTACCTTGTGCATAATGATTTAGTGCCGAAAGAATCATGTAGTTCATGTTCATCCAAATGGGGCCTCTCCAATATGGCGGGTCGTGCTCCGTATTACGTTTCATGTATAACGAGCTATAACAGTGAATGAAATCGATAAGAATGCGGCATTTTCCAACTAAGGTCTAGATTTAAATTTTTTTTTAAAAAAGGAGCTTACAACAACGGGAGAGCAATGCTATTCTTCATTTAACCTTTTTGCACGCATAAAGGGAGAACAATGCTATTCATTTTTTTCATCACGCTCAACTAAAATAGAATGCTAAGCAGGAGTACCTTGTTTTGGAAAGCGAACGAAGTCCGTAATCAGTCCACAAGATTGAGTGGTTGGAGATAAGATCTAACTGTTTTTCAAGAATCCACGATTCCTGGAAAAGAAAAAAAAATTATTGCTTATTTTGATATTATCTATCAACAGTCGAATATTCTATAAAATAGGAGGTCTTAGACAAAGACGCTTGAATTTCGCTTACAGGTGGAATGATACCCATCATAAATGGGAAAAGGCTCACATAACCAACATGGGGAACCAATTGTAGCTGAGGCTTTTCCAGGGTTTCTCTTAAGAGCTCTCTTTTCATCATCTCGTTGCTTCTTACTTCGTACCATCTCAGACGAACCTAAAATTAGAATGTGAGAAGTAATAACGAGGATATATAGTAGTGTATAAGAGCAACAATTAGAGCAAGCAACCAAAAATGAACATTACTAACAAATAAATTTCAGAATGCCGCTTAAATCCGCGTGAGATGCAATGAATAACTGAAAACTTAAACCATCACCCTGTACATTCTTTTCCCTTTTGCTCTTATTTATAGCAAGCAACGAGAACTAATTACTTATTCCTATTTGCTCACAATTACAAAATTGTAACCAACTTCTGAAGTGAAGGTGTTAGGTTTTCACAATTTGCAAATAATTTAATGAGATTGCACAATTTACTTTCAAAATCTATGTAAATATATTGTTTCTTTATAACTCCTCCAATATGAAACGAGTAAACTAACCTTCTCTGTGTGGTTCCCAAAATCATAGTATGCTCCAGAAGTATCATCCAAATGCATCTGGCCAGAATAAATGCAACAGTAATAAGCTCAAAACTGACAAATAATAGACAATTTTATTTTGATTCTCTCTTTTCTTTCTGACTTATAGTCCAAAAGTTCCCATCTAGTTTTAACGTGAAATGTTACTTAAAGAAGCATGTTTCTTTATATTTGTTATTATTGTTGCCAAATGGATTAGAGGCGGATCACTGAGCATCTTACCCAATTCAAGAAATAAAAAATCAATTTAGCAACACTTCGAGACATTTCACGTAATACAGACTAAGAAAAAACTCAATTGGACCATGTTATTGTAGCAAAATGAACAGGAGATGAAATAAGTTTGTTGTCTTAAATTTTTGCTATAGAGAACAGAAAGTCAGAAACAAAATAAATGCAATAGGTTATGATGTCAAAAACGCCCTCCACTATATGTTGTCCTGTACCTTATAGATTTCTAAGTAATATTTTTTATTTTGGCTGACAAGAAAACATAGATTACCTGATTGAGGACCTCAAAGTTTGAAAGTTGTTTGGACATCAAATTATAATCCTGCACAAGTTCCATCACAATGCTAATTACATAGAACGAAAAAAATCCTTCATTCTGTGCATCAATCATAAAACCAGTTACATTTGCACATATAATCCTTGCAAAATTACCAATTTCTATATGTATCCTTGCAAATCTGAATTTCATATATGTGCTCTGAAAAATGCTTCCTTACAAAGATACCCTACATTTGCAAAAGCGCTGCTCTTACAAAATACTTTTCTTATTGAAGACAAACCTCCCCCGTGAATTGAATAATTCCCTAACTTAAAAAGTTATCTGTGTAGAAACTGCAGTTTCAACGGGCACATAGGAAAATTCTTATTTGCATGAATACATATTTAAAGTAGATGATTGTCTATGTACATGTAAAAGGCCCAAATAAACTATGATACCTTTTCTAAATCGCTTTTCATGTTGAGATGCTCCGCAATTGAATGCATGCAATCCGAAGCTAGAAGCATCCAACATCTCAGATCTACATGGCGCTCCTCATCATTAGGGTGAGATGCGCGAGGGTAATCGTCTAACCCAGATGTCAAAGTCTAGAATACAAAGGTTTTAAATTAAAAGAAGTGAATTGGAGCTTAAAAATGGGAAAATATAATTAAAATTTTGCAATATGAATAGTAAAATTAAAAGTTGAGTACAAGAAAGGGCGTTTAGAAAACCTTAGGATTCAATTCCCTTCTTGTTGTGTTGTCTCTTCCATGCCAATAAAAGGTGCCTTTATGCTTCCCTGGGAACCAATAACTGGGTTAAAGTGAAAAGTGAAAGAGTTTTTCGAAGTTCATATGAACAACTGGTTTTTATATAAGCATTATACTATTAGAGTAATGATGATCTCATCTTACATTTTATCTTCAAAGAACGCAAAAAGACAAAGAAACGAGTCAAACTCACCAGATTGTGTGGTATTGAACCATTGAAACCATGCATTCAAGCGAATGTAAGCTCTTTCTAGGAATGCAGAGATCTTCTTGGTTTCCTCACTTGAAAAGCTGCTTGTATTTATACCACTTGCCAACTCTGAATAGATCAAATATTCAGCATCAAAGCACAGCCTCGCATTATTTTCATAAGTATATATTTGTTGAATAACAATGGTTAATAAGAAAAATATAACTATCTTCTGCGATGAGACGATAAATATGAAAACCAACATCATATCATAGATTAATCTAAAAGACACAAGATGACCAAGGCTTGAACTCTCTCTGAACACCTTATTCACAACTTGTCTCATAAAAGCTTCATCAGCTTAGGAAAGAAAAAAAAGGAGGACAAGTGAGCTTACCTCGTAGAGCTAGGAATAAAGTCGGTGGGTTCCCATTCGATGGATGCTGGAGAACAAATTCACCAGGAACTTTACTGAAAAAAGAAATAACATAAAATTATACATAATATAACCAACATATGCACAATACAAATATTTCTTTACAACAAGTTGAATCAATTATACAAAATATAACGAACATATGCACATTACAAGTATTTCTTTGCAACAATTCGAATACAAAATTCTTCACTAAATAGGAGGGGAAACTTACCTCAACGCTTCAGCTCCTAGGATTTGCTCACGAGGAATCCACCCATCTATATTAATAAGATCTAACCAATGCCCAATTATATCCATGCACATATCAACATCCCAGCGCCTACACATTGACATATATATAAGTCGGCATCAGGAAGAAAGCAAAGTTTACAAAAGATTTGCATATAGACCCCTGCAAAATTATCTAGTTTACATATTAAACTGATTTCTCATATATGGCATTTCAAAACTTAGTTTCTAACACATATACCCGCGTATTTGCAAAATGCCTCTCTCAACAAAACTTTTTCCAACTCAAACCAAATCTTTCCCCCTTGAATTGGATGACTTCCCGACTCAAGATAAGGGCATTTCATTTTGAAACACTTTTTAGGAGTACATATGAAAATTCAGATATTAGAGGGGGTGCACATGAAAATGAATGTAAATCCCAAATATGAATTCCGGGCAACCAACCAAACAATGAGCTGATGAAAGCCCTCGTCCCACAAAAATCCCCTCGGAAAGAACGATCTACTGGGAACAGCGGTAAAAAGTGCAGCTGGCCAATAAGAAATGGATTTATCACCGTTCTTTTGCTGCAAAGAGAAATTTCCTCAGGCATGATTATTCTTAAGTGTTTAAGTATAAATGTTTAGCCTCATAGGAGGAATATATCTAGCTACAACTAGAATCCAGATAATCAAACACACCACATATAGTATAAACAAAAATAAGAAGAACAAGGTTGAACTCAGTTAACTTACAGTGAGGCCTTTCGGCAGAGCAATTCTCGACTGGCCATAGAAATAGCCAATGCCACCAAGAAGATTGCCTATCGCCGCCCTACCAACAGATATTTCTTCAGAATCATCCTGAGTCAAAGCAACACCCGCATGGCTATAATATATGAACTAGAGAGATTTATAATCACAGATTTAAAGTTCACCTATCTGCAAACAATTATTATCATAGCCGAATTTACATTTTACGTAGTAGGTACAATTGCAGGTTGGAGTATAGTAGTTTAACGTATAAACTTAATATTCTTTATGTACATGTTTGTAATTAAAAATCCATAATGTTCACATACATAAATACCTTTGCACCAAGTACGCAACAGATAAAGTGGTAACAACAGCATACATATAAAAATAGACAAGTAACAACCATCGGCAACAGGCTCACCTCATCCTTCACATTGAAGCATCTAGCATATTTGTCTTCAAAATCCTTTTGTTTCTCTTCCAAGCGACTGGTCAAAAAGACACCTAGTATATGTCCATATAAAGGTAACTAAAAAAACATAAATCACAAATATTTCGACATCCACCAGCTTAATAGAAATGCAAATATCTAAATTCTAAAGGCGTCAGATAGTTTATAAAACATAGTACTTTAAGTAGATACACTGTCCACTCAAATGATTCTAAATAATGTAAACTACCCCATAGTATATTCTGAAACTGTTGAAAAAAAAAATGCATACTGATCATCTATTGGAGTTGAAAAAGGAAATTGTAAATTGCGCCATCCCAAATAATCCTTAAATGAGCCATATTACAGGTTACAATTTCCAAAATAGTTTCTAAAATGATTTTTGAAAAACATGTAGTGATTCTCTAGTTTCATTGAAGTCAATACCTAACAAACGAACAAAAGGCAAGACAAAGCAACAGATTCAGAAAGAAAACTTCTGCGAGTATAGTTGCAATATTAGACAACATATATTGTAAATGTGACAAATTCATCCGTGTAGTAACCAGCACGAGGAACCACGTAAAGAAATTGGTAGTAAGGTAATCATCTCCCACTATATAAATATATGAATAACAAATTGCAAAATAAACAATAAATAAGCAAATACGGATTTATAAAATGAATGGATACTTAACAAATAGGGATCATCATCATTAACAAGATATCACTATAGTGAATGATAGATGCACCGGGTTTCTATCATTTATTAATCAACCTCTTTACCCCATAACCCCCATAATTATTTGATTAATTTTGTTGGATAAAAACCAACAGGTTCCCTACATAACTATCAGTTGCCATTTCTCTGAAGAAGAAGCAAAGATGAGTTTCTTCAATTTGACAATAAGTTTCTTCCTAATGAACATCAAAATGCAGGATGAGGACAAGTATTATCCAACATCATATTTCAATCAACAAAGGCCTATTTTAAAGACGTTGTAGCATTAGATAGCTAGTTACTTGATTACTAATGAAGCAACTAATGAAGCACACGTACCTGTAAGGCTGTTGATTCGTTCTTCTATCCTCGAACTTGTTGAATCAGTTCCAGATACGAACACTATATCAATTTTCGCAGGGAGCTTAACAGAAATCTGAGGTGTAATGGAACAAAGATGCAAACAAACAGGACAAACAAATACATCAGAGGGTCAGACCCTAAATTCCACAGTTTAAAGCAATTACTATACATACTTAAGGCTGGCATTATTTGGTGAATTCTTTTTTATTGTTTTTCATCATTCACATTACCTGGTAAACCATAATGTTTGGAGAGTCTTCAACTATGTCTGGCAGTTGCACGAACCCCGTTCTCCTTGCCTAGAAAGGAGGCCGCACCAAAAACAAGTCAATCTAGACGAAATTTCATCCATGAAACGGAAAATAGAAGTTTGAGACGAACTTGTCCTATCTAGGAGATTATCGAGCAACATATGGGATTAATTTGACATTACATGGCTTGCAAGAGTACCCTGGACTAATTCAGTTAAATTGTGCATATGAAGAGATCTGTAACCAGCAGTTCGTATTTCCGGATTATCCTGTAACAAGACACAGCTACTCAAACATCATACTTTAGCGAAGGAAACAAAAAAAAAAAGAGCATAAAAGTTAATGATCCACGAAAAGATAAAATGTTGTACAACGTACGGTCGATTGTAGATGCAGCTCCCAACTACCGACATCGTTTCGGGACCCAGATGCCAAAAGGATGGTATTGCGATGCTCAAAGTCTTGTCTACTGGTATCAAATGATTTTCCTTCTTCATCGGCCAGGTAAAAGAATAAATGAACAGCTCCCTCTTTAGGTTCAGTTAAACTTGACCTGCCATGAACCAAATGGATGCCAAAAACCATTACAAGTTTGTCATGATACTGATATCTTGCAATGACCAGCCAAGCATAATTTTTAAGGGCCTTGAAGTAATTACCAAAGTGAACAAGTACAAAGTTTTACAATTTATCAAGGTTATAAGCTTCCTCAAGCTGTTGTGTCAAATTAATTCCCAAAATGTAATGTAATTAGGAAATAATCAATTTGCGATGAAACTTTGTGGGTAATCTATAGCAGATCATACCTGCTGCAAAAGAAATAATAATAATAATAATAATAATAATAAATAATAATACTGAACGCTTACTTCTCATCCTGCGCTTCCAGTCTAACAGCCCAATCCCCTCCATATCCACTCCCTTTTCCTCTCTCTTTCAAAAAACTAGTAGTCAAAGACAAGCCGTGATCGATCAACACTTGGCGTCCATAATCTCTACCATTGTGATCCGTCCACCCATACATACTAAGTTCATCAGAATCTTGGCAAACATGACGCAGAAAATATTGTCCATTCTTTGTGCCAAGCCACATTAATCCAGCAATTAATGACCGGGGAGTTCTGCAAAAGTAAATATATAAAATTAGAACATTTAGGAAAACCTGAAAGAACTTTAGCTCCAAAAAAGATCGCATGAATTACTCGCATGTAAATATTAGCTGAAAACTGAAAAGTCTTTTGAGGTCCATAGAAGGCCATAATGTCAATAATTTGCAGAGAAAGTGGCCAAGTGCTTTCAAATGCCAACTATAGACAACAAGAATATAGAAGTTTTTAAATCATTTCAATCCTAAAAACACAAATTTTACTCAAGGGGAGCACTGCAATGGTAAGAGAGTTCAACATGCTAGGAAGATTATTTCACTGGAAGCTATCTATGTGACCCAAAGGAAAAAAAAAACAAAATTTACAAACTTATACACACAATAAACTCAATCTATGGAAAATAAGAACAACAGATAAACAGCTCGTAGCGGAAAATTAGAACCTGGCACGAATCCCGAGGTAAACATGGGGTCGGTAGGTCCCCCAATACAAGCTCTCCTTGTGCTCACCTTGAAACTACACCATTCAACGCAAACCTATCATTCCATCAACAACCCAAAAAAAAAAAAAAAAAAAATCCATTTTTTCCACTAAAAACAAGCAATTTAAGTAACATATGCATCCTTCTGCAACATTACATGACTCTAGGCTAAAAATGTATGGATTGTCCCTTTACTATCTCAATACTGTGATTGGTCCCTATATAAGTTACTTTTACATTATACGCTTCAAACTCATACCCGACTATTTAAAGAAAAAAAAAAAACTTTTACTGTAAAATAACATTTTTAATCTTATTTCAAGTAAATTGGGAGAATAGTTGTTCAGGAGGAAAAAAATTTAAAAAAATTAAAAGAAGAGACTTTTTATGGTTAACAATGAAATTGCAATGTACGCAAAAGTTTCGGAGCTAAACTGTTCGAGTAGAAATTGGGACAGTGAAGGGACAATCCGTACAATTTACCCTGTGTTCGAGATCCATTTCACCTGAGGAAGCTCCATCATCTTCGGCGCCGGCAACGGCGTCACGACCCTCATCACCTTCGTCACCGCCGCATCATCCTCCTCCTTCGATCCCCAGCGGTAGTTATACACGAGAAGAGAGACGAGGAGGAGGGCCAGAAACCCTAACCCTAGGAGGGTTCCGAGGCTCACGTCCATCAAGCGGATGCGGCCATGGTCGCCGCCGCCGCTCCCACTCCGCCGCTTCCCAGGCGCGCCGCCCCCGCCGCCTCCTCGCCGGGGCTCGTCGGCGTCACGATCTGCCGCCCCCGCCGCCGCGGCGCCGCCACGAGCGGTTCGCCGGCGACCTCCCTTCATCGCTCGCTTCGCAACGAAGAGGGGTTTTGCACGAGATTTTAGGTAGAATTAACCAACGAAAATGCTAAATTGCATCGCATGGTCCCTGAATTTTGACAAAATTTCATATTCGACCTTAAAACTTTTTATCATGGAGATTGGTCTACCACGTCATCTGTAGACCACCAAACTACCTACTTTTCAACAGTGAAAAAGGATTGAGATTTTGCGGTCCACAGATTACTTGGTGCACCACGTCGACGCAACAATTAGTCCATACTGGGGTTTCGTCCTCTATATATAAATACCCTTTCACCTCCTAGGGTTTCTCTTCGCAAGCGGAGTGCGGCGGCGGCGGCGAGAGCGATTCCTCTCCATTTCCCCCCGCCTCCCCAATCTCTCCGCGGCCATGGTAGGGTTTCCTCACCCTCTTCTTCTTCATATTTTTCTTCTTCTTCTTCATCTCGATCTCTTGATGCGTATCGTTCTCACGTCGTTTCTTTGTTAATCGCAGGTGAAGTACTCGAGGGAGCCCACAAACCCTACCAAGTGTAAGATCACATTGTTTCGTGTAGTAATTTAGTTGTTTTCAAGCGTGGTAGTGAAAAGCGGACATTTTTATAAATCATTTAATGCTTGATTTACTTGAATTAGTGGTTGTGCTAATGGATTTTCTTGTAGAGTAATGGATGAGCATATGAAGACTTTTAGGGTTTGAGTTTACTTATTTTGCTTTGTTTCTTTTTTTGCAGCCGCCAAGGCCATGGGCCGGGACTTGAGGGTTCACTTTAAGGTAATGTAGTTTTTTTTAAAAAATTTTTTGTGAATATATCTATGCTTTGTGTATTTGTCCTTGAGTATTTTTATTGTTACTTTTGTGAAAATTTTTATTTTATCCTTCGTGCTGTTACATTATTGTGGTTGATCTAATTATTGCTCTATCCTCCTGCTGCTTTTGTTCATATGATGTATAAGACTCAGGAACTATCATAGAGGGGTTAGTTTATTGTTGCCTGTTGTATGCGCATCAAAATATATGCAAAAAAGTCCAATATTTTGAGGCCTTATTCCGGGACATTAGTGAAATTTTTGGTTTTTCATTTGAGCAGTTTTTGATCCTGGCTGGAATTTTAGTTGCTCTAGATGAACAGTATATTCTATTTTAACTGGACTGCAGCTGCCTAAAGTAAAAAAGCAGGGTACTGTTGTCTTCATGAACAGTTCTCTCGTAAACTTTAGGGAAATCATGTACATTGTTATTGGGTGAACCTTTGTAAACTATGTGACAAAAGGTTCAGTAAACAATGGCACATATAATCATTTTATTGGTTTTTTTCTCTTTTTTTTGTGGAGGTGGCCAGGCTCAGTAATGCTTCATTAGAACGGAGAGAATTGGAGAGAAAAGATGAATAAAAAAGAGGAGAGATAAAAAGAAAAGAAAGGAAAAGGAAGAAAGTAATTTTCTCTCTGGTCCTTTGGATTAAAGGAAGAGAAGAAGATAAAATAACTCTCCTTTTCTCTCTCTCTCTCTCTCTATCTCTCTCTAGTTTTGGGGAGAAAAAAATTGACCACTATGGAAGGTCATTTTCTCTCAATTTCTCTTCGTTTGTCTCAAATTTTGATCCAAATGAGACCGTTATTTTCTCTTCTAACCTTCTTTTCTTTTCTCTCCTTCTCCCTCCATACATAATATTATAACTTATATAATTTTTCTTATTGTTTTTGCTGGAATGCCAAAAATTGTACCTTTTAAAGTATTTTACTTCATCCCCCAATGGCTTATAAGCAAAAGTGATAGATAGCAAAGTACTGAAAACTTGTAGTTTTAAGAGGGCCATTTAGTTTTTTATCTTTTAGGACGGCAAAGTGAATACTGCTATATAACTGTGCAGTTTCCTGCAATTTAAGTTGTCTGGCAATCAACTTACTATCTTGTTGATTTCAACAGAACACTCGTGAGACAGCTTTTGCAATTAGGAAGCTGCCGCTGGCAAAGGCTAAAAGATACCTTGAGGATGTGCTTGCTCACAAGCAAGCAATTCCCTTCCGCAGGTTCTGTCGAGGCGTTGGCCGGACTGCACAGGCTAAGAACCGCCACTCAAATGGGCAAGGCCGCTGGCCTGTCAAGTCTTGCAGGTTCATTTTGGATCTGCTCAAGAATGCTGAAAGCAATGCCGAGGTATGAACCTTACTCCCATTCTGCTTTCTGTATTGTGTGCTTAGCACTTTTTATGTATTTATACTGTTGTAAAATCACTTTGTTACACATACATCCCTGTAAAATTTGAATTTTCTTATATACCCATTGCAAGTACAGTTTCTTGATATACGAGTTGTCCTATTCATGGGGCAAGTTAATATTTGTATTAGGAGATGTTTGTAGAGAGTTAAGAGCGGGGAAATTTTGTAAGGTCAAGGTTATATATTGATTAAGAAATTAAGTTTTTGGGGGGGGGGGGGACCTATACGGCAATTCAGATGTTGCAGGAATGCGCATGGAAATTAGATAATTTGTCAGGGGTTCATCAGAATAGCCTATTTTAAAAATATGTTTCCTCCACCTCTTAAACTCAGGTGAAGGGTTTGGATGTTGATGCTCTCTACATTTCGCACGTCCAAGTGAATCAAGCCCAGAAGCAGAGGCGTCGCACTTATCGTGCTCATGGCCGCATCAACCGTGAGTATTCTGTTCTCGCTCTTTCCTTGTGCTCTAGTTGGACAATCTACACTTTTGTGCTTGACAAATATTTATACACTGGTCTATTGTAGCTTACATGTCTTCTCCATGCCACATTGAATTAATTTTGTCGGAGAAGGAAGAGCCAGTTAAGAAAGAGGTAATTTTTAATATTGTGGTTAACCCCCTTACAGCTTGATTATGTTGTTTTGCCGGAGAAGCATGTTAATGCCGGTGAATATGTTCAATCACGTATAAATTTCACTTCTTATGTTGCAGCCGGAGTCGCAGATTGCGCCCAGGAAGACTAAGAACACTGTTGCATAAGTAAGCAGAATCTCTTCCTGAGTAGAAATATCAGTGATTGTAGTAAATTTGAGTTGAAATTTTGCGATTGCTACCCACTCATTTGTTTCAATGTTAGATGGACTGACGGGGTCACCTTTTACTTATCAGCTTAGTATTTTAGTGGAATTTGTCAGCGTTTTACTGGATTATATTTCTGGTCGTGAATGTTTCTTGTCTTTTTAGATAATTGAATGATCATTGGGGTGTTACTGGATTTTTTTTTTTTCCTAAGCAAGCATTTTGATGTTTCAGTTGCTTTTCATTTTACACGATGGTGCTATGTGGCGGTTAGACATTTGGATATTATCTTTATATCTTTCTTATTGCCTTTTCTTCTCTCTTTTTTTTGTGTGTGTGGCCTTGTTGCCACATTTTCGATTATTGAATGAAGCGGCAGTGCATGTTATCTTCCCTCTCTGAGAAAAATAGAAAAAACACTAATTCTCTATGTTAGCATTCAAACTGTTAAAAAAAATACCAGGAAAAAAAGGAGAATTTCAACTTTTATTCACCAATGAGAGTGAAAAGTGAAAAGATCAACTGCATTTTGACCAGCATGGTGTACTGGTGGTTGGTAAAATTCAAAACAATTTGGCATTCCAGTATCACAAGGTTTGAATGATACAATATGATCAGCACAATATGGTAACAGGGGGAACTTGGCCAGTATCATGAAAGTCTGAATGATACACAACACCGGCACAGTTTGTTATCAAAGGGAATTTCGCATTCTAGTAAATCATCGAGTTTGGATGATGCAAGTTCTCATTCTACTAATCATCGAGTTTGAATGATGCAAGTTCTCATTCTAGTAATCATTGAGTTTGAATGAGGCAATTTCACATTCTAGTAATCATCGAGTTTGAATGATGCAATTTCACATTCTAGTAATCATCGAGTTTGAATGATGCAACATGACCAGCATTAAAAAGGGGAATTTGGCATTCTAGTATTGTATAGTTTGCAGGATTCAATCCGAACAGCATAGTTTGTTGATAGCTGATTCCAAACTAGTTAAATAAACCATCAGCAGTCGCAGCTCCAAGCAAGGAAATGCAAATGGAGAAATCTTCTGATACGCTCATATGAACGAAAGATTAGGCCCTTTAAGGCTGCACAGCTTCCAAAAGCTTCTCATATACCTGTCTCGCGGACAAATCCTCAACCTGAAACCATCATGCAAATTGAAATAAAAATGATTTTATTTTCCATCAATTTCAACCAAATAAAAAATTGAAATTGTCTGATACAGAGCTTTGCAAGGAAAAAAAAAACATATTGTGCTATTCATTATGGTCCTTCAAGGACTAGGTTTTTGCCTGTGCTTTATTTATATGAACTTCAAAGAAAGGTTCAGATTGAAGTAACTCACAATTAGAAGCTTCGATTTGTTATTCCATCCTCTCTGAAGGGTCATCTGACTCAATCTTAGGCCCAGCACCTGTTTTCACAAACTATCAGTTTGTACGCCTATATTTCATGGCACAGCATTCAAAACATCTTATGCAGAAACGCATCCTCATCAACTCGAAATAATATATTTTGGTAGTCGATGGAACTGATTGTGTAGAATACATAATAGCAAATATGACAGAATCACAAACCTTTCCCATGAATTCCAGCAGTTCATTGTTAGCTTCTCCACGAGCAGCTGGAGCAGCTATTGTGACTCGAACATCATCAGCATTTACTCCTGAAGAAAATCGTCGGAGCCATAAAAAGTAAATAATTGGAGTCGTAAAAAATTACTCATGCATAAGAAATATCATAATTCCGGTAGTCCAGGTTAATTAAAAGAGAAAGAGAATGATAATCAGGCCAATATAATACTTGTAATTGCTGAACGCTGTGCACGGTCCTCTACTTCAATTGCCACTTGGACAAGGCCGCCTTCCAACTGTGATATACATGGGGGTACAGGGGCATCCTGCCATGTTATATTAAAATTGTTTAAAAGACAAATATAATAAAGAGGCAGGTGCGAATTGCCTCAGTCAACCGCTAGGTGTTGAGCATGCCTACCAATATCCAGCTCAAAGATTAAATTCAATCAAGAAAATCTGTTGCGAGAATCATAGACCAGTTATGAAGAAAGTCATGACAAAATCAAGGTAGCAAGGTCCAAAAGTTCAAATCTTTTCAAACAAGAACAGTTACAAATTTTAAAAGAACACGTAAAAAATGAAAAAGACAATAGGACTTAAAACAAATTCAGAGGACAGCTTAAAAAAAATAAAATTACTAGAGCATTTCAAATAAGCATAAGACAACAATTTAAGCTGATAGACAACTAAAGCACAATTACTTTCTTGCAGAATCCAAAATTGGATACTTCCATAAAACAAAAACTTCTAAAGTCTTTTACATGCTTAAAGGTGTTTTTACAAGCCTATGCAGTTGTCAACTTTGATGCACCCAAAAAGCCAAAAAATTGAGTCAATCTCACAGAAGACGAAATTATTTGAAGGCCAAAAGAAGAGAACTGCTGGGTAAAATTCTTAGAAGCAGGAGATTAATCAGTTCAGCAATTCAATTAAATAACTTTGAACTTTGCAATCTAAGATTCAATCAAACAGTGCGAAAGTGTAGATATGTATCTCACTAAGTATTTGCTTCTCCCTCTTCTGTGTTTTAAATAACCACATTTAATCGGCACAAAAATTATACCAGTAAAACTTCCCTTAAGATTGAAGCAACTCAATAGTAGGACATTTTCATGCTTTTGCATCTTACTAACGGTAAGACAAGCTAACTTGTTAATACTTCTCCACAAAAACCAACTCAAATGCCCGTTCACATCAGTGGAGACACATTCAGAGATAGGATAATTGTAATCAACAACAAGCATGGGCCAAAATGCCAAAAAAGGATCAAAATTATGTTGAGTCCAAATCCTTAGTACCTGTGGATTTGTTTCTGCTACAACAGAACTCAGTGCACCATCCACGATATATACGAATGGGGCAAGCTCCAAATCCTCTTCAGAACGATAACAAACAAAAAGTTCACAGCCTACACAAATCATGCGAAATTGTTTCTCCATTTTTCCTTCCCCACTGCAGGCAAGAAACAGTATCAAAATAAGGACCCATAAACCACAGTGCAAAGTCGGCCTAGCCAAATTTTTACTATTCTACGTTTAAACTTCTTTTTTCGTTCACGTATGTTTCTCACGATACAATAAAGGACCATTTCCTGTCGACAATTAAGCCAGTATTAGGCTTCCTAAGACCTAAGAAAATTCTATATTATGCGACATGCTACAAAGCAATTCCAATTTACCCGCTAGTTTCTCACTTCTATTTGATTTCTTTCAGGATCAGTATAGCAACACAGTACTCTACCCAATTGGTTCACCATCACATTGCAGCATAAATGCATCCATAACATAAAATCTAGAAATATGTAGAAAAATACCGCTTTAGAAGGACTTTTCCCGCCTCCTTTACATTGAGCCTTGCTAGATGCTTCTTCTTGTCCAGCACATGTGCTTTATCCGTTTTCCGCTTTGGCATCTTCTGCAATTGGGTATCTTCAGAATAAACGCATCAGACTCCAAACGCATCCACACAAACCCAAACCAAAAAGTAGCAATAATCAAATTAAAACAATAAACCACCAATAAAGCATCTAGAAATCATAATATTTTCAAAAAACAAAAAAGTAATATAGATCCTTTTCTACTACAATCAAACCCTAATGCTCCAACAGTCATGTGCATAATTTCTAACCTAAACTTAGCCAAATAACAAGTACACATTTTCGTTCAGAGACCAAAAAAAAAAGAAAACCGAAAAACTCACAATTACCAAATTAAAACACCATGCCAGCAATAAAAGAGCTAACTTTAATCATAATTTTTCTAGAAAATGAAAAAAAGAAAAGAAAAGGAGAAGCATAACAGAACCTGATATTATACTAACATTAAACCCTAAAGCATCAATATTCACTATTCAGTAATAACGCGCATCGCCAAATCTATCAAAACAACTACTTCGACCCATACACTATGAGTTTCAATGCCAGATTTCTGATACTTAGACCCAAATATCTGCGCCCCAAAGAAAGGAAAAATGGGTTTCCAAGCACAAATTTTGGGCATCGAAGACGAGGGACCATGATTCAGCAAGAGGGGGAAAGCAACACAGGGAATGATGCAGGTGAGTGACTAGGGTAGGGTTAGGGTTAGGGTTTTGGGGGATGGGGTTGAGTACGGACCGGTGATGAGGACATGGGAGCCACAGTGCTTGCAGTAGTAGACGAATAGGTCGGACTCGGGCCCATCCGGGGCCGCGTCCTCGCTCGAGTACGTGTGCGTCGTCCTCTTCGGCATCGATGCCTCCCCCCTCCTCTCCTCTTCCCCTCTCTCTCTCTCTCTGAGACGCGTCGATGGGGAGGGGGGAAGAGACGAAGAACTAGGAAGAGGACGAGATAAAAAATAAATAAATTATAAATATATTTTTATAAAATTAACTTTTATATATTATTTTTATTTTTTTTTTTTTGTAAAAATTCTAATATTTTTAAATATATTTTTTTAATTTTAATTTATTTTCGTTAAAAAATTATTTTTTTATAAATAAAATAATTTTTTTGCCATTTTAAATATATCTTTCTAAAAATTTCAATAATTAACTGAAGAGGAATTAAAAAAATTAATTCATCTCATTAACTAGCTAATGTTAAATATTTTACTGATAATTAATTAATTAATTTTTTCTAACGGATCGTAACGTCAGAACTTTTGTAAAAAAGTTATATAAAAATCAAATTTTATAGGACTATATTTGTTATGTACTATATTTACAGGGAATTGTATGAAATTAATCCAAATAAAACAGAAGGTGGGTTTTGTATCCCTATTTCGACATTTGGGCCAGGCCGGGCCGGCCCACACTGATCCGGGCCATAGACCATCTCATTTTTAATTATTTTGTTATTTTTTAAAATTTTAAATCTTTTAATTAATCTTGTATTTTAAATGTTTTTAATATTGGTTTTGTAAAGTATATCTATATATCTATACTATTATTATTTTGTCTTCATATGAATTATAAAAAATTTTCTTTATAAAATATTAGTGAAAATTTAAATAGTTTAAATAATATTGGAGAGTAGAAAGAAAAAAATGAAAAAAACAAATGTTAAGGAGGGGTTTTATTTAGCATTAATTATACTCGATATTCAGAAAGGATGTTATTAAATACATTCATCAAAATAAGTCTCAACCATGAGTGGAGTCAAGATGTTGAGATGTTCTCTT
Organism: Aechmea fasciata; assembly: GCA_025177825.1. Lineage (NCBI taxonomy): Eukaryota > Viridiplantae > Streptophyta > Magnoliopsida > Poales > Bromeliaceae > Aechmea > Aechmea fasciata. Next base: position 5,824,926 of record CM045934.1, read on the forward strand.
CTTTTATTGGACCACCACTATCTAGTGCAGTTGGTTGGTATCTCTCCTGCCGACCAATAAATTTCAACTAAAACTAAAAATAAAAGAAAAAGTAAAAGCTTCATAAGGTGTTAATGCAGCTAATTTCTGACAAAATTTATACTTCTTCAGCTAAAAGTAAGTAAAGTTCTTACATTTGGGAGAATCAATCAATGTTTTTTTTTTAATAAAATTCCCAACTCATTTGAGTAAAATAGCTCCAGACAAAATAAATAAAAGCTAAGGAGTATCACTAAAAAAATAAAAATAAAAATGAAGATCAGTAAATCAATTTCAACATGGCCTAATATTACAGCTATTTTATTTTAAAATATAACTTAGTGGGCATCACTGGAATGAACTGAGAAATATTAGTGGGGAGCAATGGTTTTAATTATTGTTATTAAAAAATTCCAAGGATGGGTGTTACATAAATTATGAAGCAATCACCAAAAATATTTTTGTAGAATAATATTCCAAGTGATTCTAATTTTGACCTTACCCATTTTATTTTAAATAGAAACTAAACAGTTATTGACTCTTTTTATCTTTCTCGCAATTTAACCTACCCATGATTAATTACTAATATATTTTCCTGATTGTAGCTATCCTTAATTACATATTACTATCAAAACACAGAATTATTTTCTTCTAATAATGTTGTTAAGTGTTTGGAATTAATGGTTAAAATAACTGTATAAAATAGATGTGGAAATAATATTTAACTTTGTGAAGTTACTAATAAAAATAAAACTACAAATCAAGTTATAATAATATATATGAATTCACCTTACATTCTTAATCTCCTATATTTCTATCCTTCTTGTTCCAAAACATAACTTGTCACACCCCAATAATTCCACATCGGATATGAAAAGAGATGTGATTGGGTATATAAGAGACTTAGACACTAGTAATAATAATTGTGCTTAAGCATTTTGAGTCAGTGGTTGAGTCCAACGAGTTATAATTGTTAGTTGGCTGGGCTGCTATATTTGGTATCAGAGCCAATCACCGGCCGAAAATGTATGGCGCCTCTCGGCTGAGGCACGGCCTATCGGCTGAAGCAAGGTCTGAAAGACGAAGTGATAAGCTACGTCGGAGTCGACATAACAAGATAGCTATGCCAGAATCTGGATGACAAGTTCAGCGAGACAAGTCTCACATTGCCGTCAAGCCTTAACGGAAGAGTGCACACCCAATAATTCCACATCGAATATAAAAGAGGCCTTATTGCTAGTCGGCTGGATTCTTACATAACTTCTAAGATGTAACATATATAAATTGAAAAAAAAAAAAAAAAAAAAAAAAAACAATAAATAGTAACTCTTGGAAATAATCTTTTTTTCACATTCTCTATCTCTTCTCTCTTGTTTTCAAATGAATCATAGTGAATTCTCAATGAAAACAAATCCCCGGAAGTCGCCAACTGAACTCCCCCTTCATCTTCTCCTCGATCGGCAGCGCGGTATAATTTCTCCAGTCGTCGAGAAGCCCTCTAAGATCATGGAGCTTCGCGCCGAGACCAACGCAACAATTCGCATGCAATGTGCATATCTTGCTTAGATCCTTGTTAAGATTACAAAATCCTCCACATACAGCAGTGTCTATGAATTGTATTTTCACTCCGTATTTCGCCGAAAATTCGTGCTTGATCTGGTTAAACACCCACTGCTCATGTGCACCAGTCCAATTCACCCTTGCAAGGTACCAATTTTGGTAGAAATCGATTGTCCTTTGACATGATTTAACATAGAGGAATCCTCCATTAGGGAAATTGTTAAGATCGTCAGGATTTCCGTAATACGCATCGCTCGAAATCGTTATGTGCGCGAATAGTGAAATGTGGCGCAAGGGGTTTCGGAACCATAGGATATCCACATCCTGTGAAATAGATTTTGATCTTAGCAAAGAAGTTCAGAAATTAAATTATCAACATAGTAGTAGCGACACTCTTATAAAGATTAAAATAGAAAAAGTTTCAAATTAGATCTTCTACTTACGGAATGTAAAGCATACCGTGAAAAGAAAGTTGTATCCCAACTCAAGAACCTTTCGCTGGAGCTTGTTCCGGCTCCACATCATCTCAAGATAATCTTTGGTCATGAACAACTTCTCCTCAGCTGAGCTAGTGTTGCTCACTTTGTAGAAATAGCAAAATGGGTGCAAGGATTTGCACCTTTCATATGCTTTTAGATCAATAGCCACAATCACAAGATGGTTTAGCAGGTACTCAATGTCCTCGCCGGCGCGAAAGCTCTCGAAGAAGAGGTCGAGGAGGGAGTCCGGCGCCGCCCACGCCTCGTTGATCCATGTCATTATCACCGTGTCGTTGTCCATCGCCGCGGCTTTTAGTAGATCCGATAAATCTTCGAATTCCTTTTCCTGTTCACCGCGAAAAATAAGAAAAAAAAATTTGAGAGCCAAACTAATAATATCAATTCCCACATTGTTTTCTAATATAGATCTTATTACAACTTTAATTGGTGTTAAAGAGTAATTAAAACCTATGATTACACAACATTTATATGTACCTCTTTAACAGAAGCTGTGTTAGCTTTACTTGTATGATCTTCTAATGAAGTGATCTGAGTTCCATTGCTCGAATCCAACATCTCCATTGAACTAGAACTCGTTGTTGGGTTCGAAGAGAGGTAGAATACTACGAACACGAGGGCCGCGGCCGCGCCGAGGAGTAGAGAAGTGAGAGGTTGGAGGTTGTTGTTGTTGTTCTTGTTACTCATGGTCATCTTTGTTACATGCATACACAAAAAAGAGAAAGAGGGGGGGAGGGGAATTGAGAGGTATTTTATAAGGTAATGGAGTTTTTATTTTGTTTTTTGTTTTTTTTTGTCATGAAATTAATGGTGGTGATTAATTAAGAAAATTAACCACCAAGTTAGTCCACTAATCCCATGTGGGTGTTGGTTGGGGGCATAATAAGTTGCTTAAATTGTCAACTCTCTATGGTTTATTACAAGAGCACTAAAATTACTGAACATGTTCATGAGATGTTAATTAAACTACTTGGTTTATTCCAAAAGTAGGGCAAATAGAATGTATGATTATTTTGGGCCTTGGCTCAGTAAAAGTAATTAAATTGTTTTTTAATCTTTCAAAAAAAAAAAAACTTAAACTGATGGGTGGAAAATTATTTTTATTATAGATGGAGAATTTTATTTTCATTATATATAGATCAGAGTTCTAATATATATCTATTATTAAACTAATATTCCAGTGACATATATAATGATAAACAATTTAAAAAAAAGAAGAAAAAAGAGGAGAAACAAATTGAATGATCAGATTATCCATTAATGGTAAGTGATAACAATAACAATTACTGGGTATAGTAAATAAATTTTTTGTATTCTAATTAAAATAATTTAATTAAGTCTCTGATTCCCAGTTATTTGTTGGATCACGTAACTCTGAGCCAACAACGTGCGAGGCATCTAGCAATTAATCTAAATATATATTTATAAAAAATTATTTTATTTAATTTTTTTAATTTAAAAAATTAAACACTTGTAAATGACAAGAACATGCATGCCTTGGAATTAATACATAGTAGCGAAAGAAAAGGGGGTGGGTGAATTAATTATTTTTTTGCTTCTCATTAATTTTACTAATTAATTATTTTATTGTAACTGTGTGAGAGGTGATATTTAGATCCATAGTGGTGTGATGTGTGAACTGCTTAATTTTACAGCAAATATTTAAGAAGCATTTGTAGTTTCAGATAAAAAATTATTTTTTTATAATATATATATATATATATATATATATATATATATATATATATATATATATATATATATATTTATTAAATCATACCATGCACATGCTATTGCACATGTTAGAGAACTATGTGCATGTTTACACAACTTAGATAGTCATGCTATTTGGAAAAAAAAAAAAAAAAAAAAAAAACTTATTTCTGAAATTTAATTATTCTCTAGGAACTTATATATTTAGCAATATATATATACTATTGTTAGTTAATTTCACAAAAAATTTAATATTTCTGTAGAATGTTTAGAGATAACAACTAAATAAAATTTGATATCTCACCTTATATAAACATCTACTTTGCTTGACAAAATGATTTACAATTACATTGTGAATGAACAGGGTAAGTTGTTTTTATTCCTTACTCTTCTCCACATGTAGTCATGTAGATGATTTTGACCCAAACCAAAAATATTTAATCAAGCATGAGGTTTTTTATGCAAGTTGGTCTCATTCTAGTGACATTTACCTTCCAAGTAGAGAATGCACCTCTTAGTACTCTCATAATAAATTAACAACTACTGGCCTAGTCAAGTGAGTATTACTCGGATTGTCGTTCTCGAGGTCCGGGTTCGATTCCTACTTATATACTTTCACAAAATAGTGGCTCTTGCCTATGAACACGACTGTATTGAGAAGTTTTTGAATGAGATTTTATTGAAACAGTTTGGTGAGTCGTATGATTTATCCTGTAATCTGTTATGATCCTAAAGATTGAACATTATATTCCTTGTGCCCGGAGCATCTTAATTTTTATAAAATTGAACATTATATTCAAGGATAATATTTCATTGCTTACAAATCGAATTTCAACACATGACCTCTTATCCAACAATACATGCACAAAGAAATTTATTCCTCCTAAAAAGGAAACAAATCAATTTCAACTATTTTTTTTTTCTTTTTTTTTTGTGTGTTTTTGAATGTTTGATAATAATTTTTGGCAAGCCTAGCTAGCTAGTAACATGTTCACAATGTAACATATTCTCAGTGAAGACATATACCAGCTCTCCATGTAAATTGCCCCCTCCTCTTCTCCTCATCAGTTAAAGCTTTGTACACCTTCCAATCATCAAGAACACTTCGCAAATCGTGAAGCTTCGTTCCGAGACCGACGCAGCAATTCGCGTGCATGGTGTAGATCGTGTCGAGACCTTTCGTGTGGTTGCAGAATCCGCCGAAATTGGCTGGATCCAGATACTGTATGTTCACTCGGAATCGGCCTGCGAGTTCGAACTTGAGCTGGTTGAACACGAATTGCTCGTGGTTGCCGGGAAACTTCTCTCTCGATTCGTGCCAGTACTCGAACAGTTCGATGTTCTCTTTGTACGACTTTACGAATAGAAATCCGGTATTGGGGAAGTTTATTGGACTGTTGGGATCACCGAAATAGAAATCGCATGAGGTCGATATGTGCGCAGCAGCTGACATCTTCTCAAAAGGATTTCGGAGCCATACGATGTCTACATCCTGTCACCATGATTGATTATCATGTTAGAAAAAATTAATGATTAATGTGATCTATAATTAATTAATAACATAGTTATGTATCCCTGCAGAGGCTAAAAGATATATATATATATAGCAGGGCTACTGTGCTATTTTAGGATATTCCAATATATCTCAATTGTAGAAGATGTATCCTAAAAAGGCTCAAGAACATATGTACTTTTGCCTACATGTATTGTCAAAATTTTTAAAGATTTTTGTTTTATAAAATAAATCTTGTATCCCTTTGTTCTGACTTTGTTAAAACAGAGTATACCCCTGTTTAATCGAAAAAAGTATATTTTGTCCCCTTTTTTGGTTGAAAAAGTAATTTTGAATCTCTTGCATGCATTGTGGATGAAAAAAAAAAATTGTTGTTACTACTTACAAGTAAATAAATTTGGGTTGATGAAGACGTAGTCCTTGTTTGGCATAGCTTTTGACGGACCAAAACGCACGATTTTTATTTTTTTTTCTCGGTTTGAAAATGTACGAGCTTATAATCTCGAAAAGGCCTACTGAAATTTTAGGCATTTAGTGAAGAATAATAATACAAACCGTGAAAAGGAAGTTGTATCCAAGCTCGAGTATGCGTTGTTGTAGTTTGACTTTGCTCCATACCAAATCAAGGTAGTCCTTTGACATGTACACCTTCTCCTCGTCAAACTTAGCACCTTCTACGTACAGAAAATAGCAATGAGGGTGTACAACTTTACACCTCTTGAATGCCTTTTCATCCAATGTGACTACGATTAGATGATTCAAAAGATGCTCGATGTTGTCGCCAATCCGAAAGCTCTCAAGGAAGAGGTCGAGGAGAGAGTTTGGCGCTGCCCACGCTTTGTTCACCGAGGTGATGATCACAGTGCGATCTTCGGTAGCCGCTCTTTGCAGAAGCTTGAGCAACTCCTGGTTATTTTCCTGCAACGGGAACAAGTAGGAATTTAGCAAGGATATAATTAGTGGAGTCCGGCTGCTATGCTATTAATTATAATTTTTAACCTTTGGATGAAAAATTATAGGGTAGGATGATATTAGTCGGTTAGAATTGAGTGGTCCTCCTAAGGTTGAGTGGTCCCTACTGGATTATAGTATTTAATTCAATGATTAGAAATGATGAAAAAAATTGATCCAAAGGCTAAAAAACTGATAGCAACAATAGAATGTTGCTACTAATAATGTGATCCAACTATATATATATATATATATATATATATATATATATATATATATATATATATATATATATATATATATATATATATATATATATATATATATATATATATAATTAAGCTCCTATACTTTTAAAAGTACCAAGTCATTGGTGCTTGTAAGTTCCTAAGGTTGAGTGGGTGTGGTTGGTTGAATAGTATAATCTAACAGGTGAAAATGATCAAAAGTATAGATTTAACGGTAAAAAATTCACAAACACTAAGTGCTTAGTCTTTTTACATATATAATGTGTGGAGCAAATTAATGGTAGAAAGAAAAAGAATATACGTACAGGCTAATGAGGATCTATTTCTTACATTATTATCATTTTTCGATCAATCTTTATTTGAATTGGCCAATAAAATCAGTAACTTTATTAGCACAAAATTAACAATATATTAATGTCTCTCTTTGCACTATATATGTATTTGACTTTTCTTTTCTCCTTTTTTCCTACCCATAGAAGGAAATAATCAATGTATATCCAAAAGCTAGCTTCTTTGAAATTTGATCTTAATTAGCTGTAATTTCGTTCTCTTATAAGTTAAACTATAACAATTTGGCCCTTCTAATTAAGTTGTATAACATGAGTGAAGCCCCTTTTGTTATTCTACCATATCTTAAAATTTTATCACATCATTGTTATTAATATTGTTAAATTTTACTTTTATTATTGTAATTAAGTAGAAATTGAGAAGAACAAAAAGTGCAATTCTGAGGATAATATCAAAATCAATTTAAACTTTCTAAGGACGAAATTAAAATCCGGATCGAAAGAGATATTAAATACTCATATTGTTTCATCTACACAAAACTAATATTACTACAAGTTTATAGAGAAAAGGTGCAAATTTTGCTTCTTAGAAACTACACAAGGTGCAAATCAAGGAAGTGCATGTCACATATATGCATATATAAACAATTTACCTGTGCTATAGGAGCCAACAACATCTTTGTTTCATTCTCTGAAGGAGTTGTGGTCTCTTCAATGGAAACCACCTCTGTTTCATTCTCTTGAGGAGGAGTTCCACTAGTAATCTCTGTTGTGTTGATCTCTTCATCAGAGACCATTGTTTCATTCTCTTCAAAGGGAGGAGGTGTCAACTTATCTTTAGTTGTTGTTGTTGTTGTTGTTGTTGAGATCTCTTCAATAGAAGCCATGAGAGTTCCAATATTGTTGCCTTTCCTTGCAGATAATATGAAGAGTATGAAAGCTGTGGCAAGTGATGCACCAACTAGGAAGGAAATCACAGGTTGAAGGTTCTTGGTTTTGCTCATCATCTTTGGTACTCTAAAAGAGAGAGAGAGAGAGAGAGAGAGAGAGAGAGAGAGAGAGAGTTGTAGCATAAGATTTGGATCTTAATAGCATTAGAAAAGAAGTTATGGAAGCCATTTTAGACCCTCTACTTTCAAGACATCTTTGCTAAGACTTTGTCCACTAAGCCGTATGTCTGTCAATTCCATTTTACCTTTCAACCCTAACTACAAAATTATTTCTAAAATATAACTCTCTGTAAAATATACAAGTCGCATGATTATTTTGATACAATGGACAGAGATGCAGTATTGAGTGGTCTAGCTATTGCTGAAACGGTGGACGTACTATATCCTAATAATAATTTCTTCAACCGCGTCTTATTAATAACTAATTCATTTTAGAGTTGGGTGTGATTATATATTATTATTACTATTACATTAATGAAGAGTACCTTGGAATTGAAGATGCAAGGGACTAATTCAAATAACATGTCAAGGGGACCCCATTATGTGATCATGTGGATCCTACTATATTCAAAGTCAACTTAATTCATATGGTTGGTAAGTGGTAACCCAAGAGAATATATTCATTTTCATCTTCCAAAAAAATATAACTTAGAGAGATGCAAATTAAAAAAAAGAGAACAATCATCAATGCTTCCATGTAAGTCAATTACTTGTGATTGGTGCAAATGAATCTACATTAGGATTCATATACAATATACTATACTATACTATATATAATAATCTAGTTGTTTTCCCTTTGTTTTTTATTTTTAAAATATATACTTGATGCTTCCTCATGGAAAGCCCATGTGGCAACACACATATGAAATCTTTAGTTCACACGACTTAATCATAGTGATTTTATAATATCTTAAAGTGCCCAATTAATAGGCCCACAATTTTCTCAAAATTTTGTGACTCCTTAGCTAACTAGTGGAATAATTATTTTATTAAGTACTTAAAGAATCATTTTTTTTAATAAGAACAATCAAAAGACACTCCACCTATAGTTATTAATATATGCTTCGTGCACTCAAACTATTAATTGTCTCGTCGTATTATAACAATATATATATATATAATACGATGGTTAATTAAAATTTTTTTTTTATTTTTTTAAAAAAATTAAGTATTTTTAAAGCATTTTTATTCTTTTTCTTTTTTGCGCGGTCACCATCACAATTTTATAGCATTAATAGTGGAAAATGGTAGAAGCAAAATTCAAACTGAACCTTAGACTCCGTGTAGATAGAGAAGTGCACATTAATGAAACTATGGGTTTAAGAGAAGTTTTTAACCGCTTGTTTTTGGCTCAATGAAGACGGTAACGACTTTTTGATAAAAATCTTAATTTTCAAAAGTTTTTTTTTTTTTTTCGTAGCATAAACTATCACTTCTCGTATTGAGAATTAGAAGCTCATTTGGGCTAGCTTCTTGCTATAAGAAAAGTCTAAATTTTATTAGGATTTAGAAGCTCTTCTTGTTTTTAGCTTCTTGTATTGGGAAGTTTTTTGTTCTCGAAAAAATAACTCTAATTCGAATACTATACTATCAATAGTATCAAACATTCGGTGCAATTAAATTTTCGGTCCTTAGATGAAGAGACGCGCGGTTAGGATGATAGCATTATTCAGAGTTAAGTGAGTTATTTGTTAAATAGTATGATATAGGGGCAATTGCTTATATACCCCTGAAAAGTTTTCGAATTTTCGATTTACTCCTCTTAGAAGGCTAATATTGAAAATACCCCCCTTACGTTCCAACCTATTTCTAATATACCCTTTTAGAGTTAAAATCGGTTAAGTAACTCTGTTATCTCTGTAAAATTACTATTTTGCCCTTTTCAAATATACCCTTCTATCATCACTGTCTTTCTTATTTGCCCTTAAAGTCAAGGGCACAAAAGTATTTCGACTTTTGGTTTTTTCCAATATACCCCTCTATGGTCACCAACCTTTCTTATTTGCCCTTAAGTTAAGGCCAAAATTGGTATTTTAATTTTTTTTAACTGTGGTAGATATTTAACTCACGTTTAACCCAGATTAACTTAACAGGAGATAACTGCAGGGGTATTTTGCAATAACGGTGGAACGTATGAGGGGCATTTTAGAAAGAAAAAAAAAATAGGAGTAGATCGGATATTTTCAGACGCATGAAAGGTATATAGGCAATTATCCCTATGATATAATGGGTGGAAATGATTAAAAGAATAAATTTAACAGTAAAAAACTCGATAGTATCAAGTGCTTCATACTATCGATAGTACAGTAGCCGAACTTATATATATATATATACACACAAGGGATGTCAATAAAAAAGACCAAAAAAATAAAAGAAGGAAGTTTAGGGGTGTGTAAAAATGGCAATAGTTGAGGGGCATGGTCGTAAATTTTATGGGCTAATGGGCTACATTGAGCCCACCTACATTGGGCTATACTAAAAACAACGGCCCAGATCAACTGTTGTGTCCCGCAATTTAACTACAAAGCTACGGCCCATAAGTTTCTTTTGCGGTCCATGACCTGGGGGCTTAAAATGAGGCCCATGAACCAGAAAAATTGCCTGGACCTGATCTACCATGGATCACACATAACAAAACTCTACTCACATTTATCAAATTTTTATCAAATTTTAAAAAATCCTGTTGCTGTGTTCAACTTAGCGGGTTATCGGATTCATTCCCACCGTCCCACGTCACATACTTGTATTTTTAGGTGACCAAACCTCACCACATGAACGAACACCTTGATATAACTCAGCGGTGTTGGTACGTGGGCCCCACCTCCCGCGTTCATGCTGTTATTTGGTAGTTCAAATAATCGGTCCAATTGTTAGGTCCAATTGAGATTTGAATTTGAATACAAACATTTAAACAAAAAAGGTGTATCTATAGGGATCGAATAGCAAATTTGAGAAAGTAGAAGGACCATCCGTGAAAATCGCCTTCTTCGTTGTGCGGCATTTCCCCGAACTCAAATAAATGCACACGGTGAACTCCCCGTGTGAGTAGTCATTTTGAATCCAAAAACTAGGGCTCGCCGCGGCCCTCCATTCCCTTCGGATTCACTGCTAGGGTTTTGAAGAGAAACCCTAGCGCGATCTAAATCCAATCCCAACCTCTCGATCTCTTTCCATGGCGGACGAAGCGGCGGCGGCGGGGGGATCGTCTTCCCCGGCGGCAGCGGTGGTGGGGATCACGGTGATCCCGATCGTGAACAAGCTCCAGGACATCTTCGCGCAGCTGGGGAGCTCGTCGACGATCGACCTGCCCCAGGTGGCGGTGGTGGGGAGCCAGAGCAGCGGCAAGTCCAGCGTGCTCGAGGCGCTCGTCGGCCGCGACTTCCTCCCCCGCGGCTCCGACATCTGCACGCGCCGCCCCCTCGTGCTCCAGCTCGTCCACTCCCCGCGGCGCCCCGATGCTTCGGCCGGGGAGGGGGACGAGTGGGGGGAGTTCCTACACATCCCCGGAAGGAGGCTCTACGACTTCGGAGAGATCCGCAGGGAGATCCAGGTGAATTTCTAGGCTTTGCGAAGGTTTTTTCGTCTAATTTTCGTGATGGAAAGGACTTGTTATCTCTCTCTGTTAAATCACTCGCTCATGGGAACCAAATTGAAAATGCTTTATATCGATTAAATACTGAAACGCGGTTGGAATTTGTGCGGTTTTCAGTGAAAGAATATTCGCTGTCACTTGATTTTTTGTCGTTGCAAGGTAGTAGGGTCGAATACGGCCCTCGCATGAGTCCCACATTGTAGAAATGTATGATGTTGTTTTAGGCAAAATGCTATATGCTACCCTTTTTATTGCCCGATTCCATTTAATACCTTCTAATTTACAATGTGATAATGACTTCTTGCTGCTGAACATGATTAAGATTGCGCAACTAGATCCTTATTTGTAGCACATTTGACATGCCACATGATTTTCCCGTGCTTAATTTCAATGGCATCAAACTAAGAGAGGTGAAATGTTAGTTTGGACAATCGGAAGTAAAACTGAATCAAACTTTGTGATAGAAGCATCTGAATTTTTCCCCAATTTTTGCTGACTGTAGAAGAGGATTGTAGAAGCTTGTTTTCCTTGTGTTAATAAGTATTGACAGGTTGGTCCATTACATTACTAAAGATCTTTCTTTTCCTGTGACTTTATGCTATTGACTTTTTACTAGTAGGTGAGCTTCTATTTGAAAAAGCTCTTATTTAGACGCTAGTCTGCAGTTGCCTGATCAAAATATTTTTTTCGGAACTCTCAAATTGTTGTTTCACAAATGCAGGCTGAGACAGATAGGGAAGCAGGAGGAAATAAGGGTATATCAGACAAACAAATCCGCTTGAAGATTTTTTCTCCAAATGTTCTGAATATCACATTGGTTGATTTGCCGGGAATAACCAAAGTGCCGGTCGGTGACCAACCAAGCGACATTGAGGCAAGAATTAGAACAATGATCTTGTCATACATCAAGCATAAGACTTGCATCATATTAGCAGTTTCACCTGCAAATGCAGATTTAGCAAATTCCGATGCTCTTCAGATGGCAAGAGTTGCCGATCCAGATGGTACGTTTGCAAAATGCAACATAATCTTAGTGCATATAGATTGTACATCTATACCTCTATGATTTAACTATCATCTGGATATAAGATATCCTATTATGTCAACGTTTGTAACAGAATCTGGTTGCTCTTGCAGGCTCTCGAACAATTGGGGTTATCACGAAGGTTTTATCTGTGGCTTGAAATGCTAAATTCTAGGTTTATCGTACTTATTTACTATACGCTAAATTTTATCTATGGCCGCAGTTGGATATAATGGACAGAGGGACTGATGCACGTGACTTTTTACTGGGAAAAGTGATCCCCTTACAACTTGGTTATGTTGGTGTTGTGAATCGCAGCCAACAGGTACTCCCTTTTGCCCAGTAGAAATATTCTAATTTCTGCATTTCTTCTTCTTCTTCCTCTCTCTCTCTTTCTCGCTTGCTTGTGCATGCGTCTTTCCCCCCCACCACAAAAAGATCATGCATCGATTGTACATATGAATGCACCCTTGCCCTCGTTCTACCCGAAACTTTGGAAGATATAGAAGTTATGATGATGATATGCATCCTGCATCTGAAGTGTTGTGTGACAAGAAACTGAAATTTCAATAAGTTCATCGTATGAGGACGAGTCTTTTCTTCTTCTCATTTATTCTTCTTTACTTAATGTTGTCTTATGCAGGACATCAACTTAAATCGTAGTATCAAGGATGCTCTAGCCTATGAAGAGAACTTCTTTCGGAATCAGCCGGTATCATTTCCTTTCTCTAGAATGCATTCCTTTTTCCTAATATATTAATTACTTAGAAGAGTATATGATGTGTTTTTGCTCTTTATAGGTATATCACGGTCTCTCTCATTGTTGTGGGGTTCCCCAATTAGCCAAGAAATTAAACCAGGTAAGTGCCTTGAATTTAATTTAATTGTCAGCCCTACCTGTTTTCAATTATCCGAAGGACCTGGAGTATTCTGGAACCTTTATGGGAGTGTCCAAATTTATTTCTGATCTGCTATTGGATTTTGCTCTTGCCATCCCTTACAAAATATATTACTTTCCAGCCAAAACATTAATGCTTTTTTTATTTCTATGCTGAGCGTGTTGATTCTATTTCTATTTGCAGATTTTGGTGCAACATATTAGGACAGTTCTTCCTGGTTTGAAGTCTCGTATAAGCGCTCAATTGACATCTGTAGCGAAGGAGCTTGCTGCTTATGGTGATGTAGTGGAATCAAAGGTTTGTTTTGTCTATAGAGTGCATTAACTGTATTACATGATACTGTTAGTTGCATTGGAGGTGTGCCTTTGTTGATTTCTGTAGGTTGTCTTGCCCTAGTAGACATCTTAATTCCAGTAATCTTTCTTAAAATAATAACAGAAGGAACACACTATGTATCTTTCAAACACGTCACTTCTTAATTTATTTTGTAAGTTCTTTTCAAAATATCAGCTTGTGTGACTAAAGAAGTGGCCAAATTACTTCAATTTTTGAATGCTGAATAGTTTACTAGTATTAGCAACTTCATTCAATGTATCTAAAATGCTTATTCATTGGAATCTAGTGATCTTGTTCTTATGTACCATGCTTTATATTGTTACTACTGTCGTAGTTACTGAAAAAAGCTTGAAAAGTTAGGCACCTAAGCTCTTACATGTATGTAGGCTGTGGCTTGGTGGTAATAGGATGATAACTTGCTCATTATTCATTTCTTTCCTGGAGGCATTTGTGATTTTTCGAATTATTTTAAGTTAGCATTAACTTTTTTGCAAGTGGTTTCCACCTATGCTGTGTCGCTAGTCTTATCTCTAAAAGTGACTGATGAAATATAATAGCATTGCTTCTAGTCTCTCATAAGCTTTTCCTTTCATATTTGGTTGTTCATTTTGCGTATTCTAATTCCAGGCTGGGATGGGTGCAAAACTCTTGAACATTCTTGCTAAATACTGTGAAGGTATGCTTTATTTTATATTGTCATTTATTGGCTCAGCAGCATTCTGTGACTATGTAGCTTAAATTTCCTCAAAACTCTTGGCTACTATCCAATCTGAAATCTGCTGCACTTAATCTTTCATCATCTTTATAAACTATTTGTTTTCCCTTTCTTAATTTTCCCTCCCAATTCATGTATGGCTTGTTTGACTATTGCAGCTTTTTCTTCTTTGGTGGATGGGAAAAATGATGAATTATCAACAATCGAGCTTTCTGGTGGAGCACGAATTCACTATATTTTCCAGTCCATCTTTGTGAAAAGTCTAGAGGCATGTCTCCTTATGTTCTATGCTTCAGTTTCAAGTTCCAGTTTTCAGATATGTTAAGCTTCAACTATTCTTCTTATTTATTTCGACAATTCACTCAAACTATATCTATTCTCTCCAGGAAGTTGATCCTTGTGATGACATCACTGATGAAGATATCCGTATGGCCATTCAAAATGCAACGGGCCCTCGGAGTGCTTTGTTTGTGCCACAGGTGATAGTCATTAATCAGTCTAATGCATTTTTAACACAATAAAGAGCTTAAAATAAAGTTTGTATGCTTATATTCTCAACAAAAATTTTCCTTTTATGGATAAATAATTAGGTGCCATTTGAAGTCCTTGTTCGCAAGCAAATAGGCCGTCTGGTTGACCCGAGCCTGCAATGTGCAAAATTCATTTATGATGAACTGATTAAGGTATAGACTCTTCCATTCCATTTTTGAATTTTATTATGTGAGGGGCCAAAGTATTCATAAATTTTTAATACTTCCAAATTTTTTTTGGTAACTTACTGTAGATGAGTCACCGCTGCTTAGCCAGTGAGCTACAGCAGTTTCCTGTTCTCCGGAGATGTATGGATGACGTAATTGGTAAATTCTTAAGAGAAGGACTTCAACCTGCTGA
This sequence comes from Aechmea fasciata, assembly GCA_025177825.1. Taxonomy (NCBI): domain Eukaryota; kingdom Viridiplantae; phylum Streptophyta; class Magnoliopsida; order Poales; family Bromeliaceae; genus Aechmea; species Aechmea fasciata. The sequence continues at coordinate 5,840,120 of CM045934.1, forward strand.
AGCAATGATAACTCATATTATTGAGATGGAGGTATAAAATTTGTTTACATAGTTGGTCCATTGCATTTGTTGATGTGCATTCGTTGACTTGATAGTTGTTTATTTCGACACTGCATAGTTCCTTCCAATTTTGGCATTGTAATGGTTTTTTATGTTTTTGCATTGTTTCTTGTTGAGTGTTTGCTGTACCAGAATTTGGCGGAAATGACTGATATAGTGTGTTGTGACAATCATGTTAAAGCAGCTGGTCTTATATAAACTGTTTTGGCTATACCAATAGTCAAAAACTAAAAATATCTGACAAAACAGAGGGGGACAGGAGACTCCTTGTTTTAGTATATACGAAGGTGTTGAATTTGAGTACATCATCTATTTTTTATTTGTTCTGAAGTAACTATGTGAGTTGATCTGACAAATCACTTCTATCAAGCGTCTAATCATGAACATTTTAAGTTGTGAATAAGTGGGTGTAATGGTTGACTACTGTGTTCTTTTTTTGTATTGCCTATTTGTTAGTTGCTTTAATAATTTTTTGGTACAGATATGGTTTAAGGTATTAGGTATAAGATGCAAGGGCACTTCGAACGATAACATTGGGACCCTTAAAAACCTCTTTAGGCTAATAGGTTTGCTCTCTATTTACTAAAGAAGCGGGGATAGACACAGAATAACTTTTGAGTAATCTGACAACGGAAATACTCTGCAATCAAAGGTTTGTTCTTTCGGTTCTTAAATTTATTCTGTACAATTTGCAGATGGATTACATAAATACTGCTCATCCAAATTTCATTGGGGGAAGTAAGGCTGTTGAGCTGGCTCAACAGCAAGTTAAATCTGCTAGATTATCAGCTACAGTTCCCAAAACAAAGGTATGGATTGTGTTTTTCTTTGTACTGATGTGTATCATGAACTTCCAATCAGCAAGTGCTTTGGGCTGGAATTCTTAAAGTAATAGTTATCCTGAAAATCAGGTCTAGCCATGTACAGGAGTTTGAATGTTTTTGGCAATAATTGGTGCTGATAATGAAAACCTTGATTTCTGCTTAGTATGCTTCTATAATGGTTAAACTATTGGTGTACCAGGAACTTCTTACTCGTGTGATTAAACATATGCATCCATCACGATAAATTATGTGCATCCACCACTACATAATATGCAACAGCATGTGAAATTTGTATGCAAATGCACTAATTGTTAAGTTACAATGAATATAGGACGGTCCAGACTCTGATAAGTTACAAGCATCGGAAAAGAGTCTAAAACCTCGAGCTATCCTGGGCAGAACCGTCGCAAATGGAGTAGTTTCTGATTCGTCTCAGGTTTGTTATGTTCTTTTTTCAGTAATTTTGCTGTTAAGATTGTTTTTTTTTTTCAGCATGCTAAATGTGCAAGTACGTGTTGCGTTAAATCTCTTACACAATTATCTCCTCTTTTCTCTGGCTTCCGATCAGGTAGTTCGACCTGGTGTTGATTCTGAGAGATCAAGCTCATCTGGTAAGAATGATGTAGATTATATCTGAAACTAGGAAAGAAACCAGGAGAATGCTCCAATTTTTTATTGTCTGGTTATGTTTCTGCTAAATGCTCAATTAAAATATCTAAGGTGTTTTTTTTGTCGAATGTTGCTATTTGTTGGGAGTATTACTACTAAGGAAAAAAATAATTTCTTGTTTATTTGTTTATTTAGGGAAATGTTGCATTGGAATTGCAGTATCATTTATTGTTTGATATATTATATTGAAATACAGTAGGAGGTTCAAATGGATCAAGTTGGGGTATTTCATCAATTTTTGGCACTAGTGAGGACCGAACACCTGCAAAAGAGAGTTTCGTGAACAAATCTTATAATCCATCTTATAATCCACCTGTTCACAACATGGAATATCCCCTTTCTATCATCCAGTTAAGAGAGGTGAGATGGTTCTCTGGCAGCTCACCTTGGTTTGCTATTTTGTGATCTAATTCGCTATTTAACTAATTATCATTGTTGTTCAGCCACCAATCATCTTAAAGCCCTCAGAGAATCAGACTGAGCAGGAGGCCTTGGAAATAGCTATCACCAAATTATTATTAAAATCGTATTATGATATTGTTAGGAAAAATGTTGAGGATTCTGTTCCAAAAGCGATTATGCATTTCCTGGTAAGTGGTCTCACACCAACAATAAAAAATTCCTTTTTCTTTCCTCTCATACTTTGTTCATCAGCTTCTATTTTCTATTCGTATGTCATGTTGTTATTTGCTTTATTTCTCTCATTTGCTTAAGATGACTTGTACATCATTTACTTCTATGACACCTCTTTGCACATAGTACAATTTCTAAAAGAACTTATGTTTGTAGAGATTCTTGTAATTGTGATAGTTGTTAATTAAAACAATATATTACCGCTTGACAAATTTTTGCATATTTTTTTTTCCCGAGCCATTCATTTTGGAGCTATTATATTTGAAAATGCTGCTGTTGCCATGTTGTTTATGGTCGTCCGTTTGCCAGTTCTCTTTATGGGGATAGTGGAATTGAATCTTGGTAATAGAACTAAGCCCTATAGAAACAGCTAGAGCTCATCTGATTTTCCGGCTGGGTTAAAGTTTGAATTAAATAAGCTCAGGTAGAACGTACGAAATAGGCTTGGGCTTGATTGAGCCTGAAACTAGCTTGGCTCAATCATGCTCAGTCAAATAGAACAACTCCTTTATAACAACTTGTGAAATGCAATAGTAGTTCTTTCCTGTGAGTATTTCTCGCACTCATGGATGTGTTTGAGATATGGACACTACTGCCGCGTACTTTTCTTTTGGTTTCACTTATCTCTGATTCAGGAATTTATGGAATAATTTACTTGCTATTATGTGACATGAAAAGACATCTCTGCTCTTGTAGTTTTAATTACATATATTGAAATGGTCTGTTTCATTTCACTTCCAGGTCAATCACACAAAAAGAGAGCTGCATAATGTTTTTATTACCACTCTTTACAGGTATCATATTTATTATTATTTGAAACAGGTTAAGTTTTCTTAGATGTTAAAAGGATTAGCATCCTTTAGTAGGAAGAAAAAGAAATCCTCTTCTAATGCTTGCTTTGTAAATTTAGGGAAAACCTCTTTGAAGAGATGCTGAAAGAACCCGATGAAGTATCTGTGAAAAGGAAACGCATACGAGAAACACTCAAAGTTTTGCAGCAGGCTTATAGGGTAGGAGGTTTACTTTTCTAGAATCATTACCATGGATGTTAGTGCCAGATTATCCTTTCTTTGGAAACAACTTCTCTATTTCGAGAAGCAAAAAGCTTTTCAGAAATTAGCTGTGGCTAACAATAATTTGGAGTTTTTGCTGGCGCAAGAAGCTGAGATGAGCTTTTTGGTTCCCTAAAGTGGAAATTCCAATTCGAAGCTTCTGCTCTCTGATGCAGCAAGAAACTATAAAAGAGATTTTAATGGAGAAGTTGTCGGTGCTTCTTCAACTAGCTTTTTTTCAAACAACACTTTTTGTTGAAATTCCATAAGAGCAAATTGAGCCCTCGGTATTGATCTCTAAATATATGTTTTCTGTTTTTCCTTTTCCATGTTTAGACATTGGATGAGATTCCGATCGAAGCAGAATCAATCGAGAAGGGCTATACACTGGAGAGTGATTCCATGGGCCTCCCAAAGATCCATGGGCTTCCTTCATCATTCTATGCCAATAATGGCGCAAGCTCGCCATATACGGGCTCCCCTAAGAATCCGAGATCCAGGAAGTCTGCCCACTCGGGAGAGCAACCTGCGTACTCGTACGCAAACTCCGATTCCAATGGCTTGGGCTCGTACCCTGCTGTTGGCTCTTGATATCATCAATTTCTGAGTTAAATGTTCTCACTAGTGCTTCATGTACAGTAAATGTATTACATTCCTATTATTTCATGACTACTCTCGTTTCTAGTTTTCTTGCGAGAGAAACTTCCCATTTTGTTGTGATAAAAAATGAAAGTTTATATTTTTTTGCGAGTATTATCGCGAAGGCCGGTAAGGCTGGGGATGTGTAGAAGTTGTATGCTGCAACATTCCGATGTTTGCCATATTTTTTGTAGTGAAAGACCATGCAAGCTTTCATGGTTGTCCAAGATGAATGTAATTCTTTTGTTTTTAATCACAAATAAGATAAGATTGGAATCATCTTTGCTTCCTGTTGAATCAGTGAAGCTCCATTTACCTGCTTGTAATCTGGTAGACAGTTTAGTTGGTTTATTACTGCTCCTGGCTGGCGTTAGTTATGATTCAAAGTTGTATTTGGGTGCAAAATTTGTTGATTATTATTCCATGTCGATTATATCTTTTTTTTTGGGAGCTAATTTGTTCAAATTCTTTTGAAAGCCTGGAGGTGAAGATCGTTAGGTAATTTTCATATTTCAACTGTCTGATTTATACATTTCCTTACACTATTTTGTGAGATTTCCCGTGTAATTTAAAAAGGTTTGGTATAGAGCATTTCATAAACAAACCAATTTAAAAGGGTTCGGTAACTGAATGTAACTTAAAAACTCTTCACGAGTGAAATCAATTGAATTCTATTCAGATTTGATTCTAAACAGTGTTAGGGAGGAGAAAAAAGAAATGCCTGTCGTGCTAGCGAAATTCGAATAGATACAGCTAAACACATTGTGCGTAGATACCATGCAAGCTAGCGGAAAAGAATTGAGAGAATCAAAAAATGTACATGATCTTTCGTTGTTTTACTGCAGTTCCCCAGACATCAGCTGCAACATAGATGCTACAGTTGGTTGTAAAATCCATGTAATTTAACCCCTCCTCATGTGAAGTTGCAGTGCCGAAACAAGTATGCAACCGCAATATTCTTTCATGGAATAATCTGAAACAAAGAATACTTCAAAAGATGAAAAATTATTCCGCAGTTAAATCAATCTGCATATGGTGGCATTTTTTTGCAGAAAACAGTTTAATATTCTAATACAAGGATACAAGTATCTAATCCTCATGTAAATCCAATCACATTACTTTAGCCAGTATATTAGCTCATCTAATAAATTTTTAACAGGGAAATGCCCTAGTCTTCTGACCAAAGAACAGCTCACTCTTTCTTACTGTTTAACTAGAAAAATACATATATACTGATTAAATCTGAGTAAGAGGATATATCATTCACTATTTGCTCCGAAGCCAAGATGTCGAGAGTACCTTACTCTGATATCCTTTGTTCCCTCGGGTTTCTTCGTATTGAAAGGAAAAAACTTGCCAAATCCAGCAAATGCACCATTGAAAATAGTTGGATATCTCCCTTCTCGAGCCAAAGAGAAAACAAATAAACAAGTAAACCTGCAGCAAAGTGGAAAAGATACTGTTAAGTATGATTATTCAGACATCGTTCTTTCAATTAAGTCAAACTTACTTGCCTTGCTTAGAATTCTCCAATCCTCTCACTTGGTTGTCTTCTTTTTTCCCGATTTCTTTTTCTTCTGGGCAACACGCGGACCGCATTTGAACACCGCTAGAACTTCAATGCTACATAGATTTTGCAATTTTACAATTTAATAAGAATGTAACAGGCAAGCTTATGTTTCATGCTCCAAATACAACGTGTCATCATTATGAAAACAAACTTACTAAATCTGAAAAGGTCACTACAGATATCAATCATTTGGTTAAAGATAGCTATCAGGTGAAGAATTAGCAGTGATGTAATTTATAACAACCTCAGAGCTTGGGAAAGTAGAGAGATGGGAAATAACAATGATCAGAGAGTCGTCCGAAATATGACCAACATAGGACCAACTCTCTAATGAGCCAGATATCAAACCTTTGTTGTAAGCACACAGCTTTGTTTCTGTGATGGTGTCAAAAAATAAGAACTAGAGAGCAGTAGGAGAGGTGTTACATGTATGCTAGTAAAGGATCAGCATACTAACTACCGCCCCCTCCTCAACAATCCCTCTTATTTACAGAGGGCTCATTTTAAGGCGGTTCTTATCAACAAACTTCCTGTCCAAAATTACGAGTTGGTAGTCATAAATACCTCTGAGTGCCAGGGAAAAAGTTGAAAGCATGAGCTTTCTCCAAATGCCATGCATTATTTGATAACAAGTTCTTGCAATCCTGTTGAAAGAATTTTATAGCCAAAAATAAGGAATCCATCATTAATCACCAAACCATTCCATCATTAATCACCAAACCATTAAAAAGACAAAAAGGAATAGTTCAAAAATAAAGAGTCTGAAATACCAAGGCAACGAGATATAGCTGAGACTCAAATGTGTTGTAAACAAAATATACCTCCTTAAAACTTTCCCATCCACAACTGATATAGATAAGGGTTGCCGGCCAACTTTGACTATTTTCCCAGTTGGTTTTGCCATCAACATGAACGGCTGCTTCCCTTGCTCGTAGAATCCAGGGTCTCTTTTCCTCTTTCTCATTTAGGATAGAACTGAACTCAGAAGAAGCTTTAGGAAGTCAAAGCCCTTTAATTAATAGCCATTTTTCTTTATCAATTGGTTATAATGCAAGAAACACCTTACAGATTTAGAAGTTTTCACATTTCCCCCTAAAATTTTAAAATGTACATTTTACCCTGTTGACTCTATGAGCAAAAATCCTGTACTCCAAGTGCATCACCATATAGGTTTCAATATCTCAGGGTGAAAAGTGAAAACGGGAATAAGAATGAGAAAATACATTATGTATATGGCAAAAAAGGAATCATCTTTTTAAATCCTTAGAAATAAAAATGCACCTTTACCTTTTGGGAGCCTTGGAAGCCTTACTATAAGACAAAGCAACATTCCTTAAAGCATCGACAAGAGATGGATGCAATCCTTTTCTTGGAGGATCCACAATAACAACATCAGACCCCTCAAGCCAGTGAACTGGTTCCTGTCACATAATTCACAATTCCCACTTTGAAAACCCAATTTTCCAATAGTGAACCATTAATTCAAATATCCAGTTCTGAAATTTGACTTCATACAATTGAAGCGTCGGTATTGTGCCAATTGATGCTGCAATCTACGGTTTTGGGTAGACGTCTCACTGACTTCTCAAAAGACGATTTTGACTCTTTGTTGATCTCAATGCATTTCACAGACCTGGGAATTTAAAAAATTAAAAATAAAAAATGACAGGCATTTGATATAAGATAACCCAAATAGGGTAAAATTCTTCAAAATATAATGGAATTAGACCCTAGCACTTGCCTACATTTCCTTGTGGCTGCTACAGATAAACCAATGGCACCAGCCCCTGAATACAGATCAACAACAGATGAACCGCGAGGGACGTACTTCTGCAATTTCCTTAGTAAAGAACAAAAAGCCTGCATATGTGAGAATAATGAATCCAATAGAAACTGCAAATAGTTCAATTCTTGCGAACTTCAATTCCTACATTTGTGTGGCATAAGATACTTAATGATTTCGCACAAACACAATATTATCTTTCATTAATATTCCTATTTTCAAGTATTCATCACTTAACTGATGAAATACTTGATTTTTGCAATGTAAATAGGCGGTTAGATACCTGAGTATTTGCCTGGCCAAAGCTTGACGGATCAAGAGAAACATCAATTCCTCCTATATGCTCCCAGAAATCTCTCTCCCCTAGGATATGTCTCCATTTGTTTCCAAAAATTATCTGCTCATACAATGGAAAACTATCATACCTAACATGGTTATTAGATATTCCATGATCTTTTCCCCTTTTTTTGGTTAAAGATGATAAGTCTTATCAAATGAAAAATAATTAAAGTTGGCATCTTGTATCATATTATAGATCTTGTATCATATTATAGGCTACACTGGAATGTAACCACAAACCATGAGGTTAACTACAACATGCTAAAATAATTAAGCTAAATTTGGCTTACATTGCTGCTTGACGTTTGAAAGTTGGCCCATACAGAATGAATCAAATGGATGTTACCATTTGGTCCACCGTTTCTCCATAAAAACTGTAAGAAAAATGACAAGACTCTGATGTAATACAAAAGTATGTCAAAAATGATTATAATTGGAATATCTGCAGCTGATTCTAACGCTAGCACTGATGACTTACATCAGACAAGGCCTTCAACTTCTCAGAATTCTGTGCATGTTCGTTTCTTGAATTCCAAACCAAGGAAACTTGCACTTTACCTAAAAGGAAAACAAGCATATCCTAGAATTTGAGAGAACCTCTATGCAATATAGAGCTTATGTAGAAACAGATTAACATAGAGAGAGAGAAAGGGAGAGAGAGAGCTTCTGTGTGAACCTTCTCGGTATCGTTCTGCAGCTGGGAGCGATGTGTTATATGTTGTCACAGCCATCTGAAGAGTAGGATTACAGAATTTAAAAAAAGGCACCTCAACTGAGTTCCTATTCAGTTCATTGAAGTCAAACCAAAAACTCAATTCATTAATATGCATATATAATTTTCAGATTGGGTTGCTTTTCAAAGAATACATATCTGAAGCCAATTATTTCAACCGAAACACTTGTCAAAAAAACAAGCCAGCTGAATTAGAACCTTCATGCTTTTGGTGTAAAACCTAATATTAAGTGTCAACCTCTATAGACGTAAGACACTAATTAAAGAAGACTCTAACAATGCCCATGTCATTCTGTGAAGTCTTTACTCCCTTAGTTAATAAGCAGCTTCAAGTTTAGCAGCTATAAAACTAAGCAGAATCAACTTCCAATCCAATCTAGAAATATCAAGGCCTCCACAAATATTCAATAGTATATCTCCAATTAGATCGTCAGATACAGGACACATTAGAATGCACAATTCTAGTGTCACTAAAGTAATGCTAAAGATACCTTAAAATATACCCCAAAATGCAGCTGATGAGTCAACTTTGCACACGTGACAGCTAGTGATTGATTTAGCTTTTAGATTTCAAACATGATACCTAATATAGATATCAACATTAAAAAGCTAAATCATTCACTAGTTGTCATATGTACAAAGCTAACTTATCAACAACATTATGGGCTATATCATAAGGTAGTATTACTTATATGAAAAACTAATAGATTCATCTTCATCATGAGGTTTGGAGGGAATATTATAACTTCATTGTTGAAGTTCCACCATCACCAAAAAATTTTGGGAGTCCAACAATTAATTATATCCTTGAGTAAACTTTACAAACTATACCAGTGAAATACCCATGTTCGCTAAGATTTAAAGAAAGATGTTAGCTACTGGATTCTCCTATGTCAGCTCCCGCATAGAACCAAGTACACCGATCATAGTGTATAGAACTTCTGATTAGACTAAACTCTGAACCAAGTGGAACTGTGGAAGACTTTTCAAGTAAACATAATCAGTCAAAATCTTATTACTAGAATATACACCTTCCACTGAACATTTTACTTAAAACAGCTCTTGCACTTCTTTCCGATGGTATCCTCCAGCAAACCACCATGGCAATCATGCCCCAAGACTTCTTTTAGAGTCCAAAAATCTATTCATTCTTCAATTGGTGCTTGTGAAACTTGTTAAGATAATACTCCCAGCCTTACCTAGTAAGGGTACACTGCTAAAACAAGTAGTAGACACCCTCTGCCACCACCACGTTGTGTAGAAACAGAGTTCCCTTTCAATTTCTCTTCAACAGATTGTGTTTTGTTAGAAGGCTCAGAACTCTATTGTTTATAGGAAGCTAGTAGTAAAAGCACAGAGCCATTGAGCTAATAATTCTCCATCATTAAGAGTTTCGTAACAAGCGTCATCGCCAAGTTGTTGCACCAGCTGGATGCCAAATTCCCTAGTCTATACTAATATTAAAACTGTCCAAGCAGATGATTGAGCTCAAACTTCTTCTAAACTGTGCAGATGATTGAGCTCAAACTTCTTCTAAACTGTACATTCTAGCTTAGATGTCTTTTCATAGAATTCTTGTAATAGAATTTCAATATTCAAAGTCGTCAAACAAAGTCCCTTAGTAAGAGAGAGGCCTCCACTTCCACTTGCATAATAAAGCTCTAATAAAATTCCTTTGGCCCATCATTCTTTTGAACCATCCTATCCCAGCTCACTTTGACAATGTCTCCACGTCCAGTAAAACTTCATTCTGATTGTCTGATTCTACCGATAACCATGGAGGCAATCTATAAAGAGATCTAATATACAATGGAAACAGATATAACCAATTGAAGAAGAATTAAACTTCCAACCAAAGATGATAGAGAACTTTCTGACCAAACTAATTGGGGTCAACTAATTGGGGTTGAAAAAGGACATGAAAACTGGGATTCACAAAAGATTTCACGTTCCTCTTCTGAAATATAACTTTGAATGGCCTTTTATTTCATTCTTATGTCAAAAGACCATGTGTCATTACAAGCAACTTACCATTATAACTTGTTAACCGAGGAAATAAATAAATAAATAAAGATTTGAATGTATATTATATATTAATGGGTTTCAAAGAGCTTTTGGCTAAAATTTAGAGCTCAAGGAGCAAAGGTAAGTGACACAAAAAAGCACAACGATGGACAGATGGAGATAAATTTTACCATCATTTAATTGATAGTCCAAATCATTAAGCAATTCACTTAAATGTGTAGTTGGTGCCTAGACTTTTGGGGGACTCTCCACCCAACGAGTGACCAACCACGCTAACAACCTAGGCAGTCTTTCTCACCTTCTATCTTCATGACACAAGAAATATTAGTTGTCTTAGTTTAGTTAAACCTTTAAGTAACATATAATCAATAGATGAGTATAAATAGCCACAATGACATAAATAAGAGTGCTATAGCAAAAGAATGTATAAATACTGATCAGCTGGATGTACTAAAGTAATAAAAAGCAATAGTGACCTGGACATATCTCAATTCACCGGTACCCAAATCTTCATCAAATGGCTGAATATTCAACTTGGAAATACCTATGAAAATTTAAAATGTCAAAAAAAAAAAAAATCAGAGACCAATGGATATGCAAACAAAATGCAAGAGTTAACTCGAGTTAAAAGAGCATGCCTTGTTTTAGAAGGTCAACTGCAGCATTGATGCTTGGATGATGTGCTGCATGAAAGAACAACTCGATAAAAGAAACAGGTCGCAAGAAGCAAATTGTGCAAGGTTGCAAGGAAACTATATATCTTATTGAACTGATGGTATGATAAAGGACAAAAAACCACTTACTAAAACACTGTCATTATACAAGTTATGATACAAGGATAATTCTAGCATCCAATACAATAATTACCACACATAACAAATACTATATTGCAATGACATAAATGCTAATGCAGTCGTTCTCTCTAAGTCAAGACCCTAGCTTTAGGCTGAAGACAATAGACAGACAAATCAACTGTACAAAGTAATTAACGCACCTCTACCTAAATACTATCAATATGGGAGTGAAATGCTTTAATTAGACAGACACACACGCGAGAAAGAGAGAGAGGGAGGGAAGGGGGAGGGAGGGGGGGCCTTGACAATTGTCGCAACATTTTAACTACCAAACAGTTTATGTAGAGACAAAAATATGAAAATGTTTTGCTGTCTAACCTCTACATTGTGGAATATCAACAACACTATGTGTCCCTTCTTGATATAGCCCAACCAGCGGGCTCTCTGGCGTTCCGCGTATAGCAAGCTTTGCGCGACATCTCCACTCCCACTAGAAGTGCCATTTATGGGAATCAGTATATAAGAGAAAGGAGCATGAAAGTAGCTTACAGGTTTTCCATAAAAAAATAAAGCATTAGATATAAATTAATAAAAAAACATTAAAAAGACATAATAGTAAAAATTGTTAAAAAAACATATATGGAGAAAATATAATCAATAGCATTTCCAAATTAAAGTATAAAACATCTAACTATGGCAGAATACCAAAAAAAAGAGGAACAGTTCTCATACATGGACAATATAAAGGGTCAGTGGTTCACTAATAAGCAGAAAGACAATTAGCTCCTTATCATGAGGACATGAATGAGACAATGTTATGGTACTATCGGTCTCAAGTGAAACTACAAAATAAACAAAACTTAGCTTTAAGCACCAAATCTCCAGAACAAAAGCACCGTCAACAACTTTTGATTGATTCCACAACCGCATTAGACAACCTTACCATATCAGTTCCAATTGTGTGTGAGTGCGCATGTGTGCGTGCTTGTTTGCATGCGTGCATGCATCTGTGTAGCCTACATCTTTGCTTTTAGTTCATCTCAAAATCCTAACAGTCATATGTTCCGGTCGAACGTAATCTGCCTACAAGGTCATGTGTCTTACTCACAAAAAATAACTTAAAGGTGGCATAAACTAGCGCCTGGAACATCCAATCATACTTCTCATTTACCAATTACTGAACTTAACCTTGAGTAAACAAAAATGTTGTGTGGAACATGGTGCTCATGCATCCAAAATGGCCACAAATTCAAAAGTTAGATTTGAACCCAAGTATCAAATTCAAAATAATGAATTTATTTCAATGCAACATAAACAAAAAATTAATAGGCACAGGTTGATTCCAATAATAACCCACCAATCGACCAATATCAAAGGAGAAGTCGGCAACGCCATGGTCCTTGAAGAACTTGCTCACTTCTTCGAGCACTTGCGGGCGGTCCAGATCCCACTCATGCGTGCACCCTGAACACCTAGGATCTCACCCCAAAAAAAAAACAAAAATATTAATAAAAAATAATTTAAGGGCCCTGCTTGGAATTTGGCTCACTGATTTCTAATTTGATGCGAGATAATGCAAAAATTTATCTCAGGAAAGCTCACTAAAAACCAATGTTCGCAAGCCACACAAGAATCCACTTTATGAGGATTTATTTATGCACTAAATTACACTTTACGAGCACCAAATTAGACTAGGTAAAACTATACAACAGCGAGTTTTCTGTGCCAAATCAAACTCTTAGGGCCAAATCGTAGTAAGAACGAAATTAGTGAGATAGATACGAAAGAGAAATTCGGGTCAAATTGCAACTACGGCAAAGTTACCGGATTTTTGCGATGTTGATCAAAAAATAATAACAATAGACGACGACCATGAGAAGGGTTTAGGATTAGGACTTACGATTGGAAGTGTGGGCACTGGAGAGCGCAAGAAGAAGCGGCGGCGGCGGAGGAGGAGGAGGAGGAGGAGGAGGAGGAGAGAGAGAGGGGTTGGAGGTGGAGATGATTAGGGTTTTTAGGGCTTCTAGGGTTCTTGTAGTGTTCGGTGCGAGGAGGAGGGGCGGTGGGTGCGAGCCGCGCCGCGACGAACGTCGCCGGGATTAGCGCCGCGACCATTTTACGGGCGTCCGCACCGGAGAAAGCGTGCGGTGCGGATAAGCAAAGCACACTGTAGTAGTGTGTACTACTGTACTGTATACAGCGGAGGAGCGTGATAGATAGAATCCTACGAAATTACGAAATTACCCCTGAATTTTAATTGTGTAGAATACACTTATATTTTATTAATTTTAACTTCATCTGTAATTTGTGTAATAAATCTCTTGATGATGATGCTCTGATTGTCCAAATTCGACTTCTATATGCTCTCAGGAATGGGCATAATATTATTACGCTTATTCTAAATCGATCAAATTTATAATATTTTGATGGTTAGTGCCGTAATTAGAAAATTTATTATTACATAACAGTCACACCACATCATTTATATTCGGTCAATTTTTTTTTTTTGAGAGAAAATTAGAATAAAAATATTTTTAAAAAAATTTATGATAGAACGAGTGAGATCCAAAAGAGTAATTTGATTGGTTGAAAACAACAAATCAGTAATATGGCTGTCGCATTTTAGGGGGTTCAAAGATGTCGAGAATTTGAACCAGTCATGTGGTTAATATGTGGTTTATAATATATGAAAATTTTGGAGATAAATGTATTTAAGTGAATATATAGATTGGGAACAAAGTCATCTACACAATCTAACCATGTGGAATATTATCACCACATTTCGAGAGTTTTATAGTTCCAAGTTTTGTGTTGTTTACTCCAAATGTTGTAAATTTTATTAATTTCCAACCTTAACACTTTGATGAATGATTACAACCCTTCATCAGCACAGTATATTAATTTGGCGCAAAAACTTATATGTGTAGATCATTGTTTAATTTTGAACACTCTTTCATTGTTCAAATGATCACCCCTAGTTCGTTCCTATTGCCGATCGAAGAACGCGATCACCGCATCGTACACGATCTGCTTTGCAGATACCCCCATGACGAAATCGGCGTGGGCGTAGTCCTTCACAAACTGAACTGTCAGCTTATCGCCTTTGTGGAATTTGAGATCATCCAGCAGCAGCTCGACGTCGCGAACGTCGGAGAGCGAGTCTTGGCCGCCGTAGCTCAGGAACAAAGGCAAGCTCTTCGGGATGTTCGACATGTTGTAGATCGGGGGCGTGCTTTGCCCGTAGGACTCGATGTTCGCCTCTCGGCTCTCGTAGTCGTACTTCGTCAAAACGCCATCTCGAAAAGCTGTAACATATTGACAATATTGCTCAACTTGTGATGAAACCATAGGCTACAAACTGAAGAACAAATTTTCGTATAATGTCACCAAAAACTACACATATGCATGATGTATAGCTCAGAAGGTGTTATAAGAAGCTTACTTTGAGCCAAATGGACCATAGTCTTCGTCGACGTCGGCTGCGGTTCGTACTTAAGGAAGAGCTCAACAGTGGAGGCATTGAGGCAACAATTGTTCCCTAGAGAGAGAACAATTGTATTTGATGGATCTTTTTTCACGAAAAAAAGGAGAAATTTGTATTGATTTTTTTGTTGAAAACCAACCTGTGAAGGTTCTCATGAGGTCATAGCAATCCACATTTGGATCAAGGCAGAGTGTCTTCAGCAAGTTTGTTACACCCTTCCTATTTCCAAAATTAGTGCAAAATTGTTAGCTAGTTAATTTATCCTCCAGTTTATTGTTTGAGATAAGTTACAAATGGGTAAAATTTGCACTACCCTGTGGGGTTAAATTCCGCGATTCCGAGCAAATTGGTTATGATCTGAATAAGAAGCAGAATAAAATCAGCATTTAGTCCTCAGAACTTCTGAAAATGAAGATAAGTTAAACAACTTTGTAAACATAGGCTATGTATATAAATATATATATATATATACTTCTCCAATGAAGGCTTTGGCACAGAGAATGCCAATGGGAGTGGTCATATGAGTGAGATAAGCTACTGGACTTAAAAGTGCTGCTGACTTGAGCTTATCCACCAGCTTCCCTTCAGAGAAGGATGCAAGAGCTGTCAGAGTACCCTGTGACAGAAGAAATTTATCTTGTATTTAGTAGATGGATTATGAACTGAGTTTGTGGGTTTAGAAGAGGTATCCATTGTTGGGCATGAATCTACTTTTACAAGTTCAATTTTTTTCTAGTTTAAATTACACCAATTTGTTATTTGAATCTCACTATTTTGTTTTGTTCCTTATCTTTTGGCCTACTAAAATTTGCCAGTTAACCGACCGTTCCTAGAGCAAGTGGCAAAGAGTTTGATGGTTGGTATCCGAGACTCGAGTTCGAATCCTAGTTGATTCACATTTCTGACTAGTTGATTCCAATACTACTAGAGTAAAGATTTTTAATAATTTATCTTTCACTAAATTCCTCTCGATGACTTCAAAAGTCGGCAGTAGAAATTCTAACCGGAGCTTCTGTCTTTGAGGTCAAGAATTATATTTGGATTTAAGCATGACACATTTTGCACCTTTTGTTGCAACAACCAACACACTATTGCAAACCATTTGATCTTATTTTGATCCTATCAATTTTGAATGAACAGAACAATTTAAGAGTGTGAGGAGGAATTTAAAAGGAGGATTGGGAAAGAACTTTTACTTACCATGGAGTGACCAACATAATGCAGGTTCTGCCCTGTCTTACTATACACAAAGTCAAAAGTAGCAGGGAGATCATTGGTAACCAGCTCATCCCAAGACCAAGCCCAATAAGCCTACAAATAATAATCACCATAATTAGCAATTAATGATTTGCAAATCAAGAGAGGTTTTAAAACTAAGATTTTGTAAAAATTTAGTGTACAAAGAGAGAAACTAATGTCGTAGATTAACCGCGCTAGATGCGTCGAGAGAGACGTGACGACGACTCCATCGAGTTCCTCTCGTGTTCGCGATCCACACATCGAACCCGTGATCTGCTAAGACGAATGCGAGCGATTGTTCGGGCGAATTAAGCAGCCATGTTATGCCGTCCTGCAAATGTTTTTTAGCTCATGGACTGTAATAACACTCCAATAGTCCAGTATCGAATGAGAAAAATAACTCTAATTGAAATATATAAGGCATCACATTTTGGTAATAATAACTGTGTTTAAGTATTTTGAGCCACTGGTTTGAACCCCACGAGTTATTATTATTAGCGAATTGGGTCGTTAAAATTAGTCTCATAACCAAATGCCAGCAAAAAGTGTGAGAGCTAAATGATATATGAAATGAAGTGCTACATGAGGGGTTTGGTAGGAGCCACCTAAAAAATTAATTCTGATTGAAATATATGAGACTCTACACCTTATTAATAATAATTAGTCTTAAATATTTTGAACGTTCATTAGTTCACTAGTAATTTGACGCATACACTAGAAACAAAAAGTGACTAGCATTTATTCCATTTACAAAGTTCATTATATTCCCTGTATCTTGTGTAAATAAGTTAATTATATTCCCTGTATCTTGTGTAAATAAGTTAATTATATTCCCTGTATCTTGTGTAAACCATAAATAAATGTATCATTACATGAACAGCATATATATACATATATGGTACATAATTATTATGGTACATAATTATATACATACGCATATGGCAATTTCTCATAATAGACAAAGAAAATTCTTTCTATAAGTTATAAAAATTAATAAAGTAAACTTCCAAATATGTAAAAACATATACACAACTAAAATATTTTATATATATATATATATATATATAAGATTTATCAGCATGCTATCAATAAGACAAAGATTCTACATACCAAGTTTTCCGCCGTTAGATCCACTCCTTTGATGATTTTCACTCGTTAGATCATACTATTCAATCAACCACCCACTTAACCCTAGGGGCCCACATCATCCTAACCGCACATCTTTCAATCCAATGGTCGAAAACTGATAGCACCAATGACAGTGCTTATTAATA
Source organism: Aechmea fasciata (assembly GCA_025177825.1). Lineage (NCBI taxonomy): Eukaryota > Viridiplantae > Streptophyta > Magnoliopsida > Poales > Bromeliaceae > Aechmea > Aechmea fasciata. Next base: position 5,857,238 of record CM045934.1, read on the forward strand.
GTATAGTTCTATATATATATAGAGAGAGAAAGAGGAAAAAAGAAAAGGTTATAACCATACCATTAAAACCCCATGTTGCAATAGCACAGGTTGCTTATTTTTTCTGTCGTCGCCGCCATCGCTGCCGTTTATGCCTCCTCCTCGCCCCTGTGGAATCCTCTGCATGCTCAATATATATCCATCTTGAGTTGTCACCTAAAAAAGCCAAACATGAAAAAAAAAAAAAAATAAACTTCCACAACATTAGTGTAGTATTTCATACGAAAATTTGAATTTACTCGAAATAAACTGATCAAACTTATAGAAGAAATCTTTACTAAGACAACCTCATATTCTTCGCATTTGTAACCGTGGGGGATCACCATCAACGCGCATGGCCCTGTCATTTCAGGCGATGGCACGGCGATGTCCGACTGCGTAAGCGCGCGAGCTTGAGTGAGACCGAATTGGATACATATGTAGAGAAGAATAGAGAGAGTGGTACATGCCATGCCATTGTAGCCCATATTTGTTGTTAGTATATATGTTAGTAGAATAAAAGGGAGTAACATATGTATATATATATACTGTAGTGGTGGCTTTTAAAAGCTTTTAAAAAAGGAAGGGGGAGGGAAATTGAGGAGAGAGAGAAAAAGAAGTGTGAAAACAAAGAAAAACTAGAATTTCTCCTTTACTTTTTTTTCTCTACAAGGTGATAAATGATCATTTGATGCCTTAAAAAGTGTGCTTTTCTCTTTTGGCTTACTTTATTGTTATATATGTGCATAACATGTTGGGATGGGATCTTATGCTAAGGCTAGCTAGTTGAAGTAATAATTGTTACAAAATAGTACCGACCGTTTAAGCCTTAGTGAAGAACAGTGGTTAGTCACAGAGGCGATTGAATTAGTTGATTCATATTTTAATTTAAGTTTATTTCTAAATAAAATAAGCGAAGCGGTGAAGCGTCTTCTTTTATCTCTCAAAAAAAAAATTGTTACAAAATAGTGAAGAATCATTAATGTTCACACTAAATGGAAAATCAGTTAAAAAAATAAAAAAATAGGCATCAACTTTTGGTTATTATGCTTTTGGGTAGCTCTTAATTAACTTTAATAGGCTTTTACTATACACACTTTGTAGATTGATATCATTAAGCAAGGACTAAAGTCCTTGCGTCCAAATTCACAACCAAATAAATATGATATTTTTTAAAAAAAAATCAAATCATGTAATAACATAGTATTTACTATACGCAGATCAAATAAATAAAGAAAAATTAATAATTTCTTATTTTCACCTCATTATTTAAACAACCCAAAAATTTATGTAGTTATATTCTATTTTATTGAGTTTTGCTAAAATATATGCGCATTCCCAAAAAAACACATATGTACATAATTTGAGTGCGTTGGGATATTGTGGAAACGTATACATCTACAATGGTCTTTTGCGTTACGGAGACCCCGAAGAAAACATATATATATATATATATATATATATATATATATATATATATATATATACACACACATGCACCTCAATTTTGTTCTCACCGTTACGTAGATAGAGATATTTTATTTTTGGGATGGGATTTGTTAATGAATTATAGTAGTTGTTGTTGTTAGGAAGAGAGAGAGAGCACCATATGTGTGACGTGGCTACACGTACTCCCTACAACAAACTAATTTGGGACCCACCACTTCACACGTGGGATCCTCGTAACACCTCAAAATTTGTGATTGGGGTTACTGTACTCTTACGAGTATAGAGCAGTTCGTACTTATGAAATTTTGATAGAAATATGTCATATTTGTTTCCGTATGTAATATTGTGTTTTGCATATCGTGATGAGCCGGTTACGATGTATTTTTTATAGTCCTACTGAAAAACGTAGAAATATATCTCTATATGTTTTTATCCCAATTTTATTTTATCTAATAACGTCAAATCAACCTCAATACCAAACTAAGCGTAAATTGTTTTTGATAATGGAACTTCTGAATCTAAAATGCTCTCCGTTAAATATGAACAAGAGAATTTGAAACTTTTAAAAAAAAAATTTCATAATTTTTTGAAGTCATAATAAAGTCCATTAAGCAAGTATAAAATGAACGGCCAAAATCAAACATTAAAAACGACTTATGAATACGAGAGCGATCGTACTCATGAGAATATAGTAGTCCGCTGGAATGATCCAAATCGATAATCGACTCTCTTGAATATAATTTATATCACTTAAAACATCTATAAATCTATAAATTAATTTTATACTTTTTCGATATTGTTTTCCTGTCCATGAAATGAATATCATTTAAACAAAAAAAACGTCTCATATTAATCATTAAAATTATAATTTTTGAAACCCTTTGATCATTAGGCTAGCAATGTCAATAATTTATAAATATTTCAAATAATATAAGATCATATCAACAGTGCCGATCGTTGACTCGAAGGCTCCATCATCGAAAACAAATAGACGACAACAAAACTCGTTTGCTAGCATTTCAACTCAAAACTCTCTATATATAGCAACTAAGATTCTAATGGGCAATAATAAAGTTTTAATTAAGAATAATACAAATGTTAAAATCTTTTTAAGTCGTGAAACTAGGATTCGAATCAGCACAAACAGAGAATTCCCTTTGGAAAGAGAATCATCAGATTCCACAATTTATTCATAATTATAGAATCCTTGATTATTTTCTGAATTTGTTTTAATTTTTCCTTTAAAGAAAAACATTCTTTCTTTTGATCTTTTCCACGTAGAAATGCACATTCACACCCCCTCAAACATGATCAAGACTCAAGAGTCTGCTTTATTTGATTCAGTAGATACATACATACATACATATACATACATACATATACATACATACATATACATATATATAAGGAGTACATTTTTGCTCTCTCTCACTCATTTAATTTCTATACAAATTTCTCACCATTGCCAACAAAATAGCTCTTTATGAACATATATAAGATCCTAGAATCTAAGATAAGATATTACATGATCTCATGCAGTAGTTACATTTAACTGCAACCCATTATTGAAGCCAAAGACATGGCGTGCACTCTTAGACAGCGCATTGCCGCGAACTCACTTTCGCGCTCCTCTCATCGAAACCCATACGCTGAGGCGAAATCGGAAAGCAACACCGCAGCGTACTCGGCGCCTTCTCTTTCTTTGGAACACTAAATTCAAAGGCAAAAGGATTTGAATCCAATGGTTTGAGGAATTCGATACTCTCGAGTTTGTATGTGTTCTCTTCAGCAGCATTTCGCTCGTTGAGTGGCTTCTCATCTTGCTTTGCTTCCCGGAAAAGGTCAGCTAGTTTCTTCCTGCTAGTCGGAGAAGGTTCTGTATTCGGGTCGGCAAATTTTGCGACGGAAATAACAACATCAGTTCTCAGCGTCGAAGGCGTGATTATCTGATAGTTAGGTGTACTACCTCGCGACGGGGTGAAATCTGTAAGGAAAACAAAAATATCACAAGAACATCATGGCGAATTGTGATTAGTCCTGTGAACATTTCAGTTAAACGGATCAGTCCCTGATCGCACCGTAGACATTTTTTTTGAATGTCATATCCCCTGTTTCAATCTAAACTCGAATCACCCAGAAAATCATGGGCATGTTTACATTGCAAGAAAAATACGATAAGATCACGGAATAATCTGTTTAAATGCAAAATTCAGACACCAAACTGCATTTCATGAAAGGTCAGAGGATACCCATAGCTTTAATTCTAATCAAGTGCTCAGATATGAAAAATGAGAACGAATTGTCGGTAGAGCGAGAGGAGATGAGAGTTACCTCCATTAACACTGAAAAAGTCATCCTCGCAGTCGGAGTCCAACCATGCTCGCGAATCAAAGAAAATTTCCTCCTTACTTCCTCTCGCTAGCGCAAAGGATTATAGGATCAGAAATATGTAGATTGCCAAAAGCTTAAAAATCCTCATACAATAACTTTAGTCTCATAAAATTTTTGTTAAGATTCTACGATTTGCATTCATCAGCATTCAACTCAATAAGATTGAGTTAAATTCACTGTTCAAGCTTCAGCGTCAGCTTCAAGTGTACTTCAACCACACATGATTACAGAAATACCAGAAGAACAAGTTATTTTAGATAACTCTTAAGTTGCATTTTTGGTCGAATTTGATCCTTTATTTCTACGATTTGCATTCAACTCAATATGATTGAGTTAAATCCACTGTTGAAGCTTCAGCTTCAGCTTCAGCTTCAAGTGTACTTCAACCACACATGATTACAGAAATACCAGAAGAACAGGTAATTTTAGATAAGTCCTACTATAAAGTTTCTCGTCTTGCGAGTGAGCCAAAAGGAACTTATCGAGAAAACATCATGCTCATTAACTCTGACACATCAAGGTCAATTGTGTTCGATCCGCTGCGGAATCTGAGAAAATTGCAAGTAAAACCATACAAGGTAGAAACAAGCAAAATCAAGTGCAGCATGTTTCTCAGGACACCTCCTCCCCCACTCAAAATTCCACAATTGGTACACTTCATCCCCAAACTTGAAACATTTATACTCACTTATTAAACAGCTAATGAGGCCAAGAACTCTCAATATTTAGGAAACAGATATCAAAATCAAACAATCCAAGCACTACCCAAAAATATGTTTACATGAAGCAAATTAAACAAATTTCACACTTTAAATAATCTGTCCTCAGGGACTATTATCATACAAGATATGTCAAAACCCACATATCAACTATAAATATAATAAAAAAAATAAGAACAGAAATATCATCATCAGCCAAAGATGCAGGTATAACAAAGTCACCAAAAAGTTATAGTTGTGAGATAAAGACAAGTTTTTTTTTTTTTTTATTTTTTTTCAGACCATACTTGTAGAATAAAATAACCAAACACCATGAGAACTTTTCATGTACCATCTAGTAGATAAAATCTCTTCCCCTTTTCAACAAAAAAAAAAGTTGAAAAAGCCACCATAAAGAAGAACTAAAACAAATAAACAAGACAAAGTAAACAAAAGTAAAGGGGAAGAGGTTTTAGAGATCATACCAAGCTCTGAGGTCTCCACATGCTTCTCCTCAAAGTGAAATTCCCCAACTGGGTTTTTTCCATTCAAAGGCCTCTCCTTGGTGGGTGATGCTGTGAAGATCCTCTTGGCCTTAGAGCCTATCCCCACAATAACAACTCTTGGGCTCTTATGAATTGAAGCACAAGCACCCATCTTTTAAACTAGAAACCACTATATCACCTCTAAGATATAAAAAGAAGCTCTAAACCCAGCAAAATTAACAAGAAAGAAAAAGGAAAAAGAGAAGAACAAGGGGGAGAAAGGTACAAAAATAGGGGGAAAAAAAAAACTAGATAAAAGTATAGTAGTATGAAAGGGTGAGTGGGATCTACTTTGTTTCATGCTTTAAGATTTGTAAACCCATTTGAGAGCAGAAGTGGTCATGATCAGAACAGTTGAGTAGGAAAAGAAGGGAAAGTTTTTGTCTTTTTTTTTTGGTTTTTTTTTTTTTTGAGAGATAGATACGCTAGTTTCGTTTATTTGATTAAAAATAAACACTTGAAAAAGTGAATCAACTATAGGATTCGAAATTGAGTCTCGTCTGCAATTCATGGCACCATTAAACTGCAGAGACGATCGGTGAAAGTTTTTGTCATGCTTTAAGTAAGTATTACTCACTTATAATGAACTATTTTTAGGGGGTTTAGGATAAAACTTGGAATAGAAAAATGAATTCTTTGGAAGGAAAATTTAACACATGAGAGAGAAAATAGAGAGAGAGAGAGAGAGTGTGTGTGTGAGAGAGTTGGACTATTAATAGGGACTTGAAAGTTAAGTGATGAATGGGAATAGATACTTCTATTGGGGCCCAACATGTAGCTTCGAGACCCTTTATCACTCTTTTTTTTTGGTTTTTCTTTGAAATAATTAGATTATGTCATTCTCATGGGAAGGTAGATTGATGGAATAGTTAACTATATTATATCCTTGAGACTCCAAATAATCTTACATATAAAATATGAAGTACTAAAATTTTTAATTCAATTATAACATTTTGGACAGTGTTTAGACTTAAAAAGATTAAGAGAGTTAAGTATTTTGGAATTAGAGTAGTCCTATAATGAATGATCCTCTGGAAAGTGAAGCGAATCAGCAAAGACTAGTGAGAGGACTGATAAGATAAGTTTTACATTATCAGATGATTGTAAGTTTCTAAACTCAGTTATAACATTTTGGGCGGTGAATAAACTAAAATTTATTAATCAAGAAATATTTCAATTATAACTTCCACAACCATCCATTAATTTAGAAAGCAACAACTTTAACCCCTCTCCTTATATTATCTCTAGTTTCAGGTGTGATTAAGTACACCAGATGTGAGCACAATGGGGGTCATTCCAAATAAGAGCTCATAAAGTTTGATTGCAACTTCTTATCTAATTAAATGATTCAATTAATTGCACATTTATTTAATAAGATTAAATTCAAAACAGAGTACTTAATTAAGCCGCAGTTGGTTGGTATACCGAATCGATAATCTATCGATCAAGATTTAGGAATAACCTTCATTAAATAATAATAATGCTAACATAAAAAAAAAAATAATTATAAATTATAATTTACTAATAAATAATTAACTCAACAAAGAAATTCATTATGACATCTAATGCATCGTACATATAGATAGTTTTAATATTAATATTCAAAAGTAGTCTAAACTAGGTGATTAATCATTTAGATAAACTTCAAATACCACTCGTGTGGTTTTGCACTTTCTCATTTTAATGTCATGTGATTTAAAGCAGATTAAATTAGTGTCTTGTGGTTTTATTTTTATTATTTCGTCAGTTTTTTCGTTAATATTTTATTAAATTATATACAAAAAACTTCATATACCTCTTCTAGATTTATTTATTTTAGTATTCTTTAGTTTTAACTTTATCACTAATTTAACGAAAAAAATTAGTGAAACCGATAATGAAAAGATAAAAATGAAACCTAAGGGCACTAAATTGATACACTTTAAATCATAGGGTATTAAAATAAGAAAGTGTAAAACCACGGGGTGCTACTTGAAGTTTTTTCTAATCATTTTGAGGAGATATAGATAATATCACTTTCTATATCTTGGTGATAGAAAGGATATACAGTATTATCACTGTCGCCAATCCTGTTATTTTATAATACATGGATTTTATTTTTTTTTAGAGAGATAGGTAGCATGCTATCTCCGCTTCATTTATTTTATTTAGAAATAAACTTAGCTAGAAATATAAATCAATTAGAATTCGAACTTGAGTCTCAAATACTAACTATCGAGCTCTTTGCCACGTGCTGTAGAACGGTTGGTAACGCAAGAATTTTTCATTGACAAAGTTATGTGTTGTAGCACATCTCTCTCTCTCTCTCTCTCTCTCTCTTCTCTTCCTTGTCATGGTTGTGTCCTGTTGTGGCTGCTAAGGTAGAGGCTGGTGTTGATTCTTCACCATGGTCGGCTGTCATGACTTTAAACAAAAAAACAAAAACGAAAATATAAAAAAAAAACGAAAAAAAAAAAAAAATAGTTTGCAATCTCTATTGTGGAATTTTCCTCTCACCTTTTTTTAAGTGAGTGTATGTATCATTTAAGTTAGGGATAATTGCCTATATACCTCTCATGCGTCTGAAAATATTCGATCTATCCCTACTTTTTTTTTCTTTCTAAAATGCCCCTCATACGTTCCACCGTTATTGCAAAATACCCCCGCAGTTATCTTCTGTTATGTTAATCTGGGTTAAACGTGAGTTAAATATCTACCACAGTTAAAAAAAATTAAAATACCAATTTTGCCCTTAACTTAAGGGCAAATAAGAAAGATTGGTGACGGTAGAGGGGTATATTAGAAAAAACCAAAAGTCGAAATACTTTTGTGTCCTTGACTTTAAGGGCAAATAAGAAAGACAGTGATGGTAGAAGGGTATATTTGAAAAGGGCAAAATAGTAATTTTACAAAGATAACATAGTTACTTAACAGATTTTAACTCTAAGGGTATATTAGAAATAGGTTGGAACGTAAGAGGGGTATTTTCAATATTAGCCTTCTAAGAGGGGTAAATCGGAAAATCGAAAACTTTTCAGGGGTATATAAGCAATTGCCTTGCTTTAAGTTACCATATTCTTGAGAGTACAGAATTTTTTATAATATAAAATTTTATGGACATCAGATAGTTCTCGAGATGTGCAAATAGTACATGACGATCCAACTCGTTGGTAATAATAATTCGTTGAGTTAAACTATCAGTTCAAAATATTTAAGTCCAATTATTATTACTAACGCATGAGGTCTCATATAATCCAATCAAAATTATTTTTGTGTAGACCCTGCTGTCCTCGTCAGGTCTACATTCAGGTCAGAATTATCTAAGTTAATTCAGATCACACGCATAGGTGATCTCTACGGATTCAAAAGGTGGCTCTCATCAAATTCGTTGGTGTGGTATTTTATCCTGCATAAAGCATAACTCTAATACTTCCGACTAGTATTCAGCTCTGACATCAATTGTAACGACCCATCCGCTAGTAATAATAACTCGTTGGGTTCAAACCGTCGGTCCAAAATATTTAAGTTCAGTTATTATTACTACCGCACGAGGACTCGTATAACTTAATCAAATTTATTTTCGCATGGGATGTAAGGTTATTGGGGGCATTATAGATAGGGACATGCAATATTTAGCATCTTTTGCGAGATATCTACTATTTTATTGTAATTTGTGTGTCACAGACTATGGCCTTCGTCACAAATGGGAAAGTCAATCTAACTCCCTTTTTTTCTTATTTTCACATTGTCGGCAGGCATTCCTAGCTCCCTTATCACTCATGAGCTTCAATTTTTAAATTTTTTATTTATGGTAATTAAATTATTTTAGCCAGGCAAAGTAACATTTTACAAAACTAATCATTTTGAAACCGCTATTAGGGGTGCAAACGAAACGGATCCAAAAGCAGGAGGTATATATCCCTCACCTCCCACTTTATTTTTTTGTCGGATTGGAGTGGATTCGGACAGATTAATTCTAATTTTAGTTTTGGCCCTTATTTTCCACTTCATAAGGGGCGAATCGGGGCAAGAGTGGATTTTTGAGAGATTTTTAGGAAATCGAAGCAAAAAATATGTCTTCTGCCTCTCACTCTATTAATTTTAGATTCCGGTGGATTCAAGATAACTTATATTTTTTTTATTCTCACTTACTGTTCTTGTCGAGACAGATCAGAAAGGAAGTTCTGTTAACTAACAGGTGTCTCCGTACAATTTTAGATATTATCATATTATTATTTTTTATTTTTTATTTTTCTATTATTATTATTATTATTAGTTCCTTCAATTTGTCTTCTTTTGGTAGTTGGATTAGTGTGGGGCTGCCTTCACATAGAAAAATAGAAGGAAAGTTTATTTTTTCCTCTCTCTTGTCTCCATTGAATTGAATGGTCCCCCTTTGGTACGGACAAAAATTTTATGAGCATAATTTTCAAATTAATTTGTTTGGGGATTATGCGGATCGCCGTCACGTGGCCGATCCGATGGCCACGGATGAAAAAGAAAAAATACATCATGTGTTTTGAGAGAAAGAGAGAGAAAAAAATAACTAAAAAATATAGCCGTCGGATCGACCACGTGGCGCCGCGCGTGGATCCGCATAGTCCCCAAACTATGCCCCATAAAATTTCTGTTACTAATAAATAAATAAATAAATAAATAAATCCCTTATATGGGCCAAACAAAAGGCCCATAGATCCAGCCCATTTTAGGTCCAAAGGCATCCAAAAAATCCAAATACTGAAAAAAAAAAAAAAAAGAAAAAGAAGAAACATGTAGAGGTACCCAACTTGAGTGTGAACTCAAAATAAGCAAATTTTGAGTTTAATACTCATATAACGCAAGCGACAGAGAATTTGACGATTGGTATTTTTAATTTCAAATTTGAATTATAGTTGATTTATATTTTAAGTTTATTTTTAAATAAAAGAAACGAAGAGAATAACGTTATTTATCTCTATCTCAAAAAAAAAAAAAAAAAAAAAACTCATATCATTGTTTTAGATAAACTTTTCTTTTGGTTATTGGGAATGACATTTAATTGCATTGACTTTATTAGTTTGCTTATATATATATATATATATATATATATATATATATATATATATATATAACTTACATTAAAAATTAAGAATTAGAAAATAAAAAGTACAAAAAAAGAAAAAGAAAAGAGGGCTGTTTTGGACAAGTAAACGTTGAACGGAGGTGTCGTTAAACCCACCTCTCTCTCTCTCTCTCTCTCTCTTTCCTTTTACTACTCACCAACCCCCTCACCTTCTCCTTCTCTCCGACAACGAGAGAGAAAGAGAGAGAGCGAGAGAATCGAGGGCTAATGGCGGCGGCGGCGGAGGCGAAGATCGCGCCGTCGATGCTGTCCTCGGATTTCGCGAACTTGGCATCGGAGGCGGAGCGCATGGTCCGATTCGGCGCCGATTGGCTCCACATGGACATCATGGTAACCCTTCTCCATCTTTTCTCTCTCTTTCTTTTTCTATTTTTTTGGTTAGCTTTTTCTTAACTCCGATCCCCAATTCTCCGTGTAAAAAGATCGAAATTGGTGTAAAAATCTCGCCTTTGGCGTTCTTTTGCTGTAAATTTGGTTGGAATTGCTCTGGATTTGGTTTATTTGGCTTGTTTTTTGCGTGGGAGCTTGATTTAGATGTGATGATGGTGCTTAAACTGGTTGCTGCTTAAATTGTATGGTGGTGCCGCTGATGTGTTTGTTGTTTTGACGGAGAGATTTGATGTGCATTTGAAAAGATCGAAATTGGTATAAAAATCTCGTTTTTGATGTTCGTTTGGTGTGGCATTGGTTATAATTAGCATGAGTTTGGATTCTTTAGCTTGTTTGTTGCTTTAGAACTTGATTTGGATGTGATAATGATGCTCAAGTTGGTTGCTGTTTATGGTAAATTGTGTTCGAGTTAGAAAATTTTGTGTTTAATTTAGATTTAGGCATGTGTTAGTGGCCCTTATGTGCTTTTTGATCTGTTTGTTAGATTTCAGGTGAAATTTGAGTGTCCTGAGGTATGTTTAGGACTTTTTCATGTCTCTAAGAGATATCATTTTGTGCTGTGCTGAAGTTTGAGTTCTGATGTGATATCTGTCGATTGAGAAATAGCGGAATTTGGGAAAAAATGTGTTTTATTTGTTGTGGAAGTGTTGAACGAGGCAGCGTTTCTCCCTAAAAGCTATATAGAGTCATGCATATGAATCACTTGACACAAAATACCTTCTAAAACTTATGTTGTTGTAATATGCTTTTGTTTCATTACCATTTAGATGCTAGGGTTTCTTGCGCATTAACTTCAGTAGCTCTTTGTAATCTTCATCTTGTACTTGTTCCTTACTTGGATTACATTCCAATGTAACTTTTGTACTGATTTTGCTTTTACTTTATTTAATATTGCAGGATGGGTAAGTGATCCTTCTTCAGCTATTCATGTAAGTCCATCTTTTGCTCTAAAATTGTATGTTTGCCCTCACTCAGAGTTGAATTCCTCTGAGATTGTCCATGCTTTGTATGCATTTTCTTGTATGATCTTGTTATATCATCTGCTACATAAAAATTAAATTCGGTGAGATGCCTACTATATAGGAGCAATAATGTTCAAAGCCTTCCGACTTCAATTAGAAGCACCTACTGTGAAGGAAGAACAAACGATAAATTTTAAGAATCGAACTGCCGAGTAAGCACCCGGCGCCTTGGATGGAAGAGAGATGTTGGGGTTCAACCAAACATTCCTCCTTGCAAGCTATAAATGTTGCATGCAATGCACTGCACCGCGCTGGTCAACCCCTGTGCTCCCAAAAAGAAACAGGCCCTCTGTGGTTCAGATAATCATCACATTAGTAGAGTAGTTCATCTCTTATATTTAATTTTTTTTGCTTGTGCAGCCACTTTGTCCCCAATTTGACTATTGGAGCTCCAGTTATTGAGAGTTTGAGGAAGCACACAAAGTATAGTCATGTTCTGACTTGTCCATTTTAATTTTACCAGCTGGACTAAGTCTTGTACTTAGGTTTAGTTGAATGTTCCTAATTGGTATTGCCTGCCTCGTTTACTAGGGCATACTTGGACTGCCATCTTATGGTTACAAACCCTTTGGATTACATCGATCCATTAGCAAAAGCTGGTGCTTCAGGCTTCACATTTCATATTGAAGTAGCAAAAGGTGGATACAACTCTCTCTCTCTCTCTCTCTCTCTCTCTCTCTCTCTCTCTCTCTCTCTCTCTCTCTACCCGAGGGTTGATGCTAATCAGCAAATCTGGAATGACATGGTTTAGAGTATTGGCAAGAGCTCATCCGCAGTATCAAGTCAAAGGGCATGCGGCCCGGCGTAGCATTGAAGCCGACTACTCCTGTTGAAGAAGTTTTTTCGCTGGTAAGTTACACTTGTCACCCAATTGTTCGAGACTTCGAGTATTCCTCAGTCTATGGATTGGATTATCTGTGAGTACAGATAGTGCCAGATTGTATTTGCTGCACTGATGAATTATGTTATTCGCCGTCGCACAACATTTTAGATGTGATGTCCCACTCCAGAAACAACATAATTTTTCTTATATACCCTTAGAAGATATACATTGTCATATATACCCCTGAAAGTCACAATTCATGGAAGAACTTCTGTTTTTTGCTAATTTTTTTTTTCTTTTAGTGATGCGTATTTTAATAAGTGCAAGGAAATGTGTGTAAGAAATTAAGTTTTCGGAGGGCATAGATGGCATCTTAGATATTGGAGAGATAGAGTTTTCGGAGGGCATAGATGACATCTTAGATATTGGAGAGATAGATAGCTGTGTAAATTGATAGTTTTGCATGGTTGTGTATGCATCTTTGATATAATATAAGTTCAAGTGCAGAATCTGAACTTAAAATCTAGGAAATTAAATTGCAGTAGCCAGGTGATTGCTATAACATATAATGTAACGACCCGACCGGCCAGTAATAATAACTCGTTGGACCCAAACCACCGGTCCAATGCGGGATGTCACATGCTTCCCTCGTTTAGGCCCTGACATTCTTGTTAGCCTTAGCACACATAGGCCCAAATTCACTAGATGATGTAAGATCTATCTCACACTTTTGGCTGATTATTAGACTTTGATACCAAATGTAACGACCCGACCCGCTAGCAATAACTACTCGTTGAGCCCAAACCACTTGTCCAAAATGCTCAAGGCCAATTTTTTTTGCACTAGTGTGTCCATCACACTCTCCCTCTCTTGTACATTATCCGATGTGAGATGTCACATATAAACATATAATCATGGTTCTTTATCCAAGTTATACTACCCGTGCATTGTTTTAATGCCACCAAATGGAAACTTCTTGAAACATACGCCACAGGTTGAAGCAGAAGATCCTGTAGAACTGGTCCTCGTTATGACCGTAGAGCCCGGTTTTGGCGGTCAAAAGTTCATGCCAGAAATGATGGAAAAGGTGATTTACTTCTATCCATATTTACTTTTATAACCCTTATTTGACCTATATCTGCCCATCCTAATCTGGCTTCCGAACAATATCAGGTGCGCGCATTGAGAAACAAGTATCCTGCCCTCGATATAGAGGTAAGGTTTTAACATGTTTTCCATAGGGGGCTTTAAAAAATAGCAGTTGATAACGTGTCGACAAATTGCTTTCGATAGGTTGATGGTGGCTTGGGTCCTTCAACAATTGACGCGGCAGCTTCCGCAGGAGCAAACTGCATAGTTGCTGGAAGTTCTATATTTGGAGCTGCGGAGCCTGCGGAGGTCATTAACATTTTAAGGAAGAGTGTTGGAGGAGCTCAACAGAACTAATTACGTAATACACTCTCAAGTGATAAAACTATGCTGTTTGTTATTATTAGGTACGATATATAAGGCATCATTTATACAAATTATTTGAGGTTACGGCATACACCATGTCTTATTATAGAGTTGTTGAGAAATGTCGATCCCCTTGTGGGGATCCTACAATACGTTATCTTTGTTTGTGTTTTTTTTTGAATGGAATATGCCGTTTTAAATGGAAACTGTGCTTGGTATCATTCTGATTGGGATGTGTTTTTTGAGAAAAGGTAGCGCGCTACCTGCTTCATTCAATGAAAAGGTGAATTAGGCTATATGGGTGAGGCATCCAAGGCCTCAAAGGGACGGCGATAAAAAAAAAAAAACAACAACAACAACAACAACAACAACAACAACGATGTTAGGACATCTAGTAGATTATGCACAAAACTTCCAAGAATTCAGCAGCTCCTTAATTCTATACACCGCCACGAGGGGATCTAGTTGGATGTTTCGAAAGATTATATCATTCCTAGCCTTCCAAATGGTCCACCAAAGACGTTGTACCAATTCAGAAGGCTATGCCTTGTATTCAAGCAATCCTTTCTTCACCATCCACCTATCCCGATATGAATAACATCGTTTCCTAGCTCGCTTGAATATTCTCTACACCCATCACCATGATAAACTTAGTGAAGACGCATTGCGCAAGTAGATGGTTTACGGTCTCGTCATGTGACATGCATAGCCTACATGTCATATCGCCAGTCCAACCTCTCTTCGCGAGGTTATCAGCTGTTACGAGCCTCTTCTTGAGTACTAGCTAACAGAACACTTTAACCTTGAGAGGTATACGTAACTTCCAAATTTTGTTAGCACGTTCGTCTCTCATACCCCTGTCATTCAACATGGTATAGGCCGATTTGACTGAGAATATTCCGTTGGTCGACCATCTCCAACGTATAGTGTCCGGTCCTTCCGTTACATAGTATCCTGAAACCCTATCCTTGAGTACCGAGAGACCTGCTCCTAACCCGGACCTTATAATCAACTCATCACTCAACATCCTAGTCCAGTTCCAACCCTGATTGTTAAAACAGTCTTTGACCATTACTAAATTGTGTTCCGCCAGCGCATAGATCTCCGGGAATGCCAAGTGTAAGCAGGTGTCCCCACACCATCTGTCCTTCCAAAAATCAATAGAGTTCCCGTTACCCAGTGAGTGGGAAACAGCCCACCGAAATAAGACACCGGTATTAACAACTCCCTTCCACCAGTATGAGTAGGGGCTGAAGCTTTTTCCCTCCCGTAAAGGTCTTCGTCTTCGGTAATACATCGCTCGGATTAACTTGATCCACTGTAACTGTGGTTCAGTGTGGAATCTCCACCACCATTTGATCAGAAGTGCACAGTTCATAATAGTTATATCCAAAATGCCCAGCCCCCCTTGTATTTTACTCAAACAGACGCTCTTCCAAGCTACCAAACAGCCCTTGCCTAGAGAGTTACTTACACCGTTCCAGAAGAAGTCTGATTGGGATGTGTTGTTTAGTTTAATCAAAGCAAAAGCCAAGTGTGTTGTAATACAAAATTAACAATGTGCCCAGTTTCCCCCAATTACCAATAAATTCGATTCAAAATTCAAACATTAATACTCTTAGGCTATGTTTGGTTGGGGGATAAACATGGAATAAAGATGTTTATCCCCCTTATTCTACCAAACGAGGTAAAAAAAAGACTATTCCTCTCTTAACGGGTTATTCTAGAATAACCCGTTAAGAGAGGAGAACTACTATTCTTCCTCCCCTATGGAATAGCAACTCTTGGTCTTTATTCTTCCCTTTAAATAATAATTTATTTATTAAACTATGATAATTAGTATATTACATTCTTAACAAATCAAATCCTTAAAATATTTTTATCTACTAATTAGTTTCTAATAATTATACATATTGCTAACTAATAACTAATTAACTTATTTAATTATTACTAACCATTTGAATTATTAGATTAATGTATATTTAATTAAATACTTGAAGAAATAATTGATTATTTATAATCAATCACTAATCAAATGATAAATTAATTAATATGTTTATTCAAATGATAACTAATATTTATAATAATTAACTAATTAATATTTTAACTTATCAACTTAATTTATTAACTAAATGTATAATTAAGTAATTAGCTAATGCATTTAATAACTATTTAGTGTGTTTATATAATAACTAATATATAATTAAGTACTCATGGTTAATTGATTAATGATTTATTAATTAGGATAATTGATTAATGATTAATTAATCTCCTAATTAATTTATAATAATTTATTAATTAACATTTATGATTATTTAATAATATTTATGATAAAGTAATTAATTAATTTATTAAATATAATTTACTTAATATTTTTAATATTTTGATGTTAATTAATTATATACAATATTATTATTTAACTACTATAATTACTTTTATTCCTATTATTCCTATTCTGATTGGGATGTGTTGTTTAGTTTAATCAAAGCAAAAGCCAAGTGTGTTGTAATACAAAATTAACAATGTACCCAGTTTCCCCCAATTACCAATAAATTCGATTCAAAATTCAAACATTAATACTCTTAAATTATGGGTAATTAACTATCTTAGTTATCTTCTTTCTCATCTTTTTTTTCTTCTTTTTTTTTGTCTTTTGCCTCTTTGCTTTTGACTTTGACTTGACTAAAATGTACAGGTGTTTGGCTCTAATCTCTCATAGGGAGAATTTTTTTTGGTTAAGAAACAGTAGTTGTTTACGTGCAAGGTACGTACTTGTATTCTTATTGATGGTTTTAAATAGCTCTAGCTACACTACCATGAATAGAAATGTGATACAATACAATTTCTGACAAATGCATCCTGTAAATTAATAGGGATAATTGCCTATATACCCCTCATGCGTCTGAAAATATTCAATCTACCGCAGTTATCTTCTGTTAAATTAATCTTGGTTAAACGTGAGTTAAATATCTACCACAATTTAAAAAAATTAAAATACCAATTTTGTCCTTAACTTAAGGGCAAATAAGAAAGGTTGGTGACGGTAGAAGGGTATATTGAAAAAAATCAAAAGTCGAAATACTTTTGTGCCTCGACTTTAAGGACGAAATAAGAAAGACAGTGATGGTAGAAGGGTATATTTGAAAATGGTAAAATAGTAATTTTACGAGAGATAACGAGTTCTTATGATTTTAATTCTAAGGATATATTAGAAATAGGTTGGAACGTAGGAGGGGTATTTTCAATATTAGCCTTCTAAGAGGGGTAAACCGAAAAATCGAAAACTTTTCGGGGGTATATAAGTAATTGCCCCAAATTAATAATACTTTAAAGAAGGGGCAAGTTGACCCACCCTCAATTAGCACTCATAAACACAGCAAAGCCATGTGTGTCATATGTGGTGGAGAAATACATTCTGGTAGGTTCCAGAATTAGTTACCTGTCATATTGTTTCAAACTCTGACTCTCTGTGACAGTGCTTATGCTTTATTCTGCCATTTATACTGATTTGAAGTATGAACTGTATTTTGACCAGGCCTGGTCTACAGATCCCTCAATGGTCTCAACTTATCTTCTTCTTTTTATAGTTACTACGCTACTCACTTCATTTATTTTATTTAAAAATAATTTTAGTGTGAGACCCCAGATAGTTCTATATATGAGATATAATAGAGCTAAACTCTTAACCCGGCTTAAGCACTTTGGGTGGTGGCAAGACCCAAGAGGTTAAGAGAGTTAAGCGTGCTAGGACGGGAGTAGTCCTAGGATGGGTGACCCCCTGGAAAGTTGGGGCGTCACATTTAGTTAGAAATATAATTCAGCTACGATTCGAACTTGAGACTTTGAATATCAATCATCAAATTTTTTGCCACTTGCGCTAGGAACGATCAGTAATGGTCTTAACTTATCATATGCCTGTTTCAGTGATCTTAAAAAAAACTCCATCCAATCTTGTTGACTATTTCTACCATTATTGATTGGAATATTCAATAAAAATTAAGTAGTAGCTTCAATTTATATGGCATGGCATTTGAATAGAAAGAAAAGGAGGGGGAAAAAAAGGCAAAAAACTAATCTTTCTCACTGTAATTAATGTTTGTTTTCTTTTTTTAAGAATAAAGATAAAGAAAAAGAAATCTGCAAAAAGAAATAGAAAGAAAGTGACATTTTATATCAGTCAACACAGTTTGTCTTGACCTTCTTGTTTTGTTTTTTGTTTTTTTCTGTTTTTTTTTTTTTTTGATCCAAACAACAAAAGAAAGGGTTATCATTTTTTCTTGTACCTCTTTTTCCTTTTTTTCTTTTCTCTCCTATGCTGCTTTAATTTATAATTTTCTTTATAGGAAATTTATCTAGCTTAATTAGATTTATAGTGGGTGTGCAAACTAATTAAGAAGATTCTTACTTAATATTGGAACTTTGTTTCTTTAGCTCTGTGACTCTCCTTACAGATCTCTCTCTCTCTCTCTCTTGTTTTTTTACTGTTTTATAAAATATTTACATTTGAATTTAATAATTATTCTAAATAATTTTTTTATAAGCTAATTACAAAGTTTAGACATTAACTTCCTAATCCTTACTTCACAAAATGAGCTAAAACTGCTGTTGAATTCATTTATGTATATCAAAGATTCTTTTAATTTTTTTTTTTAAAAAAAAATCTGTCAAAATTTTTCTGTATGAGAATATATTTTTGAAAAACAACTGAAAAAAATTTAAATATATTCCTCTGGCCCTAGTAATATCAGAAAATTATTTTATTACAAAAATAATTAAAATTTTTGCACTAATTGTTGCGGATTAAAGAATAGTGTTGATAAAAAATTTTAAAATTAAATCGTGGGTGGCGAAATTAGAATAGTGCAGGGACTATTCGTAAATTTTACCTATTATTGTAATAAACTAATAATAATAGCATTTGGAGGCCTAGTGGTCTAATCTAATCTACTCTAATAATTAATTAATTAATTAATTAAGCCGCGTTAATTATCAGACACAGCAACGGATCGTCCACGTGGCACAAATTCCGACACGTCAAACGAGGCCCCAGCGGGGCCCACGCAAATCAAACGGTCGGAAGCACCCTCATCGGACGGTCCAAAACGATCCGAGAACCTTTATAATCAACGGCGACGTCTCATAAATCCTCCCCCGTTATCGAACGTTCCTCCCCCTACGCGTACCCGGCGAAGGCGTACCCGAAAACGTACCCAATCGTCTTCTTCCTTTTTTGGTTGATTTGTTGATTGTTGATGAAGAAGAGGAGCTCCTCCTCCTCCCTCTCCCTCCTCCTCTCCCATGGCCGAGCGCGGTCCCCTCACCCCCTCGCGTGGTGACCGCACCCTCCTCCTCCTCCTACCCCTCCCCTTCCCCTTCCCCTTCCCCTTCCTACGCCGCACCAAGCCCTTCCCCAGCTCCCTCCTCCTCCACCTCACGCTCCTCCACTCCCTCTTATAACCCTAGGCCCGGCGAAGCAGGTCCAACCCTAGATCCCGACGCCGGGGCGACATGGCGCTCGTCTTCCTCCACCACGTCGTCGGAGATCTCACCGTGGGAAAGCCCGACCTCGTCGAGTTCGCCGAGACGGAGACCCTCGAGGCCGCCGCCAGGGCCATCGCCGATTGCGCAGAGGGGGCCATCACCGTGTGGCGCCCGCGCCCTCCGGCGGAGGAGGCGCGGCCGGCGGAGAGGTTCGTGGGGATGCTGAACTCGCTCGACGTGGTCGCGTTCCTAGCGCGCTCCGGCGCCGGCGCAGATCACGAGAGGGTGATGAGGACGACGCCCGTCGCCGACGTGGTCGTGCGCAACCCGGGGCTGCTCAGGGAGGTCGATCCGGGCACACGGTCGGATTCTTTTTCCCCCCTTCTTTTTCTCTACATTGTTTATATGCTGAGTGGCTTTTTTGATTAATTTGCCTTTTGTTTGCTTTGTATGCGCTTTAGATTTGAGTTCTTGCGATAATTTAAGAGTAAATTTGTTAGCTTTTATACTCTGTTTGCGTGGTTGCTGGTGTTAAAAATTTGTTGATCGCTTTTCATATGATCTCGATTAGTAACTGATTACAGGTAGGAAAATATAGGTTTTTTTTTTCTTTTTCAAAATATGAAAGATATTCACTTGGCGCATGTATTGTTTGTGATACACTTCACACTTCTCTGGAGCAGATCTAGCTATAATGCACCATTTGTTTAAAACCTCTTGATGTATTGCTTATAATTGAGCATTTGCTTGTTTCAATATTGCAGTTACTGTTTGTTGTCGATTTGGTGCTTGTAATTTTGCTTTATAGTCAAGTTTTGTATTGTGCATTATGATCTAATCTATGTAAATTACTAAAACCTAAGAAAGTATGTTCCTTTGCATTGATATGATGACCGTGGCGTGATGTATGTGGATTCCAGCCGCATTGATTGATTTTGTAAATTAGGTAGGGGTGAAAAAGATTTCAAATAACAAGCTTTTAAATGTGTTCATGTTACATACACTAAGTCTACTTGTTGAAATGACATCTAGATGTTACCATACTACACATACACAAGAGTCATTGTTTAGATTTGGATTGTCGTAGCGATCGTCCAATGTTGAACTTTGTGCTTCGCTGCCGATTTTGTAGGTATTATCACTGTGCAGATATATTTATCTCCTTTTGTCATTATATATATATATATATATATATATATATATATATATATATATATATATATATATATATATATATATATAGAACTATTATATATTCTCCTTTCCTTGATCATCAAACATCTCAAGCCTCTTGCCTTCGAAAGGCAAAAGTAAAACTAACATACTAAATTATTGCATCGTGCATGAACAAGGATTGCCTTGTACGTCGGCATTAACGGCATGCATAGATCGTGCCACATTCTGATACATGCTGACGAATGAAATGGGTTCTGTATTGGGCCTAATACCGCCATTCATTCTATGGGCACTGATGGTCAATTGGAAGTGGATATGCCGCAGCACAAAAGCGAATGGTCAATTGCCAAGCTGCATGCTGTGGTGTAATGCCCAACTAGTTCGTTAGTAATAGTACTTCTTGGGCGAAACATGCTTCGATTTAAGAATTCATGCGAAACATGCTTCGACTTAAAGAACTGCCTTTGCCTTCCTGTTCTTAATTGTCGTTCTTTTGACATGACACTGTGATGACGACAAACTAGGGAAAAGTTTACTCAAATGAATCTCCATGCTTGGGAAGTAAAATGATAGGACTCGCTGTCTTGCTCGCCACACTCAACCTAATGTCTCCGAAAGTTTATTTTTCAGTTTTTCCCTCATAATTATTTATTACATCATTATGTTTTTTTTCTCCATTTTCCATCCTGTCTAATAAAGGAAACAAATTTGAAGGAAGTGGCTATTTTTGCTGTCTTATCCTTTTCTTCTTTTGGCTATGGAAGGTTGATTGATGCCTTGGAGATGATGAAGCAAGGAGTTCGGCGCCTTCTAATCCGAAAGAGTGTTACATGGAAAGGCATGAGCAAGCGCTTCTCCGTCCTCTACAATGGCAAATGGCTCAAGAACACCGCTGAAACCTCATCCAAAGGGGACTCTTCCGCCACCAGTAACTCTAGTACTCAACCATCATCGTCTTCATGTCGTCTCCCTGACGATGAAAAATTTTGCTGCCTCTCACGTGAAGACATTGTACGATTCCTTATCTGCTGCCTCGGTGCTCTCGCCCCCATCCCCTTATCCTCCATTTCCTCCCTTGGTGCCATCAACCTGCTCCACTCCCACATCTCTGCTTCTGCCCCTGCAATCGAAGCCGCCCACAAGATCCCCCAAGATCCATGTGCTATCGCTGTCATCGAAACAAACCCCGACGGGTCCCACAAGATAATAGGTGACATATCCGCGTACAAATTATGGAAATGTGATTACTTGGCCGCTGCATGGGCCATGGCAAATCTATCGGCCGGGCAGTTTGTTATCGGTGCCGATGAGAACGGATCGCAGGCGCCAATTACTGTTCCTGATTTTGGCATCAGTCCGTCATTCGATGAAACCGGTGCTAGGGGTTCTCCAAGGATGAGTAAGTTCAGCAGTAGAAGTATCGGGTTTGTTGGTACTCAAGCGAATCACATGGCTGTCGGGAGGCTGAGGAGCATGTACCGTGGGAGGAGCGCGCCGCTGACGTGCAAGAGCACAAGCTCGTTAGCAGCCGTCATGGCGCAGATGCTGTCGCACAGGGCGACTCATGTCTGGGTGACAGATCCCGAGTCTGAGGATGGGATCTTGGTCGGGGTGGTCGGTTATGGGGACATTCTTAATGCGGTCACGAAGAATGTCTTTTCGCCGGCACCATAAAGTCTATCACCTTTTCCTTGATCCGCGGTTGGTATTATTATACTATATAATCTTTTTCTACCTATAAGTAATGCTGTTATTTGTCGGAAGGTATTCCGAAGGGTTTTTGTTCAAGAGACTATCGTATTTCATTTCATCGATTGGAATGGTGTGGTGTTTATGGTAGTAGTTAATTGTATATTTGTTGTAGAACATCTAATAAGGAAATTTGTTGAACCTTTGGCTAGGTTGATCTTTGCAGGAGTTTCTTTTCTTTTTCGGAGAGTAGCCTCAGCTGTTTCAGCAGCTGATGGAACTACAAGTGTTTTTTTGTTTTTTTTTTTGTTTAAATACGGAATCAAGGAGATGAAACCCTTAAAAATGGAGTGTGTTATTTGATAGAAGTAGATTGTTATATTTTCCTAATTTATAATCAAAGGTGATTGTGAAAGGGAATCTGTTATGTTATATTACCCTAAAAAGGAAAGTGTTGTTTGAAAAAAAATTGGTCAGGTCTCTCAGAAAGATTTTTACACTTGAAGCCTATGAGATTTGAAGTTTTAAATTGGAGATTATATCTGGGCAACAGAAAGCATTTTCCAAGTTGCTGCTGAAGCTGAAAGTTGGAGAAGCTGAAAGTTGGAGATTCGAGTTGTATATCAGAAAGCTTGTTTTGGATTCGATGTTGCTGCTTAAGCTGAAAGCGATTCTGTTTGGCGAAGGATTGGCATCTGTGGTAAATCTTATCATCATACTCATATATATATATATATATATATATAGAAATATATATATATATATATATATATATATATATATAGAACTTTGACATACCATCATCGTATGGTGGAATACCTACAGAACAAAAGGGTGGCATAGCAAAAGTAATCTAGTTTCATATACAACGAAGCTTTCGCCGGAACCAAAAAAGGAACCATTTTCTATCATCATGAGAGCGAAACAGCTACACTCGAGCCGCTATAAAAGTGTTAGATACATTATTCGTTCAAAAACTTGGGCGTCGGTGAGGTAAGTCGTCGTGAGCCGTAAAGTATGCATATTATGTTCCCAACTTCAAGGGCGAAGAAGATCCACCACAAGAACATAAGCTGGAACGGCTCACCGTCTCAAAACTCATTCAATTGTGCTTAACTTGGCTATTGAGAAGCGAATTCAGCTTTTACAGGGAAATTCTTAGCCTCCTCTTCGGTCACATCACTGCTCAATCAAAAACAAAGAGAAGTAAATAATGAACTTCCTGAATGGAGGCGAGAAAACTAGGAATTAAGTTCTACTCGCAAACCTGTCTGCGGCTTCTTCTTTGCTGATTAGCGTGATTTTGTTAGACAAAAGAAGGTCAAAGAAGTTGGCAAGATTGGTTGTCTTTTGCTTATCCTTTAGTTCAATCAGAAACCGGTTGAATTCTCTTGGTTCCTAAGGTACAAACAGCAAAGTATTATAGTTAGTTCCAATAATACCTGCCACGAACATTGCAACGTACATATTAGCATTTTCGGGCCTAAGACTGGGCCGTTAGACGGCAGCTTAGATTATAGTCAAGCTATGTATGCAGTAGCAAACCTAAACCCGGCTCAAGCTCCATCATCCCTATTGATAAGCGACAAATACCTGTTCAATAATGCAGCCTTTACGTAGAGCTTTCAAGCATTCGACTGCTTTTTGGAAAGCATCCTGTTCGTGAGAATTTTCCAACATATCGGCAATATGATTTTGCATCTCCTCAATTGCCTTGCGAACCCACTTCGAACTATCCCTTCTTGCCATCATGGCTTCGAAATCTTGGATAGGATTTTGATTTCCAATCTTTTCCACCTTCTTGTCAGATGAATATTCTAGCAAGTTAGAAGCTGTCGGATCTTTGGCACCAACTTCTTCATTTGAACGTGATGGCTTCTGCCTCCATGCCCGTCTCGATGACTTCTTTTTCTGCAAAACAGCTAACGCAAATTGTAAGACATGTTTCTCTTCTTTATTAAGAAACCGAATGTAAAAGCATTTGGCAGCATCCGAACCTTTGGGTTTTCCTTGAGCTCGAAATGTTTGGGGAATTCGATTAAAGGTTTCTGATCAGAGAAAACATCAGGACTTTGCTCTGTCATCATCTTAAGACTCATATCAAGCGGGGGCACATCAGCATCTGGCTGCTTCGACCTCAACTCGAGAAAGCGATAAAATCTCTGAAAAACAGGTAATACAATCTTGTCAGAGTTAGAAAAAGAAAAAACAAATCAAATGCTTAAACTAATCTTACTGCCGGTAACAATCAGAGATGGTAACAAGGGATGGAAGATGAAACAAAGTCGTGCCGTCCATTAACAAGTGGTAAAATAATGAAGCAGAGGACTCTAGCTTTATAAGTAGGATGAAAGAATTTCAATTAGTATACAACTATACATTCATGTATCAGACAACACTATAACACTTTACAATGGCTAGCTTTATTGTTGAAATCACGAGTTATCAGTATAGCCATTTATAGGTTACTAGAACAAAAAAGCAAACAAGTTCATTACCAGTTGATGAAAAACTTAAGGTTTAGTTGATGTTAAAAATATTACAAACCTCAAGTTGAGAACACTACAATGGAATGTAATAAAACTCTAAAGCAACAAGAATTATAAAGAAAATGCTACAGTGTAACATGTTTGAGAAGCTTTGTTTGGCAAAGCAAGACAACACCTCTAAAACTGGGTTTGGCGTGAAATCAGGTTGTAGTATTTCCTGTCTCCCGGACGGTGCAAGGTCTAACATTCTCACAAAGTTATCTGCTGCCTCTTGCTGTTCTTCACTGGGCTGGTATGACGAAGGAAGATTGTCGAAAGATGGAAATTGGAACTCTCTTACGTCCTCAGCGAAAGGAAGTACATTAAAGTAGAATGAGTCTGGCTGCTCACAAAACCAAAAAAAAAAAATTAACAAACAACTTTTCAGACTGGATAATTTGAGCACGAAATGGTATATATATGTGAAAAACCCTTTTAAAAAACTCCACTCTTACCAACCGTCCCTAGAGCAAGTGGCAAAGGGCTTGGTGGTTGATACCCGAAACCCTGGTTCGAATCCTAGTTGATTCACATTTCTAGCTAAGTTTATTTCTAAATGAAATAAGCGAAGCGGGTAGCGTGCTACCTATATCAAAAAAAAAAAAAAAAAAAAACTCCACTCTTGAGGGGTATATACGAAATCCAAATTTACAGAAGTACATAGGAAGAGATGATTTAGCATTATATACAAGGGCCCCTAACGAAAGAAAAGCAAATAGACAATGTGAAAAATATTAAATAAAAGGAAACTCACGATATTATCAACTGAAGATATGTTGGGTGTAAGCACACCAATAACAACATTTCCTTGACCTTGTCGCCACACACACCGCAAAATTGCACACTTGTTCATTTCCTTCATTGCTCTAGCTATTGCAGACACTGCGACGATTGCTTTTCTATTTCCAGGTTCAGGAATAAAGATGTAGACGTCCTTCATATAATAGTGCCTTTATGAAGATAAAAGAAAACAAGAATCATAACAGAAACAGAATATTTCAGAACTGCATGATAATGCATGGCTCAACTTCTGATCATACTGCGTGATACACAAACTCTTAAACACAAAACTTTTACAGTGCAAATTCACAATTAGTAATGTAACAAAATAAAAATAGGTACATACTTCAATGTTCCGAGTAAATCAAAACACCCAACTACATCATGAACTTGAAAAAAAAAGAAGAAAATCCTCAACAATATTAACAAGCATACATGTTACTCAATGCTGAAACTACCAAGTCAAGAAAAAAAGTATAATACCTTAAAATGTTTGAAGCATCAGTAAATCCGAGAAGCTTTACACTCTTTTCAGGTTTGAACTTGACAGCCTCCAATTCGGCGGGTGATATAGGAACTACTTGTGGCCCATAGCGATAACCTTTGATTCTTTGCTCTGGTGGAATAACTTTATTGGGATCTTCGATGCTTTTGTACTCAAAATATACTTTAACCTCATGAGTAGCAAATTTATCACTTGCAGGTGCTTTGTCAGAATACATCTTTAATGTAGGGAATCTCTCCTCAGATGTTTTCTTATAAACCCAAACCTGCATCAAAATATTAAGGCTACAATAAGAAAGTTAAAGACAAAACCTTGCCAAAAAGAAGAAAATGAAAAAAAAAAAAAAGTATCGATACACTACATTTTATAACAATTATAAACTAAAACTAATAATAATAAACTTGATAATTTTATGGCATCGATGACAAATAAAATAATCGATCCTAACCAATGGAGTTGGTAGCAGAAAGGAGCTTCACGAAAACAAAGGTTGTCTTGATTACTTTTACTAGGAAATAGTATTGACAACATGGACCATTGGTTCAAGTGAAAATTAGCAGCATAAGAGAAAAACATAATAATGGAAAAGTATAAAACATAAGGAAGAAAAATTATCACATGCCATCAAATTTTATTTTTATACAAGTGTCTTTAAGAAAAATTTTTCTCTTTTAAAAAGTTATATAATTTCATAAATTTTGCTACATGTTCTGTACCATCAAAAAGGACAGTCGGAATTCACAGTTTCGAATGCAGAGCATTTATTTAGACATGGACTAACAAACAATAAGATAGTAATATATTACATCTTATTCTTACCTTGATCTTCATATTAGAGCTTATTTCCAAGTTTCCCCTGAATACAGTAACTGGCATTATATTTCGAGTTCTCAGGGCACCTAAAAGTGATAGGGGGCTGTCGACATGAACTGTTCTTGCAATTATTCTCTTTGAGAAGAGGTCCAATAGATGGTCATTTTCGTCCATTACACTAGTACGCATAGCTCCGGGTTCTCCGTAAACTATACAATCAAACTTAACTCCATGAGCTTTCATCTGTTGACAAATGGCGTCGACCTGATCCTTTTTTGTCCCCTCATAAGGTTCTTTTATAGGATATTTTGCATCAGTGATTAGACAAAGGCGTTGCTTTCCCTTGTTTGTAGGTCCAAACTTCTTTATCAGCATGTCTATACCGACAACAATGGCATCCATAACTAACAAAAGTCAAGGACATCGGAAGCATGAACTTAAGCCAGTATTGACAGGATAGATGTATTTTACCACCAAAAAGTATCATCAAACAAGGCATTTACAAGCACAGCACAGCACATAACATAAAAATAAAAAGTTTAATTGGATATTGTGGCAATCAAATATGTGAAAAAAGACCTCATTTGAGATGATGGAAATACAGAAACACAAACTTTAAGAACCCAATATACTAACCCCTTGATTTTTACAATAGAAAGAATGTAATAGCCACTGTTAAGTAATCAGAAGCCGTAGATATAAAAGAAGCAAAGACCCGATTAAATAGAAGTATGTTGCAAAAAAGAAAAAAAAAATTATATTAAATATTGTATGTGGATACAATCACCAGGAACAGTTCCTCTTGGAAGGTTTTGTAAAGTGTCAATTGCCTCCCCATCGACAACTTTAATATTACGCAAAACCACCACATGCTCATAGCCACCCACTTCCTTTTGGAGCTCATTGTTAGTTTCTGAGAATCGCAAAGCATCCCATTAACCAAAATTTGGTTGTGGTAATAATGTATATCAAATCAATCCAGGGAATTACTTCACTCAAAACTATGCCATGAAAAATGAAAAGGGGAAGCATGATATATAGTTCTAAGTGCAAAAATATTCAACTTTTGTCAAAGCGAAATAAAAGGCACGAGATCAAATTGGAATGCTACTTGATAGAAAGGAATACCTTCAGTTCCAAATACAACAACCGCAACTTCATCACTCTTGCCGTAGATTAGCTGCAAAAGCAAAAGATTAAAGAGCACCATTAAACCCTGATTCCTCACCAACTAGACCAATTTAGAGAGAAATTTACAAGAAAATGAACTACAAATCCTTGCCTTCTTCTGCACAAGCATCGAGCAGACCTTCTCGACCTCCGGAAGAACACCATGCATTGATGGGCCAACATCAAGCAGAAAAACCAAAGCTTCCTACATTCCCGTACAAGTAAATACATAAGGGAATCGACTTTTTTCGTAAAAATCACATTTTGACCCCAAAAAACCCCCTTTTTTTTTAGGGTTTTTCATTTCATTTCAGCGTTCGATCACTTCCAAGTACCCAAATTTGTGGTAGAAATTGATCACAAGAGTATGAACCCCGCTGAATAATTTTGATTTAGGGGGCAACAAAAGTAAACTATAACTACAAGGTGGTCGGAGTTGTAAAAACCTCTCCGATTAATTCATTAAAAAATCGGAAAAAAAAAATTAGGAAAAAAGGGCGCAGAGTGGGAAAGGGGGAATTAGGGTTTTGGAGAATCAAGGTTTACCCTGTTGCGAGCCATGGATGAGGAGAATCCGAAGCTCGATCGGGAGAGGAAGGAGATGGAGCGGGGATCGAGAGGATTGAACAATTAATAAAGCAACAAAGGGGGATTTTTTTTTTAATTTTTTGGTTTATTTTTAAATTTGGGAAATTTGACTCTCACTCTGTTTGCTTTGATCCTTCCCGCGTAAGCTTCTGAAGCAGAGAAAATAACAAATAAGTGCTCCTTATTAATTTTATTTTGACTTTTAATCCTTTTCTCATTTTTGTAATTTTTAATTTTGTTTTGGCCCCTTAACTTTTCCATACATCTTATGACAAAAAGTTGGCTAAATTATTCTTTTGATCTTCAAAATATAACCCCGATGATACTTTAGTTTTCAAATTTTAATTTTATAAATTATTTTAATCAAATTCGACTAGCTAATATTAACATGTCAGTGATATTAAACTGATATAGCACTTTTTATATTATCGTATCATTAATCACAACAGTGTGTTCGTATTTATAAATAGTATTTTTTATTATATGTGCATTATTATATTTTATGTGCTTTACATTAGATAGTAATAAAAATTTACGTACCACCGTTTTTTAAAGAAAAATAAGATTTTTTTATGTCCATTTAGGTTTGGTTTTAAAGAATTGAAAAACAAACAAACCGAATCATAATTTTTAAAAATATATATAATGTATCAGTCTCAAATAATAATCAATTACGTCGACCATCATTTTTTTTAGATTAAAGATGTTTAACATAAAAAGAGTCATAATTATATTTTTTTATTTAAGAAATTAAATAAATAAAAATAATTTTTTTATTGAAATCAACATAATTTTATTATGGCTTGATTTTAATTTATATACTTTATTGCAAAAAAATAATAATAAAATGATCCATCTAATGCTCTCTCCAAATAGAGAATCAAACTTTTATTCCATTAAATTCTCTAGCTATTGTTTGGTTTGGGGTTAAGGGGTGGAATAACACCTTAACCCCTATTTTATTTTCAAACATCTTAAAAAATATGTGCGGTTAGCTAATCATCTATGCCATTGACTGTTTTTTTTTAAATTTATTTTTGGCAACAATTAATAACATCTTTTGGTATTTCTTTACCACTATTTCATTCAAATTTGTGTCGTGTGGTTTTATTTTTATTTTTTCATCAATTTTTTTGTCAATATTTTATTAAATTATATATATAAAATTTGATATCCTATCTAAATTTATCGAGTATTCATCTTAGTATTGTTTAGTTTTAAAATCGATAATAAAAAAATTTAATAAAATCGATAATAAAAAAATAAAAAAAAATTACAGAACATGAAATTAATATATACTTGGTACTAAAATGAGAAAGTGTAAAACTACAAGGGTGATATTTTAAGTTTTTTTCTATTTTGCATGCCTCCGAATAAAAGCCAAATAAAACAAAAATAGAAAGGGGGAAGAAAGATCAGAAGAGGGGCAAATGAGTAATTTCACACACAAGAGCAGCGGCGGCTGCTCTTTTCCCTTTCACCGCCTCCCCGTTTGTGGCTCTTATTCAATTCCCCCTCCCCTCTCTCTCTCTCTCTCTCTCTCTCTCTCTCTCTCTCTTCTCAGGAGCTCTCTCTCTCTCTCTCCGCCATAGAAGAGGAGGAAGAAGAAGGAACCACAGGGAAGAAGAGGATTATCGCCGAATCCATCACCACCGCCACCATTAATGGCGTCGAGGATCGCATTCAAGCCCCTGGGCTCCCTCTGCTTCGCGCCGCCGCGTACCAACAGGAGGACCGCCGCCGCCGCCGCCGCCACCTTCGGATCCCCCAGAGCCTCCATGGCCTCCACCAAGTAATTAGATCCCTCTCCCCCTCCCCTACCCCAACCTATTACTACCCCCCGACGCACGCATTGGAATTTGGTTTCGTTTCGTTTCGTTTCTCGATCTAAGTTGTTCGGGCTTTTTTCGTACAAATTTCGTCGGGTTTCGTCGATTTGGTGTTTTTTTGGGTCAATTTTGTTTGAATTTGTTGATTTGGGCTTTTTTCTTTTTTGTTTTTTTTTTGAGGGGGGTGGAGGTCGGTAAGGATTTGGCACTCACCGTATCTGCCGCATCTTATCGTGTATATCGATACTATACATTTTCCGTATTAATGACACAATTTAAAACGCTTTATTCTTAAAAATTAGTAAGTAATTTTTTTAATAAAATTTAAAAATTTAATGAAAATATATAATAAATAATTAGCATAATTTTTTTTTAAAAAATAAATATTTTATGTTATTATGTCATTATGTGTCAGCGTGTATATATATATATATATTTTTTTGTTACCGGCACGGTATCGTATTGGCACGGTCAAACACGCACCGACGGCAGTTTTCGACACGGTTACGATACCATATTAACCTTGGGGTGGGAAATGTTCTGAGAAGCTGATATCCTCTTTAATTATGCAATTTAGTTAACACCTCTCTCATTTGTATTCTTTTTATTCAAATTATTTTAGGTAGATAAATTTAATGCAAAATGTAATTTTATTTACCGAAAACAGTTAAACTTGTTAAATTTAATAAATTACTGTCAAAATTTAGTAAAATGTTCAATTTTAGATGAGTAGAATTATCTAAATAAAGTATTAAATGTATTACTTATATTTTTGGTGCGTTTTTTCGAACTCTATTTTTTTTAAGTGTTTAATTTTGATTTGGTTAATACTGTTTCGATGGATTAATTAGTTGTTTTTTTTTTTAAAAAAAATTAATTGTTCTTATTGAGGAATTGTCTAAGTTGTGGGTCAAATTGGTTTCTACTTTTAAATTCAATTCGTGTGGCTAATTAATTGCATGCGTGTCCTTTTCATCTCAATTACGTGTATGTTCATCACTTCAGTGCTTCCACCTGTTTGTTGTGATGTGTGTTAAAAAAAAGGTTTTTAAAGGGTTTTGATCTGCTCTGTATATGTAATAATCTAATATAAAGTAATATAAACAAAACCGGTGCGTTTTTTGTCGGGTGGTGGTCTCTTACCTACCACGTCGGTTTAGATTATTTTGCATTTAATGTTCTTTTATAGTAATATATATAATATGCTTTTTGGCTAGAAAAATGGAAGTTCTAATTTAAAGGTTGTGTTTGTGAGGAGGTAGTGCGGAGCAGTTAGAGGGGCTTCAATAAGAAAGGGGCAAGTGACTGGGAAATTTTGATGAAAAAGTTGTTAGCGATTCTGCGAACGACCCTTCTCGAACAACACTTTTGGAGCCAAAGTAGGAGGCGGTGAAACTTTTATCGGTTAACGGAAGTGTTACTGCATTTTTTGCTTCAGCATGCATGCGAACATGCCTGCTGAGCATGTTAATATTTCAGAACACCGGTTTTGTTTTGTTTTTCTTTTTTTTTTTTTTTTGGATTTGTTAACTGCAAATCTCTATTTTGGCATCAATTGCTTTGGCTGTGCATGTTAATATTTCAGAACGTATAGAGCCAATTATTATTTGAGACAAACTTGCACACTGCTGCTTAGATGGCTCTTAGTTGCCTAGGTCGCCAACGAGGAAAAATATTTACAGAAATGCAGGCGAACGGAATATAGCTTTGTAAGCAGGGGTAGCAAACTGCAATTTATGCTGTAAACATTAGTATCTTCTCGCCAATACTGGCAAACTCTATGCTGACTAGATGCCAAATAACCTGATGGCATGTCAGCCTGTCATGAGCTTCCCTGCATCCATTAAGGATTTTTTTTTCGTCAAAAAAAAAAAAAACTTCAGCTCTTCGCTTGGGAGTTGACAAGAGGCCTATGTGTCATCACAGTGACTGGGCTCATTATGTTTCACCACTTGGCTTGTTCCCTCCGTGCTCTTTGTGACGGTCAGATACTTTGCTACATATTTTTACTGTTCTTAAAACTAAAAACTGTACATCGGTGCTTGTTTTCTTATTATTACTTCTTTGGTCAAAAAGGTGTTCCAAAGGATTACTTCGGGAATCATGAATGTCACTTATTCAGCTTGCTAATCAAGTTTTACTTTATGCCATATTTTTATAATATTGCTGTTGATTTCTTTGCTTCAATATCTGATTTCTATCTGAACTCCATAAATGCTTCTCCCCTTCTTACATAGCTATGTGCTCGTATAAAATTAGAGATTCAGCAATCGTTTTTTAGATCTTCTTGACGTTCAGTATGTGAAATAAGAGGTTCTAATATATGTTACAATTTTGTGTCAGGCTTGAGACTGCCAAAAATCCCTTTAATCCTCCTCGAGAGGTCCACGTCCAAGTCACCCACTCAATGCCACCCCAAAAGATCGAAATTTTCAAATCCCTTGATGACTGGGCTGAAAATAACATCTTGGTCCACCTCAAACCTGTTGAAAAGTGCTGGCAACCTCAGGATTTCCTCCCTGAGCCTTCCTCTGATGGCTTCCACGAGGAAGTTAAAGAACTTAGAGAGCGAGCCAAGGAAATCCCTGACGATTATTTTGTTTGCTTAGTGGGAGACATGATTACTGAAGAGGCACTTCCTACTTATCAAACGATGCTTAATACTCTCGACGGTGTAAGAGATGAGACCGGCGCGAGCCTCACATCATGGGCTATATGGACAAGGGCGTGGACTGCCGAAGAGAATAGGCATGGAGACCTTCTGAATAAGTACTTATATCTTACCGGCAGAGTTGATATGAGGCAGATTGAGAAGACGATACAATATTTGATTGGCTCCGGAATGGTAATGGTTTTCTAATTTACAATTTTAGTTTTTCATTTCTCTTTCTCTTGATTGGGCATTTTTGAAACAAAAAGCACATTTCAGGGCCACTTATTTATGATAATATACAAGGACACTTTTTTTGAGTATTTCTTGTATACAAGGGCATTGATAATATATTCTACTTTTAGAAGGCATCAACGAACTTACAGGTTTTTTGACGGGTACATATGTAATTTCTCGTCTTCTTTGTCAGGATCCTAGGACGGAGAACAGCCCCTATCTCGGTTTCATTTATACATCGTTCCAAGAGCGTGCCACCTTCATCTCCCACGGGAACACTGCCCGGCTTGCCAAGGAGCACGGTGACCTAAAACTGGCCCAAATATGTGGCATAATCGCCTCAGATGAAAAGCGGCACGAAACAGCATACACCAAGATCGTTGAGAAGCTCTTCGAGATTGACCCAGACGGTACCGTTCTTGCCCTAGCTGACATGATGAAGAAGAAGATATCGATGCCGGCCCACTTAATGTACGACGGACATGACGATAATCTGTTTGAACACTTCTCAACAGTGGCCCAACGGTTAGGCATTTACACTGCGAAGGATTACGCAGATATACTTGAGTTTCTTGTGGTCAGGTGGAAGGTGGCGGAAATAACCGGCCTTTCTGGGGAAGGGAAGAGGGCGCAAGACTACGTGTGCACTTTGGCCCCGAGGATTAGGAGGTTGGAAGAGAGAGCTCAAGGGCGCGCGAAGCAAGCGGGCACAATACCATTTAGTTGGATTTATGGTAGAGAAGTTCAACTTTGAACCCAAATGCGCTCTATAGTTTTCAGATAATTTGGATACAAAATACTATGCTTTACTCTTCTTTTTACTTTGTTGTTAGTTTGTTGGCAAAAAGTGTTTTGGAGGGAGATTGTAGATTCTCTCTAATTCAATTATCATGAAATGCCATCTTTTAGATGAAGGTTGGTGTTTTGATACTGTTGAGGTGTGTGTGTGTGTGTGTGTGTGTTTTAGAGAGAAGGGTTTATGTTTTGATGTTTCATCTTTGATGTACACAAGTACTGTATCACTTTGCAAAGTGTGTTGGTGGTGTACTGTTCAACTGTTGGTTCTTACTCTCTTGTGTTCAAGTTTGATACTACTTTGGAGCATTTTATGATAATTTATATTAGAAAATGGAAATTGAGTTAATGGATTTAACCTGAAATAAAGCCCTCTTCTATCATTCTCAACAAATTCAGTTTGAAAATTTTAAATTTAAATTTAAATTCTTTTTAAGGATCATTTTGCAAAAAAGCCCTATCTAAAACCCCCTCTTCTTCCCCTTCTCCCTCCCCAACCCAAAACGAAGCACAACAACACCAACAAGGAGCAACAATGGAGCTGTAACAACACCCTCTCTCTCTCTCTCTCTCTCTCTCTCTCTCTCTCTCTCTCGCCCATGGAATCCATCCTCTCCCTCTCCCACCATTCTCACTCTCCTCTCCCCCTCCCCTCCTCTCCCTCTCTCTCTCCCCTCCCCCTCTCCCTCCGCCCCTTCCCTCTCCTCCTCCTCCGCCGCCGCCACCACCGCCGCAGCCTCCTCGCCGCCTCCCATCTCCGCGTCCCACATCCCATTTCCCACCCCTCCAAACCCCCGCACCATTCCCCCCCAATTCCCCGCACCACCACCATCACCACCACTACCATCCTCGACCTCGCCCGCAAACCCCTCGCCCTCCTCCTCTTCTCCGCCGCCATCGGCTTCCTCCCCTCCCCCCTCGCCCAATCCCTGGCTCTCGCCGCCCCCGCTTCAGTCGCCACGAAAGAGGAGGCCGCCGAACCCAATAAAGGCGACACCTTTAGCGACCATGAGTTCTCAATCTACACTAGAAAGCTTCTCTCCGCCGTTTCCGTCCTTCTCGAGAGGATCGAGGAGGTGAGGGCGTCGAAAGGGGATCTGGACATTGTTCGGAAGGCGTTGAAGGAGGTGAAGGAGAGGAGGAAGGAGGTCCAAGGCGAAGTTTTGGGCATTTTGAATGCGGAGCTGAGAGAATTGAGGAAGGACAGGGAAGAGCTGGTTAAGAAGTCTAGTGAGGTCAGGGAGGCGGCGTTCGCGGCGAGGAAGGAGAGGGATCGGCTGTTGAAGAGTGAGGATGGTGAGGGCGATGAGGTGAGGGAGAGTGTGGAGAGATTGGAGAGAAGGTTGGGTGAGTTTGAGAAGGAGTATAATGGGTTATGGGAGAAGATTGGGGAGATTGAGGATAGGATCTCGAAGAGGGAGACGTTGACATTCAGTATCGCCATTAGGGAGCTCTCGTTTATTGAGAGGGAGAGTGAGCTCTTGGTAGAGAGGTTTAGCAATCAACTGAGACGGAAGGATCGTGAGAGGTATGAGAGAATGCGTAGAGAGTTCTTTTACGCATTGCTTTAACTTCTTAATGGAATTATGTACTCTTTAAGTTGTATGATTCTACTTGCGAACACGCACAATTATGTGTTCACTTGCAGGCCACTTTTTACAGTGCTTCATATTTTCTTTGTGAATGCAATGTGACTTTGAGCTTCAAAACCTAGAACTTCTGCTGCCTGCGGAAATCAGCTATATTGATTTTTTGCATAATGTCATTACAAGTGTGCATGAGACCTATCAAATACTGATAAATAAATCTTCATCTATATCAATTTTTCGCGTAAATAATATACATTGATATCCTTCACCAAAATAGGAAATCATATGTATCGCAATAGTTTGCCTTAATCGAGCTCTTGTTGCCTTTTGAAATCAAGTGTATTAATTTTGTTCTTTATTCTCTTCTTTTTTTATACATTTGGGCTGAAACAGTAAATTTATACATCTTTCTCTTTATTTTCCTAATGAAAGGCATTTACTAACATGTCCTATGGCATATATAAGCTTTACGAACTAATGTTCGTTAAATGAATCTTAATCAAAAGCTCGGGTTTTACTATAAGATCTGCTTAGTCTTTATCTGTGCATTGGAGTAACTAATAATCGATTGTGGGAGATTGGCTTTATTCATCTTCTTTCAAAATATCAGTTAGTTAGTTTGTAAGAGGATCTGCCCCATACACTCTCCGAAGCGTCTATTTGACCTTGAAATCTACATGTATCATTTATGGTTGCAGTGTGCTAAAGAGCATTCCAAGTACGCTTTCCAGAGATGATCTACAGAAAGATCTAGAAGCAGCACAAAATAAATACTGGGAACAGATGCTACTGCCAACGGTCCTGGAAGCTGAGGACTTTGAAATTTATTCAGATACTAGCACTCGAAATTTTGCCCTTCAAATAAAAGAAGCACTCAACGAGTCCAAAAAGTTGCAAAGCAATCTAGAAAATCAGATTAGACGAAAGATGAAAAAATTTGGGGATGAAAAGCGCTTTGTTGTTAGGACGCCAGAGGAGGAAGTGCTCAAGGGATTTCCAGAAGTTGAGCTAAAATGGAGATTTGGGGAAAATGATGTTGTTGTTCCTAAAGCTGTTACCTTACACTTATTTCATGGTTGGAAGAAGTGGAGGGAGGAAGCAAAAGCTAAATTGAAAAGGGAGTTATTGGAAAATGCAGATCTTGGTAGGGAATATATGGCTCAGAGGCAGGTACTTTCTTGTCCATGAACTTTGCCCTCGCATGGATAGTGAGATAAGGAGTGAACTTTGTGAAATTACTATGAATAGTTGCATGGTATGTGATGGTGCTGCATCATCAGAATTTCCCAGTTTCATGCATCTATATATACTAATATACATGTACATAAGTAAAATACCGAAAACATTTTTTCTTTTGGGTATGAATTTCAAATATTCTAGAAGAACTTTGCTACTTCACTGGTGTAGTATTTTAAACTTTGCTGTACTTTGTGCTGTTACTTTGTCTTGTGTCTGATATTTGTCTCCGATATTTTACAGTTTATACATATGATTATTTGTAGGAGAGAATTCTTTTGGACAGAGAAAGGGTGATGACTAAGACATGGTCTAATGATGAAAGAAATAGATGGGAAATGGATCCAGTTGCTGTTCCTTATGCTGTTTCAAAGAAGCTAGTCGAAAGTGCACGAATTAGGCATGATTGGGGTGTCATGTATCTTACACTTAAGGGTGATGATAGAGAGTATTATGTGGACATCAAGGTTCAGTCACTTATCTCTCTTTTTTCTTTTCTTTCTTTTTTTTTTTGGATTTTGCAAAAACATTCAACTCTTTGTTCGATTTTGCATATTGAGTCCACTTCTTTTGCTTTTGTAATTTTGGACTGAAATATTCCATAATGGACTGAAGTGCCAGTAGTCTCTTTGTGATGAGCATATGCATCAGTGATTTCAAAATGGCATGACAGTGCTTGATTTGATCTGCTTTTTAAATGACATCCTGGTGATTTTAAAATCACCCATATCCTCACAAAATTGCATCGCCGGGACTAAACTTGCAAAATCAGAAAATAAGTGGCTCTCTTTTCCGAAATGGCCACTTTTCCCTCCACGCAATATTGTTATTTGCTCGAGATATTTTATTTCTCTTTTTGTATCTCAATGCAGGAATTTGACTTACTTTTTGAAGAATTTGGTGGATTTGATGGCATGTATCTTAAAATGCTGGCATCTGGCATTCCAACTGCTGTTCAATTGATGTGGATTCCTTTGTCTGAATTAGATATTCGTCAACAGTTTCTCTTAGTAACAAGAATTTTATCCCAGTGCTTGATTGGATTGTGGAACTCTGGTGTTGTATCGTATGTGAGAGCATGGGTTTTCTCGAAGATTAAGAATATCACTGATGATTTCATGGTTGTGGTTGGTTTTCCTCTTGTGGAGCTTACACTTCCAAAGCAGGTAGAAACGACAATTGAATATTTGTATTTTGTATTTATGTGACCTAATTCTATTTTCTTTCATTTTTACTGATGTACTTTGCCACCTCAATTTGAGCTGTTTATACTTGTACTGTTGCTAAATTATCTACTATATATTGCTAAATCTGAATTGCCATATACGCACCTCAAAGCCTTAACTTCGTATATTCCCTTAAAACCTTAATTTGCTAGAAGTTGCACTTTTGAGGGGTATATTTAAATTTCAGATTTTATAGGGTTACATTTGTAAATAGAGATGCTGCAGTGTTTGTAAAAGCCTCTTTCAGTTTTTACGTTGTGCCCCTGCATTTTCAGGTAAGAATGAGCTTAGGGATGGCTTGGCCTGAAGAAGCCTACCATTTTGTCGGCACAACATGGTATCTAAAATGGCAATCTGAGGCGGAAATGAATTACAGAACTAGGAAGACCAATAGCATTCGGTGGTATCTTTGGTTCTTAATAAGAAGTGCTATATATGGGTACGTTCTGTTTAATGTGTTCCGCTACCTAAAGCGGAAGATTCCAAAGCTTCTAGGATATGGACCTTTGCGCAGAGATCCAAACTTGCGGAAGTTTCGAAGAGTGGTATGAGTCGAGATCCTTAATCTTAAACTTGGAAATTTGTAACAGAAAGGCATTTATTGAGTCTTGGATATCCTTTTCATGGTTTTATCTATTTCTGGCTAGCAAGCAGTGGGTTTTTCCAATTTTTCTTTTTACTAGGAGAATTCAAAATAGATCCTTGCAAATCTTAAAAATTGCAATTTGCTCCTGCAAATTTTAGTTTATCATAATTCCCCCTTAAACTCATATCTCCTCCCATATGGTTTCTTTAGCTTGCAAGATACTGAAACAAAGTTGTTTTGTGTGCAACCAGAAATTTTATTTCCAATACAAATTACTTAGAAGGATTCGAAGAAAAAAGGAGGGAATCGATCCGATAAGAACTGCATTTGATCAGATGAAGGTACGATACATTGAAACAAAATCAGGTGACAACAATTTTTTTATTTCCCGCCATTGTTGTATAAATAACATCCAGGTGTTAATTTACTTGCTTGTTTTGGTTGATTTTCAGAGGGTGAAGAATCCACCAATACGACTAGAAGACTTTGCAAGTGTTGACTCTATGAGAGAAGAAATCAATGACATTGTGACTTGTCTACGAAACCCAACTGCTTTTCAGGAGAAAGGAGCTCGTGCACCAAGGGTACAGTTTCTTAACTATCCAAATTTCTATTTAAAAGAAAATAATAAGCATCTAATAATCAGTATACCATTAGCAGTTTCCTCTCGTTTCTCCTAAAATGAATTGCTAACATATACTACTTATCCAGTATTCATGTGCTAATAGTTTCGCATCACCGTTGGATTGCAGAAACATTTGATTACTACTAACAAGGTTCTTCTTGAGAAACAAATTCTTCTTCTTCTTCTTCTTCTTCATTTTCTTCTGCAACATGAGATGCACACTGTAAGCATCATTCGTTATCAGTCCTGAGATAGATGAGCTATCATTACCATTGGAATGATTAGTGATATATTGTTCAATTTGTAGTTAAAAAATATAGGCAACCTATCCAATAGGGAATACCTGCGGCATCTTATTTTTCATCTTTGGTCAGTCCACAGCTTAATTTTATTTTTATACTATGTTATGGTGTTTTATAATCTCAAAACTTTCCATCCTTCACGGCTGGCATTGAATAATGTGCAGCATGGGTTCCCCTATATAATTATATAACACTTAGCCATTTGTTTTTTCTTTGCTATCTTTGACCTCCCTAGCAAGGTAATAAAGCTTGACATTGCCATCAGAAGTTCATTAAGAAAGCAATCACAAATTTCCTCTTCTACTCTGTGCAGGGAGTTCTTATTGTTGGTGAGAGGGGAACAGGGAAAACATCACTTGCACTAGCCATAGCAGCAGAAGCTAAAGTTCCTGTTGTTGAGGTCAAAGCTCATCAACTTGAAGCTGGTTTATGGGTTGGTCAAAGCGCATCCAATGTCAGGGAGTTGTTCCAGACAGCTAGGGATCTGGTTGTCATCTAATCTTGCTTAATATTTTCCATGATAATCTTTTTTTTAATACTTGTAATTCGTCCACCAAGTCTAATAAGATGTGTCTCTGAGCATTTATGTCTTTAAGACACTGACATTACTGTGTTATCAGAATGACCTTAAGAGGTTGTATGTTTCATCAGTACAATTTAATAGCAATATTTATTTTGGTATGCTGAAAATTACTACCTTTATCTATTCTTCTTTTCGGTTATGTCTTTTGTCTTTTGATGAGATATCCATAACTAGTTGTTTCTTAGCATTATCTCTTTCTTGTCAACTTTTGGGAAATAATGTGGCCTATATTTGCAGGCACCGGTAATTATTTTTGTTGAAGATTTCGATCTTTTTGCGGGTGTTCGAGGCCAATTTATTCACACTACGAAGCAAGATCACGAGGCATTTATCAATCAGCTTCTCGTGGAACTTGATGGGTAATAACCGTATGTGTTTCATGCTTTTTTTGGTTGCTTCTCTTTTAATGAAAGTGATTGCCATACTTTCTATTCTTCCCCTTGGCACAAAATAGTGTACTTTAACTAGCTTAATCATGTTTTACAGGTTTGAGAATCAAGACGGAGTTCTTCTGATGGCGACTACCAGAAATCTTAAACAAATCGATGAAGCATTGAAAAGACCAGGCCGCATGGATAGAGTATTGCATCTCCAACGACCAACTCAAATGGAAAGGGAAAAGATATTACAGTTTGCAGCGAAGGAAACTATGGATAAAGAATTGATTGATTTTGTTGATTGGAAAAAGGTACGCGGTGCTTTAAAACTTTGGTTTGAAGAAGGTAATTCATTATAGGATAGAAAAATCTGTTCAAGCATCAAGCTTTTTTTTGCATATATGAACCTGCAAATATGCAAAATTGCGTATATGCCCTTGTAAATGTGGTATTTTGGCTAGTTTCTGAAAACCTTGTTCATTTGCATGCATTCCCCTGTCGGGATAATTTGCATATATGCTTTTGGTAGGTGCATGAATGCAACTACCCTTTTCAGGGTAATGCACACAAGTACCAACTTTGCAGTAGTATTTGCACAATGCTCATATCAGCGAGTGTCTATTTGCCAAA
Source organism: Aechmea fasciata (assembly GCA_025177825.1). Lineage (NCBI taxonomy): Eukaryota > Viridiplantae > Streptophyta > Magnoliopsida > Poales > Bromeliaceae > Aechmea > Aechmea fasciata. Next base: position 5,898,525 of record CM045934.1, read on the forward strand.
TAAAAATAAAAATAAAAAGGAAAACCTCTGCATCTATCTCGTAATGATTTATTGTTAACCCTTCTCAGGTTGCGGAAAAGACAGCTCTTTTAAGGCCTATAGAATTGAAACTTGTTCCTTTGGCTCTTGAAGGTAGTGCATTTAGGAGCAAGTTTCTTGACACTGATGAACTAATGAGCTACTGCAGCTGGTTTGCGGTAGGAAATACTCCTTGCTCCAGAACTAAAATCTCTTATTAGTTATTACTAGTCCATGGTTGCTTATTTATGCTTTTGGCCAGTTAGGCAAGAAGTTTGCTACTATAAACTTTGTCAATGCCAAAATTTCTGTTTCTACTTTTGCAATCAATACGTTTATCCTCCGATTGAACCTAGTGTAGATAAATAACCAAAATTTCATATCTATTACTATAGAATCAGAATCTTAGAATTATACATCTAAATTCATATTACTTATTTCTCATGTAGATCACATCGTTATCTTCTAATTCATTCATTTGGACTATATAATGTCTTACAGATTACCTTTATTTGTGCTAATTCTTATTCGGTCATTCTATTGCAGACTTTTAGTAGTACCATTCCCAAGTGGCTGAGAAGAACACCAATTGCCAAGAAAATAAGTAAGAATATAGTTAATCATCTTGGTTTGACTTTGACTAGAGAAGATATGCAGCAGGTGGTTGATCTAATGGAACCCTATGGTCAAATAAGTAACGGAATTGAACTTCTGAGCCCTCCTCTTGATGTAAGTTAAAATTAATAGGTAAAAATGTATAGAACTTAACCTGAATTATGAGCCATTTTGATTTGGCTACCCAATCTTTCAAAATTTTGATTTTACTACCAATCTTTCAATTTGTTTGATTTGAGTCAATCGACGATACTTTGACTTTAAAATAACTAATCTATAAAGATAAGCTGCACATTCAAATTTTGATGTCAAAATATCGTTAACTCAATCAAATCAAACAGATTGAAAGGTTGGGTAATAAAATCAAAATTTTGAAAGGTTGGGTAGCCAAATCAAAATGGTCCATAATTCAGGTGAAGTTTGTACATTTTTACCAAAATAATATATGGTTCTGTATTATTCCTCTTTTTAGTAGTTATTGTTGGTCTTACTCTAGGTTTTCTATTCTATTTCGTGCATTTCATTGGATTTCCTGTGAAAAATGTTTTGAATATTAGATTTTTTTTTTTTTTTTTGGGTTGTTTCTTAGTGGTCAATGGAGACAAAGTTTCCTCATGCTGTGTGGGCAGCTGGTCGTGGACTTATTACTCTTCTTCTACCAAATTTTGATATCGTTGATAACATATGGCTTGAGCCAACTGCATGGGAGGTTTGCTTGTTTTGCTTTTCATATGTTCTGTTAAAATTTTTGATTTCCTTTATATATGCATTATCAGAATTGTGATTAGCAAAAGGCTTTTTAATGAATTATTCAAAATTGTACTTTCAACAACTGCATTTTCCATTTCATACAGTAACTCTTTTTTCACCCTCTCAAGTACCATAACTTGAGAGCCAAAGGAGTGTCATGGTGTGTATGACACTCGTGATAATGTTTACTTGATGGTTGGTTTGATTTTCTATAATTAGTGAAAAATTGCAAATGTCTATCATATAACTTGTGTGCTGTGTGTGAACACGGATATGTTAATCAATTCATGACCTTTCAGGGAATTGGATGTACAAAGATTACAAAAGCGAAGAATGAAGGCTCTGTAAATGGAAATGTAGAATCACGGTCATACCTGGAAAAGAAGCTCGTCTTTTGCTTTGGTTCATGTATTGCATCTCAATTGCTACTACCTTTCGGCGAAGAAAATTTCTTGTCCTCATCTGAACTTAAGCAAGCTCAAGAGGTAAACTGAATTTTCTTGATCCTGCAAAGCTACAAATATAAATTATAGGGAAATTAGTTGTTTTCTTCTTTTTGAACAATTTCCTTTTGAAAGTGGTAATTGATTATTTAATTATATCTTTGTTAACTGCAGATAGCAACACGCATGGTGATTCAATATGGATGGGGTCCGGATGATAGTCCTGCCATTTACATCACTAGCAAAGCGGTGTGTAGCTTTCTGCAGAAAAACAAGTGCGCATGGATTTTCTGTATCCCTTTTGGATATGCATAATTTGGACTTCATTATTCCACTTGCTAAGATAATCAGTCAAACTTGATGAATAAACCTTGCCATCTGGAACCTATGAGTAAACGCCCTCTTGCTAATAAGTGAAATAGAATGTCGTGTATTAAGTTTCTACCCTCATCCTCATGCAAACATGCTTATTGGTACCAACATTTTAGTGTTAGCTTCTGATCATTATTTGTACCTTAGTTAAAGCATCCCTTTTATAATTGCTCCATATAAATTTTATTATTTCATTATTCGATTGTTTTATATCTCTGCAGACAGTCTATTCCTATAATTTTCATGTCTTTATATGTCTGAGGACTGTGGGTCATTAATGTTAAGTACTTTGGAAATGTATGCGCTATCTTTTGCTACTTTTTCCTTACTCACATTGCTGTGTTTACTTGATCAGGTTGGCTCTCTGAGTATGGGGAACAACCATGAATTTGAGATGGCAGCTAAAGTTGAAAAGGCGCGTATAGTATGACTTACTGTGTCCTATCACTCAGCTTTTGTGCAGGAGGCCTGAGATTTTGTAAATCTATTATTTTGTAAATCTATTACCTTATTATGTCATACTTAATGATTGTTTTTTCTGCAGATGTACAACTTAGGGTACGACAAGGCCAGAGAAATGCTTCTGAAAAATCGTAAAGTGCTAGAGAAAACTGTGGAGCAGTTACTTGAGTTTGAAAATTTGACAGGAGAGGTAACTGCCTGACTATTCTTTAAAGTTGTTATGTCTATTCAACAGAAATTTTATGAATTCAGCATGATTTACTAAATCAGAACATATTGTAACGGGTTGCATTACTGATCTGATGATTGAGATACTTACACATGTTTTTTTTAATTAATCTGCTGCTAGGATTTGATTAATATTCTCAATGAGAATGGAGGAATTCGAGAGCAAGAGCCATTCTTTCTATCAAAATCCTATTATAGTGAGGTACCACTTCTTCCTTACTGAAGTCACATCTACTTGCTGACTCCGTGATTTAATATGTATAGATGATATCTCTTTACGGAAACTCGATTAGTACACTATACATGAGCAGCTATTCCGGATTGTTTTTCTCAACATCATCTTTTGTGACAATTAATTTGCTTTTTTAATATTGGTTTTTGTATGGTTTATACTTTTAAATGACATGATATATCTTATTTAATACCGATTTGATTGCTAACGGGAGTTATTTCACAACATTAGATTGTATGAAATAATTGTTTTTTTTCCAAAAGCTTAAAGTTGTTAGAGAACGATATTTCTTATTTATATATTCAACACTCTCTCAAAAGTTTAAGTTGTCAAAGAACGGTGTTTCTTACTTATATATTCCACACACAACAACAAATTTCATGAAGGCTAGTTTATTACCTCTTTTTTCCCTTAAGAAATTCCCCCTTAAAATCAAAAGTTAGGCAACTTTTCACATGTGCTTCCTCATCTAATTGGCTTTATCTCTAGTACTATGTGCTCCTTTGGAAGCCTCAAATGGTGTATGAAATTTTGGATTATCACCACTAAGGTGGAATGGTCATCCTAGAAAATCATGATTACAAGTACCTTGCAATGCACTAAAATCTAGCTCGAATGTTGCAATCACAAAAGAAAATCCCCCCTGCTTTCTCTTCTGCAGCTCACTTCTGACGGTGCCATGGACGACAACGGGAATGGAGCAGCATTGAACCTTCTAGGTACCACAGTATAAGGCAGGTGAGGCCCAATTTTGTAGGCTAGATCCATTCACATACTGTTTGTGTGATAGTTTGACCCAATTTTATGTACATTGCTTCACCATGCTTTTCGCTGTTGTTCGATTTCAGTGTCAGAAAAGTTTTTGTAAAATATCATAGTGATATTGTAATTTGTTTACATTTTTCATAGCAAATAAATCATTATACTTGTCAATGTGTTTGTGTTCTCTTTTGGCCCCTCATATAGATCTAATGTGTGGTTTAGAAGGGAATACCTGTCTTCTGCAGCTGCATGTTGCACGGGCTTTGCGAGCAAAATTCAACAAGCCCGTGATATGCAGGTCACATCGAGGCCCATTGTTGGGCTAAATAGGCCTTAGGGGACTCTTTGGCTTGCTATAGCTTCTTAAAAGTGCTATTTGTAACATTGTTTGAAAAGCAATAACAACTTCTTCACCAAAACATTCAAACAACTTCTCACTGTCGAAGAAGCAGAATTCTTCTGCTGTTCGTGCTCAAAAGCTTATTTTAGCTTCTCGTCGTAGCAAAATTGGCACCAAGCAGGACCACAATAGCAACATGAATCTAAAACACTCTTTTATGTACATCAACCACTTGTCAAGTCTTTTTTCTATACTACAGCTTATCATAACATACATGATCTGCAAGATTAGAGAGTTAAAGCTAAAGAGCTTTTTAGTAAATCATGCTTGCTTACCTTTTCCTCTTGTGGTATTTGGCTGATAGTAATTGTAGATCTTTTCCTGGTCAACTTAATGCATTAAGAAGCACTTTTGTATCTGCTTAATGACTAAGACCTAAAGTGTAAATACATTGCACGACCATACCCACGTCGATGCTATGGAGGGCCTAAAAGTTTTGAAAGCGCTTAAATGCTTCCGAAACTAGGAGGGAATCACTTAAAACTCTTGGAAAGCACTGCTATGTATTTTAAAACTAACCTAAAAAGCAAAGTTAATCTTTTGGTATTCATTTCCCTAATATTTTATTAATTTCTGTTTCCAAGATCCACTATGATGTTGTTGTTTTGGTATGTGCTAAACATGCTCATGTGGCAGGATTGGGGCCATCGTAAGTGCTCACCTCTTTTTACAAGCCCCACCTCTGGCATATGCCCCCACATTGTCACTTTTCCACTAATGTTACACAAGTTGTGTTACGCTTGTGTGTGACCCTGATTACATTAATCAATGTGTAGAATCATTTATCCTAATAATCAGTGTGCAATTTGACGAATTCGATTGAAACAAAATTGATTGCGATCGATGCTGTCGGTGCAGTGAGAACTGCTGACAATGGAGCTCCTTCATATCCGCCTCAATTAATGAAGTTAGGGTGGCAATTTTGTAAATATGGCTTGGGTTCGCCTTACGTTAGGGTTATGTCGACCACCTCTGTTTGTAAAATGGCTTTGCAAATTGTTCTGTTTTACTCTTATCTGCTATCTGTCGTGTTTTTATTCGCACAAAGTTACTGTTATCTCTCAAATCTTTGACAGATACGAACAAGACGCGCAAACACAAACACGACATCGACACTATAGATGCTCCTGAAAAGCATCTGCTGCTTGGATTGGGAGTTGACAGTAGCTGCTCCCAAGCATTTCACCTGCTCACCACATTCATGACAATAATAATAGTAATAATAATGCAGATGATGATGATGATGATGATGATGATGATGCTAGTAGAAGCATAAGTTTCTCTTTACATGGAATATTATCTACAGGCATATATGAAAGCAGATGCTTGGCCACAACTCACCCTAGACATATTAAAGAAGCAGCTTTCTGGGAGTTGAAAAGGAGCAGCAGCAACTGGAGAAGCAAACAGGCAAGGTTTTGAGTAAGGAACATATTTTTTCTTAAAAAGCACTTCTTCTTTTCCCCTTCTTTTTTTGTGGCTTTTTTGGGTTGTAATGAGGACAACCACAATTTCTCAATCTCTTTCAGGGTTGCATCATCAGCATACCACCAACTGCATTTGGAACTTTATTCCTGAGCCCCATTAATGGATCCCCTCTGCAAAAGGAGGGGAATATATTTGGATAGTATCTTCTTGTTATGTTGCGCAACAAAAAGATTACTTGTTTTGATTTGCCCATTTGTGTTTATTCTACCACCTGCTCTGCCCTACTTGCTTTCTTGTGAGATAATGCAGGTGCAAACCCCAAACTTTTTTAACATTTTCAAAACAGTAAAAATAAGATAATTTCCATTTGCGTCCCTGAAGTTTGACTTTGATTCCGATACTAATTTCGTTGTAAGAGTAATAATCGAGTCAATAGTGGACCTATTTGAAGAAGCACCGCATAAATTAACATCAATGTTAAGTTACGCTTTGTTAAGGAGGTTAAAGTTGTTAAGATTCAAGTCGAACTTTAGTAACTATTTGTAATTAACTAGTAAAACTTTTCAAGGCTAACTCAGTAGTTGTTATTAGTCTCGCTGAGACAAAGATCAGAGGTTCGATTCTCCGTGTATACACACGCATTCTGAAGTGGGGCTCAATCCAAATTTGAATCACTACTTAGTGTTTGTGAAGTGTAAGGGCCTAAGATAGGTTTTTTTTTTTTTTTTGAAAGTAAATTAAAAATTATCATTAAAAGTTTTATATATTCTCGAAGCGACACCATAAATAAAAAACTAGAGCCTTTTACGTATCAATTACGCGGCCCGGCCCTACAAAGCCCATCTCGTCCTTATTGGGCGGCCTCTTTAAGGCCCATTAAGGCCTCGCTGTTCGGTCCAGGGTGAAAATATTTCCATGCACCTGGTGTATCCGTACATCATACACCGGAACAGCAATAATGCATCTAATTTTTAATGATTAAAGACCTTAATTAAAAGTTAAAATCCAATATAATAACCCAAAAAGAAAAAAATTCATAGGGTTTGAAAATCTATTAGTGAAGTATCAATTAGCCTAAAAAATAACGGATCGATGTGTAAATTGCTCGATTAATAGAAAATTGATGTAATGTATAGGCCATTCATAGAACCATTTAATGAATTAAATTTTAATTTTTTAGAACTTTTATCATGGTATTTTAATCTTTTAAGGGGTCAAAATTAGTTACAAGTCCCTGCTATCATCAATTTACTTTGATCATTAATTTCATATACACTTGATGCACTCAAAAATAATTTTAAAAATTTATAAGTTTTGATTTCTAAAAACACCTAAAATTTGATTTCTAAATATTTAAAAACTCGACTACACTTTGGTTTCTTAACGGCAAAAATATATTGATACTGCTAAAATCATTCTAACTAAACTTAAAAATTTAATTGCTTAACGGCACGACAGCCAGATCCTTAATTATATTACAGAAAACATTATAAAGAGATGTTGGATATATGATTTTCATTCTAGTAATTAATACTTTCAATTCCGACCATCGAAACAATTAGCATATTTTAAGTAAATGAATTAAGCTAAAAAGGCCTCCTATTATGTGAAAGAATAGGTTCCATGCTTATTCTCTCATTTAGATGCTCTATTCAATTATTTCATCACATTACAAAAAGATCACTCCAATAATTAATTTACAACACCTCATTAATTAGGGCAACATGTACATGTGGAATAACCACTGCTCCTGATTCCTTATGCTAATTAGGCTTCATCACAGGTGCCCTCTCCACTCTCTCTCTCTCTCTCTCTCTCTCTCTCTCTCTCTCTCTCTCTCTCTCTCTCTCTCATGCCATGCATGCACACTCTTCTTCAAGAAACCCTAACCCTAACCCTAACCCTAGCTCCCTTCCAAATGGTGCTCAAAGTACCCATCCACCTCATTAATGGAATAATAATCCAATGCACACCCATGCACACACACACACACCCACCCAAGCTAGCTAAATCCTTTTCCTTCTTATTAATTCTTCATGTTCCCTCTTCCACTTACATATAAATACATGATCTACATGACTCTTATATATGTATATATACATACACACTTCACAACCATATATATATATCATATCCAACCCTAGCTAGTACTGATCACATATATATATACACTTATTACATTACACTCAATCTAGCTATATAGAAGAGCTATATATATATATAGTTGGTTAAGTAGAGAAATTAAGATGATAGGGTGGGGGGATATCTACAAGGTGGTGGAGGCGATGGTGCCGCTGTACGTAGCCCTGGGCCTCGGCTACGGGTCGGTGCGGTGGTGGAGGATCTTCACCCCGGAGCAGTGCGACGCGATCAACCGCCTCGTCGCCTGCTTCACCCTCCCCCTCTTCACCTTCGAGTTCACCCTCCACACCGACCCCTTCGCCATGAACTACCGCGCCATCGCCGCCGACGCCATCTCCAAGGCCCTCATCGTCCTCGTGATCGCCGCCTGGGCCAAATGCAGCAGCAGCAGCAGCAGCAGCAAGGGGAGCTACTCCTGGTCCATAACGAGCTTCTCCCTCTCCACCCTCACCAACTCCTTGGTCGTCGGCGTTCCGCTCGCCAGCGCCATGTACGGCCGCTGGGCGCAGGACCTGGTCGTGCAGCTGTCGGTCGTGCAGGCCATCGTCTGGCTCACGCTGCTGCTCTTCGTGTTCGAGCTGCGTAAGGCGCACAACGGCCTCTCCGTTACAATTGCTGCAAACAGTGGTGGTACTGGTGGTGGTGCTCTGAGCCCCGTAAAGGATGTGGAGGGGAACGCGACGACCGCCGACGTCGAGCCTGCAGTAACGAGGCCTTCTTTCTGGTCACTGATGAAGGTGGTGTGGCTCAAGCTCGCGGTCAACCCCAACTCCTACGCGTGCTACGTCGGAATCACTTGGGCCTTCATTTCAAATAGGTATGTATATACGTACGCGCGCATATACGTACGTACGTAGTATATATGTATGCATTATTATTGATCATCAACATATATTTATATATGCACAAGTTAATTCTTATATGATCATGGTATATATATTAGCTCTAGTAATAGTTGGTGCATGGCCTTATTTTGTGTATTGATATATGAATGCTACGTAGGTACCATTTAAGGGTACGTAAAGGAGTGGTATATGTATATATGTTCACTATTGTGTATACAATTAATGCTAAAATATTATATATACTTGCTGCTAGAGTTGGAACTAATTAAATTAATGAGATAGAGTAGCCTTTTAAAAAAAAAAGAAAAAAAAAATCACCATCATCAAGAACATATATATAATTAATGTATAAGCATAAGATAAATAGAATAAAGTTTTCAGAATATATTTTGCCAGGTGTTACATCCTAGACACTACTTCAAGCTTTAATATTCGTGCAGCAAATTAATTAACCTTTGCGTGATCATATCTTCTAATTAATTTTCAGGTTTTTCCACCCTTAATTATCAATCTTGTTTTTTTCTTTTTTTTTCTTTTTTATTCCTTTTAATTAAGCACCATTTATATATATGCTTCACATGGTGTTGGTAAATCTATTTATTTAAATGTAATTTTTATATTTTTCTATACTACATGCCTTTTTAAAAGATCAGTATACATATATACAATTAAATTCAACCAATTAAATTTTTTTTTTTTTTGGATCCAAATATATATAGGTGGCACTTTGAAATGCCAGGGATCATGGAGGGCTCAGTGCTAATTATGTCCAGGGCAGGGACAGGAATGGCCATGTTCAGCATGGGTGAGAAATATTAACAACCCAATTAATTAATTAATTCTTACCATTAATATTAACTTAATCATCAAATTAATTAAGTTTATCCTTAACATTTTAGAATTACACTTAGAAGCACACTTAATTATTAACTGTTTTGATTGCTTGATTATTTGTAGGCCTCTTCATGGCACTGCAAGAGAAGATCATCGCGTGCGGGCCGAGCTTGACGGTGTTCGGGATGGCTCTCAGGTTCGTCGCAGGCCCTGCAGCAATGGCGATTGGATCGATCGCTGTCGGCCTTCGCGGCGACGTTCTTCGTGTCGCAATCATACAGGTATAGCCAATTCATTTCTCTACTACCATTGATTAATCAATTTGCACTAACTCTTCTTACTAATCAACTCTATTTACCTAAATTAGATGCTTTATTTTGGTTTTTAATTATCAAGTGCAACTGTTTTAATTACATAAGAGTACATGACTTGTTTGCTTTTGGATTTATGTGCACTCAAATAACAATTAATTAAGAGATGAGTAGAGATCAAATTACATAAGGGACGCATTTTTAACACTAGTGGGAAAATTGAACTTCAGAGATTAGCAACATGCAAATATATATACACATATTAAAAAAACAAACAAGTTTTTTGTATGATCAATTTCATATATATAAGTACCAAAGTTAACGATCTAGCTAGAATCTTTCCACAAGGGTCATTGTTTCAGTTCACATATATAATGTAGTTTTCTGGGAACTTAATTACCATCTCTTTAGATGCTACACGCTACCTCAAATGCTCTTAATTTTGCTTTTGAGGTTCCTAGGATCGAATTTCACACTTGTATAAAAAGCATGCGACATAAGATTGCGACAATTATTTGATTAATACCACACATAATTATGCGTACGTAAAGTTATAGCATCTGCGCGATTTAAGAGGCTGTCGTAAGATTCACGTGAATAAGATTGAATAGTGTGGGTCTCACATTGTTTTACCCGGTGAATTTTTTTTTTTTAATTCTACGTGTGCATACAATTCGCGCGGCATAACATTTTACATGTATGTATATTATATCACCTGTTTCATTTAATTCATTGCTAGATTCTTTCTATTCCAACAAAGAGAACTATTTAGGTTGATGAGATTTTCTGATAACTTTGTCAGCTAAAAGAATGTGAACTTTTTTTTCTTTTTTTTTTAACTACAATTAATCAACAACTGTTACTAGTTAGGTAATTAGTTTGATGCCAAGTTTTAGAAAAACAAGTCCTCTTAAGTAATTAAGAAGCTAGTGGAGAAAGATGTGGACATGGCAATTGTTAGCTGATGCTCCAGATTTATTCTGTTCTTGTGCTCCTCAAATTGCTGATGCCAAAAAAAAAAAAATTCTCACTGCAGTTTTATTCCCTCAGTCACATGTTTGGTCGAAAATTAATATCCATGAGGAATATAACTTCATTTAATTCCTGGATTATCCTGCTATTAAGTAACGATCATATGCGATCAAAATAATGAAGAATATACCGAATAATAGTGGAAGAATACGCAACAAAATGAGATGAAACAGTACTGTTGTTTCAGGAGTTGAGTTAGTTGAAATTATTGTTCCGAGTTATTTTAGTATAACCCCCTGTTTGAGCAAAACAGTTGTTTCTACAAATTTGTAGTTAGGAATGCTCTAGTTCTCACTCTGTTCTCTGTAAATTACATACAACTTTGTGGATTACTCAAGGCCATTAACTGGTGCTATGTATTATAGATATGTATTAAAGAGTGTAAACAAGTTATCACATTAAGGATCCATCAAATCTTTAAGCTTTTGGAGATGCTAAACCATGTTGATAAGAATTCGCACCGAGTATGTTCGACAGTGAACACCTTTGCTGTTCTTAGTGTTCCCCACTTCATTCAATTTGCTTTATCTTGGTTCTGGCACTTAATCCTGGCACTAAAAAGACCTTTGTGGTATGATCATTTCTAATTAAGTGCAAAAATTATCTTCCATGATGAGTTCATTTCATTTGTCTCTGAATAGATCTACAATTTTGTTGAACTGTTATGCAGGCTGCGCTGCCGCAATCCATCACCTCATTTATTTTTGCGAGGGAATACGGATTACATGCCGAAGTTCTCAGCACTGCGTAAGTACTTCTTTTATGCAAAAAATCTTAAATAAAATAAGATACATTCAAAATCGAATTCAAATTCCATTGTAATCTTTTTCTGCATATTTATGTTCTGTTGTTTATTTGTGCAGGGTCATTTTTGGGATGCTTGTTTCCTTGCCACTGCTAGTTGCATACTATGTGCTCCTAGGTTTCATTAGCTAGACTAATTATAATTAACCTTTTTACCCTCATGTTGGGGTATATATATGTGTTGTTCAAGAGTTAGGGTTTTGGACTCCTCAAGAATATGTTGTGCCCCTCATCATTCCTCATTGCAAAAATGTGCAATGAGTTTTGCCTATACGAATAGTAAAAATTTTAACTAATTGTATCACTACTACACAAATTATATGTGGTATCACTACTACACAAATTACATGTGTTTCTGAGTTAAAATAACTTATATGGCTGCATGATATTTTGTCTGAGTTGTTCTTGTTTTTTTTTCTTTTCTTTTTTTTCGGTTTCATGCTCTTTGGATCTATCAAAGATGAAAAGTGCTCTCCAAGTTTAAAAATTACACCATTTGTCACTGTACTTGCTGTGAATTTCATTTTGGTCACTGAATTTGTTGCAGCAATTGATGCCTCTAAACTTTAAGTTGCTACAGAGATCGAATTGATGTATAACATTAGAAGAAATTATTTAGAGTAATTTTGGTACATCCATGCATTTTCTAAGCAATCAGCATCAGCAATATCATGAATTCAATCATCCAAATACAGGAATTTAACATTTCAATGCCCCAGGATCATAGTTACCATTTAACCCTATTCCACACAAAATTTTCAGTGAAACCATGCATAAAAATTTAAATTGAACTCTTTAAAGTTTCAAATGTTTCTATGCTGAAGTAAACATTTTTTATCATGACTTAGTGGCCGGAAAAGCCCAGGTAGAAATGTATAGCAGAAGACTTTTGGTTTCCAGGATTTGCTATTCCGTCCTTGAAAAGAATGAGAAAGCGATGTTAGAAAATCTAACAACTTTTACTGATGATCTTCGTGATGATCTTCCCGAGTTCTTCTCCACAATCCTCTTGTGCATGATGACCTGCCTGCAGAATAAGTACAAATCTTACCATGAAATGCAGTGCCAATAATCGATTACTGGAAAGCAGTAAGTTGACGCACTTTTTCAATATGTATACTATTAAACCAATTGTTCCACTTGATATTAAATGTTTCCCTTGAATAATGTATTTTGGGTTATAGAAATATAACGACAACATATGCCAAGTTATATTTGTGACCATGATCATAATGCATGAAGAAGCACATGAAAATGTACGCATTTATGGATGCCCCATCAGAATGCTCTAGATAAAATATGGTAGTGTGAATCTTGGATATGGATGCCCCATCGTCGAAAAAGTATGAAGGCTTTCTTTCTCGTAAGTCATTTTCAATGAGAAGGCATCCGAATAATCAACGTCATCTAACATAATCTAGAGTATTATGTAATCCAAATTTTATAATTTTTGAAAATTATAGTGTATGACTGTGTGCGCACATGTTGTGCATGTGCAGAGAGAGAGAGAGAGAGAGAGAGAGAGAGAACCATAGGTAGCTCGACTAGTTTATGATTCCAACGTTCACAAAAATCTTTCACGCCCTCATAACTGAGCCATCGATCTCTCATTCCCCAACATATAGTTGTCGGGATTTTCCAGGATTCATCGGCTAGTGTCACCTTCATAGCTTCAACATAAGCCTGTGGCAAAGCGGGCCTTTTGCAATTATACTTAAATTCAGCAAAGATTTGAATGGCAACTACAAATATAGGAAAGAAGATACCTTTAGATCCTCCTTCATGGCTCTACTAATTGCATTTAATGCAAAACCAGAGGAACCGGATGTTAAGTATGGCCTTCTATAAACCATCGCATCCTCCTCTTTCATCATGTATGGTCCGCTGCTGGTCAAAGCCTTATCGCTTGCTCTGAGCGGATCCTATAGGATTGGAATTCAAAATTTCAGAAGCATCTGTGGTTTCCGATAGTATTGAAAGACCCTGCAATTTGGGGCATCAGCAAGAATAAGTAATCTAATATACCTGGGAGAATATCTCACCCAGCAAGAAATTGCTGAATAAGGATAATGTTGAGGGCAGCTTTGCATGCTTCTCTGTTATCTAACATGGGGCCAATGAAAGAAAATAAAGGGTTGAAAAAAAGAGACAGCAGGTTAGAGAATTATTCATCTAGCACAACAAACCAAGAAGGATGGTATAAGTAACATATTATATCTTAAAAAAAAAGAAAAAAAGAAAAAGGACAATTATTCACTGCAAACTTTGTGTTTGACAACAAATAAAAGATATATGATAATCACTAACAGGCGGATTAATAAGTATAAGATGTCTCAATTTTTCTTGATGATAGCTCGCATACTTGACAGCCACCGGAGCAAAGTAGCCCTGCAAAATTTTCAGTTTTGATCTGTGTCAAGAATCGCAACTTAAAAAACAAAATTATACTTCGGAGTTCACTGTAAGCAGATGGGAACAAAGATACCTGAACAACAAGAGAAAGCTTATTGGGAGCAATAACATCAATAAGAGAATCCAAGGATGAAACATATTCTAAAATCAATAAGCTTTAGTTAGCTTGTGTTGGAAACACATATGGAAATGAGCAGGTGAGAGGAGGAACATGTACCATCGAGAGTATAGTCAAATCCGTACTTTGGCTGGGGCTTGTCTGAAAACCCAAAACCTGAGTAACATAAAATCTTTTGCGTTGCTTATTGTGAGATATGCAAGTGACGACGATGAGATCAGATATTAAATAGAATTTTCTTTACTAGTCCAACTTCCTCACAAACATGCAAGTTTCAACATAAACCCAGAAAGAAGACATGGCTGTGTTTTAAGTCCTAATGTGTCGCCAAGTTTAGGTGTGTATCCATATGGACAAGGTTACCTAGCCAATCAAAAGCAGTGGCATGATAACCTCCAGAGAGTATTGGAAGAACTTTGCGATAAGAGTAGGCCTGCAAACAGAAATTCTGTCCAACAGTTATATCAGGAAAAGAACATCTCTATTAAGTTCTGAATGCAAGAAATTTTAACTAGAAAAGAATTGACAAAACCATTTTTTATGATGCATGCCAGAATATTATTACCTGAGATGGAAAACCATGAATTAATACGACTGAAGGATTGGAGGAACTCCCAGCCTCAACACAAAACCACCTATAGAAGGAAAGGGAAAAGGCAGATACATGAGCGAAATAACACCACATATATAGCAATCACAAAGTTGACCTAATATAGAGACCTACGGCTTTAAGTACCAGGATTTAAGGGCAGTAGGTTTTCTGAGTAAACCCCAAATTAGCAGATAGCCTCCTAACCACATAGATTGCTGAATTCACCTGAAAACGTCTGCCGAGGATTGTGAGCTGGAACCCATTGTAAGACCGAAAATTGGTTCTTTTGCCTTCCCTCTATTTCCATACACTGGATGAGCTTTAATCTGAAAAATGTTGTTGTAACACTATCAATAGCAAAAGTGTATTAACATATAACAGCAGATGCATTTAAGGTCTTTAGATACCAAATATCAGTTGTGTACAAGGCCTAAAAAAGGTTACATTTTTGCTATTAGTTCCATCCAAAATCAATTCTAATTACATCTCAACAAAGCAATGTCATGATAGAGAAGAGTAGCATACCATTTTTCCCTGAGAAAACCACTCATCAGATCGGCTCGGCCCATCAGCATACTTCCCTAATCCAATTCGAGGCTATTTGATTCAAAACCACTAAAAGTTCCAACTTTTTCTACTCCGCTGGATATCAGAGTGAAAAAAAAAAAAAAAAACTAACCTCCACTGAAAGAGAATCCATCTCCAATCGACTCCGGCGCATTTATCAAATACTCCTGCAATGTATCCAATCGAATTAAACCCATCGCTCGACAAGACAAATTAGGGCTAAATTTGGAACAAAAAAGGAAGCAATTCCATCTCAACGGGATCAAAGTTAGGGTCTTTACGTCTTCTCCGCCGAGGCTCGCCCTGCATCGTAGTCCGAGCTTCTCGCGGCGCAATCCTGGGCCGGGAAAGAGGTGGGGGAGGGAGCAGGTGGAGGAGATCCCGACGTGGATCGCCATGGGAGGGGGAGGAGGGGGAGGAGATGGAATTTGGTGCGGGATTCCATGGCTAGGGTTAGGGTTTCCTCCTTTTGCGATCGAAGGAGAGGGGGAGGAGGGGATAGGGTTTCTCTGGTCGTCCCTTCTCCCGCCAACGGTCGGAAAGGGACGCCGCCCAATTCTGGTAAAATTGCACGGAACCCCTCAACTGTAACGTATTTTGAAAAGAGTACCTAAACTGAATTTTTGCGTTTATTTGATTATTTTTGTCCAGTAACACTGAGATTACATAAAATTGATATTTTCATAAAATATTTGAACAAAAACAAATGGGCACAATCACTAAATTAATAAAATCACCATCAACTTTGATTAAAAACATTTAATTGCGAAATTAAACCTCGCAAATTACCAAAGACTCTTATAATTATGAACACTAATTACTCTTTGATTACACCAATATCCAAAAATGCTAGAGAAGCAAATGATGAAGATAACAAAACCTTATACACAAATGCCATTTACACAAAAACTTTTTCGCTATGAAACACTAAAACACCGCTGTTATTCGCGAAAGAATGGATCATGCAATTACATTTACTGTATATTCCTTTGCTATATACCTAGAGAAAACATTTGAGTTTGTAAATTTCTATTTAGCTAAGATTTTGGTTGGTATAGTATCTCGACGACGCGGGCCGAAGCTTTGTATATGAAGTTGAGCGGATGCCGAAGGGGAAACGGAGAAACTGCGTATGTGATTATCGGTTCGACGAGTTCTTCTCTTGTTCAGGGTACGGGTCGGTCCAGCACTTATCCTCTGCAGCTTTTCGCCATCGCTTGTTGAATATCTTCAGTTCTTCGTAAGAGCGGTGCCTCACCTACGAAAAAGAGAAGTGTTTGATCCGCGTTTAGTTGAGTTTAAGAGAGGATTTGCAATTGACAAAGAAGGATTAATTCAACAATTTATGTTAATAATAATGATACTGTTAAATTTAACAGCTCAAACCGCTTTCAGCAAGCGGAACTAAGTGCTACTTACGAAAGGTAAACATGCGGCCACATTGTAGAAATAAAGAGGTTTTTATGCATAGACAAAGTCGATCGGAAGCCAAGTTTTGAGGATACTTACTCGATATCGATCTTTATCTTGAGATGCTGTCGATCCAGGCGACACCTGCATGTTCAACCATAGAATTTCAATAAGAATATGGCACATTAACTACTAACAAATTTAGCTGTATAAAAGAGGTTCGATTCAGGTCTACATGAATGTTTCAACCAAAAGTTATGTATTACTCGAACTTATACTCGACCAGCAATAATGATCTGAGAAGCACAAAGCGGTTTATGGACGGCCAAGGTGCCATGGTGTCTTGCTTATTACCTTATTCTCATCTAACCCGCCAAGCGAAGGGATACCCATATGAGCTACATATTCACGGTCCACCACACCGACATTTAATGTCCGATCACCCTGCAGAAAAGGATTTCGTATGTTTTATACTGCATAAAACTTCGAAGAAGAAAGACTATGCTTAAGAATATAAAAACGTACCTGCGCACAGTAGCCGAGTTTATAATCGAGACCCCAAGCGTAAATCAAGTCATTCTACAAAGAATAGGGAACATCGTGAATTTTCGATGTTGAAGCAACAACAGAACATTTCGTCATGAAAGCATTATATATCATTCGCGACATCTAAAGAGGCTGAAATGTATAGGTTTCACATTTCAGGGGTGAAGTAAAAAGATATTATCCTGCATTTCAGCCTTCGGTAAAATTTCGTTCGATTACGCATACGCATGTGAATCTATGTTATCATGGATCTAAGATATAAGATGCACAATAAGGCTAAGATAAATCCAATAAGAAATAGTCGACGCACTTGAATCATATACCATACGCATCGCCAAGCAGCTTTGGAAAAGACAGGAGCCATCATTTCCACCCATCTGTAAATAATAAACATAAGAAAGAATGAGAAAATCAAACAAAAGAATTGTACAGTACATGTAATTTAACATTATGCTTGCAAAACCCCACCACAAAAAAAAAAGAAGGGAAATAAGAATGATAAGAATTGATCAGGATAGAAAATACTTGTAAACAACATTCTTTTTTCTTTTACTTCTTATCGAAAAAATCTGCGGAGATAAATCACAGAAACTATTACCGCAGTAGCGTTATTCTCAAGTAAGCCTAGATTCGCACTTTTGCAATTTATTGTAGTTAATAGCAAGAGGTATATAGAAGAGATGATAATAAAATGAATAAATAGCATATGAAAAGGAATATGTAGTTAACCCTGTGCACGGAGGGCCGGTGCTGTTGCCATAACATCTCCCACCGCCATTTAACTTGTATATTCTTCTGTTTACACAAACACAAATATTTTCCGCTGTTGTTAGTACTCTTGTTAGACAAAATTTCATACTGATTTATATGAACTCGAAAAGGAAAACTTAGTTAAGTTTCGTAGAGAGAGATGGCGAAACCTGTGCACATCTCCTCTTCCCCAACGAGCCGTGATTCGATGATGAATCTGAGATTTCTTAGCATCTAATGCAGGTTGCGATATCTCTAGCCCTTCTTTTTTAACTATTTCTAAATACCTGCAAGAAATATGCCTCTTGAATGAACATAGTAGACTTGATAAAAAATAATGACCGCAATATATGACTAAGCCGATCAAAGCTCTTCATTAACAAGTTTAACTACCAAAATTTTTTTAAAAAAATGATGCAATATTTACCTCGAAGGATTGAAGTTTTCCACATCAAGATCCTCGTCCCAGAGAAATATATAGTTATACTCTGCAACTATGTCTGGATGTAGAAACCTCTTAGCAAACCACCTTCAAAAACGATAAATATTTACTCGCAAGAGATATATACAAATTGGAAATAGTAGATTTGTCGCGACCATCCAACGAGGTACCATTTTGTTTGATTAATGGCGGATATATGTATAATGCGATCACTCCACTGTAAGTCTCTCCACTTATCCACGACGCCGTCATAGTGAAAGAGCATCACATTAAATTCAATGGAAGGGAACTGCATTTCAAAAAAAAAGAAAAAAGAGAGCAAAGCATAGAAATCAGATAGCTATTATTATCCACAATACACTCATCTTAACAATGTTATTAAGCAAAGAAAAAATGAACATGAAATACTAAAATTAACAATTACCTTCGAAACGATCTTATCCACAACTTCCTTTTGCTTTATTCCCGCAGGAATCGCTAACAAGCTTTTTGACGGTCTCTCATGTCCCTGTTTCATTTAATCTCATTAGAGAACATTCATAAGAAGCGGTTACTAAGTAGCTAAGTTGAAATGCGTCGGTTGACATATAAGATTATTACGACTTTATTGTTTACGGATTTTTCTGAAATATTTCGATTCAGTATTAGCTTGTTGTATCTAAGACTAAGATAATCTGAAGAATTAGCTAAATTCTTGGTTAAAAGTCAAGGTGCTAAAAATTTACTGATATTCGAACAAACACAAAAATTCATGACTATATCATAAGAAACATTTTTAACAGACCTTTTTCTCTGGAGAGCCCCATAAGGTGTCCATTTCCAAGTTCGACGTCTCGCTGATAATGCCTCTTGGCAATAGTTCACTCCCTAAAGGCTTGTTTTGATTCTATAAACAACAAAAAAGTCCAAATAGGAGTGTCGATATTAGACGTTAGAACAAAACATGTGAAGTTCAAAGCGAAACACTAATCCAAAAATCAAAAATAATATGTTTACACGAAGCAACCTTGCATAACTGGGACGGAGTGATCGGCGGAGGAGATTTAGCGGTTTCGACATAAGTAGGTGCTTGCCATGTCGGCGCTTTCTGAAAAGTGAAACAAGAAATAATGCAAAATTAGCAAGTCATTCGCAGTTGAGAACTACAAAGCATACTAGTAAAATGCGTTTAGTGCGTAATTATCGTGATATTTACGTCGTTGAAGCTGAACGTGACCAAAGCACTCCCCACAAAGAAAATAACACAAAGGAGAACAGTCGCCGGTAAGCTACTGCAGATGCATATTCTCCAATGTGACGGATCAGTTAGTAAAGGAGCCTGGAGAAAACGATAGAGAAATAAATATTAGCAACAAAATTTGAGCACGTAAAAGGGAGAAATAAGCTACACCGACAATATTTCGAGAAAATCTCAAACCAAAACGGATACATGCATGTCCATAAGTTCTTACTCATCGAATATTAACAATTAACCTTGGCAAAATCGAGCAATACATATCAACAGTTTCTTGTAAAATTGAAGTAGTAAAATAAGCAATACATGACCATGAAATCGAGCAAATTCTCTCATCGACGGTAGTCGAAGCATTTGAATTCAATCAAATTTTCGCCGCAATTTGAAATCACCCACTCCAAAATTTTTCCCATCTCACTGTAGTTTCATATTATAAACTAAACAGGGCAAATCCATTTCCTACTTGTTAGAAAAAAAGAAAAAAACCATCTAAACAATTTGTTACCAATTTTTCAGGACAGTTCTAAATCAGAAACACAAAAACAACTTGTTATCAAAATTGTTCTCAATACAATTTCTTACAATAAACTAAAAAGCTGCTAAAAAAAACCCCTGTAACCAATTTGTTACCAAATTTTCAGGGTATTTACGAATCACAAACCCCAAACAACTTCGCTATCATAACAGATGAGAAAGGTACAACTACCAAGCTTCGCAGATTTCAATATCTATTCACAAGAGTAACCACAAAGCAATCATCAAAAACTCACAATTCCAAATTTTTCTTCAAAAAGCAGCAAAATTTACGCTAAAAACACCAAATAAAACAACTTACGCAGATCCAATTCTTCATCTTCCATAAACTTCCTATCAAAAACTGCAAAAACAGAGACGACCCAGAAAAGGAAAGTTAATCCCCCATCACCAAAAAATCAAAAAAAAAAATCCAATTTTGAGGAGTAACCGTTTCAGGAAACACTCAACCAAGGGTCTCCAACATAAAACCCATCAATCAAAAAAATAAAAAAAAGGAATAAAAAAGGAACATGGTTGTGAAGGGGAACAAAGCAACAACAACATATAACGCACCATAACCAGCTAAGCTCGGGGAACCAAATAAGTTCCAGTATCTGAAATATGTGCAAATTGAAAAGAGGAAACACAAATTGAGGCGAAAAAGGAGAGGTTTTGAGAGTGAAAAGACGAGGTTTTTATAAAAGGAGAGAGAGAGGAGGGGAACAGGGGCGTTCTCTTTCCGTTTCCTATTTATTTATTTCCCCAGTCAATAAGAGAGAGACTTTGGTTCTTTGCATTGGTTAGAGAGAGAGAGAGAGAGAGAGAGAGAGAGAGAGAGAAAGGATTAATTGGATGTATCAGGTGTATCTCAGTATATATAGTGCATCTAATCTAATCTTATCTAATCTTAATACATTATACATTATTATTATATTATTATTATTTATATATATATAATAATATAATAATTATATAAGGCATCCAATGAAAGAGTACAAATTACTATTATTTATATCAAAATAAATCGATTACGATATAATCACAATAGCATATATATATATATATATATATCAAAATAAGTCGGTTATAATATAATCTTTTACTATGGGAAAATATAATTGTGTCGATAATGTTGAATAAAATTATTAAAAATATATCCCAGGCCAATCAGTTTAAGGTTTGTAAAGGTGTTTAAGAGTGTGGCTCACTGTGCACCAGGAGCAAGCAAACTTTAGAGAGAGAAAAGGGGAGTCGTGTGATAGGAGAAAAAAAAAGAGATTTTTTTATAAAAATAATTATTAAAAAAAAAAAAAGTGGAGGAGGAAGAGTCCAAGCAGTGGAAGATATCCGAAAGAGTGGGGCCCACTACTCGGAAGTCCAAGGTTACTGCTTCGGGAATAAAAATATCCCTGGACCCTGTTCACGACTCGGCCTGTACACCGCAGCTCTCCCGGCCCTCCATCTCATTCCAGGAATCCATCTCTACCGTTCGTTGGTGCAAAAGTTGGGTGGATAGTGGTTTACGAGGTGTATTAATGGACCGGGTGCACGGAAATGATTTCGCGCATGGAGGGGTATCTCTCTCTCCACTGCTGTCCCACCACATTCAAAGACTCGAAACAGGGGAAGCTGGGATAGTGGGTTCTTGTGAAATTACCAAAATACCCCTGCTCTGTCTCGGTTTATTTTGCCCCTGAGGTTGAACCCATCAGGTTAACCCGGCCCAATCCGATTATATTTTTTTTTTAGATTTACTCTGGAATTTGTAATGAGTTCGATCAGCCTTACTCAGTGCAGAGCTTTCTGCTGCTGCTTCTTTTCCTCAGAGTCATCAAATTTTGCTGCTAGTTTTATTAAAAGGTTTATTGATTTGATGTAATTATAAATACAGTGTCGTTGAAGTTGCATACGGTTGAAAATGCAGCAATTGTAACTGTATATATCTTGTTTGATTCGATGTAGTAGAAATCGCTGCAACTGTAAATAATTTATTTCGTTGCATGTAGCCGAGAAATAATTTTTAAAATTTTATCATTTTATATATATGATGATGACGATAAATTACCTCAAGTGTAAAAATATATACATATATATATATATTTTCTTTAAGAAATAATTAGGAAGGTAATGTTATCTTTTGCTTAAAGTTACTCTCTCCACCTGCTCTATTTGAAACTGGGGTCAATTTAAGGGTAGTTCCAACTGCTGCAGTTGGACCTCTTCCCGCAATTCTTATTTCAGCAGTTGAGGTTAAATATATCAAATTAAACATCAAATTTGCATTTATATATACTTACAGCTGCAGGGCAGTCGCAATTGCATGCAGCCAAATTACCCCTATTAGTATGAATAATAACCAAATTTGTTTAAAACTTGAAAGGGCATTTTGGTAAAAATGAAATGAGCATCTTGTGGCCAAAAAAAAAAAAAAAAAAAAAAAAAAAAAAAAAAGGTAGATAAGGACTCTAGTGATGTCTGTTACAAATTGGTTGGCTCATTAATTTGCTCACCCCTATTTTTGGTGGAGATATTTGGAATAATTGGGGGTGGGCAAGTTGAAAATAGTAATTTTATGATGATGATCAACTTTTTGTATAAATAAATGTACAAGCAAGTGAGGAACCCCCTCCTAGGCTATTTTAAAGTACATGTAGACCTTTTTATTAATTTTCTTTTTGATTCTCACCATTTTCAGCTTATAATTGACAATTGATGGATAATAGATTAACTTTAATAAAAGAAAATTAAAATAAACTTAAAATGGTGTTTATTAAAAAATTATGTTTAAGGTATCTCCATATATATACATATATATGTACAAGGCACTCACATTCTTTATTCAAAAAAAAAAAAAAGGCACTCACATTCCTTGTAATATGATTGGTCTATGTTCCATATCTTATATTTTAGACATAGTGGTTGGACAAACATTCTGGAACTTGTTGTACATAAACTCCAACACTCTTTATTTTTTATTGGATGCATGGAGAATTATCAATATCAAGAAAATAAAATAAGCTTTTGGATGCTTGTTTCTCACATGAGAGAGAGAGAGAGAGAGATTACAAAAATTTAGAATAAATACTATGACCCATTAATGAGACCCCACAAAAAAAATGCTTTTAATTGTGTGTATATTTTTAAATTAAGTGGTTCTTTTGTGTTCTTGGTGGAATATCATTGGACTGGCTAACACACAAAACTGATCCGAATTCGACCAAAATTATTGAGTTTGGATTTTAAAAATTTCAAAATGAACATGGAATCAATAGCTTATCACGTTTGTTTATTATTCGTCAAAGGATAATTAACCAGAACATATATCTTAATTAGCTTGAATTATCGAATTCTGATCCAAATAATCGAACCTTTTCTGTGTTATTTAACTAGAGATTTAGACAATTAATTGATGGAGCTATAATTAAATTGACAAGGAAATTAAGGAGCACTAGTTTCTTCAAAATATTTATCAAGGTAAAACAATTCTATAATGGCATATATATATGTGATTGGATCTCAGGTGAATTTCCATGTAAATCCTTGCATATATATATGTATATACATATTACATGGATTAAGGTGAAAATTAACATTTCCAACAATTAACCCTCTCAAATCTCACACACCAACCTTGTTTAATGTAGGCAAGCCCCACTCCACTCCTTCATTTGGTACCTAAAGTGGGAATTAATAAAGCCGATTTATTATACGTGCGATCGATGTATAATAATTTGGTATCATTACATACAAAATACATAGCAAATTGTTATTTATCTTGCGATCGTACATATATATGTGAGCCAATATGACACGCATATATATTAGCATACGTAGAGTACTGCAATAGTTAATAATGCTTAAGTACGTAGAGTACTGCAATGTGTCAATATGATGCGCAGATGTATATTAGTATACATAGCATACTGCAATAGTTAGTAATTAATGCCTAAATCGGACACTTCCAAATGTTTGCGACACTTCAAATGTTCGAGAAACCAAGTAAAACTCTGGAGTGATAAGTTCAGAAACTAATGGTGGAACTTTTCTCAGGTGATATTATTCGCTCGAGTACCGGTCTTTAACTTCTGCACCCAGATACGGCCTTTGCGATCTACATAAGTTTTCTCGATCATGCTTGATAAAATGACATGACAATGAACTAATGGCGTGAGCATGCATGTGTGTATGTTGCGGTCCACAAGATAGGTCAGGGGTCCGAGAGCCGTTCGATTCGAAATGTGGGGCCGATGATAAGCCCATGGCATCCAACTCCGTCTCCACCCAACCTGGAGCATTCCCCCTTTAATCTTATCACTAGCTAGTGAGAGATCTCAACATCAACTTCCACTTCAATTGCAGTATGTGTAAACCTAGCTAGTTGTAGCTAACTTTAATTCCTTGAAACTTACTTTCATAGGCACAACTTAAAAAAGGAAGATTATTGAGTTCGAATTCATCGTAGCTTAAGTGGCAAATAATTTGATGATTGTTATCAGAAGTTCCGAACATTTTCAGTTAAGTTAATTTTTTTTAAAAAAATTAACGGTGAAAAACGCGCATGCATGTGTGGATCATCCAACATTCCGAGTGATTAATCAACTACGTACATCTCATTATCTTTCTCTCCCTCTCTCTCATATTAATATTTAAAAAATTAGACCCATTGTCTCTGGTGCAAGTGACAAAGAGTTTGGTGGTTGATATTTGAGATCCTAAGTTCGAATTCTAGTTGATTCATATTTTCAGTTAAATTTATTTCTAAAAAAAATAAACAAAACAGGTAGCATGCTACCTTTCTTTAAAAAAAAAAAATTAAAACAATTAGATTAAATAGCGAATATCGACATAACGTAATAAAATTTAACTATTGTTTTTAATTTTATTAGAAATATATACATATATATATTATATTATTTTAATGTCATAGTGATCAATTACGAAATATTAATTGGTTTCTAAATCAAATTAAGTAGATATAAATTTTCAAAATTTACTTTTTATAGGATTAATCTATACTAATAGAAAGCTAAGTTTGTTTAAAGCCATTAAATTTTAATATGACTTGAAAAAAAATTTGGCTGATTTGTACGATGGTTGAACCACTGGTTCGCATATTTGAAAGCGGTTTTTGACTAATTTGGTTCAAAGAATTAAACTAAATCACTTTATAGACATGATCATGATTAATTGGACTAGTCAAACCGGCCAGTTTGATTGGATTTTTATGTTTTTTTTTTTTTTTTTTTCTGAGAGAGAAATATTTACGTATCACGCGCGCTTCCCGGTTCGTTTATTTCGTTAAGAAATAAACTTAAAAATGTGAATCAACTAAGATTCGAGCTCGTGTATCAACCACCAAGTCCTTTGCCACTTGTTCTAAGAACGGTCGGTGATTGGATTTTTATGTTATTGGTATATGAAAATATATGTAGAAGTAAAACATAATAAATCAAGGAATTGACTCCACAGTCCACACCATAATTAATTTATGTGAGAGAATGAGTCATTTTTTTGACTCATCTAAGATGCAATTTGGATTCTTCGTCAACCAAAGTAGACCTAAAAAATATATCCATACCGAAGATTATTATTATCTTTATTATTATTATTATTATATATTGTACATTGTATATTATTATTATTATTATTATTATTATTATTAATTGGGGTAAACTTCAAATACCATCTCTAGCTACCGTTTCATATTTTCTCACTTTAATATTATCTGATTTAAAGTATATTAATTTAATATTCTGTAGTTTTATTTATTTATTTTTTCGTCAGTTCCTTCGTTAACTTTTTATTAAATTATATACAAAAATTTCAAATACCGCATATACAGTTTATCGAATATTCACTTTAGTATTCTTCAATTTTTACTCTGTCACTGATTTAATTAAAAAATAATAATAAATAGAATAACAAAATAATAAATAATAAAATCATAAGATACAAAAGTGATACGCATTAAAGTATTAAAATAAAAAAATGTGAAATTATAGAAATGATATTTGAAAAAAGATTTATTAATTAAAGTAGTTAAGTCAATTCAAGTGCCCCACACTACACGTTTATTTTGACTAAGACGTACATATCAACGTGGACCAAGCACGTCACCTTCTATCATCTGCACATAATTAAATATATATTTTCACACATCCTTTTCTTTTTTTTTCTTTTTTTTACTCTTTTCGATAGGTAGGTTACATTAAAATATTTATATCCTTCCATTATATATATTATTATATATTATTATATATTATATTATACATATTTTGGATACATAGCTACAAAGTATGAAAATTGCGTGTTGAGCCCTTTACACACACACATCTCTCTCTCTCAAATTGCAGATAATTAATATGCGTTATTTATGATTAAGAAAAAGATTTGGATAATAGTACACCGTAAGGTCACACTCCATAATATGATTTCTTCTTTTTGATTCATACTCAGATCGTACTTGATCGAAAAACGAAGATATAAGAAGGACGCACATGCGTTTCAATT
This sequence comes from Aechmea fasciata, assembly GCA_025177825.1. Classification (NCBI taxonomy): domain Eukaryota; kingdom Viridiplantae; phylum Streptophyta; class Magnoliopsida; order Poales; family Bromeliaceae; genus Aechmea; species Aechmea fasciata. The sequence continues at coordinate 5,925,300 of CM045934.1, forward strand.
TCATTCAATCCATCGGGACGTTGATCGAGTTTATTATTAGATCTCCTAACCATTAGATTTATTGTGGATCACATTCCGTCACTCAATTTACCTGTCTCCTCCGCTTACTATCCTGTGATAGAACGTTTGAGCTACTTTAGTTACGTTTGGTATTGATATCTATTTCATATGATTAAATAAAATGGGGTTCGGCAAAAGCCGAAATAGGAATGTGCTTCTATGTTCTCTGCAGAACCGTAGAAAATATATCGTAATCGAGTTTATCACGTTACGTAATACAATATTATGTCTGAGAAATGAATAGAATATTTTTTATCGTACTTTTTCATTATAAAGCATAACCAATAAATAGCTAGCATGAGAGAGAGATTGGGCCGAATGGGATGTTACTAGTCAAATGGGCATTTTTAGTGAACCTACAACACCAATGGGCTTGGGCCTATACCAAGACCCTAATGACCCAGCACAAAAGTTAAGGTAATTACTACTGGGGTTGGATTTCAATTTTAATACTTTCCTAATCCTAATAACTGGCCAAAATATTATAATTGTGGCAAATAATAATTTTTTTTATTTTTTAAAAATGATCAATTACTCATTTTAAAAATATATATAAACTAATAAAATTAAGGAAAAACTTTAAAAAAAACCCTGTGGTTTCGCATTTTTCAATTTAGTACCCTATAATTTAAAGTGTATCAATTTGTCCTCCTGTGGTTTTGTTTTTCTCTTTTTATTACCAATTTTATTATTATTTTTTTAAATCGGTGACAAAATTAAAATTAAAGAATACTATAGTGAATATTCGATAAATCTATATAGGTACCTAAAGTTTTTTTTATATAATTTAATAAAATATTAACGAACAAAAAAGCTACTGAAAAACTAAAAATGAAACCAAAGGGAGGCAAATTGATATATTTTAATCTACGGAATACTAGAGTGACAAACTATGAAACCACATAAGGGAAATTTTGAAAATTTTCTTAGAATTGATAGTTTGTGATGGGGCCCGTAGTTCCCATATTGGGCCTCCACAATTTTTCTTTTTATTATTAAAAGAAAAAAAAAATCTTATTCCAACGAATCGTAGCCGTTGGCGCGAAACTTCTCGCTGTGTGGTGTTCGGTCGGTGCAGCGGATCCGGATCCAGATCCAGATCCGTTCTACTTTGCTCTGAACTCGAGTTCGGGGAGGTCGCTTCGCACCTGCATCAGAATCTCCGCCTAGGTATCCTTCTAGCTAAATTACAGTTTAGTCCTTAACTTTCTTAAAATCAGCAATTCAAAACTCCAAAACTATTTTCGGAATCACTCCACTCCAGCGTCTTTAAATATCGAATTTAAAAAGTATGGGTGATAGAATGAAGTTTTTGCAAAAGTTTAGGGACTAGGGTGCAAATTTACCCGTCTCTTCCATTCTCCTCGTGTACTCGTTGCGAAACCGAGTGGAGCCGTGGAGGTCGTGGTCGTCGACCCCTCTCTCTCTCTCTCTCTCTCTCTCCTCTCTCTATTCCTCGTTTCCTAATTTCGATTCGCCCCCGCTAATTCTCCATTTTTGCTAATTGCCCCGTTCAACACCCTAATTTGACCCCGCTCATCGGCTTCTAGGGTTAGGGTTTCCTCCTCCTCGTCCTGAATCCGAGAAAAGGTCCCGCCTTTGCACTCGCCCAATTGGAGGAGGCCTTCGCAATCGATCGTAAGCTTCTTGACTTCGTGTAAAGGATTCTATTTTTCGTTAGTATTTTTATGTTTGTGGCAGCTTCTTGTGTGATTAATTGTTGGCATTGTTGTGTAATCGCGATCTTTTGGTCAAAAGATGGAAATTTTGGGAGCCAAAATTAGGTTTTTGCTTTCAAATCTGGTTCTGTGTTGATCAAGAGATCTGGAGAAGTGACGTGCGAACGTAGTTGTGCTTTTGAAATCGTTAGGGCAGAAGCTGCTTTATTGATTAGATTGGGTTTGGTGGTGGAAATGGGAGTTGGTGATATTGCATTTGTTGCAATTTACGATATATTTGGTAATTGATCGTGTGAAAATTTGCATTTTGTTTGGGAGGGGGACGAATTTTATGGGTACGAGTTCTTTTTATTATTGCTTTATTTTGTTATCCCGTAATAATCGAGAACTAGGACTAACTTGTGCTAGGTTTTACATCTTAGTAAAACTTAATGGTTGCTGGTATAATTGTAAGGGATAAATGTAATTCTTATTGTTGCAAGTGAGGATAAAGTGATGGATAGTGCAGTTCTAGGATTAATGAGAAATTGTAATTTTTTGGGTTATTAGAGTAATCTGTCCAAGTTGAGGTCTACGACAACTTTTCTTAATCCCATTTTGTTGCCTTTGGTTGATGAAAACCCTTGTTATCCCCGGACCAAAAGGGCCTACTAATGGTTTTAATCAAAAATATTTCAGCTCTTTTGTTTTAGTGCGTACTTTTTTATTTGACGTTTTTGGTTATCTGTTCTAAGCTGTCTAGCAGCCTGTAACAATCTTTCTTGACATTTTAAAACCTGATGTTTTTTAAATATGTATTTCAGTCGTTTGTGCTTTTAAAAATTCAGAGGTTGGTCACCGGCCGGAAACTTCGTCTCTAAATACACTGTGGAGGAGGCAATTGGTTGATATGGACATCATTGAAATCGGTTCTTCGGAAAGTGATGATGATTTTGAGCTCAGTGATGACGAATCATTAGGCGATACCTTCAGCGATGCTGCTAACCAGTGGTCGAATAGTCCACAGTTTCCAATCCAGGTTGATGAAGATGAACCGAGCATTGCACCTTATAGAAGCCCTTACGCTGGGCGGGATGAATTAGGCACCATAAATAATTCGGAGCTTAACAAAAATCAAGAAGTTAATTCTCCAACAAACTACCCATCTCAGCTCAGTCAGCGGCGGTCTCTTCCACTGTCATTTCAGCCAAGATTTTCGAAGCCTCCAGTGAAAGGGGTTCATGAAAGGCCTGTGAGAACCCATGAAGGGTTTGGCCCTTCTTCTGCGAGTGCTGTCGGGCCAAACAGTAAGTTAGATGACAGGGGAAAGGACATTAATGAATTTGATATGCACAGAAATAATGGTAAACATAGGGCTCTTCCTCCGTCTTTTGCAAATCATAAGCATGTGGAAGATGCACAGTCAAAAGATTTACTAGAATCCAGGGGAAAGAGCAATTATTTTGCGAATTCTTCTCATTATGTTGGAGGACATGCATCTAATGGTGTAAAACAGTTTCCACAACCTCCACCCAATCAGAGGTCATTTTTTGATAACTCTTTCATACCTTCAACTGGAAGTACTCAAGGTGATTTCTTCGTTTTCTTCAGACAAACTTACCTTTTATTTAGTACAAAAGATGCAATTACCAAATAATTGAGATCATAGAGCCATGGCTTCTCTTCTCTTCATTACTTTGAGAAGCAATAGCTATATGTTTGATCAAATAAAAAGCCCTCAGCTTTTGCTTCTGGAGCCCCAAAAGAAAAGGCTCTTGTTTGAAGCTTCTGCTTCTTTCAAAGTGGGAATTAGTTGGGGGTGAGTTTATTGAAAAAGCTGTAACTGCTTTTTTGAAACAGCTCCTCTACAGAAGTTCCAGTTGGCACCATACAGGACCTAAGATTAATTAAGGTGCAACTCTCATTTTTTTATTTTTCTTTTTTACCCTTCGGGTGCAGGTGATATGCATATAAATGGAAATGCTGGAACACACAGGGTTCTTCCTCCGTCATTAACGTATGGCAATTCAACTAATGGCTTACCGCCTGTCGCTGGTACTGATTTGCAGCATCGATCAAACCTTGTAGAAGATAGGCACTTCGACTGTGACGAGAGAGTTATATATCAAGAAGCATTGCAGGTAAATCTTCTTACATGATGCAGATCAATTAAGATTTTTCTTTAACTTAATATTTCAAGAGATTAATTATAATAATAATAGAAGGCGTTTAACTTACCTTTTGCTACCTTCATTTGTTTATTCTAACATACTCGAATGTATTTAGTTCAACATGTTCTTATCCTGGAAAAATGCTCCAATCAAGCGCATGTCATAAATGGATATCAAAATTTACCATTTTTAAGCCGTAAAGTTTAGTTTCAACTGATTGCTGCCTATAATGGTGTGCTTTCATAATAGATATTTCAATGTATATCCTATTTGTTGTTTTTTTTTTTTTTGGGGCAGAATCTTGGTCAACCTAAATTGGAAGACGACCTGCCCGAGGGACTCTTATCTGTTTCTCTTTTAAAGCATCAGGTTAGTCTGCTTGCTGGATTGTTTAGCTATTCTATTTGTTTTGTTTATAACAATCTCTTACAAGATATTTTATGTCATTGATGTTTCAAAGAAAATAGCCTTAGCTTGGATGGTTCAGAAGGAGAAGAGTGTACATTGTGCTGGTGGCATTCTTGCTGACGATCAGGTCAGTTTTGATGCATTAAGTTCCGAGCAATATTTTTCTTGTTTTACCTTATTCCTCGAGTCCTTCTTGGGTTCTTTCAAAAGCACATGAATAGTGCCTACTATCAACTTTTTAGCCCTTATGTATCCATTATTGTACCACCACCAAAATAGTAAACCCTAAGCATCTGAGGGTTAAAAACTTGGGAGCAAGCACTATTCATGTGCTTTTTAAAAGTATTCCAGCACCGCTAATATTCCTTTACTATGTTCTCTTTGATTTTCCCTTGCGGATTTTTTTTTCCTGTTCTTTTTAACTGTTCTTGTAAACAGGGTCTTGGTAAGACTGTGTCGACAATAGCCCTTATTCAAAAGCAGAAGTCTCAGCAGTCCAAGTTCACTTCAGATGATTCGAATCATGTAAAACCTGAAGCACTAAATTTAGATGAGGATGATGATGGTGTAACTGTAGTGGATAAATCAAAGAAAATCACAAATAATGAACCTAAACGCGAGTCATCGGCTTCACATGCGGATGGAGAAAAGCAAAATGTTAAGCCCGAAACTAAACAGGAGCCTGGAGCTAGTTCATCGAAACGCGGATCGAACCTGTCGAGGCCTGCGGCTGGTACATTGGTGGTATGCCCTGCTAGTGTTCTTCGGCAGTGGGCCCGTGAGCTGGAGGACAAGGTCACGGAAAGTGCTAAATTATCTGTTTTGGTCTACCATGGAGGTTCACGGACAAAAAACCCTAGTGATCTGGCAAAGTACGATGTTGTTCTCACAACTTATACAATTGTAACCAATGAAGTACCAAAACAATCTGTAACTAATGATGATGATGGGGAACAGAAAAATCTTGATAAATTTGGGGTTTCTTCGGAGTTTGCTCCGAATAAGAAAAGGAAGACACCATCTAGTTCAAGGAGCAAGGCGAAGAAAAGAGGGAAAGGGCTTAAGGATTCACAGTTGGATATTGGGAGTGGGCCACTTGCTAGAGTAAGATGGTTTAGGGTTGTACTAGATGAAGCCCAAACAATAAAGAATTACAGAACTCAAGTTGCTAGAGCCTGCTGTGGCCTTCGAGCCAAGAGAAGATGGTGCTTATCAGGAACGCCTATACAAAATGCAATTGACGAGTTGTACAGCTATTTCCGTTTTTTGAAGTATGATCCATATTCTGTGTATAGCTCGTTCTGTGCGTCGATAAAATATCCAATATCTAGGAATGCAAGCCATGGATATAAAAAGCTTCAAGCTATTCTGAGGACTGTATTACTTCGGCGCACAAAAGGTAATTTGGACTTCTTTATTGAGATTTATATGTTATACTTAACTGCTGTTTACTTGTTTTATTTTAAAAAGTTTCTGGATATGAGGAGATTTGTTATGCTACTGTCCATTTTTTAGAGGCTTTAGGAGATAAACTGTTATTGCCTTTTTGAAATGCAACAATGTCAACAGTTATTTCTCTTGCAGAGAAATCTGGTTATATGTAATATGAAAGAAACCCAGGATAGCACTATGGTATTTATGACTTCATTGCTGTGAATCTATTTCACAAGAGAGTTGCATAAGAATTATAATATCGGGAGAAGAAAACATGGTGTTTGGTTCCAATATCAATATAACAATCAACTCCAAGGGATGAAACTAAAATCCTCTAATAGTTGTTCTGTACTAAAAATGAACTGCATCTTATAGTAAAAGAATAGCGAAAACCAAAAGCATTGAATACAACTGAATCAAAAAGCATATGGGGAAGCCATTGTGGGAAGGAATCATGAAACTTGGTCCATTGTCTTTCCGTATATTACTAGTAGTTCTTTCCTGTTTGTTTCTTGTCTCTTGTTTTCAAGTATGCTATAATAAGTTCTCTTTTTTTTTCTTTTTTTTTTCCTTTTCTTAGACTCATTTTGTTCTTTTAATGGCCAAGTCTTTGGTGTTATTCTGCATGCATGATGTATTCTGGGACTTTACTGGCTAGTTTTGCCAGGATGGTGCTAAGATTAAGATTGTGCATTGAGTTAGATCTGCCGATTTGACATGTAACTTTGAAGTTTTTCTTTTTTCCTTAGAAACCTTAATTGATGGAGAACCAATTATCAAATTACCTCCAAAAACGATTAGTCTGAAAAGGGTAGATTTCTCTCCGGAGGAGCGAGCTTTCTATTTGAAGCTGGAGGCAAATTCACGCCAACAGTTCAAGGTATGTATTGGATGAGATCCTGGATGGTTTCTCTTTTCATTTAGCTGAATTGGCCCTTATCGGATGTTTAGTTTTATATAGATTCCATGAATCCTGCAGCTCTTGGTGGTTTTATTCCTGTTTTTTCTTTTTTTGCTGCTTAGCACAAAACTATCAGTGTTGGATGTCCATATTTCTTCTCTTCAAAGAAAGGTTACAGTGTTACACAAGCCAGGCCAAACGGACACTAAATTTTATTGCTATTTTTCCGATTGTTGCTGATATCCAATTCTCAAGTTACGAGCAGAAAATTGAGGAATGTGATTTTAATATTGTTAGTTTTAATTGCAGGAGTATGCTGCTGCTGGCACCTTGAAACAAAACTATGCAAGTATTCTGTTGTTGCTTTTGCGTCTTAGGCAGGCATGTGACCATCCACTTCTTGTCAAAGGACATCATTCAGACAATGTTGGAAGCGATTCGTTAGAAATGGCAAGGCAACTTCCTAGGGATATGCAGATCAGCTTACTGAGTAAGCTGGAAGGTTCATCGGCAATTTGTAGTATATGCAGTGTAAGCCATCTATTAGGAAACACATCTTAGTTCACACTCCACGTGATACCGAATTTACTTGCATTGCCTAAATTTTCTGATGCACTATTAGAGCTGTTTCATGATGCCTATAAATATCTTTTCTTTTGGGTCATTAAAATGAGTTTGTCTTGTCGCTTTGGGTGTATAGTTCGTGATACTTATTACCTGCGTAAGTTCTCCACACAAGCATTTCTTGGAAGTGTTCATTATATTTTGGAGTTTACAAAGGTAGAATACATGCCAGCCCTTGAAATAGGACTTGAATTTCGTCCTTAGATTTTTAACCATAACAATTTTAGCCCCTGATGTTTGATCTCTGTTTTAATTTAGTCACTGGCATTTGACCTTAATTTCAAGTTTGGTCTCAAAATCCTAGTTTCAACAAAGGAATAGTCTAAAGGTGGTGCTGACATGGCACTTTTTTAGATAATAGATCAATGCAAAGACTCTGATAGATAAAGAACAAACTTCAGGAACTACATTGTTACACTTTAAATTGTGGGGTAACAGTGAAAACAAGTTCAAAGTCCAGTGACTAAATTCTTTAATTAACCTAACTATTGCATTGTAGACTCTTATCTGCACTAACACATGATTTCTCCGCAGGACCCACCTGAGGATGCAGTTGTGACAATGTGCGGCCATGTCTTTTGTTTTCAATGTGTGCATGAACGCTTAACTGGGGATGAGAATCAATGTCCGGCAACTGGTTGCAAAGATTTTCTTGCTACAGATTCAGTTTTCTCATGCTCCACATTGAAACTCTGTGTTTCCGGTGAATATGATTCCAATGCTCCAACCAGTTCTTCAGCAGACGAGGAACCTTCAATTGGCCAAAGTGGTTATATCTCATCTAAGATTCGAGCGGCTCTTGGTATCTTGAACTCTCTTTGTAGTCCAAGTTCAATTGGTCTTAAGGAATACAGTGAGGTGGATTCTGTTTCAGTTCGAACATACAATATGATCACGAATGGTTCTGAGTTTTCTAAACATTCGACCGCAAATCCTGAGAACCCAGTCAAGGCCATTGTGTTCTCGCAGTGGACTAGCATGCTGGACTTGCTAGAGCTTTCGTTGAATCGCGATCTAATACAGTATCGGAGACTTGACGGGACGATGTCGCTTAATATGAGAGACAGAGCTGTAAGAGATTTCAATACTGATCCAGAGGTTCTCCCTTGAACTTTTTTTATTTTTAATTTTTAGAGATACTTATGTACATTCAGCCTCCCTACAAAAATAAATAATTTACATGTATGTGCCAGCAAAATCTGAGTTCTCATTTATGCTTGTCGAGAACTTGATACTTACATATATACACTTGTTCTTACAAATGCGACGCCTCCAGAAAACTATTTCTGATACAAACCAACTTCCCCTGAACAGGAAGACTCCCCAACTTAAATTTAGGTTATTTTTGTAGAAAAACCTACACACATTATATGTATATATGTGAGACTTCAAACTTTACAGGGTTGTGTGTGGAACTGACTGATTTTCTAGGGATATATGCAGATGTGAAAGCTTATACATTTTATTCTTTCATTGAAGTAGAGTTGGGGAAGTCATGGAAAAAGCCCTTACATTGAGGAATTTCAATTGCAGGTTCGAGTTATGATCATGTCACTAAAGGCTGGAAATCTCGGTTTGAACATGGTTGCTGCTTGCCATGTGATTCTTCTTGATCTTTGGTGGAACCCATATGCTGAAGATCAGGCCGTCGATCGAGCACATAGAATCGGTCAGACTCGGCCTGTAACTGTTTCTCGTCTAACTGTTAAAGATACAGTGGAGGACCGTATATTAGCCCTACAGGTTCATTTTTGACTTTTTGACTTTTTATAGCGGTGTACGAGATGATCACACCAATTCTTCTACAAAGTTCGCCTTTCTTTGTTTCAGGAGGAGAAGCGAAGGATGGTATCTTCTGCTTTCGGGGAAGGAGCTGGTGGCCACACTACTCGCCTCACGGTGGAAGATCTGAGATACCTATTTATGGTATGAGCACTAACCATAGGATTCAGTGAAATTTTTTGGGGGAGGGGTTTGTTTATGGCTATGGCAATCGTGCAAGCCGAGCATTAAGTAAACCAAGTGACTCAAAGAGTTTTGCTTCTCGTCAACCACCACCAGATTGAGTAGATTGAGTGGGCGCAAGCGATGTGTGTAATTCACAGTAGTTTAGCATAATAGTTAGTTGAATTGAGATATGTAATGGTGGTAACTATTTGTACATAGTTGTTGTTCTTGATGTTCTTGATGTTCGATGCTTAACTATTGAACAGGACATGAAGCTCATAATGTAATGTGATCTTACAGCTTCAGTTTTTAACTTGTGGTTGATCTTTTCTTTCTAAACTTATAGCTAATTGTTTCATATGGCTTTGTAACCCTCACCACTGATTTGAGAGTAAGTTGTTGATGCGCGAGAACCAAAGGCCTGCATGAGATGCTATATACTCTGTTAGCTTTCATATCTAAACTGAAACATATTATTGAGTACTACACTTTGAACTACAAGATTATAAACAACAAATGTGCCGTATGCGCGTACGCCCACGGTTTCTCTTAAAAAATTCTAGCTTTTCAGATGGTTTTGCTGTTTAAGGTTGCAGAATTTGTGAAACCTCTTGCATTACCAGAATTTGCGTAAGCATATATACAATCGACCGAAAAAAGGAAACGGGAAAAAAACAGCTCTTATGTTTCTCAAATGAGGGCATCCTATACAGAAAAGAAATTGAGCTGCTAGCTAAACCATTGCTAATGCATGAAACAGGAGAAAAGAAACCAACCCACATATGCAGTTAATTGGAGCAAACTTTGCAGGGGGCTGCTTTCGGAAAGAGACAGCCTCGACGTATGGCAAACCAACCTCAGCCAGACAGTCATCTCGGCAGGAAAATTGGGTGTACGTTTTTTATCGTAAGCTTCCTTCTGCAAGTTGGGCATTTCTTGGAAACCCGAATGGCCTCCTTGATGCAGCCGGCGCAGAATACATGGCCGCAAATGGTCGATGAAGCCTCGACCAGCTGGCTCAAACAGATGGGGCAGGTCATGGTGGGAACCTTGTTGGCAGGCTCCGAATTAGGTTTCTCCGTAGGCTCCTCAATAGGTTTATTTAGTCGCTCCGTATCGGGCATCTTTTCGGGCTCCTTGTTTTTCTTTGGAACGAACTTCGCCGGCTCGTCGTTGGGTTCCTTCGAAACAACCTTCGCTGCCTCCTGTGTTGGTCTTGTTACATTCCTTTTCTGCCATGCGTTTGTTTGGGTTAGAACTCGAGGAGCAGAAGATTCAGTTTGAAGATGCATAGACATTTTAGTGCTAGACAGTGGAAATAACAGCCGCAAAAGGGAAGAACAATAAAATTTTCTAAGCATGAAAGTTTATAGACGTCGGAGGAAAAGAAAAATGTAAGCTCCTTTAATCACTCTTGGCATTCTTCTAATAATAAGAGCCTTCATTAAGCAAACACAGGTAATACCAGCATGAGGACTAAACAAATATAGTGCCTAAATTTAATGACTAAACAAGAGAAGATCCGAAAGAAAGAATCAAAGTTGCATCTCTTTGTAGCATGAAGAAAAGAGAAGAAACAAGCCTAACATAGTAATTGAAAAAAAAAACAAAAAAACTAAAGGGAAAATCACATGAGCTTTTTTGTTTTATTATTATTATTATATATATATATATATATTACCTTGGGACTGCGACCTGCATCTGTATCTTGCAATTGACCACAGTTAATTATGGTCGTATTCGGTGGAACACTCTCACACTTATTGTCAGGGAAGAGAGGCAATGTGGCTGGCGGGTCCTTCATAACATTCACTGAGAGAAGAAAGGAAGACATGTCTAGTCAGAAAAAGAAATGAAAATTTGTACATGTAAATCCTATTCATGCACAATAAAACGTATATTTTCCCTTGTAATGATTTGAACCCACCTGCTGTCAATGGTCTGCTGGTCTAATTTGATAAGAACACAACTTGAGGATAACTGTGCAGTTCATAATGCATTTTGGCTTTGCTTAAGCTACCAATTACCTTATAGAAAGGAGCGAGCATTGACATGTGCAATTGAAAAAACGGTGCAATAGATAGCAGAATAGAAGGAATTGATGTTATAAAGATGAAGATATCGCGATACTTATCACAAATGCTCTTAGAAAGTAGCTTTGTTCGGTAACTTAGAAAAAGTAGAGTCAACATGATAACAAGCACTTTCACATTAGATTGAGATTGAAGCTCGTGTAAATAATTTATATCAAGAAGGATGAAAATCATCAATATGAATGCCGTGTTAAATATAAAAATATATAAACACCGCAGTCTAATAGCTTAAGTTTTTAGAATACAACGATTGTTTTACATGGTATCAAAGCAGGAGGTCCTGAGTTTCGAGTCACGCCAGGCCTTTAGTATTATTAATTTCTTCCCATTTAATTCAAGTTCACGTCATGAGCCTTGCAAAAAGTCTCGAGCTCAGACGTAAGAGAGAGTGGAGTGTTAACAGCTTAATAGTACAACGGTTGTTTCAAAAGAAAGACCAAGAAATAAACTAAAGAACAACATATGCCAGATACTTCTTTAAATAGCAGAATTTCATAACTATCTTCATTATTCATATAACAGCATTTCAAGATATAATCTAACCTGATTGTCTCAGATTTATTATTTCCACATCTTCATCCAAGACAATCGTCATAATGCTACTTGTAGACGGGTTCCTCATCTAAAACAAAGTAAATAAAAAAAACATAAATATAAGAACAAATAAGCATCATGCTATATTCCGTTAACTACATTCACAACAAGACAATCCAAAGGAATGGCAAAATTGATATAACTGCAAAAGAAAGAAAATTCTAAATAAACAGCATTGCAAGACCACATTAAAGATCCTACACTGCGATCCAATGGCAGGCTTCTGGTCTGGTTTCTACGAGAAAATTTTCTCAACCAATCTGGAAACTGTGAATCAAAATATATAGGCCTGTTTAGGTTTGCTTACGTTTTGTTTGTTTTTCCAAACTTAAATTCTATGCCCTTGAATGCATTATTGTACAAACTATGCTGTTCGTTCGATGACAAGGAAGAAAAAAAAGAAATACTAGAAACCATTTTTACTTCATTTTTCTCAAAGAAAGATGAGTCTGCAAGCTGACCGACAATAATAAAAATAAAGAAGTTTATCCCCCGGCGCATTCAATCAAATTGATATCGAGTTACAAAATAAAACGAAACATAAACATGGCCAAATGTTGCCGTAATTCTGAAACCTCAAATCAAATGAACCAAAGTAAATTGTCTAATTTGGTGCCATTCGGTTGGCTTTCCTTTTGTAAACCAATATTGCACACCCTACCAAGACGCGTGCTTCATAGAGGAAGCAAACAAGTTGGAATCCTACGTTATCTTACAACAACAACAAACAAAAAAGGGGCAAAAAATGCAATACAGGGAACAAAGGATAGACCTGGGGAAACCCAGTGGGCAGAGAGAGCATCTCATCTTCATCCGAATCGACAATGATTGGAGTGCAATACGACCCGATATTAGGCAGGGGAGGAGAGTTGATGCCAGAGGTTGCCGCAGATACGGCATCATCCTGCGAGGTCAAATTCCATTCTTGGCTATCCGCGGGAGGAGAATTAAGGTCTAGATCATAAACAACCTTATCGCGCTCGTTGTTCATCACGAGCCCCTTCAATGATCACCTCCCTGATCCAATTAACTTAATTGTAAGTTCATTTATATTGGATTCAAAAAAATACCACCAGATAAAAGCTCAAGCTTTGGCAATATTGATGCATCAAGAACACATACATATATGCTTTCCAACTTCGATTGTGTTGGTAAAAATCGAATCTTTTCTAATCATTTAAGCAAATTACCCCTCGCAACGTGAAAATAAGAAGGAAACTGAGCTAAGAAGATCTGTATGAGCCGTAAAAATCCATCACCATCCACCAAGAAACTCTTATTTATTTAAAATCCCTAATCAAACAGATGAAACTAGTCGAAGTGTGCACCAAGAACGAAGAGTCCGATCAATAAAAAAAAAGGAAATAAATTTGACGAAATTATAACCTAAATACTCAAAAATTAAACCAACTCCAATCCAAGGGAACAAAAAACAACACGAAAGACCATTAAATGAAGCGGGAAAAAAGGGGAAAAAAGGAGGAAAAAAGGGGAAATAGCCCGAGAACCGTACCTAAGAACTGGAATCGCCTAGGGTTTTATAAGAGGTTATCGATCAGAGAGAGAGAGAGAGAGAGAGAGAGAGGAGATTTTGCGAGGGTTCGTAGCTTCGACTATTTTGCCGATCATTTCAGAGTTTAAATACGCCAACGAAGAGGACAAAATTTATAGGAACTCCTTGTATTGTCTCCATTTTACAACTCAGTCCCTAAAATTTCACACTTGTGTATTGGAGAAGTACAGGAACTACATGCTAATATTGGAGAAGTACAGGGACTATCCTATACATTTTCACTCCCGGGAAATAAAAAGAAAAGGACCGTGTTTCCTTGTACATGTAGCGTACCCACGTGTTTAAAAACCGGATATTTTAGAGGGATAATAATTACGCTTGGGACCCGAACCGGCCCGGTCCGGTTCGGTTTGGAACTTTCTTGGTAGGGTCGGTCCGGTTCGATTATAAGTAGCATCACATTAGTTATATTTATTTAGTTATTATTACCCAGCCCCATACAACTTGATTGGATAATAAATAATATAATAATAAGAACAAGAAAACGGGTTATTCTTTATAGCCCGTTATACTAGTTCGGGCCGATCTCGAAGGTGGGCCTAAACCCGACCCGCCAACCTATGTTACTGTGAATACCTACCAACTGTACTAGCAGTCGAAGATAAGTCAAAGACAAAGTGATTCTTATATATAAAATAAACATCTTAGAATTGAGCTCCTATGCTTTTAAAAGTACCAAGTTATTGATGCTTGTAAGTTTTTAGCCTTGGATTAATAGATGTGCGGTTAGGATGATGTGGGCCCTCTTGGGTTAAGTGGGTGGTTGGTTGAATAGTATAATCTAATGGGTGAAAATGATCATAGGTGTAGATCTAACGGTAAAAAATTCACAAGCACAAAATGCTTGGTGCTTTTACAAGCACCATAGCCGGACTCAATATCTTAAGACATCTTTACATATCAAACAAGTGTTTGGTACAATGAAGCAGAAGCATATAGTGTAAAGAATATATCCACACACACATCTTTGAAAGTAGTAATAATAATAATAATAACAACAACAACAACAACCATCAGAGAATGCAGATGAAAAAGAGTGGCAGGAAAAGGAGATCCTCCAATGCACAGTTGCAGGTCTTCATGTAGTTCTTCGGAGATATCCATTACTTGCACCAAATATCCATTACTTGCACCAACCGAAGCACGAGCATCTCTGTTAAAACGACAGCGAGACAAAGAAGATGGTGAGAACTCGAGGAGATTTATGCCGATCGAACAAAGATCTGTAGGGCGAACACGGAAGTCAGTGTATAGATTTATGTGGTTCGGTCGCTGGCCTGTTGTGTCTACGGACAAAAATGAGTAGAACAATTCACGGTAGAGGAACGGAGTACGATATGAAGAGTAATAAGATAGGAAAAACATAGCAACCTCTTTATTAGCTAGTTTCACAGCAAAGAGAAATAGCACTCACCGAAGGCTCGTTCCCGTCTCTTTGGGAGCCATTACGATACGCTGCGTCGTTGGCGATGATCGGAGCATTTCCCAAGCCAGATTGTTTCTCCTCCCTCACTTTGTTAAATATGTGGCTGTACCCATCAGCCGAAGAAGGATCCTTCTCGTCCCAGTCACCGAATTTCGGCACAGATGTTCCTCCTCTCACAGGCTGTCGAGACATATAGTAATGTTATGTCCTTAGATACACAAGAACATATTTGCGAGGGAGTTTATGTGTGTGTGTGTGTGTGTGTGTGTGTGTGTGTGTGTCTATATATATATATCCCTGCAAAATCATCTATCTATGTACGTACCACTCGCAAATCTGATTTTCTTTATTATTATTATTATCAGTTTATGTGTATATCTCTTGACAGAGCAGTTTCTCACGAAAAAATATTCTCATCTTTAGTTAGGGAGTAATCTGGTTAATGAAGTTTAAAGGGCATATACGAAAAATCATAATTTGCAGTTAATTATAGTAATGAGGGAGAGAGAGAGTGTGTGTGTTTACAGTTTCATCGTCTCGGCCACCCGTCCTCATCCTGGATCTACCGGCGCTGCCCGAAGTGAGCCCCTGGGCACCGTCTGACGAACCTCTTCTTTCCCTAGAAGGGGAGGACACTCCGCCTTTGCTCGCGGCTCTCGCTTGCTGACGGGGGTGAAGGGGAGATCGCTCAACACTCTGCTCGGAGCCACCGCTTACACGGCCGGCTTTTTGATGAAGTGACGACCCTGCGGAAGGTTTCTGAGCAGCGGCATCGTGACGGCGGAGGTCATCTTCGCTGGTCCTCGATGGTATGTCGGCAGAAAATGCTTCTGGGTATTCAGTAGGATCATTGGGATTGATTAGCTTCCCTCCTGTTCGACCCTTGCGCGCATTGTCGAAATATTGCGTGTAAGGAACATTACCATCGTTTTCCCAATTGCCAAATTTAGGAACATGAGCATGTTGCTGCAGTTGTGAAAAACAAAGAAGAAAAAACAGCATATTATTACTACAATGTATTACAAAAGATAATTAATCTAAAGAGAAAACATAAGTTATGAAGCTGCAAAAAGCCGATGGAAAAGATATGCGGTTAATTCAAATCAATAGCTCGAAATTATTTACATACATAGAAGTTCCCGAACCTTTCTCCGGTGAGAATTAGTAGATAAATTTTGGTGATCTTGTTGGCCGAAAACAAAATGCCGATTGAATTCAATTTCCAATCTCCCTCCATATTAACAATGCTCAAAACATTTCTTAAGATGCTGAAATGAATCTCTAAATGATGTGAACAAACTCAAAGTATCCAATGTCCTTTGGTGGACACGTGGCGTGTAGTATCCTCACCTAGGCGCAGAGCGATGCATTTATGCTTCTTTTGCCTGATGATCTACTTCTGCCACATGCAATGAAATTAATATGTCCCTTTGAAAGTAGTTTGAAAAACTATGAATTTTCATAATTGATGCAACACTTTCCATACATTGTTTACTCAGACATCTTTGTGGAAATGGAATCGAAACACTTACGATACTCATTAATGGAACTTCAATGTAAAATTGATGCGCGTATTTGAACCAATTAAACTTGGATAATTTCTTCAAGAACTATACTGAGATATTAGATCATCGGATTGAGTTAAAGGGTTACAATGTTGTATTACGCATGGACAAGTTACGTCGAGAATGTCGAAAGATTCTGGTTTATGCATAAAGATAAGTCAATTATCTGATGGAGTATTTAAACCATAAGCTCTAAGAGATAGATCATGAACTGAACACAAAATACAAGATTTAGAATGACAAAAATTCGAACAAGAAGAAATTCTTAATCCTACCTATAGAATGCCTAATACATGATTCAACATATCGATTTTGGTTCGCTATAAAGCCCAATCGGAATTCGAGTGAATACACAAATTCACAAATAGTTATAACTAATACATACAGAACGAAATGGTTTCAGTACAAGTTAAAATGAATCCATTGATAGATAATAAAGAATCACTTGTTTAAAAGCATCCATATTCGCGAAAAAGCAAAAGTCCAAAAAGTTTATATGTTATTAGATAATATTACAGCTAACAAAAACATGGTCCTCAGTCCTGAGTTCATCAAATATATCTCAAAAGTTTCAGCACTGTTTTTCTATTAAACCAAATCATCAACTAAAACAAATATATTCAGGTGAAGAGAAACACATATATATATGAGAAATATTATTGAAACAACTCTCACAATTAAGGATCCACATCTAATAAAAAATTTAAGCCTCTTCAAAATACCTCAATCAGAACCTAGTATAGAAAACAAATTAATAAAGTAAATCAGCAAAATTTCTACTTAATGTCCCTATACCTCACAAGGTACTAAAACTTTACGAAATCTATAAATTGATATAAAAAACAAAAACCCAACTCACAGAATCTCAAAATTCTAGTGAATTCCAAGAGAAAAGAAAGGGGGAAAACTAAAAAACTGAATTAAAGTAATTTATGGCAAATCACCACTTATTGCCTAAATTAGCGAAGTACCCAACTACCCAAAGATGCAATTTTTCCAATTCCCCACATCAAATCCTGATAATTCAAGACAAACCCACATCAGAAAAACATCAAAAGGTGAAGAAAATGATGAAACTTACTGCCATTCAGGTGAGCTCTGAACCCAGAAAAAGAAATTAAGCAACTTTGTTCTAAAACCTCCTTCAAATTGATTAAAAAAAGGCTCTTTTCCACTACAAACTGAGCCACTTCTTTTTGAAAAAAAAAAAAAAAAACTCTCCTTCCTCGATCTACACGGCAAAAACAAGAGAAAGGATATGCAGGTTTTGCCCTTCTTTGGAGAACCCAAAAAAGCTTCTTTTTTTTTTTTTTTGAGGTGCTCCAAATGAAGAGAGAGAGAGAGAGAGAGAGTAGGATTGACCGGAGACGCCCCTCACCTTTGACCGTTGAGACGTCGTCTTCTTCCCCACACTGGGTCCTACCCATGGCCATGGCCATGGCCATGGGTGAGTTAGACTCTTCTTTTACTGTTAACTCCTATCCACTCCTTGTACTTTGCTCCTTCTCATTAAGTTTTACTTTTGTCTTTTCTTTTTCTAAAAAGTTTGTATTTTTAATTATCTTATATCAATCGTTTACTTCATAGTTCAATTAAAAGTATGATAGAAATAAATAACTATAGATTTATAGTGTTAAATATAAAAATACATAAATATTGTTATCTAACCACTTAAATTATTATTAGAGTACAGCAGATGTTTCATATAATATCAAAATAAAAAATTATTTGTTTGAGTCACACCAGACTCTTAGCATTATTAATTTCCTCCCATTTAACACGTCATGGACCTTCTAAAAAATTTCGAGCACGTTAGAAAAGGTGTTAAATATATGTAAAAATATATAAACATCATTTCCTACAACGGTTGTGTAACGTCCCTAATAGTCCCACATCGAATGGGATATTGATTTCGATCAATTTATATAAGGTCTACATGCTAGTAATAATAATTGAGCTTAAACATTTTGGGCCGGTGGTTTGGGTCCAACAAATTATTGTTGCTGACGGATCGGATCGTTACATATTGTTTCATATTTATAATACACGAATATATAGATATATATAAATTTTAGTGTGTGGTAGATAATATTTTTTTTCTTTTTTTGATTAGTATTAAGAGAAAACACATGAGAGACTTAGTTATAAGGTCAAAAGACTCAATTTAATATTTATGCTTGTTTACTATATATAATTTTATAATTTAATTAGTGTATGATTTTTGTGGTATTGATGCAGATGAATTTTAATGCTAAATCAATTAATTGCTCTATATATTGAATGTGATTAATTTTAGGGATAATTGCCTATATACCCCTCATGCGTATGAAAATATCCGATCTACCCCTACTTTTTTTTCCTTTCTAAAATGCCTCTCATACGTTCCACCGTTATTGCAAAATACCCCCGCAGTTATCTCCTGTTAAGTTAATCTGGGTTAAACGTGAGTTAAATATCTACCACAGTTAAAAAAATTTAAAATACCAATTTTGCCCTTAACTTAAGGGCAAATAAGAAAGGTTGGTGACGGTAGAGGGGTATATTGAAAAAGACCAAAAGTCGAAATAATATTTTGAAAAAGGGCAAAATAGTAATTTTATAGAGATAACAGAGTTACTTAACAGATTTTAACTCTAAGGGTATATTAGAAATAGGTTGGAACGTAAGAGGGGTATTTTCAATATTAGCCTTCTAAGAGGGGTAAATCGAAAAATCGGAAACTTTTCAGGGGTATATAAGCAATTGCCCCTTAATTTTACAGCTTACACCAGAATATGCTACTTGCATCCAAATTAAGCAATAATGCATTCATAAACAACAAGGCCCTCTAGCCATATATAAATAATACTACATTAATAATTACTTATTGATTATTAGCTCATTTTCATAAATTATTTTATTTGAATTTTATAATTATTTAAAATTTCTATGTCTGATTAAGATAGGGCCTTTTTGGCCCTATTATAAGGTGTACTTTTGTTGAATAGCTCTATTTCATTTGTACAACTCACTTGAAAAAGTGGCACATTTAAGTTTTCTTCCATATATATATAGCTTTTCTAATTTATTTTTATTTTTTTATATTTTTTATTCTCAAGTATAATCATAAAAATTATTGTTGCTGAAAATAGAAACAAGCTTGTATGATTTTTTTTTATTATTGTTATTTGGCAAAACAACAGACATCAATAAATATAGGGTAAACTTCAAATGCCCACTTCTAGTTCATACTTTCTTATTTTAGTATTCTGTTTTTAAAGTGTATTAAGCTAGCCTATGTGGTTTCACACTTTCTCACTTTAGTATCTTATAGTTCAAAGTGTATTAAGTTAGTATGTACCATGTGGTTTTATTTTTCTATTTTTATTATTTATTTTACTAGTTTTTTCGTTAAATTAGTGACAAAATTAAAATTAAAGAGTACTAAAGTGAATATTTAATAAACTTAAGTAGGGTATCTGAAGTTTTTTGTATATAATTTAACGAAATATAAACGGAGAAAAAAAAAATAGTGACAAATTAAATTAAAACTAAAGGATCGATACTAAAGTAAATATTTGATAAAAGTAGATAAAGTGTCTAAGCTTTTTGTATATAATTTAACGAAATATTAACAGAGGAGACGACGAAAAGAAAAAAAATGAAATAATAGGGCATTAAATTGATGCACTTTAAATCACATAGTTCTAAAATAAGAAAGAGTGTGAAATCGCAAGGATACACTTTTAAACCACAAGATATTAAAATAAAAAAAATGCAAAACCACCTGTGGTATTTAAAGTTTTCCCATAAATATAAAGAAAGATTAACAAGCAACTTTTAACTCAATAATAATAATAGGATGCGCGCATGCAATAATTCCGTCTCAATAACAATTACACAAACCCTAGCAATAATAATCATGTTATTACATAATGCTTATTAGTTCATCATGAGTTGGAACTCATGATAATCCACCACACCATCACCATCAAGATCATAGGCTCTTATCATGGCCTCACACTCCTCACTCGACCTCACATCTCCTAAACGCCCAAGCACTTGTTGCAACCCTTTAGCTGTGATGCACCCTGAGCCCTTCTCTACTTCAAACATCTCAAAAGCCCTTCTTAGATCCTCATCCTTATCACCACCACCACCACCTTCTTCGTTTCCACCGTTATCCCTCTCCATTAGTCGAACGAAGTCCCCGTAGTCCATGAGCCCGTCCCCGTCGGAGTCGAGGTCCGCCACTACACGCTCCGCCTCGTCCGCCGCCACCTATTTTGTAGATGTATCGATCGTGTTAGATATGATCATTATACTATATTACGTGTCTCTATTTGACCACGTTTCTACTTCTACTTTCAGCTACAGCTATAATAGCTTACAGTTGCGCTATATATAGTGTTATAACTATAGAAAATTTGGCACTTCTATTAACTAGCGACGAAGAAGAGACGAGATTCTGAATTCCAACAACAAGAATATACATGTTTAATTTGAAACTTCTGATTCTATTATAAAGAGAAGCACACACTTGAAAGAATTTCATTTTCTTTTGACAGTACTATACTACACCTTACGTATAGTAAGATCAAAGAGGCCCTATATATATATAGGCATATATACAATATATATGCATGTACATATGTATATGCATATGTATATATATATACATGCTAAAACACATATATACAAGTATACAACCATGCAAACAAAGTAAATTGTATGTTTAAACTGAATATATACCACCTTCTCCCCAGCCCATAAAAGGAAGGACCTCAGCTCATGGCTCGATATCTTGCCATCTCCATCGGCGTCGAACCGCCGAAACACTTCATAATACTCGCGGGCTCGTCCCGCAGAAGACGTCGGGGAGGACGACGCAGTGGCCGAGCCGCTGGCGGCGGGCTTGGACGATGCTGTCGACCGGCGGAGGCGGTGGAGGCTTATCTTGAAGCTCTTGTTGAGGAGCCATTTTGAATGTGGCTTTGAATGACCAGCATTGTTGGTAGCCATTGATAAAGAAGAGAAATGTATCTATATATGTTTATAACTAATTAAAACAATGTTAAGTGATCACCTAGAGTGGAGTTGTAGGTATAAATATATATAGAGAAAGAAGAAGATGCTATACATATATATATATATATATATATTGAGAAGGTAGCTTGAGAAATAAGGAAGAAATGGAGGAAGCTGCATGGGAGCTTCCCAAATGCATCATCTTTTTTAAGTGTGAGAAGTTACCAGGAATCTTAGGATAGGATTGGTTCTATTTAGGGAGTGAGAAGGACATGTCCATGAAAACTAGGGTTTTGTAAGGAAGTGTGCTCTTTCTCTATTTGGCAGAGTTTCTTGGGACAAACATACTATCATTATTTATCAAATGAATTGATGTAGAGTTATTTAATTTGTCTTATTGGGTTATTATGCATAGATTATATATGTAGCTAGGTGTGGGTGGTTGTAACAAAATTTTCTTTGGGTTGGTACTATTTAAGATTAGAGCATGCAGGGGTAGAGTTGGAAAATGTTGTGGTGTAACATTTTGTTGCTGTGTATCAGTGTATGTGCTAGAAAAGGAAAGATCATGAGGTGTGACAATTTTGCTCAGAGGGAACATCAGATATATAGAAGGAAAATTTGGCACTTGCTTCTCCATGTTTTTTTTATTTTTTTTTTATTTTTGAGAGATAGGTAGCACGCTATCCGCTTCGTTTATTTCATTTATAAATAAACTTAGATAGAAATGTGAATCAACTACGATTCGAATTAGGGTCTCGAATACCAACCACCAAGTCCTTTGTCACTTGTTCTAAGGACAATCGGCAGGAGTTTGTAGAGAGTAGCTTCTTGAGGAATTTTCGTTGAGATAGTTTGATGAGTTCTATGATTTGCTCCAAGCTCGATCGCATCTTAAATTTAACTCTATTTCAATTAATCTGGAATTAAGTCCCCAAATTGATCAATTGGTTTTTTTTTTTTAGAAAGAAATTGATCAATTCAATTGGTTGAGGTGGGTTCTTTCAATTTAGACAACGCATGTATATGTTGATATATATATTTATAGAAACTATGGTCTTTGTACGTGTGTGTGTATATATATATATATACATGTATACCATTTTTACAGGGTAAACTTCAAATACCACCCATGTAGTTTCATACTTTCTCACTTTAGTACCCTATAGTTTAAGGTGTATCAATTTAGTACCTTATAGTCCCCAGGAGGCCCTAGCTGTCTCCACCTTGTATGCCTAGTTCATGTTCCTTAATGAATAAACCAGGTAGCTTGCTATCTTTTTTTCGAAAAAAAAAAAAAATTAGTACCTTATAGTTTCTTCTTCTTCTTCTTTTTTTTTTTTTCGTCAGCTCCGTTAACATTTCGTTAAATTATATATATACAAAAAAAAACTTTAGATACTCCACCTAAGTTAATTTATCGAATATTCACTTTAGTATTTTTTTAATTTTGACTTCATCACTGATTTAATAAAAAAAATTATAAGGTACTAAATTGATACACATTAACGACAATGGCCGTATTTAAAGTTTTCCCATTTTTATATATATTAATACTCAAGAAGCCAAAGACACAACCCCTTTTTTTGAAAGCATAAGCAACGAGCCTCTTCGTGGAACTCTAATTGGGCTAGCCCAGGCCCATTCAGATGGGCCTTCTATTAGAGCCTTAAATTTAAATGCTTGGCGCGGAAATCTCCTAATAAAATATTCTGATTAGAGCTTCTGCTTTCGAGTTCGAAATCTTCTTAATTTAATTTTATTTTAAGTATTCGAAACAAATTTTAAAATCAATTTCTTATTCATGAAATGGAAAAAAAAAACATGTATAAATCTACGTTGTCGTCGTATTAAACCAATTGTAAGTTAAAAAAAGGTGACATGATAATCTTACCTTGTTTCCCCTTTCTAATGAGTCCTTCTATGAATTGAAATAATGGGCACAATAATGTCACATATGGGACCAATTAATCATGTTCATCACCTCACCTCTCCCTTTAAAATAGGACCACTTAGATAATGGTTTTCACAATTTCACTAACATAAAGCCACACCAAGGTAATAATAACTAATTATAAGTAGCTATGGAGATAGATTACAAAAAGTCATCTACATTTAGCTGGATCAACCCCACCTAAAGTTCCTTAGGCTGTGTTTAATTTATGCTTAATCCAATTGTTTTTTGTGCTCCATGTACTTGCATGTTACTTGCATGACTAAACCTCTTTATCCCTTTGAAAATAAGCTTTTTTTTTAGAGAATAGGTGGCATGCGCTCCCGTTCGTTAAAAGTATGAGCTGCATTTCTGGGGTGAAGCGTAGGGGCGCCAAAGCAGAAATCGAAAAAAAAAAAAAAAAAAAAAAAAAAAAAAAAACGAATCAATTGCGAAGATGTTCCAAGACTCAATGAGATGCCTCACATATAAGCTTTGATTCACATACAAACCTCACATATAAGCTTTGATTCACATACAAACCTCACATATAACTGCACCACTCTCTTTTATTTTATGAGAAGCTTTTATATATACAAGCTCGTCCGTCATCTTTAAGACCATCACCAGTTCACCACACCCAACTTATTTTTGTGTCCCACAAATAGGTGGTGATCGAAAGTGGTTAGGATAAATATCTAATCTACCACCGAATTCAATAGGATGCAAATATGCATATATTAAAGGTTAAATTACGTAAAACTACCCCGTAATAATCGTTTTTCACTTTCCCTTCCCGACATTTAAAAACCTACACTTTAGCCCCCGTAAAATAGAAAATGTTCACTGAGGGTTATGGTGTGTAAAATGACCCTTTGCCCTTTCCCACCCTCCATCCGTCGCACTACGGACGGCCCGGCGGCGCCTTGATCCACTGGGGGAGGAGGCGCTGACGCACCGCAGGTCGTTGACGGTGAGGCGGTCCCGGCGGGGATGGCGGAGGGAGGCTCGGCAGCGCAACCCAGGCGGCGAGGACGTGGCGGCGAGTGAGCGGCGAGGTTGCGGGCGTGGCGGAAGAGCGCGCGCGAGCGCCGCCGGGGCCGAGGCGGCGCCGCCAAGGCCGTAGACGGCGCACGCCGGGCGGTCGAAGACGTCCCATGATGGACGGCAGCGCCCGGGCGGGCGCGGCGTCCACCGCCCGTGTCGCCTCACCCCCCCGCAGCCCACCGCGGCGCCCCGCACCTCCAGCCGAACGCCTCGCAGTCCCACATGCTCGCCACCGCCCACAACGACGACGACCCCCGCGCGCCCAAGATCTCCTCGCCCGGGGACGGCGAGGAAGGTGCCGAGCGAGAAGGGTTGCGGAGGACGGCGTCGATGTCGGGAAGAACTCGACGGAGGAGAAGCGGCGGCGGTAGAGAGCTTGGCGTCACGGGAGAGAGGCGGTGGACGGCGCGGCGCACGGAGGAGGCACAAAGAATAGAGAAGAGGGCGGAGGGTATTTTCGGTATAAAAAGGTATTTTTTAACGGGACCCTAACGGAACCCTAATGGTAGGGGGTGAAGTGCACATTTTTCTTTTTACAGGGGGGCACAGTGTAGGTTTTTAAATGTCAGGAAGGGAAAGTGAAAAAGCGAATTATTATAGGAAAATTTTGTGTAATTTAGCCTATATTAAAATTTAGCATTCGATACATATTCGTATCAGAATTTGCATTTGGAAAACAATGAATAAAAAATATTGATGCGAATATGGTTTCTTAAAATGTCCAACCTTATTTGTCCGTTTTACCCATAAGAGCTAAGGGGAATGCAAATATATATTGTAGAATCGAGAATAAAATAGTTTGCTACAATATTCTTCATTTATTTGACTGTAAATTTTATATTAAATTTGCATTTATATTTGTCAAAATATTATATTTTATTGAATAAAATATATGTATATTAGTATATATTATTATCCGAATAATGTTGGAAGACGTGAGATTATTGAGGATGTTACAAACTCTCCTTAGTACTTAGCTCTCACACTTTCGGTTAGTATTCGGCTCATATACCAAATATAACGACCCGACTCAACCCACCAGCAATAATAACTCATTGGGCTAAACTAACGGCCCAAAATACTTCAGCCCAGTTATTATTACTAGCCAGTAGGCCTCATATAAACTAATCGAAATCAGTATCCCATCTGATGTGGGATTATTAGGGCGTTACATTTTTAGTTTCAAAAATTGTGCCAAGGTGCCATAGGATGGTGGAATTGTTGCATGGACCCTGTCCGTGTACCTACCATAGATCGCTCAGTGATCTGCTTTCCATTCATTTTCTACTCTAAATAATCTACATAACTTTTAAGTCTAATGTAAGTTGTAGTTCTATAATATCAATTTATTCAGCAACATTAATAAATAGTCGATTGTTTTACATTTACAATTACAATTCTAGTAATCTTATTACTTAGAAACATATTATTGTAAATAAATTTATTTATTTTTAGTAAAACCTGCTCTGTATACATCATCATTATCATTGTATTTTTATTTTTAGTAGTAATAAACAAATAGGAGGAATATGTTTGATGCAGTAACCTAGTATAGATTACAGAGTCCTTTTAATAGTAAGGATGATTTAGTGAGTTAGATTTGGGGGGTTAGCCCACCACCATCACTCTCCTAATCCTTTTTAGAAATACTAAACAAAATGCTTTAAAAAAAGGGAAAAAAAAATTCATTTTTTGAAAGGGAAGTGGGCACCGACAGAGTGACATTCTCCATTAGAATTTGAGTCATGCACCTGGTGCATGGTGCACCATATATATTCCTAAATTCTACAGCATTTAAAAGCTTTAGGTATTATTTTTTATTGGGTTGATATTTTTTTATTAGTTGCTATCTATTAAGTGACAAATTTTTTGAAATTATTCTCTGTCTCATTACATTCCAATCTTAAGAGGTGCACTTTTTGAAAAAGATATGCACGTATGCTTTTATAAATCATATAGTGGTTGAATATGTAAAGAGATAAATATAGTATTTAAATAAATAAAAATACAATTACAACAAAAAAAGGTTGAATGTTAGCGACGAAATAAGTGCTTGCGGAAGTACGAGCTCAATACAAATTGTGGGGGGCTTTCTGCTGTTAGATGTTAGTGTTTTGTTTTTTTGGTCTGTTCGTTCTGCTCTGGAAGCCTAGATGTTTTTCTTCATTGCTAAATTCAATTCCTCTATGAATGAAGCGATAGCATGCTATTTTTTTTTTAAAAAAAAAAAAAAAGAACAAAAGAGGTTGAATGAAGTACCTTGATATGTGGGAATACACCTGGTGCAGGCAACAAATGTGTCCTTGCTTCTACCTTACCTTTGGCTCTTTCAGGAAGTGAAGCACCACCTCTCTAAGTTTCCTTAACATTATTTGATTTAGAGGCCAATCCATCACATGAAGAAGCAAATCAGATTATGCCCCGCAAAATAATCTCTTTTGATCTCCATTTTGAAGCTCCTCCACTTCAAAATCCCCCCTTTTCTCTTCTTTTCTTCTGATTTCAGAAGTTGGGTTTTAGGTTTTTGGTTTTTGTTTCCTCTCTCTCTAATTTGTTTTAGTTTTTATTTTTTCCTTTTATTTATTTATTTTTTTCATTCTGAAGTTTTGAGTTGATCTTCTAATCTCTTTCCAAGCTCTGGGTAAAACAAAAGATAAAAAAAAAAAATCATCTTTTGAGTCTTGGCTTTTCCAAAAAAAAAAAATCATCTTCTGATTCTTGGGTTCTTCCAAAAATCCGATTTTGAGCATTGTGCGCTTCGAAAGATTCAATTTTTCCTCTCATAAATGCAGAACCCCCTTCAAAGGTTCTACTTTGAGATGCTTCTTTGCCTGGGGAAGGGCTTCTGCTGAGCAAGCACAGAGAGTGTGGTGAAAATTTGCAGGGCAAGAAGATGTTTCAGCTTCTCTTTCTAGTGCTGTTTCTGGAAGGTGCAGTGGCATTGCTTCTGATGGTGAAGATTGGGCCGCTTCGCGAGCTCGCCATGAGAGTTTTGGACCAGCTGAAGACCGGGAAGGGCCCGGCGACGGTGAAGACGCTGGCGTGCACGATGTCGGTGATCCTCGCGTCGAGCGTTGCGAGCATTCTCAAGATCCAGAACAGAGGTGTGAAGCTTGGGACTGTCACTCCCATGGACCAGGTCCTTTGGAGGACTCACCTTCTTGAGGCCTCTCTTATTGGTATATATTTATATATATATCCTTTTCTCTATCTCTAATGTTTTCATATCGCATTCGATAGTTCGTAATTCAGTAGCATTGGTTTGTGTTAAAGATCTTAGCTTTGAATGCTAATGCTTGTTGTTGTTTAGAAAATTATGATTGGATATGTGTCTGCATATGGTTCGGTACATTAGGCTCTAAAATTTTCATGGTTAATACGACTTAAGTGATTATATATCAGGTTCGTTTCAATCTTTCTGATGTGTAGGTAAATTATCTAACTTATATAGTTATATTGAAGTGCTTCGAGTACGATTTATTATGTCTGGATGAATATTTCCCCTTTTTCTTTCTGTATATTTGAAGTTTGTATTTTTCTGACATTACATTCTTGATTGGCACGGTCAAATTCAGTATGCTGTCCGAAAAGACTCGTGTACGATGTTGGTAGCTTATCATCATAATTAAGACTACGACTTTTATGCCTAGTCATTTTTTGGATCGTCGGTATCTGTGTTGGGCACAAATCAAGCTCTATCATGTTTTTCGCTCACTATTTTGTTCTATTTTGAATTTTCATATGCCAGTCCCTAAAAAATTGCTTTTCAGCTGAATAAACTTAGTCCTCCCTCCTGTGCGTATGCGTCGATTGGTTTTTTAAAAAGAGTGTTATATTGGCTGTTAAGCCGCTAAGCAGAACGGGCTAATTAAAAAAAAAAAAGGTTGTGTGATGATCCCAAGACTTTGGGAGTCAACCTCAACAGTTTAGGTGTGTGGTTTATATAGCTTGTTAGGAGCCGTCATTTTCATGAAATGTTCCTAGAAACCACTTACAATCAAGTAGTTGTGGTTGTTGTCGTATCAACCACTTTTTATTTAATGTATGACATAGTCAACAGCATAATTCTTCTTCTTTATCTTATGTATGTCCATGTGGGACTTTTTATCTGTTCTATTCATTGAGACTTACATCTTTGGCTTAATATGGTAGTGTCTTTGTAATATTGTCTTGCATAGATGATTTATTTATTAGCCGTAGCTGTCATTAGCTGTCATTATGTGATTTATTATGTTCAGATCCTGAAGTTATCTTGTATTCTATAAGCATAGTTCCGTCTGCCAACTAGTGCTCTGATTATTTCCCTTTCTCTTGCCTTAGTGTTATGTATTTCTAGGTTTAAGCAATTAATAAATTTTTCCTGTGCTAATAAATTTTTTCTCATTCAAATAACCATTTTGGCGTATATAGTATTGGGTTCGAGGAGTCGGAATGTATATCATAGTTTATGCTTCTTTATAGTTTTGTTTCTTGCTCTTCAGAGATTCCACTAACTTGTCTATCCCTGATTTGTGGCCCATTTTCTTTGTTTTGCCGACTTTGTTTCCTTTAGGTAGGTTCTAAGTTCTCGTAATGTCTAACATAGTGTCACTCCTCTAACTGTACATACGGACCATAGAATCAGGCGCAGTTCTGCAACGGGATACCAAACTTCTAAATCATCAGTAGTGTGAGACCCCAGGATTTGAAATAGTCCTATATATAAGATATAGTAGGACTAAACCTCAAAACTCGGCTATGATTTAGTCCTATTATATCTTATATAGAGGACTATTCCAAATCTTGGGGTCTCATAAGTAGTTTAAGACTTCCTAGGAGGCTTCTTCCTTTGTTTCATGATATTAGTTTGCAATTCCTATACTTCTCCATTTATGTGATGCACAATCATTTGGTTTGGTTGGATTTTGAAGGACTCTTCAACCAGTTGAAATTTTTTATTTTACTTATTCTTAGAATCCAAACAGAACTAAACTATGAGAATGAATGAGTTATAACGAACATTTAATTCATTTTTGGGCCTATTTTTTATCAGGTCTCTGAGCTCACAATTGTACATAGGTTAGCAAAAGAAGAGAAAACTAAAGTACGTCCAAAGATTTGATTAAAAGCATGATACAGAAGTTTACCAATTAATGGTGAAGTTGATCACGGATAAGTAGGTTTGCATGTATCTATCTTACTTTGCCTTGTCCAACATATTAGTTAGCGGCTATCAAAGCAATTTGCAACCTGAACCATCCATTTTTTACCTGTTTTTAGCAGCAGGACATATGCATACTTTTATTAGCTACCTTTAGCAGCATCGACAAATATAATGTAATTGTAGCATGGTCTTGCTGCCACTAGCTTACATGCAGCTTCGGAACAGTTTTTAAGAGCTGTAATTTTGAGGTTTGGATAGGAACTATTGCTTGATAATGTAGTTCATAACAAGAGACACTATGATGGACCAAACATGTTCTTTAAGGAGAAGGTTCCTGGTCTTAACATTTCACAGAGAAGGTTCCTCTATAATGTAGGCATTGCGATGCCTAGATACATTCGATGGATAGAGAAATCGATAAAGTGCAAGAGTGGTAGGATTCGAGGATGATACAAACTCTATGCTAGGTGTCAAGAGGAAATGAGACCGGAAAGGAAGTTTGCAGAAAAATCTTTAATAAGCTTCTCTAATAGAAGCTAATTTTGTGGTTTAAGTTGTGGATGGGTGTGAGCGACAAGTCTCCTCTCTATCGATGATTGATAAACTACAGCCTATTGGTTGTCTCGGCCCAGTTTATCATGCCCTCTCTCAAATTGGTGATCCTACGGGATGTCCTGAACTATTGTAAAAGCTTTTAGCCAATCACGTCTCCTCCTATGTAAATTATTCTCACGAAAGGTGCCTTTCGTGATGAGCGATCTTATTCTCTGGTATTGTTCTTCTTGTTTTAATTAGTCTCAAATGCGTATAGTGTTCATGCGTCTTCGATGTATCTCTCTACTCATTAGTAATCTTTTGTAACTCGATCCCAGTACCTTCTTATATTCTACACCAACTCCCATCACTTTTTCCGTCGAAATATCAGTTGATTGTTCAATGCTAGATTATAGATAAATATTTGAAGAAAATATGTATGCAAAAGGACATATTGATCAATCTATCAGTCACGAAGATGATCTTATCTTGCTTGTTTTTTTTTTAATGCCCTCCCAAGAGGATATCGTGAACGAAATGTGATGATGGTTTTACAGGCTTCACGCTGTTCCTCGCATTCGTCATCGATCGTTTGCATCACTACATCCGAAAACTCGTCACTCTAAAGAAAGCCCTCGGCACGTCAAGAGACGAAGTCGAGAAGCTCCAAAACGAGATCGCCCGCTTCAAAGGGAAAGAAGAGAAATCGTCGAGTGAGATAAAGAAGCTCCAGGAAGAAATGGCCAGCTTGGTCGAGAAGCTGCAGAAGCAGAAGTCGGAAGCGGAGGAGCAGGAGAGGCGCGTGGAAACTGCAGAAGCCCACGTTGCAGCTCTCCAGAAGCAGTCGGAAGAGCTTCTCCTCGAGTACGACCGATTGCTCGAGGATAACCAAATCCTTCAGTCCCAAGCTCTGGCATTTCGATCGTAAGGACCCGCAGACTTCAACTCACGTCACACTCATTTTCAGCGGTCGTTTTTGTCAGAAACGACCGCAACTTTCGAAGGCATTAATCAATCATTACTATGGTTTTGTGCTCCTAGCTTGTCTGAAATTTTGATGCTGCACCTGCAACTTTTTGGCCTTCCCAAATTAATTCTTGTTGTTAGTTTGAAATTCAGGTAGAGAGTCGCGGGAGATGGAACTTCTATAATTTATACATACTGTAAGATCATTTTTTTTTTTTTTTTTTTTTTTTTCCCTTCAGTGTTCCTGGCACCATTCCTGTGAAGTGCTCCTGCTGATGTACTTTATTTGGTTTCACTTTGTAACTCTTACCTTATTTCCATCAAATTGCCTCAGGTTGTTTTTTTCGCGTACCTGCACTTAGCGAATATGCTAAATTGCACAAATACTCATGCAAAGTTGGTATTTATAAAAAGAAAATCTGAAAGTTTGATCTGATTTGAGGCTAAATTTACCTTCAGAAATGTAACTTTTTTGCAGTTTAGTGGCAGAGTCACCAAATGCTTTTTGGTGCCAATTGTTGCATGTACTCGATGTGCTGTACTTCAGTTAGGGGCCGTTTGGTTGCATGTAGTTGCAACTACAATGCAGTTGTAACTGCATGTAAATGTAAATTTCGTGTTTGGTTTGATGTAATTAACTCTAACTGCTGCAGTACGAACTGCAGGAGGAGGCCCAACTGCAGCAGTTCGAACTACACTCAAATTGGCCGTAGTTCCAACTACAGCAGTTGGAGAGAGTAACTTTAAATAAAATGTATACTTACCTCCTTTATATTTTATAAACAAAATTATTTTTATTTTTTACATTGGAGGTAATCTCACCGTCATATATATAAAATAATAAAATTTTAAAAATTACTTCTCAACTACAGGCAAACAAACAAATTATTTATACTTGCAGCGCTTTCTATTACATCCAACCAAACAAGATTCATGTAGTTGTAACTGCTGTATTTTCAACTGCATGCATTTCTAACTACACTGCATTTATAATTACATCCAACCAAACGGCCCCTTAGTAAACTCCAAGTATTGGAACTTTGGCCCTGGTTCTGTTCAGGTTAAGATGAAACCAATTAATCCTTGTCTAAACTGAAAGATCCGAGCCCGAATTAAAATCTCGATCCAAGCCCGCGGCACCTATTCGGGCCATAAGCTTGGCCCAGACATCAGCACAACCAGGACAGGGACAACAGTACTGTCGTCTAATTGCAGAACTTAAGATCTCGTGCTATGATATTATATTTCATAATCTATCATTCCGATAGTTTAAGTTATCAGAGAACAGTATCTTATACTTTACATTCAATACTAGGAGGAAGGACAAACAGATTGTATGAGACCATGCGCGCAATAGTATGGGACGATTACCAGAGTCGGTTGATCGGATTCGAGCTCAATCAATCGACTTCTGAAACAAAAATGGCTAATTCTGAGTGGATGTTGATGGGATCTAAGTTATGAATCTGGACCTTAAGATACCTTCCTCATGACCACAACTTGATCAGCTATATTCTAAAAATTAATTCCCCATACCAATCAATTGTAACCTTTTTGGATGTCTAGCAGGAGCCAAAAATGTAGCCATATACATTCCTGGACTCGTATATCAGGATGTGAGGTGAGATGAGGTGATAGTGAGGGGGAGGTGTTGGATTCAATCATGCAACTTATCCTCTTCCTATTGTCCAATGGAGGATCTTGGAATCTTCTATATATTCAATATTCTCTCTCTCTCTCTCTCTAACAAATTAACTTATACTGCAAAGGCTCCATTAGAGCATCAATAATGTGAGAATAAGAAAGTGATATCATGCACTACTCCAGTGAAGCCTCTATAATATAGTTTGTTCTTGCGCCCTTCACCAGAACAAAACTTTTGTTCGCGCTCGTGCACGCGAATACTTGCTTGCATGTTTGTGCTTAATTGATTAACTAAGGAAGTTCTAAGAATGATTAAATTAGTGATTGCCGTGTGTCATTCCTTTACTATTATATATTCTGCCACATTTCTATTATCTACTTCAAAAAGTATTGCTTTCTTTTGGCTAAACTATTATTTTTTCTTAAAAAATATTTGTTTAATAGGACTTAAGTATATTGTAATGTTCACTAGTGATTGGTAGTGGTGAGATTATTGTTAACATATCTTAGTTACTAATATATGCTAATATATATAGAACTAGACTGGAATACTATCAACAGCACAAAGCTATTGGTGCTATTAGTTTTTTAGCCCTGGATTGAAAAATGTGTGGTTATAATGATGTGGGCTCTTACGGTTGAGTGAGTGGTTGGTTGAGTAGTATAATCTAATGGGTAAAAATAATTAAAAAATTAAATTTAACGGTGAAAAACTCAATAACATCAAATCCTTAGTACTATCGATAGTATTCCAGTCAAACTCTCTCTCTCTCTCTCTCTCTCTCTCTCTATATATATATATATATATATATATATATATATATATATATATATGTATATATATATATATATAACTTTTGTGTAGCATATTACCTCTAAAAAGGTAAATTAGGAAACTTTGATAGATGAGTGAACTAGTGAAGTATATATAATGACAAATTGCAAAAATGGGTATATGGAATCTGTCACCAACACCACCTGTCTAACCATTGTTTCCAATTTTGCATACTCTTTATATGTCATCATGATAATGAACCGTAGCTTAAGTAGAGTACCAAAAGTAGTGTAGCCACACTCATGTAATTGTGGTCCCAACTCCCAATTAATTGGGTTTGGATCCTAACATTGAATTTAGTAGCTCATTGGGTTCATATTCAATTTCACTCCTTTGATCGAGTAATCGTTTTCTCCACAAGTTTAAGCTGCTAAAGAATAATTTTTGATATGTTTTATAAAATAATCGAAACTCATTAGATACGAACTCAAGATTCTCGGGTAAATATATTTACGTAGTCTTAATATCATGTATCCTATATTAAGTTAGCATATGCGTGAGTGCTAATGAGATTTGAACACAGGATCTACTGCTGTAATACTGTGTAAACCCGTAAAATACCTTAACATAGAAAACAACTCACATATAAAGTTCAATGAACAAGGATGGAAAAGATTGGCAAGGATCCTCTGCATTTAAACTTCAATTATGAGAAGATAACATCAACTTGAAAGATAAGGAAAGAGATAGTACACAGAAAAAGAAAGAATGGTGTACATATATATGTATATATATATAGAGAAGGAGAGAGAGAGAAGGAAGTTTATAAATCGTAAAAAAGCTTTCGCCGAAAGAACAATACTGCTTGTACACTTATATATAAATATGGATATAAATCTTATATTTTAGATTTTTTTTTTTTTTTTGTATGGTCTAAATTTACTTTCTTGTTTTATTATTTTTTTTAAGATAAAAAATTTTATTGTATTTTTCAAAATTTAAGATTATGAAGTGTGCATGTAATCTTTTTTTTTTTTTTTTCTTCTTTGTCCAAAAGTGAACAACATCCACTAAAATGGCCCCATCTAAGTGAGTAGGACCCACCCACGCATTGATATCATGGGCTATCCTATGCACGCACAAACAATCCTAAGGCAACAAGTGTGGGGTGGGGAAGTGGAGTGAAATGTCATTTTACTCCCCATTTATGGGTGAGTGGACAAAGGGAGTATAGCAAGATATAAATTGGTTGATGGTGGTTACAAGGATTGGGGATGATGCATGGCCACCACATACATTGGCATCAAATATGAGTGCATGAGAGGTGGGAGAAAGAGAAAGTAGTAGTACTAGTAGTAGTAGTAGTAGTAGTCAATTTAATTAGTTTTCATTAGTTTTCCTTTTTCTATCTCCTATGATTAATTCAATTTAGTCAATTTAGTCAATTTAGTTTTCATTAAACTCAGTTATTATTACTAGTGTGTAGGTCTCATAAAAATTGATTGGAATCAATATCCTATCCGATGTGAGACTATTGGGGCGTTATAAAATTATACTGTGGGGTCACTGGGCCAAATTATCCTCCCGAGCCAAGATCACATGTACTTTAGAGGTGCATGAATGACAAGATTTGGTTAAAGTTACTAATTTGCCATTACTGCTTTTAGTGTCTCATGAATCTTGTGACCCCCCTCATGGTGCAACCCTAAACGTGGCCGCACTTGAATTATCGGATTCGGATCCAAATTTTAATAATACCCACCCCCCCACAATAAGCTAGAACATTATTATTATTTATATTATTAAATGAGTAATTTAGTTATTGAGATAGATTAAAGTTCACACAAATTGTATCTAAATTTGGATTCGGATCCGAATCCGAACACAAGACTGAGCGCCCTTATCTACAGGCGCACCTCCCTAGGCACGCTACAGTGCCTGCGCCTCTGCGTGTGTATGTCCGATCACGCCCGTCCAATTACCCGCCAACTCAGTTACGCCACGTGGACGGTCCGGATCGAGAGGTCCACCACCGACGTAGCCCCAATCGCGCGCCTGCGGCTATCGGAAGCCTTTCCCGAACCCGGTGCACCGTGGCGTCGGTGGACCGCACAATTATAGCCTTTTGTTAGGCGGTGGATCGTTCGGCCCACCAATGACGTGGTGAACTGGGTCGACGGAATAGTTTCTTCCATGGGCAATCGGGCCACATCTCGGAGCTGTCGAAAGAAGGGGAGATCCGCCTCCGCACACCCACAACCCCACAGGCCACAACACACGCCGCTGCACACGTACGAACCCGCGGGCCCCACCTGATGCCACGTGTCCACTCCACATCCTTATGGCTCCCCCCTCTCTACCTCCCTCCACAGGGGAGTTTTGCACGCACCTGGCGCATCGTGCACCGTATCCTGTCTAATAAAATTAGAATCACAATATGTAAAAGATTTATATACATAATGGATAAAATGTACGCAACTTATCCGATTTATAGACTATATAGCATATTTGAAAATGAATACTTAAACTTCATCGCTATTTTTAAATTTGGTAAGCGAATTATGAAATTGTTTAATATGCTATCTAACCCATTTTTTTTAGAAATAAATTTTAACTACAAATATAAAGTAACTAGGTTTCTAACTTAAAGATCTCAGATATCTACTATCAAGTTCTCTGCCAACTTTGTTAGAGATGATTGATTAACTAAATTAGTATTTATAACATTTTTTATATAATATACTATAATTTATTTGATTATTCTATTACAATTCTTAAAGAACATGCACGTAGGTAAGATACAATTGTAAAACCAAAACTTTAGATCTCCAAAAATGCGTTATTTGTATTTTGACTTATTAAAAGAATAATTTTAAATGTATTGTTATTTTTTAGGCATTAATTAAGACTCCAAAAAAAATGCAACTATACGAAAAGAGATTATATGATCTATAAAAACTATGTGCCCTGGATTTATAGTTAGTTGTTAATTCATAGACCTTTTAAAATACTATAGAACTCATTTATTGAGTTAAATTTCGATATTAAGATTTCTATGAACACACGGCCTGCGTGTTATGTGGGTTCGAAAAGAAAACTATTGACCACTTATTCACACGATGCGTCTTTTTAAGATTCCTGATGGTGATGATCTTGGAGAATGTCCAGCCTAGAGATTGGGGGGCGATGTGATCTCGGTCTGGGATAGGCGGATGGCGAGTATTGGAACGCAGTCGATGAGAACTACGATATCCGAATTGGTAGTTTGCTGGTGGGTAATTTAAAAGGTTAGGAACGACCTGATCTTTAGGAAGGCCCTGCCGGACCCCCTCCTTGCAGCATACAAGATTAAGCAGCTGACGAATTTTTAGAAGCAATTCCTCCCAGCTAATCGGATGCACGTTGGTTGTCAGTAGTTTTTTTTTTCTACCCCCTCCGAGGCCTATGTTGCTTTACCCCTGTAGCTTAGTTCATCTTTTTATTAATAATAAAGCCGGTAGCATACTTCCCTTTTTTTTTTTTTTTTAATCCTGTGCACCGGGTGCATGCGTTAAACTTGGCTTACGCAACGCATGAAACCCACCTCATCTTTTATAGTTCATTGAATGAGTGAGAAACGAAGAGCGAAAAAAGAAACAAAGCAAAAAAAAACAAAACAAACCTCCTCTATTCTCCTTCCTCTTCTTCTTCTTCTTCTTCTTCTTCTTCATGAAGGGGAGGGAGAGAGAGAGAGAGAGAGATAGAGAGAGCTCTAATGGCGAACGTGTTCGCACCGATATGAACGAATCCACACTTTTCCGCGCCCTTCGATCGAACCTTTCGATACCCATTTCCTCTTTTACTCTGTTTGGAGCTCTATAGATAAGGAATCTATCCCCTCTCCTTTCTCTTGTCCCTATCTTTGTTCAAAAAGGATCAAATGCTTCTTCGTTTATAGCATAGCAATACCCAGATGGAGTTCTCATCGCAGATCATCACATCTTTCGCGTGGCTTCTATAGATAGAAACACGCCCCATATCGCCGTTTCCTTAATAAAAACCTCATCTTGAATAGCTAGTACATAGTAGTGGTAGTAGTAGCAGCAGCAGTAGTGTTCATATTGCAGGGTAGTAGAGTTGTTTGGAGTGTTGGATTTGGGATTGGAAATGGCGGGGAATGAGTGGATTAATGGGTATTTGGAGGCAATTTTGGATAGTGGGGCCGCGGCAGGGGGCGGGGAGCAGAGGGGGCCATCGGCGGCGGGGACGGTGAGCTTTCGGAATAGGGGGCATTTCAATCCGGCCAAGTATTTTGTGGAGGAGGTGGTGACAGGGGTGGATGAGAGTGATCTCCACAGGACCTGGATCAAGGTGGTCGCGACGCGCAACTCGCGCGAGCGGAGTTCGCGGCTCGAGAACATGTGCTGGCGCATCTGGCACCTCACCCGCAAGAAGAGGCAGGTGATGTGAACTGTGATCATCCCCTGATCGATTGAAACATATTCTGTTTGCCCTTTAATTTGATGCAATTTGCTGTGAACTTTATGTTGCTTTGATGTTTGCTTACTGATTTTGTTCATAGGGGAGTGTGACATGCTGTATAGGAGAGGAAATTGAATAGCGGGTTGTTCGAATTCGGAAATTGAAGTAGTTTGTATATTTTATTTCCTTCTGTATAGTTTTACTATATCCTTATATCATGTGGTTTTACTTCTGAGATATCTTAAATACTTCTAGTGGTTTGAATTTTTGGTTCCTCCTTTTCGCTACTATACAAGTCGGATGTTGTGTTCCATCAATCATGAGCCTAATGCATCAAAGGTCGGATGGCACGGAGAAAAAAAAAAATCATTGGCGGTTTTATTTGAATTGACAATTTCTGTTGGTTTGGATAGAGCTGTGAGAAAAAATATATATACATATGTTTATGTTTTCTTTTTGAGTGACAGTGTAAAAGATGGAAATAGGCTAATAATTCGAGGCGAAGTGCGTTATGTTTTTTTTTGTCTTTTCATTTATGAATTCTTAAACAGGCTGTATGATGATGAGATTGTTTAAAATTCATTTGGTTCTTAAAAAGGGTAGTCGTTAGTTTGCTTTATTGGTTTAAACTTTTTGATTATTTTTTTTTTACTTTAAGACTGGTTTTATGAGGGTTCAAAGCAGTCCGCGCAAAGGATTGTTGTTTGCACATTGAGGACATGATCCCTAATTTATTGATTGCTAAGGATTTATCGGGCAACACAAAAATGTCGAACATCTTTCGGAAGTGTCATTAAGAATGAAAAAAATTCTAAAAATGGTTGGTTTGCTAATTAATGAGCAGCTTGAATGGGAGGATTTTCAAAGGCTGACGAAGAGGAGGTGGGAGCGGGAGCAGGGACGGCGTGAAGCCACGGAGGACATGTCGGAGGATCTTTCGGAAGGAGAAAAAGGAGACGCCGTAGGTGAATTGCTGCAGAGCGAGACTCCGAGAAAGAAATTTCATAGGAATATCTCCGACCTACAGCTCTGGTCCGACGATAATAAAGGGAAGAAGCTGTACATTGTGCTCATCAGGTACATCTTTGTGTGCCATGAGGACGTGCTTTTAACAGTCAAAGCACTTTACAAAATAAAAAGTTTTTATTTTTTCGTACAGTACTTCATCATGGGCCAATGTAACGAAACTGAAATTCTCTTTATATAAGTGTTTTACGCCTTTGAGATGCATGGATCCTCTGATTATATACCGATAAGATAACGAATTTCCAATGGTTATGTATCAAGGCTAATCTGTTTTTTTGTATTTAGTATAGCAATAAAGAATTTTAAAGTTTGGAATATTCTGTAATGGCGTTTATGAAGCCGCTTTCCTGCTTTGGGCTTTTGAACACTTTTAGATTTGTATTACTTCCTATTCAGGGAAACATCCGTTACTGTTCTTTCCTACTCTTCTCTCTTGTATTGTTCCTTGAAAGATACTGGCTCTGAATTAGTTAAGTGTACTTCATCATTACATTTTTTTGGTATAGGGATTTGATTGGCTACCTACATCGGTATCTTGTAGTTTATTAAAGAAAGAAAATGCAGTAGTAAGTTTGCTTATGTGTTAAAGCAGCATTTGTAGCTCAACAACGACTGAACCAATCAAAGCTAATGTTGATGTCTTGTTTCAAATATTGGTAGAAATCCTGATTATAGTTTTGGAAATTTCATCATTCTAAGCTTTTTCACGCAAGCATGCATGTTAAACAGCTTTGTTGAACGCTATTTTTATTTCTAGTACAAAGGTGATATATTCAACATCTAGACTGTCGGATGCAGTTTACATTTGTCGTAACGTACATAGTTTAATTTACTGTTCACTACAAATCACATAAGCCCAAATGAATTGGCATATTAGGATTGTATAAGTTTATTTTGATACTACTTAATGGACAGGCAAACTAGGTCCCTTTTGGTCCTAACATGCCAAACTTCAATGGTTCAGTTTCTTAACTTCCAAATTTGTACTTTTGAGTGCTAAGCTACAAAAAAAAAACTTGTATTATCACTCTAAAGAAGCACACTTATAGCCATAATATAAATAGTGGTTGTTATCTTACTCGTATTGCTAACTCATCCAAGTAAAAATTCAGTCAATTGATCATTATCTTCATAAATGAACTACTAAA
The DNA here is from genome assembly GCA_025177825.1 of Aechmea fasciata. Classification (NCBI taxonomy): domain Eukaryota; kingdom Viridiplantae; phylum Streptophyta; class Magnoliopsida; order Poales; family Bromeliaceae; genus Aechmea; species Aechmea fasciata. The sequence goes on from CM045934.1 coordinate 5,965,438, forward strand.
AATGTCGTTCATTATTTGTTGGGTAGTCATGAGGTATTCGGTTTGGCATGTGTCTGTTTAATTAGTTGATCGATTGATCAACCGGCTACCTACTTTGAACATAGAAATAGCTGAGAGAGGTTTTGTTCTCCAACTAATAGAAGAAGAATGTCAAGAAGATTGATAGGTATTAGCAGTTTTAAACTTGTGTGCTTAGTTTTTAATGTGAAATTTGGTTCAGTATGTGTAACGAGTGTTGTTTCTGTGGTTATTTGATTTCCCTGTTGCTCATAGTGCATATAACTTGATATCACATGGTCAATAATGATCTATATACATCAAATGTCTTTATAGTCGATAGGTTTATAGTCGATAGGTTTTGATGCTTTAAAGCATAGATTTTCCGCACATGAGCAAACATGAGCATGTGTACATGCACACGCACATGCATGCACAGCCACGTGCCCGTGTGCGCACTCACGAATATATGTGCACACATGTACGCGCAGTGCCTACTATGTTATTAGGTGTTCTACACTCTTTAAATTGCATATAAACCACCAATGAGAGCTCTGAAGACTGTCGTTGCATTATGTGATATATTTTCAGTTAGATTTTCTATGCTCCTAGATAGGCAAACTGGTTTGCTGCATATCTACTCAGAATAAAGATACAGTTTGTATAGTGTTCATATCATCAATCTTCTGAAAGTTCGGCATTTGGGAATTGATTCGTCATGCACTTTCCATTTTGTTGGTTAAAATTTAAAAGAGTTCTTACCTTCCATATAATGTTACACTCATTATTCAAAGCAAGTTCTAGATCAGAGCTAAAATATGTTGAACATGATCATCAGCTGATTATGAGTTGTTATGTATGTCATAAGATATTGAATTGATTGTTGAACCATGGGAGTAATACATGATTAAATGTGGATATAGTTTGCAAAATTGTCGTCTTCTATTTGGTAAATGTAACCTCATGTATGACATCGTATTTTACCAACGTAGCGGACGAATCACGTGAAATCGATCTTTAGAAACTGGCTTTTCTTTCTAGTGAAGAGATGGATGTTATCCGGCATTCACTGTGTCGAACACCATAAACTTTTACCTTTTATTTATGATTTGATGCTGCATAAACTTTTTTTGGGTCTAATGCAGATCGCTAATTTCTTGAATAAAAATGTCTTTCTTTCTCGTTGATATCTGTTATAACTGTATTGCATCCTTCTTTGTGCAGTTTGCATGGTCTGGTTCGTGGGGAAAACATGGAACTCGGTCGAGACTCTGATACAGGTGGTCAGGTGAGTCGCAGTTCTATTCTACGTCTTTATAAAAAGCCCATTTAGTGAAATAGCATATTTGTAACTCCTTTTCATGTAGGTAAAGTATGTTGTCGAGCTCGCCCGCGCCCTCTCAATGATGCCGGGGGTGTATAGAGTTGACCTTTTCACCCGCCAGATATCATCCCCTGATGTCGACTGGAGCTATGGGGAACCGGCTGAAATGCTAACCTCGGGCTCGTATGAGCCAGAAGGAAATGATCTTGGGGAGAGTGCTGGAGCTTATATTATACGTATACCATTTGGCCCGCGGAATAAGTATCTAAGGAAGGAATTACTGTGGCCCTACCTTCAAGAATTTGTCGACGGGGCTCTCGCCCACATTCTGAACATGTCTAGGGTGTTAGGGGAACAGGTCGGTGGGGGGCAGCCAGTTTGGCCATATGTGATTCATGGGCATTATGCAGATGCTGGTGATGTGGCCGCACTCCTTTCGGGTGCCCTAAATGTGCCGATGGTTCTTACAGGCCATTCACTGGGGAGGAATAAGTTGGAGCAGCTTCTCAAGCAGGGGAGAATGTCGAAGGAGGATATTAATGCGACGTATAGGATAATGAGACGCATCGAAGCCGAGGAGTTGTCTTTAGATGCCGCTGAGTTGGTTATTACGAGCACGAGGCAGGAGATTGATGAGCAGTGGGGATTGTATGATGGATTTGATGTGAAGCTTGAGAGGGTGTTGAGGGCACGAGCTCGACGAGGTGTTAGCTGCCATGGCCGTTATATGCCAAGGATGGTCGTAAGTGTCACATCAGTGAATATATTTAAAGCTTTCCAGATTACTCAGTGAAAAGAAAATAAAAATTTTGATAGGCTTAACCATAAGTCGTGAACATTTCTTTGCCTGCAAATCAAACTCATTGGGCCATTGCATTAATTAAAGGCAAACCAATTCAATGAAGGAACTTCTGTATACTTCATATAAGTTCCTACCCATATCTGTACTTTGTCTATAATTTTCATCTATTCAATAGTCATTTCTGAAATAGAAAGATCTAAAATACATGACGAAAGCACAAATAGTAGTGCGTTTTCTTTAGATCATCTCCAGAAAGCAAAAAAGATTCTACCAATGTGGAGTTAAGTTGCCAAAAAGGACACTTGACACAAAGTCGAACACAACAAAGCTCATTTAGATTCCACCTTATTTATTCATTGCAGGTTATTACACCAGGTATGGATTTTAGTAATGTCGTGGTCCCAGAAGACAGCACCGAGGCTGATGGAGATTTCGAGCTTATCGGTGTAGATGGTGCTTCTCTTAAATCCATCCCGCCTATTTGGTCGGAGGTAAGTTGCTTCTTCTCAGATAACCAAAGAGTTTTAGTTTTTAAGTATAATTTGTGATCTTGCCGACTTGAGAGCGCCATTTTCGCAGGTGATGCGTTTCCTCACAAATCCTCACAAACCAACGATTCTGGCGCTATCAAGACCCGACCCGAAGAAGAACATCACCACCCTCGTGAAAGCATTTGGAGAATGCCGCCCTTTGAGAGAGCTCGCAAATCTGGTGAGTAACATAGCCCTCATTATATTTTACAGTTGTTTGAAAATAAATTTTATCATTTTTACATCTTTTCAGTATCCATATATAATAGACATAATGATTTTGCACGTACTGGTAAGGAAAATTTAGCTATGTTATTTTTAGTTTCTTTATGTGCTTTTCCCATTATCATTAAGTCCGTAGAATTTAGTTTTGCCATTTTGGTTTTCGATAGAAAGAATACGTATCTTTTATCTCGGAAAGGAAGAGGGTTTTCTGATGAACTAAATGATTCTCTTTGCATTGATGATGTGTCCATCCAGACGTTGATAATGGGGAACAGGGACGACATTGATGAGATGTCCGGTGGCAACGCAAGTGTCCTCACTACAGTTTTGAAGCTGATCGATAAGTATGATCTCTATGGACTTGTGGCCTTCCCAAAGCATCATAAGCAATCTGATGTTCCTGAAATCTACAGGCTTGCGGCAAAAACAAAGGTTTATTTATGGATCTTTTTACCATTCCTAACTTGACATCTTTACTGCTAGGAAATGTTGGTTAGCCAACTAATTATTCTTTCACTTGCAGGGGGTCTTCATAAATCCAGCTCTAGTCGAGCCTTTTGGCCTCACTCTAATCGAGGTTAGTTTGGTTATCCTCACAATACCATGAAACACAACCTTGTTTCCATTGAGGAACTCTAATTACCTCATTTCAAAATCATTTAGGCGGCAGCACATGGGCTTCCAATGGTGGCTACGAAAAATGGAGGTCCAGTCGACATCCATCGGGTAAAAGCCTCGATATTCCTCCATTTTATTAAAGACCTTTTAAGATCAAAATGAAGAGCCTGACTTTTTATTTTATGTTTTTCATACAATTCAGGCACTGAACAATGGCTTGCTCGTTGATCCTCATGATCAAAAAGCTATAGCCGATGCACTCCTAAAGCTTGTGGCGGAGAAGAACTTATGGCAGGAATGCCGCAAGAATGGTCTTCGGAATATCCACCTCTTCTCGTGGCCAGAGCACTGCCGGACGTACCTCACCCGTGTTGCTGCGTGCCGGATGCGGCATCCACAGTGGAAGACTGATACTCCAATTGATGGTGACATGGCCATTGAAGAATCACTCGGCGATTCCCTTACGGACGTTCAAGAATCATCTCTCCGTCTATCTGTTGACGGCGAGAAGAGCTCCTTCAACGGGTCCTTCGAGTATGACCCAGTAGAGTTAGAGAAGGTGACTACGGGCGATCCCGAGTTGCAAGACCAAGTGAAGAAAATTCTCAGCAAAATCAAGAAACAGGCTCCCGAAGCAAAGGGCGCAGATAGCAGCAAGAAGCTATTGGATACCACTGGACCTACTCTTAACAAGTATCCACTTCTTCGGAGGCGTCGGAGGTTATTTGTGATAGCTCTTGACTGCTACAATGAGAAGGGAGCTCCCGAGAGAAAGATGCTTCGGGTAATACAGGAGGTCTTCAGGGCCGTCCGATCAGACTCACAGTTGTCGCGGATCTCCGGGTTTGCTGTCTCGACTGCGATGCCGATTTCCGAGACACTCGAACTTCTGAAATTGGGGAAGATTCCACCCACAGATTTTGACGCATTGATTTGCAGCAGTGGGAGTGAGGTGTATTATCCGGGCACGGCACAGTGCATGGATGCTGATGGCAAATTATGCGCAGATCCAGACTATGCAACTCACATTGAATATCGATGGGGATATGATGGAGTGAAGAGGACGATCGCGAAATTGATGGCCACCCAGGCTGCTCAAGGCGACGCTACCAAGACAGATAACTCTTCAAGCAATATCGAGGAGGATGTGAAGTCCAGCAATGCCTACTGCGTCTCATTCTTCATTAAGGATCCAACAAAGGTGAATAAATGCAATAGCCTCTCACCATTGTTATTGCTATACTTACCGTTTTGAATTTGATTTGAATTTAAAATTGATTTTCTGAGACTGCTGGATGCTTGGGATAGGCAAAGCCCGTCGATGAGCTGCGACAGAAGTTGAGGATGCGTGGGCTACGTTGCCATGTCATGTATTGCAGGAACTCGACAAGGTTGCAGGTTATTCCTCTCCTCGCATCGCGATCTCAAGCACTCAGGTATTATATTTGGCAAAACTAGTGTCTTATGATGCCTATAGATTGAAGTTCTAGCACTCAACATTTCTCTACCGATTCTTCATTTCTGCCTTAAAGAGAATTTGATGTGGAAAAATCTACTGTAAATTTTTCAATGTGAATTCGGGCTCATGTTTTTTTTGTTTTTTTTGTGAATAACTTGTTCTAAGGTACCTTTTTGTCCGATGGGGTCTGAATGTCATGAACATGTACGTGATCCTGGGCGAGAGGGGCGACACCGATCATGAGGAGCTCATATCGGGGTCCCACAAGACGGTGATTGTGAAAGGAGTGGTGGAGAAAGGCTCGGACGAGCTGCTGAGGACGGTGGGGAGCTATCAGAAGGAAGACATCGTCCCCGAGGACAGCCCACTCATCATCTACACCAACGGCGAACCAAAGTCGGAGGCGATCATGAGGGCACTAAAAGAAGTATCGAAGGCGGCTTCTGCAATGTAAAATTATAGTGCATCACACTCCGTGAAGAAATTCGCCGGAACATTTTCTTCGTCTCGATGATGGTGAATGGTGAATGGTGAATGGTGATGGTGGCTGAAAAACTGCTTCTCTCTCTCTATTTTGCTGTTGTTCTTGTTATAGAAGTGTCTGTAAAGACATAATAATAGGATCTCACAAACATGATGAGATATAATTGTTGTCTGCTATAAAAGGAAAACATATGTCGCATTCGAGTGCTCAGGTGTATATTCTCATAAACATGATGAAATGCTATAAGCTCTCCCGCCAAATTTGGGGGGATCATAATTTCCCGCATGACTTAAACTCAGTATATTTATTCTGATATGGTAGAAATTTAGAAGTTAAGTTTATATCATTCTCAGGGAGAACTTTATCCGTCAGATCTGGCATCCAGAGCCGTAATACATGGTACAGAACTCTGTTATATATAACATAAATTAAGACAAATTAATAAATGGGGATGTAGCTCAGATGGTAGAGCGCTCGCTTAGCATGCGAGAGGTACGGGGATCGATACCCCGCATCTCCACTGAAAAATGTATTTTTGATGTTTTGTTTTGCAGTTCGTTCAAAATCCGACTCATTTAAAACCAATTTGATGAGCTCAACAAAATTTGGAATCTAACTTGATTTCATGATCAATCTATCAATCTATATTGTTAATCACAAATGAGACACAAGATCGGCACTTACAACAAGCCTGACTCCAATTTCGGAACCATACATACATGTATGTTCTTCATAACACCTTTCAAAACTGATGATAAACAAATTCAAGGCCCTGTAGAAGAAGCACACATTCGCATCAGAATCCCGCTCATCCTTGTTGATCGGTATGCAGGAGCCATCTCACATATATATATATGCACCACTACACCAGAGACAACAAGATCACACTATCTGACTCGTTTGTGAGAGGAGATTGAGGAGACCATCGTCTCCTCTTCCCTCGGCCGTTTCTTCTTCTTTCCGTGTTCGTCGACGCAGCTGTAGGAAAACAATGCTTTGCCGACGGCTGCGGAACCTGCATGAGACAAACGAACGAACAACTACTAACTAGTAACTAAAATGATGGATGATGAATCAATGAATGTGAAAGTGAAAGACTTTGGTAGCTACGGACCTGAGCTGCAGAATTCTGCAGTCTTCGGCTTCTTGGGAGGACGGTGGCTGTCATCCAAGCAAAGTCTTCTCTTCATACAGAGGATGCTGCCGTCGTCGTCGTCGTCGTCGTCGTCGGCTGAGCTGCTTTCGGCGATCCTGTTCTTCTTGAGAGGGCTTTCGTCATCTTGTAGCGCGCCCATCCGCTTGAAACATACGGAGTGAGTTCCAGCATCTGAGAGCCAAAGGAAAACGAAAAGAGAGCTTCTGAGGTGTTCTTCTATCTGTTTGATGTAATTTCGCTGCTCTCAAATTGATATCGAGGCATCTGATAGAAGGGGAAGAGGAGTACCCGGTGATGCGGGGGCTCTAGGGTTTAGGGTTTTGCCGTGGACGGCGAGGGGGGCGGCGGGGGAGGCGCCGCGGGGGAGGGCGCGCGCGGCGAAGAAGAAGAGGAGGGAGCCCCACGTCAGGGACGAGGACGCGTGGGTCTCGCTCCCGCGGCTCAGGAAGTAGCCGTTGAGCCGCACCGTCGCCGGGTCCACGCCCACGGCCCGGCCCACCAGCCCCAGGTCCACCAACCCCTCGGCCCGGACCCACACCGCCACGGCCGCCGCCGCCTCGGCCCGGCGGAGGTGGAGCTTTAGGATTCGCGCTCCGGATGATGATGATGATGATGATCGCTGCATGGGGCGATCCATAGTTGGAGTAGTAGCTTCTTGTGTGAATAATGAGAGAGAGAGAGAGAGAGAGAGAGAGAGAGATTTTATTTTGTTTTTCTATTAATTTGTGGGAGGGGTTAGAGGGTTCTGGAAGAGTATCATCATATACACCTACATGTATAACGAATACTCTTCTCCTTTCGTTTTTTTCCTTTTTTCTTTTCTTTTTTCATGTACCTGGGTTTTGTTCTCTGGAGAAAAAAATATATACATCTTCAAAATCTACATATTATTTCTCTCTCAATATTCTATATATATATTTTTTCTCCTGTCCAAAGAGAGTATTATATATTTTTTGAACAAAAAAAAAAAACATTCATGGGATTAATGGAGATTTGAATCTGAAAATTACATTACCCAAAAGTACGTAGGATATCAACCAACATATCAATTAAAATAATTAAAGAAAAACAAATGAAGGATTGATTGCTACAGAGAGCCTAGATAGGATAAAGTGCAGCACCTTCAAAAGTACCACTCGGTTATGTCTCATTTGAAGTATATGCATACTAAAATTAATCGATCAATAGGATTACATACAACCACATAAATCAGATTTTTTACAAAAGGATCAAAACGGGAGAGCTTCCCATTTGTCAGTTGCATGGGGTTGAACTCTCACTGAAAACTGTCCTCTTGTTGAGGATTGCTTGAAGTAATGCTGCTCCAAATTCTCGAGTTTTTGTCCGAAACAATGGTTGGTTGTTGATGCATGTCATTATTTTCCAGTGCCGTTCCGACAGTTCGAACATGCGCACGTGGGCGACCGCTAGATCAAAAGACGGAGTTGTTACTGATCCCAGGAAAGGGTAAACTGGCGAATGGGTCGTCGGCTTCAGCAACATTGCTCGGGATCGCGTCCAGCTTCGCCTTCTTGTTTGGGACGGCGGGCGAGGGTGCCGACTTTCCAACAGATATGAATGCTACTCTCTTCCTATTTTGGGGTGGAAGTTCGGATGGATTGGGAGTTGGAATTGAATCAGCACTTTCAGTGATGATATCCTCAACAGCAGTTACCAACCTCGTCAGTTTTGCGCCATCCGCAAAACTGTCCTTCTCATCGCCTTTTATTATTGATTGATCTACTAAGATATTTGAACAACAAGTTAATAATGGTATATATGACATTTCCAAGATGGAAGAACAATCACGAACAATGGCAGGGCATTATGTGATGCAACAATAAGAATTAATTTCATACACAGTATAGCTGAAGGACGAGTTATCTATTAACATAATATGAAGTAGATTATGATTAAAAGAAGTGCAATGATCACACACAGGGAAAATAACTTATAACAAGATTATAAAAATCAATCCAGAACCAACATGAGAATCTGCTAAAGGGAAATGCAACTGAGAACAAATTTTATAAGTATATACCCTTGTGTTGTTCTGAAAGTCTAACTATTGACAAAAAGAATTAGTTAATTATTGTCCAAAATAAGAAAATGAGACATTTTAAGAGCAGTGCGCCAGTTTTGTTGCTCAAACTTTTAATTCATGGTCACACAAATCAGGGCATAATAAGATATCAAAAGTCACTAAACGAATCATCATTTACCAAAACTCAATTCAAGAAGAAGAGAACACTAACCTTCACCAAAAAGCCCTACAGTTTCATACTGGATTGATGTTCCAGAAGGATCCGCACTTTGATCCTTATCTTGGCGCCTTTTACAGCTATTTTGTGTCCTCTCAATCAAGACAAACTTATCTTCTTCCCACACACATTCTAACTCCAAAAATAGGGCATCCCCTCGAGAAGGATAATACTCTCGGAAAGCCTGCATAAACCAAAAACAATATAGAAGCCCGTCTAATAAGTTGACTGGTGAAACTCGATGAAATTGAACAAACAAAACAATTACTGACATATCGATTGGAATGGAAGTAATTGAACTGAGGTTGGATAAACTAGCCTCTATTCCTCCCTCAGCAATCTTTACAGAATGCTTTGTCTGGGAAAGAGCCGAGATCTTGTTGAATATCGAAACTACGTCAAGCAAGATCTGTTGGAAAAGTAAACCAGGATACTCAAACATAGTGAAACATCACAAAACAAAACAAGACAAGCGTTTGTTTGAATATACTTACTTGTTGGACGAGCACTCTAAGCCGTGCAAGCAAGGCCAAGACCATAGTGGAAAATCCTGTAAAAAACGATTTGGCAAGCAATAGGGATATCTGGCTGCAAGATTGTCAAAGGAAACTATTTATTTCGCTATATGCGTTACGAAATAAAAAGATAAGAATAGTTACAAATTTGTAAAACTTGTTATTCTAAGGCAGATATGATACTAATAAACACCCAGACATAAGGATACGTTGCCCCCTTGATAATAGGTTCAGCCATCTGCATAAGATGAAGATAGCGTTCGCCGCTCAGAGGTGAAAATTGATCATCATGTGACATTAAGCAATGCAAATTCAACTTAGTGTTTCAATGATATCTTTTCCACAAATACTAATCAAAACAATTCATCTAAGAAACTGTGGAAATACAAAGACCAAAATTTACGAACAACAAGCACATAAAAAGTTGTTATAATTTACAAGCATAAGGTTAGACATCCATCCTGATCATGCCAAAAGTTGGTATGCAACTGTGTTATCCAAAATTGGGAGTACGTACAATAACAACTCCAATCGCTCGATTAGTAGATGTGATAGGGTTCGATATAATGACACAAATGCACTCAGAAGTTCCAAGTGAATCAACAAAGTATGCTTAATTAGTTACTTAGGCTTGTAATTTGGTTTTTGGAATCCATTTAACACACGGACCATTAACTAATAGCACTGGCTATAATATCTTCCTATAAGCTTGGAAAAGTCTAGTGGAATCCATTTAACACATGGACCATTAACTAATAGCACTGGCTATAATATCTTCCTGTAAGCTTGGAAAAGTCTAAAAGTATAGGAACAGAATAGTTACAGGAGAGTTCAGTTTCTCGCATAGAATTGTATCGAACATCATATCATGAATTTATGTGGTATTAAGCTCTTTTTGTCTTTTTTAGCTACAATGATTATTATACGAGCTTCAATTTTATTCTCAGATGAGCCTAAACTGTAACAAAAAAAGTGTAGGTAAATCTTCTCGTCAATAGGCTTAGCAACATCAACAAAGCTACATTTGAATTACTAATATTATACAGCACAACCAACTGAAAAAGGGAATAGTGCGTGCCACGGTACCCATAGCACATGAGAACCGTCATCAAACAAGCATCTACATTGTCATAGGAAAAAAAAAAAAAACCAGTGATGCACCACAAGCACCTGTGACAGTATGCGGGCAACACCCAACAGTCGCTCCTGGCAGTTATGCTTTACATTAGGGCATTTTCTGTTTACTCTGTGAAGAGAAGAAAATTATGGCATTACAATAAGAAATAAATTATCAATATTAGAAATTATTTCAGGGACAATATAAACAATGCTTAGGGTAAAATGCACTGCAGGCTCCCAACCTTTTAGCCAAGTTCCATTTTGGCCCTAAAAGTTTAAAATTGGAGAGACAATACCCCAAACTTTTGAAAGTGAGACTTGACTAGAAGTTCAGAGACTAACACTGAAACTTAAAAGTTTGAAGATGACAAAACTTAATTTACGGAAATTATTTTCCTTCTTCATAAACCACAGCAAGTGATCGGGGTCATAAGACATCATTAGAACTAGTTAGACTCTCCACTACTTTGAAGTAGTGGAGAGAAGTAGAACTCGTGATGTAACTAAAGGTTACATGAAAACCGATGATTCTAGAAAAAAACTAGTAGAGTATTACTATTACATACCGGTAAAAGAAAAAAAAATTACATATCAAAATCTAGTGAACTAAATATAACTAAATACAAGGGATATCAAAATCCAGAATTTCACGGACGAACATAGAAAGGCTTGATTTTGTTGAATCTTAACAAAAAGTAAAAGAAAATTATTCACCTTATCGGATGAAGGGCTTTTTGAGCTGGTTTCTTGCCACTGATGATGGGAAAGACTACATTCAAGATCTCCGGCAGGCTCGCCAACTGTACGAGCCTCAAATCCCTTCTCACCTGAATAGCAAAAACATCAAGATTACCCCCTTATTCTAAACCATACAAAGTAAGAATTCAAAAGAAGAGCAGGGGTTATCGCATAGAAAACCTTCAGGAGGAATTGAAAGTAAGAGCAGCGCCTGTGCTGGTTCTTGTTCTTATAGACGATCCGATCAAGGACCCCAGCCTCCGACTCGAGCTGCGAAAGGAGCGACCACATCCTCTCCTCTCCTGTATTTGAGCCATCCGATCCCATTGCTAGGAAATACAAACAATAGAATTTCTTTTGATCCACAATAATCTTAAGCTCGCCAAGAATAAGCTTCCCTACATAAAATTAAACAACTCTTTGATAATTTACAGTAAATTGCATTGAGAAACCTAAAAATTGTCTAAAAGTAAGCGAACAATCGACACCCCGAGCTTCAACAACATTACAAGTAAAGCCTTTCCGTCGTCTATCGTTAAGTCGAGTGCTGGTGAAAATAACCTGACATGCATATTAGCTGAAGTTGAGTGAGCATGATGCTGGCGTCGCGGCCATGTTTGCTTCGCTGTCACTCAACTTAATTAAAGATGATGAGAGGATTTAGTACTTGGTTATCAAAGCTCGGGGCGTCGTTTGTGATGCACTCTAAACTTTTTTTTGAGAGAAGGTAGCATGCTACCGCTTCATTCATTAAGAGAGTGAACTGAGCTACAAACTGAGGCAGCTAGGCCTCATAGCGACGAAACGAAAAAGAAAAAAAAAAAAAAAAACCTATAGAACAAAAGCCCACGTATCTCTAAGAGAGCGAGCTTCAAAAGCTAGAAAGGTCACCGGGCATATGGAATTCTCAAAAATTCACGTAAACTTAAGGCGACAATCGATGCAATTGCTCAATAATTCACGTAATTTCATCTGTATATAGAAAATTAAAGTGGCGAATTGTGCACAGAAAATCTTAAAATTTGCCATTTTTCCACGAAAATAATATGTAATAAGAATCTGCAACCTAGATCATCTATGACATCACATCAGCAGCAATAAAACTGATGCATTCTAAATTTTTTTCTTCCGAATGATGGAGTTACAACCTTAGTTAGTTAATTCGAATTCGACAAAACTTCGGTACGAATATAATATGGATAAAATTCGCATTCTAATTTTTAAATTTGTTGAAAAATACGGCTAAAAATAAAATTTGCCAATTCTTCGGATATGTGATTAATACGGATATTACACATTCACAAATTAAAAATTCGGGATAAAAAATTCGACTATTAAATTAAATTTTTTTCTTCTAGATTTATACTATTAGCATAAATAGTCATAACTTTTAAAAATATATAAAAATAAAAAGCTACAAAATATTAGGTAAAAAAAAAAAAAAAAAAGAATTTGGCACTTCACATTCTAGAAAATAGCAAATATTAACTTTCACTGATAGTCATTGGTCTCATGGAAAATATGGATTTGTAGTTTTGTACCGGATGAAGTGGGCGTGCGGCGGCGGAACAGCGGAACTCGATACCAGAGTGCGGGTGTGGTGCGTGGCCACGTCGGGGGTTCCAAACTTCCGATGGTCGCCGGGGGTTCCGGTGGCGAGCGGCGCGCGGCGGTGGTGGTTTCGAACTTCCGATGCTCGGCCTCACGTGGCGTTCCGATGGCGAGCGTTGCCCCGCGTGGGTTTCTGATGGCGATCGGCGAGCGGCCGGACGGGGAAGGGAAGGGGGCGGAGGCAGGGCCGAGGAAAAAATCTTTTTTTCGGGTGGCCGACAGCCGACAGCCGACAGGGCGAGGCGATTTTCTTTTTTTTTTTTTTTTTTTTTTGGGGGTCTTTGAGGGCGCGTGCTGAGTACGTGATGGATCATGGATGTAACAACAGATTGGGAGATAATGGGTAAGAATATTCAGGCGCAGCCCAACCCAAGGCCCACACTCTCATCTGGACTTGGCCCACCAGGAAGATTCTTTTATTATTTTTTTTCCCTTTTTCACAACTTAGTCCACTACTTTCTCCTATTTTATAATTTAGTTCAATGTGACGTAACATTGTACAAGTGGCGAAGTGGCTTAGTTGCAGACCAAACCCGAGTCGAATCCTTGATTCACATTTTAAAATAAGCCTTATTTCTAAATAAATAAAATAAACGGAAAGACGCTATCTATCTCTCAAAAAAAAATAAAAAATAAAAAATAAAAAAATAAAATAATTTAGTTCAATGTGAGGTAATATATATATATAGAGAGAGAGCAATTGGACATTAACGAAATGAATTAACCTCTGATCTTCTTCTCCAAATCTGATCCGTTCAAGCCTCAGAGAATTCTCATCCGCGTTGTTACATTAAATCCACCATAGTCATCTGAGCTTGTAAAATTATACAATTGATTATCTAAACCCAAATTTATACCTTTTTTCATAAATTAAAGTGATAAATATTTGACAAAATGCTAGAAAACAGGGAAAAATGCACACCAGTAATGTAAATATGAACTTTTTTAATACCAAAAATTGATTTTCGAGGGCCTCTTAATGAAAGAGAGGTTGCACGCGATTCTCTCTTTGTCCCAACCATAATGGGGGCATTTTCCAAAATAAGCCATATTTTTGCTTTTAACCTTTACCTCAACATTTGAGAATCTCTACTTATTAATTCCCCATTTTTCCTACTATTTTTTTCCCACAAACAAAACAAAAAAAGAAAAGAAAAGAAGAGAAGAGAAAATTTTGCCTGCTTGTTGTTTAGGTGAGTGTTGATCTTTTTCCACCGGATGCTTTTGATTGCTTGGTTAAAAGAGAGAATATGTGATGTGGAATTTAATCTTCAGATATAAGCTTGTTTAAGAATTGGATTCTCTTTTGATTTTTTTCTTTTCTTTTTTAATTTCCACTTGGATTCTGCCTCATCCCATTTCATATTCCCTTATCTTTGTATCATATTCTTGGTTTGAATCAATTTTCTAATCATTTCTTGTTTATTTTTCCTTTTTTTTTTAAATTGACATATGGTGGAAGTTTTATTTATTTTGATTTAAATTATATATTTTGGACAGGTAAAATTAGCTAGTTTCACCTGAAAATTAGTAAGAAAATATTTTTTTAATTAAAACCAAATTATCCGAATTTTAAAAAATGAAAGTGAAAAATTTAGGGGCCTATTTTTAATATGTCCTGTAGTTGAGGGGGTCTCCATGCATGACCATTTTCCCTTTATATAATAGGGAACAAATGTTCTTTAAGTTCAAGGAAAAGATACAGCAAGTGTGATATAGCCACTGTAGTTGGGTGAAGTTAAAAGAGTCATCAAACCCTGATTTTGGTTACTTCCTTATTTTGTTATTTTCATCTTTTAATTATCTTTGTTGATTGATCTTTAGAGAAATAAATACCCCTTTTTTTAGCTTTATGAACTGCATTTTTATTTAACAACTGAAAAAAAAACATGTTTCTCACTGTGTAGATGTTTTTTTTTTTTTTTTAATCCATGGTTTGGGATCAATTAAAGCAAACAAAAAGGAACAAGGATATGGAAAAGCCAGTGGAGTCTCTGCCTGATATATACCCTTTGACAGGTTTACAAATTGGGTGAGTTTTTCTTTTTACTGCTCTCTTTTTTGTGCATGATAATTCGCTTTATTCAAACTGCATTTATTCAAACTGCATTTATGTTACATGTCAAAGGATTTAGGCTCTTCATATTTTATCTGCATTGCTTCATAATTTTTTATTGCTTCAGATTAAGGCCCATTTTCAATTTTAAGCAGCCTTAAAAGTTTGCAGAAATTAGAAACTGTTCCTCATAATTAAAGAAAGTAAAGATCATGTGTTTGATTTCTTAATTCTGAGAATTTGTAGTCCCTCTCATGCCAATTTCCTGTTTGTTAATATGCTTGCTGAGTAATTTTTACAGAGAATACTTAATATTCTTAGAAAGATCTTATTGGCTTAATACAACCTTGATTTCTAGTGATGTATTAAACTTTTGGATGAATTTTATTTTATATTTTGTTACTCCAGGGATATACAATCTTACGTGTCGCAAGCGTTTTTGTACTTTGCTCCCCTTAGTAAAAAGATCTTCATATTGGTCGATAATCGGCCGTGGCTCATGAACAAGCATTCTAGATCAGCAAGGTTATGGCAATTAATGGTGACAAAGGTCTATTTTTTCGATCTCTTTTTTCAAACAAAAATTGTTTTTTTTTCGTGTTCTTTCGCTCTTGAAATGATCATGGCTTATATTGCTTATTCGTTTGCAGTACAGGATGTCTCCTTTTATGAACTCCAGGACATTTGGTCGGATCTCGGGTGCGGAGAGCAACATCATGATGAACGGCCGTGATCAGTCCATTGACGACCACTCCGCCAAGTCCCACCGGTGGTTACGTGTTATTGATTCGAGAAAATGGCGGAAGAGGTATCTTCTCTCTGCTATGGATTTGAGCAAAGCACTTCATGGATTCCTCGTGTTTGAAGTGGCGTGGAAAGATGTTCACGGCATCAACTATCTTAATGAGCTTCAGGTGTATTCCTCATTCATTGTATCAACTTAACTTTCCTCTTAGTTAGTGATTGTTGGAGTTTTTAACTGTCACAATATTAATCGATTTTCTGAAATCCACTTATAGTTCATGAAATTTTGGCTGAACAAGTACAAAAAAATCTGAAAAAATAAATTTTGCAATTTTAATTAACTCCACAGAGTGGTAATATTCATCTTAAAGGAGCTATTTGTTGTCTTTTTAGTGATTTATATACATTTTTACCAACCTAACTAACTTGTTACATTACTTTACTCTACCAATTAGTGATCCATGGTGTTGTGAAAGTTTAATATGGTACTCGCAGGCCGACACATCTCTTGCTATAGAAGTGAGATACATGAAGAAGTGGGAGTTCTATAGTCCCGAGCAGGCCTCGACTTGTATATCGCTATGGTTCCTGGGCCGTTTATCTGAAACGCAAACACTCAAGAGCTATCTAAAAAAGTTGTCTGGTTTAGACCTTCATATGTTAGATGCTCAATCCTTTTCTAAGGAGATCTCGAATCACAAGTCGTCTCCTTTAGAAGCTGTATCTGAGGAAGAGTTCTTAGATGTCCAAGAATCACCAACTGGGGAATACGATGAACTCAACTCAATACAACCATGTAAGAACGAAAACGCCGTGAATAAGAATGTGAACGAGTTCGACCGTGACTTTCTTGGGTCAACCAGATATTTCGAGGAAAAGAAATCATCAATGAAGAATGAAATGGAGGAAACTGTTGTTTCATCGACTCAATATTCGGACATGCTGATACTACTCAAATTTAGCAATAGTGTATTGCCGTTCAAGCTAAGGCAAGTTATCATGTCCGACATTAGGCTTCTCACTTTGCTCGAGTCGGGACTTCCATCGTGGGTTATATTTTTCCAATCTTATCCTTTGTTCTGTCACTTCTATCGACCATGGATGCGACCATTAGCGAGAACTTTTTATATATTGATATCGTTAGCAACGGTCATTATTGGATTCTACGACTTGTATAAGAATGTACCGTTACTAAAGGCAACCGCCGCTCGCCTTTGCGGTCCGTTTTTCGGTTGGATAGAAGGATGGGACATGGTTACAAGGATGCAATATCTTGGCACCATATTATTTCTCCGCAACATTAAAAAGAGCGTGAAGTGGTTTCTGTTGGCTTTTCGCGCGGTAAAAACGATATTTGTTTCGATCGCTGAACCATTAGCAGCACCATTCTCTGAAATAATGGAATTTGTATCTCCTTTGTGGAGTCTATGCGCTAAAATGGGTGAACTACTATCTTCGACAGCAGGATCTTTGATGGATTCAGTGTGCACTTTGTTCGTCGACTTCACTGAGGTTTTGTTGTCACCGTTTGAGCTCCTGTATTCCTATTTTTGGACCATAGGTACTCTATTTGCTAATAATTTTGGAATTGAAACAAGAGTTGATTACAATGTATTCCTATTTTTTGGACTGTATGAATTAACTTTTGCCTGTTATACCTGCAGCAACTTCATGTTACCCATTGCTGAACTCTTTGTGGGAATTATGCCTAATTCCACCAAGATGTGTTCTTACATTGGCGAATTACATGGGTTCTTTGTTGTCCAACTCATACAACTTACTAAAAGATATTTGGGAGACTATTTGTAGCATCTTCGAGCTCACACATATGTCGGAGACAGAGCAGAGTACAATCGATATTTCGGTCTTACAGGAGCTTTGGAATGATCTCTTCTCGCAAGTTTGTTAATCTGATCTTTTACGCAATTTGCATACTAACCTGTCTTTCCGTTTACTCGAAACTGACCCCTTAAGAATTTCAGGTTTTTCGAGCCGTTCGAAGCATATTGAATGGCCTATTAGCATTCTTCACGTCCTGCAACCGACACAGGCTAAGGTGAGAGCAATTCATGTCGCATTAGGCAAAATCCAAGAATTGCTTAGTGTGGATTACATGTTCTTTAGATTGTTTAAACAATGTTGATCTTGTAATGAGATGAACTCGAAAGCCGTTACTCAGAGAACTAATCTAAATTGATAATCTCTGAGTCAGTTTATCGTTAGCTGAATGATTATGTACTTTTGATTCATTCTACCTAAATTGCGAGAGAGAAACATGTTGCTACGACGACGTGCAATTGATTATCTCAAGAAAAAGAGACAATCCAAAGTATTATCGTAATCTTACGTTACGACCTAAATTTATCGCATGACTCAAGATTCAAGTTTCCTCGGTGCAGCATTTACAATCATATTCAAGCAACGGTGCAGCACCTGTTCCGAGTCGGCCGCGCAGCTCCTCATATGTGCCACTGTCAGAAAAAGCTTCAATCAGAGCATCAAAATGATCATCAGGTAATTGGCCGAAGCGATTTGAAAAAGAGAAAAAGTTCTGTTCATCATGCACCACTCTTTCTGATAAACATGAATTTCGCATTTCAGGAGGAGTACATGGAATGCGATTTCTGCAAGTGAAATTTGCTCAGAAATTCTGCATTAATCTGTACAAAAAGTGAGTATTAATATAGACTTGATCGATAAATTGTACGACATTTGTAGATTCATTTTGTATGTAGAATGAGAACGAAGAGAGGAGGAAATCGATCTTTACTCACTGTGCTGTGTAATAGTGTGTAGTCATTATAAATTTTGGAGATTTTGTGGCTTTTTAATAAAAGCTATTTTAAATTTTAGATGTCACCATTTTTTGGATGTTATATGAAGGTACATTTGCCTGTGTATATACACTCTTCAAAACTATGAATGCTTTTTATAATAGTAAATGATAAATAATTAATAAAGAGCAGTAAATTAAGCAGAAGCACGTGGGTCACGTGACAAGCACTCCGCCCTTTAATGCGCTCCCCGAAGTTAAAAGAGGGGCACGTTGTTACTGCGTGGGGTTGCGGGGCCCACTATTCCCATCACTCATAACGGATGATCCCTATCCTCAAAACACGCGCATACAAAGTTCTACGCGGGCGAATTATTATCCGTCCATTTCGCTCCTTCCAGGCGATCGTGGCCGCACACGTTATAGCGGAATCTACGCGGCGCCTTCGCAGGAAAAGCGGGCGTAGGTTTTGGCCACGCGCGCATAATGGTGCTGTGCGGGAGTTTGTCTCGGGTGGACCGGATCTACTCAGGCCGGTTGGGTCCTCCGGTCGAGTCAAACCGGTTCGCTTGGACCTTCAACAAATTTAATACTTTTAAATTGTTTTGTGATAATAAACTAGACTAAATTATTAAATTTAATACAATTTTAAATTTCAATCACTAGAATAACTCAAAGAAAAATATATCCAAATTTTCTAAAATTTCTAATAAAACACAATACTCTTGAAATTTCTAAAATTTTTCGTGTCTATTTTTTTTTGAATATTCTAAAATTAAATCATAAAATTAAAATTTTAAAGTAAATTAGAACCTAACCGGCCCGGTCCAAGAGCGCAACTTGGACCGGAAGCTGAACCGGAGTTTGGTCCGGGATTCGGGGCCCATCTCGTACTTTGTCTCATTATGTTTCCTACAATTAAACTGAAATTACAAAAAAGCCCATAGATTTCCCTTCAATTTACATCAAAGCCCTTTCATGCTTAGCAAATGAGTCTCCTCCGTAGTGGCATTAACGTTATTTGTGCCTTTAATGGGACCTATCATATCAATAAGTAAGCTCATTTTAGAAGGTGGTGATTAGCGATTAATTAAATTAATTAATAATTAGCTTCCACTCTTCCACATCTATTATTATTTTTTAATGCTAATTCTCATTTTTTAATTATTGTTTATTACTTACTATATTTTCTCATCTCTCTCTCTCTAGAGAGAGAAAAGGGGTGTTGTAGCAGGAAGAACTCGCTTTCTCTCCTCTTTTAGTTTTTAAGATTTTTTTGTTTTTGGATTTTTTGTATTATTTTTTCTATCAAATCCATTGTTGGATTTGATCTATTTGGGCTGTGGTAGTATTGGGAAGAAGAAGAAGAAGAAGAAGAAGAGGGAGGTGTAGGAAATGGATTGTGATGAGAACAATGGTGATCACAAGTGGGTTTTTCGTTTTGTCTCTCGTTACTAATCTCTTTGTTATCTTTTTCATGTGGGTATTCGTGTTTTTGATTGAGTGAATCATTTGTGATGTTGATGGGTATGTTTATGTCCATTTTTTTGATAGTATTTATACATTTTCTAGTTGCTTTTGTTCTCAAATTTCCTTTTTTTTTTTTTCTAGTGGTTATTATGCTGCATTGGTCATTGATCTCTCAATTTCATATGCTATTTATTGCAATGTGCTACATGTTCTTTTACTAAGTCATATCTGCAATGTATATTTTTGTCAATGCGATGGACTTTTTTTTGATTTGTGGTCCATTTTTGGTGGTGATCTTATTGTTGTTGCAATGCTGAGTATGTAACAGTGAGATGTGGGAATGGCGCGGTACAGAGTTCGATTTGCAGAGAGATCCATTGAACGGTTCGATTCTTCAACAATCCCTCTTCATCAAAATCCTATTTTAAGATTTAAAGAGTAAATGCCATGGTCTTCTTATAGCTGTTCATTGATCGTACTAACAGATGGATCTCACTTCTTTTGGGGTGAAGTAAAGGAAGATGCAAATGATCTTTTTTACATGTTCAATGATCAAACTCCCATAAAGGATTGTACAGATTTTAATTACCAAGTTTCAGATGCAGGGGAAGGTGTGTTTTTTTTTTTTTTTTCAATCTAAGCATATTTAGAATCGTTTTAATTTGCGATTACATTTAACTTTGAATAACTAGGGCTGTTAGGATGCAGGTATTAGCAACAAAGAGTTGGAGTGTGGAGAGGCTTCGCAATTTAAACGAAGGCGCATGCTGCAATTTACTGCTGAAAACAATGAGGTTGTCATATTACATTGAACTAGTACTTGTAATGTTGCCTAGAACTTTACATTTTGTTTGTTTTGAATGGTTTCTTTTATTGTTGGCACTTAATTAGACGATGGATTGCTCAATGATGGGAGAGGGGCTTATGCAGAGTGTAGAATGGAATTCAGGTTGGAACACAGAGGTTGCAGGTTACTTTCCTTTTGCTTTTTCACTTTTTGAATGGTCTAAATCCTTGTCTCTCTATCTCTTTTCTAATTCTGAAGTATATTATAGGTGATAAGTACGCTTTAAGTTGTGAAGGGCTGGATCAATCATCAGAAGGATGGTTTGCGAAATGCTTAAATGAAAGTGAAGCAAACTGCTGCTCTGAAGAAATGTCTGCATTTCTTTTCTGAAATCATTTTAACTTCTGAGCGTATGTATGTGGTTATCATTTACACATCTAAATGTTATTCTGTTGCCATCTGCAGGAACAATTCTATGGCCCCAATTGACCAAGTTGATGTTTCTGGTAAATCTGATCTCTTAGTTTTGCTCTTTATTCTTGTTATGTTGAGCCTGTTGTTGTGGAAGTTATAGTTACATGATAACGTAAAAGCTCATTTGTCTTTTTAGAATTCCACAATGTTTCACCTGAAATTGAAGCTGATGGGGCACAGGAGAACCCTCTTCCGGTTCGTCCAAGAGTTTTCAAGGGTATTTCTCACATTTCAGCCTGTTAATCAGAGGTAAATTGCACCAGGGGTCCTCAATCTTTTAGGTTAATTCAGTTTGGCCCCCAGCCTGCCGACTAACCTTGTACTTTTATACAATGCAATTGGAGAATAATTTCCGTGTAATCATCATCCAACATGCCACTAGCGGCTTTTGGGCTTCTTACATAGTGATTATGCGGGCATCTTCATCCAATATAATTGAAAAACTTGATGACCATGGTAAGATTGGACCCAATTGTAGCAGTTCAAACTTCAAAGTGTGGGGGCTGAACCAAAAACTTGTAAAAAAAGTTGGGGTCCTTTTATTGAGTCATTCATCTGTCTCTTTTGTTTCTTGAAGAAGTTTGGGGCCTCTTGGTGCAATTCGAACTGTTATTTTAACATCTCTCTTCCATTTCTTACGAATCACCTCTTGAGTAAACTATATACACCTTTTTCAATCAATTACTTCAGGCAGGAAATCTTTCATTGAAGCGCCAACAAAGTTAACCACATCAATTGCCTATCCTTTTGCGCTGATAAAACCATGCGGAGTTCATGGTGATGTCACTTTGAACGACATAAATCAGTGGATTCACAATCCACCATCGTCCAAATTCAAGAACAAAAAGGACGAAGAATCGAATTCGTATCCCACCTCGGCTTTTTCCGGGAAGCCTGTGGTGGTCAAAACTAAGATCCGCACTGATGGCGGAAAAGGCAGCATTACAATTATGAGGACAAGAGGTTGACTAGAATATATTATTTTCCTCTTTTTTTTTGCAAATAGTGGATGATCTGACTCTTCATGATATTCAATATTTTTGTTGGTTTTGAATCCTTGTATTTGTTGAACCTTTATTGGGCTTATTTTGTCATGTCTACAAGAGCAAGTTTAGCACTATGCAATTGTTGAATCTTTCCGTGATGTTGAGAGAACTTTAACATCTGAACTCTTTTGCGCCCCCGAGGTTCTGTGCTTCCAGGATTTGCAGCACATTTTCTTTGGCATGGAATAGTATGTAATCTTATTGTTCATGTGATATATGATACCTTTTCATGCTCAATGATTGATTAATTATATGATATTTATGCCGCTGAAGTAAGAATGAGATGATAAGCTTTTTTTGAGAGATAGGTAGCACGCTACCCACTTCGTTTATTTCATTTAGAAATAAACTTAGCTGGAAATATGAATCAACTAGGATTCAAATTTGGATCTCAGGTATCAACTACCAAACCCTTTGCCACTTGCTCTAGGGACGGTCGGTGACGATTCTTATAAGCTGATCAAACAAAATGTGGGCCAAGAACAAAATTATATTGCATGAGGATTAGATGATAAGGTCTTATTGGTTTCCTATTACTTCAAATTGAAAATAGTGTTCTGTTTTTTTTTTTTTTGCTCCTTTCTATTATTGTAGTTGTTGTCTAGCTTTGTTTTTCTAGGGCTACTGGAAACATCTTGTTATGTGTTATCGGAATAGCGCTTAAGTTTTTCGTGCTATCATTGGAGTGTATTGCTTCATCATCGGTTGAAATAGTCACAGCATAAATAAACAATCTAAAGAATGTTTCTCTTGTCATTGTCAATTGGAAAGATAGTTTAGTGAAAGATAGTTTAGTGAGTTAGCCTGTGGTGATTTGATCAACATTTTTAATGGTTAAGTTGGTAATCTATGTCTGCTGATGCGAAGTATCACGGATTCATTTTAGTTTTCATGTGTTTAATTCTCCTGCAACCTATCACTTCTAATTGTTTTTGTTTCGAGAGCTTCTTTGTATGGTTTAACTGGAGAAGAGCATTAGCTTCTCTGTTATTACATATATTATGTAGGGAGAGGGGACTTTTTGTTCAGCCAATTTCTGGGAAGGTAAACTTTTAAGTTAAATCATTCGCATTAAATTTAATGATGATTTTATTAAATGTGAAAAGCTTTGTCAACTTTTAAACTGATAGGAGCATTAAATCCAGCATTGATTAATTGACATCTGAGAGTTAATAAAGCTGTTGTTTTAATATTGTGGAAATAACTGAAATTAAAAATAATTGAAAGTTAACGAAAGTGTCAATTCATGACGGATCCTCACCCTACAAATATGACTTACACCTTACTTTTCCACTCATTAAATCATACAAATCATATAAAATATCAATATCATATTGTATTCTGATAGAACCATATGTATAAAATCATTTTGAATTTGGTAGAACCATTTCAGATTGGAATATGATAAAACCCCGAACTATTGATCTCTGAATAAAATCACAATTCTCGATAGACTTCTTGTGATATAAGAAACCATAAGAGTTTTTAAACTCATTTTTTCGATGATACAGCGTTTAAATTAACGATCCACACATTCAAAATCAATAACATGCTGTTACCATGCCATTATTTCTATCAGAGAATACAAGAAAATAATAATAATGACACATGAAGGTTAAATCCTGCTGTAAAATATATCGAAATTCAGTGCACCAACAATTGCAAGACAACAAAGTTTTGTGATTCAAATGGAATTCCTTAATTTCAAGACTAGCAGTGCAATTTTCGCTTCAAAAAACTAAAGTCGCATAACTGAGTAATGATTAATAAGAGTGCAATTATTAATCAAGAGTGGTTATTGGTTAATCGAGCATGTGGATCCTCCAAAATGGCGGGTTACTCGACTCTCTCCTCATCATCTTCTTCCTCCTCTTCCTCAGGTACCTTCCTCGCTGGTCGCTTTAGGATTCGTTAACTTTTAGCCCTCCCCTTTATTTGAGAAAAAAAGAAAAAGAACAACCATTGAGTTAGTCCTGTATAAGCTCTGTTAGGGAATTTGATATTAAATAAGAGGATTGAACTATATGATACCCAAACATCAATTAACAAATCACATTTCTCACATTAGAAATATTTCCCCAACAACAATTTTGACTATCAAAATATCCTTCATACGAGATGTATAAGATTTTTATATGAGATGTAGGAATAACTGAATCTCTAGATAAGGTTGGTGCTAACATGGATGATAAGGTGTAATTCTAAAAAATAATCAAAACTTAAGGGATGTTAATCAAAATTACTAGGGTTGAGGTAGCCAAAAATAATGAAAGGTAGTTGAGGTAGCCATTTCAAAATGGCTTCCTAGCTGAGGGGGTCAAATGCGAAGCAAATAGACTTCGAACTTAGAATCTTGAATATTAATCATCAAACTCTTATCAACTATGCCGGATACGTCCAGTTACCGAAAAGTTTTAAAGTGTATAAACAACACAAAAAAATGTTGGAACAGATAGTGAAAAAAGTATGAAGTATGAAGTAGAAAAATGAAAAAAGACTTCAAGACGTGTAGGTACTGTTAGAACAAAATTCCGCACATAAATCTGATTGTGATTTAAATTTAACTAAATCTTGTTATGAAAATAAATAAATCAAACTTACAAATAAATGCTAAAATCCAAATAAGAATATTGATGGATCCGAAAGCGTGCGAGGCACTGTCCTAAGGCGTATTCCCGTCCTTACTTGCTGGATTAACCGGAAACAACACCCCAAGATACGACCGGAATTCCTCCTCCTACGAGCACGATCGCGGAAGAGGTTGACGGAGATTCTTTCAACACCCGATAACAAAAGGACCAAATCAAATAGATAAAAATAATTAAATAACTCTCAAGAATTTTTTCTATAAAATTTGTAGAAATGATAGCTCTCTGTCATGCTTGGATGATTTTCATCTCCATGTATCATGAACAGTAGAGCCCTTTAAAAAAGCAAAGTGCATGCAACGTTCCGTTGCGGAATGTCCGCGCACAAACGCGTACGTGCACGCGCAACGCCGGCGCGCACAGTAACAGATGCGCACGAACATTAAAAAATAACAATAAATAATAAATAATAATAATTAAATAAAATAAACATTAAATGATAATAATGAAGATTAGAGATTTGTTGAATTTTCCTCCAACAATCCCCCACAAAATTTAAAATCTCAAAATTAAACTCAAAATTAAATAAATGAACAAACAAGTTATCGGGTGTTTATACTATGCAATCGGTAAGGTGTCTTTAAGAGACTTAATTTCACTTAGTGTAAATAGTTTCCATCAGAAAGAATCGGAGTGAATCAGGTCTTAAACTAGGTTCCTTTGGCCCTGACTTCAACTGCCACACACACAGTACAGAAATTTCCGTCGCGGGTCTATGCGTTAATGGCCATGCACAGTACCTTGATTTTTCATAAGAGTTTCTATGTATAGCCCATTCACATAGCCGCGGCCACATACGGATACTCTTATATAGGTGGTTTCCTCCAGGAATGTGTGTAGAGTCATATCTCGCGAAAATTATCACCTTGGATTCCATTAAGAGCTATCAGTTCAACCTAAACCACTACACAGAGTACTACTCACCATAGGGATGGGATTGGAGCTAAAGCTCCTTTATATAAACTGTAGACAGTGCTCTAGGCCAACCTGACAGCTTGTTTTTACCACATTGAACCTTCTTCAAGGGATCTCCTATCACAAAGGTTGGGTTCCCACTGCAGGAAGGCCTTTTATGGGCAAATTCCATCCCCCTCGATGATATCAGGACATTAGTCCTATTCATGTCTTTCGTCAAGCAATCTGCAATATTCTGGTTAGATCTGATAAAACTCAAATAATAATATCATGAAATGTTAACCATCTAACAGATTTTAATCTCAATTTAATGAGTCGGCTAACTTTAGAATTTATCAAATTCTTTTCGAAGATGATCATTAATAATAAAAGAGATAGAAATATAAGAGCAATTATAGTATCAAAATTTATCAACAAATAAAAAAGCTCCCCCCCACAAGTTCTGAGATACACCAAAACTTAAAACGTGATATTGACCATGTCAAATAGGTTTGGTTTAACAGCAAACAGATGCTCAAACAATTTTAAAAGTTTGATTTTATTTAAAAAATCTTGAGCAGATATATATAATCAAACAATCTTTATGCAGCAAACAGATTTTAATGTTTGCAAAAATGATAAGAAAAGTGGATATTAAAAATAATGTTACAGCTCGGGTGATCTTCTATAAAAATGCTAACCTTAGCAACCGTGGGTTCAAATCACCGTCGGAGAAACAAATTTGCCTTTTATTTTATTTTATTTTATTTGTATTCCAATCACAGGGTTTTATTTGCTGTAGCAAAACTCTAAAACCGTAACATAAAAGTAATTTTACTATAGCAAAAATCTCCTTTTTTATAAAAGGCTATAAAAGAGTATTTGTATTTACAAAGGATTCTAATACGGTTATACCCAAAAAACAAAAATACTGTAGTATATATATATATATATATATATATATATATATATATATATATATATATATATATATATATATATATATATATATATATATATATATATATATATATATAATTTTACTGTCGCAAAACTCTAGCATAGCATACTAATAAAATTAATTTTACTGTAGAAGGCTGCAAAACAGTATGTATATTTACAAATAATTCTGAAGTATGTATATTTACAAATAATTCTGATATCCAAAACAAAAATTTACTATAGCATTTTTTTTTTTAACTAATTAAATACTGTGACAAAACAGTTTTTTAATCGCACACTTAGCATAAAAAGTACTGTAACAATATATATATATACATACAACCTATTTGTCCTCATGATTTAAGTTAACCAACAAATTATAAACATATAAAATTAATTTAATACCGATTAACACCCTTAGATTTCAATCACAATCAAATTGGAAATACGCCTTAGATTGTTGGAACAAAATTCCGCACATAAATCAAACTTACAGATAAATGCTAAAATCCAAATAAGAATATTGATGGATCCGGAAGCGTGCGAGGCACTACCCTAAGGTGTATTTCCGTCCTTACTTGCTGGATTAACCGGGAACAACACCCCAAGATACGACCGGAATTCCTCCTCCTACGAGCACGATCGCGGAAGAGGTTGACGGAGATTCTTTCAACACCCAATAACAAAAGGACCAAATCAAATAGATAAAAATAATTAAATAACTCTCAAGAATTTTTTCTATAAAATTTGTAGAAATGATAGCTCTCTGTCATGCTTGGATGATTTTCATCTCCATGTATCATGAACAGTAGAGCCCTTTAAAAAAGCAAAGTGCATGCAACGTCCCGTTGCGGAATGTCCGCGCGCGCAACGCGTACGTGCGCGCGCAACGCCGGCGCGCACAGTAACGGATGCGCACGAACATTAAAAAATAACAATAAATAATAAATAATAATAATAAAATAAAATAAATATTAAATGATAATAATGAAGATTAGAGATTTGTTGAATTTTCCTCCAACAGCTACTCTCCTTAAGATTTAATCCATCCCTACCGTTCAAACAATTTGGTATGCACATGATCAACGAATAGCCTTCCAAGATACAATGAAGCACAAACCTCAACTGCGTTTGCACACACGAAGTCGAGCCTTTGAGCACTCACTCAATTAAATTGTCAAAAGAAATAAAATAATAAAATAAGAATGGAATTATTATGAATAGAGACTTTTCAATTCTTTTGTTTTATATTTCTGCAACCAACGCTATGAACTTATATTGACCATGAATGAGTGCTTCATGAAGTGACACATTATGAATTAGGTGTTTCGTGAAGTGACCTTTCAATTGTGATTTTTTATTTGATCATAAATATCAATTAGTAGTTATACTTTTCATTTGATCATAACTATCAATTAGTAGTTATATGAGTCAAGTAAAATAAATGTAAGAATTAATTCAAACGAACATATGCTCGAAAAGACACTAGAAAAACGTATCTTTTCATGTCTTATACATTCACTAAAAGTCATATCCTTTTACATTTATTTTCTAAAAGTCACACCCTTTGATTAGAATTGCATCCACTCATTAAGGATTGTATCTATCCACTAAAACTCAAAAAACAAAACAAATAATATTATTTTAAAAATTTTCTTACAAAAAAAACGACACAAAAGCGCTGCTATTTAAATACTCCTGCAACCCTACTCTGTTTTAGTTAATTGATTTACAATGAACATCTGTAGCCAGCAGCAGAAATGGAAAGATTAATGGTAACGAGCAAAAAAAAGAAAAGAAACAAAGGACCACATTGGCCATTGCACCTCTCCATTGGATGTGAATACTCAAAAATGAAATAAATCTGCAGTCGCCCTAATTATCCAAAATTTGCTATCAGATCAAGTACTAAATTGAGTAATTAAGGCAGTGTTTAGTGCAGGTTGGAAATGACAGAAATTGACCGAGGTCTCTTCTTCTTTTCTTTCTCAAAAAAAGAAAAAAAAAAAAAGTAGTGGTCTGAGAAGTACCTGCTGAAAAGCCATGAAAATCTAGACAGTTAAAGGTTCTTCTGCGATTTATACATCTCCAACTGTCGCGTAAACTCCTCATTGCAACTGTAGAAGTCTAACTCCGCCAATGAGGCAGGTAGGCCATTCTCTGGCAAGGAGTGGATCTTAGAGCAGTTGTGGATGGATAGCTTTCGAAGCGAAGTCAATCTATGCAACTCAGTCGGTAGCGAATTAAGTTCTTTACAAAAGCAAAATCGTAGATATTTAAGTGACTTAAACTGCGGCAACAGTTCTCTGTCCTCTCCAACAAACATTTCTGGTTCAGAAGAACACGAAATTTCGAGTGCTCTGATGAAGGGTACCAGATTCCTCAAAGATTGCACCTTCAGAAGGGTTGTCCTATCAATGGACAAAACGATATCTGCCCTCTGTACTTCATCGGTGAAGTCAAACATTGGTGGCTCAGAATCTGCAAGTTTGGGACAGCAGCGAATCTTGATATCTTTGAGAGATGCAAGAGCACCTAATCCTCCTAAAGAGCTAAGCTCTCCACATTCCTCAATAGACAGACTCTCAAGTGATTTGAGTTGACACATCACTTGCTCCGGCAGGGATGTTATGTGTCGACTATATTTTATCGCCAAACAGGTGAGAGATTTAAGGTTCTGTAGGCAGCCAAGAAGTGATTGATCCAAATCAGCGCAGTTACAGAGAACAACCCTATTAATTGAGGGGGGTAAGATCAGCTCCCTACGGCAGGCGAGCATAGGACAATCTACTATTTCCATTGTCTTCAAAGAAACAAAATCCTTGAAGCTGTCAGGAAGAAGCAAAGTCAAATTTTCACAATCTCGGACTGTGAATGCCTCAAGGGATGGTAAGTAGCGTGGCATCAGCCACCCTTCCAGACTCGTCAGCTCGGAGCATCGTGAAATGTCTAAGTTACGTAGCAAAGAACTCCTGTTGCTGCGGCTGCTGCTATTGTCACCACCTTGCTGAGTTTTGCTTTCGTTGGTTGAATCTTGGCATTCATCCCACAATCTAGGAAGTGACTTCAGTCCAACATTGTTTAGCGCCAGTGATGTAAGGGAAGGAGGGAGGCACGGTAATTCGGTAAGTTCTCTGCATTCGTCAATGTGGAGTTCACTTAGGCAGTTTAACATTTGAAATCCTAGAAGACTCGTCAGCTTGAAGCATCCTGAAATGTGTAACTTACGTAGAGACGAACTCCTGATGCTGCTGCTGCTGCTATTGTCACCACCTTGCTGAGTTTTGCTTTCGTTGGTTGAATCTTGGCATTCATCCCACAATCTAGGAAATGACTTCAGTCCAACATTGTTTAGCACCAGTGAGGTAAGGGAAGGAGGGAGGCACGGTAACTCGGTAAGTTCACTGCATTCTTCAATGTAGAGTTCACTTAAGCAGGTTAATGTTTGAGGTCGTAGCCAATTGGGAGATGTTGTGCCACCATAGTGTCTGATTTTCAGCTTTTTAAGCTTTTTATGTGGCTGAAGGCCTTCAAGCACCTCCGTATCATAATGAAAGTTGCTTCGTCTCCAAAACCATTCTAGAATCAGTTCATCAAGGTGCAGCTTATTGTCCAGCTCAGCTTGACAAGCATCTTCTTTACCCTCAACATTTTCAAGGTTATAAATATGCAAACGTCCACGAAGCTGCATCATATGCTTTAGTTCTCCAATTTTGTGTTGATCATCCTTTTGGACTTCAAACCAAGGCAAATATTGAAGAGAAGTTAGCTTCCCAATCTCACTTATCTTGGAAATTATTTCTTCTTGAGCGTAAAGTTTCCGCAAGTTATGCAGTCTAGAAAATCCTTGAGGAAAACACTCAACCGGGCACTGCGTTATGTTCAACACTTGCAGATTGTTGAGGTGACACAATGAATTGGGTAAAGATTTGATACTTGTAATAGATACATCAAGGTATCGGAGATGCTTTAAGTTGCTAATACTCTCAGGAAGCTTTGTTATCTTACAGAAGCTAAGCATTAAACAACGGATATTTACGAGCCTGCGGAACCAGCAATCAATTACAGAATCTAATCCACACCAAAATCCAGAAAATAGTATAATCGAGCGCAGTTTGTCGTAGCTCGCTAACTCCATTAACTTCTTTTCTTCTGAAATCGTATGGCGCATCCACAAATGTCGAACAGTTTTAGGGATTCTAAGTTGTCCTCTACCATCATCTACCCTTGCACATTCGTCTACCGAAACAAATTGCGCTAGATCATGTATCAGATCATGCATTACATATTTTAGAGGATCCCTATGAGATTGCTGAAGGAAGCACCTGCTTGTTAAGTCGCGCAAGTACATGGTCGCTATATCTTCTAATAGCATGTTTCCTTGAGGTATAACAAAGCCTTCTGCTACCCAAATACTAGTTAGATTACTTTTATCGAACGGATAATCTTTAGGGAATATCGAACAAAATGAGAAGCATCGCTTCAGATGCGGCAGAAGATACAGATAGCTCAATCGAAGGGCTGGAAGAATGTCGCCTTCCTTCTGCGGTAGTTCCCATAATTCACTGTTCAAGATCGTAGTCCAATGTTCGGCACCCATGTCCTCATTCAACAGGCCTCCCAGAGTTTTTGCAGCTAACGGAGATCCCTTCAACTTAGCAGCAATGTCTATTCCAATTTTTTCTAACCCCGGATAGTCTTTCGGGTTCTTAAGGCGGAACGCGCACGACTTGAAGAATTCCCAATAAACATTACCTGACAAACCCTCCAGGAGGATGGGATCCACCGTTCCTGCTATGCTGGCAACTTTCAAAGTCCGAGTCGTCACCAGGATGATACTTCCTTCTTGCCCATAGCTCAAAGGCGCATAAAATTTTTGCCACTCCCCACTATCCTCATTCCACACATCATCAAGGATAAGCAAGAAGCGATGTGCCATCACTATCTTCTTTAGAGTCTCTTGAAGAGAACTTAAATTCGTACTATCAGTCTCGTACCGCTTCCCAGCATTATATATGATCTCTTTACTTAAGCTGTTCACATGGAAGTTGTCAGAAACACAGATCCAAATTTTCAGGTCGAAGTGCTTCACCACCCTCTCATCATTGTAGACAACCTGGGCTAGAGTAGTCTTGCCGACCCCTCCGATGCCATAAATGGATAGAACAGACACATTTTCTTTCTTTCTTCTCTTAGCAGGGGCAGATACACTTGCGCCGTCGTTTTCATGATTACTTTGCCCGCGTGGAACGCCCAACAACTCGATCACCTTCTCCCGTTCCTCGTCTCGGCCATGCACTATTGGCTCGTTGACTAACGAGCCCATCTGTCGGTTCGCCGGCATACTATAATCGCGCTGTAAACCGAGTCGGCCCATGAGCACTTGTAAATCAGCAGCAATCGCATCCAACCTCCCTTGGATAGTTCTCACTTTATTTGAAGTACGGTTCATCAGATTACGAAAAAAGTTAAGAGACGTATGAAAGAGTTTACTTGCTTGGCCTTTCTGCTGATCCTGATAGTCGCTGTCGTCGAGGAGGTCTTCTGCATCGTAAGCGGCATCCTTGAGCTGTGTGAGGAGCTGGGCAAGCCTTGCATCCTTGAAGCTCCATTGCTCAGCCCTGTCGATCAGGTTCTGGTTCTTCACCAGTGTCGTCTCCAGCCTCCCACGATCTTCGTCCAAAGAGGAGAGCTGCCTGAACTCCTTCCCAGCAGCGGACAGCGCAGCAGATTGGATTGAATTTGAATCCATGAATGATCGAATCCACTCAATTATTGAGGTTGAGAACAAGAGCTCTCCTTCCTTTCTCTCCGTACCCAAGTAACCCAACGCGCACTCTTTCCGGAGGAGATGATGAAAGTATTAATTAAAGTCTCCGGCTTTGAAAATTTGGGAACAAATAGAAGCTTCCTGGGAATAAACCATCTAACCTTGATTGTAATCATCCATCCCCTCTAGAAATAATAATTCGTTGGGTCTAAACCACCAGCCTAATTTACACTTCTGCCAGTTTTAGGCATTAATTTATTTGCAACAACAATCTAATCCACAGCAGTTGCCTTCCGGAGAAGTTACCTCGATCGAAAGTTCCTGCTAGCATGCTTAGTATGAACGCTTCCTACACCTGTGGAGGAAATATAATTCATATGTAATTGAATAAATAAATTAAAAACAATTGATCAGCTGATGTCGCGTACCCAGTATGGGAGCAGCAAAGTCTAAATGTGTCAACTGTCGCAGTAGGACGAGAGTCATGGGAAGCTACAAGAGAGAGGAGACGCAAATGTATCTAACGCGCAAATGAATTATGGTATTAAGATTTAAGACAGTCAAAACAAAAATCATAAAATACACCGACCATTTCTAGAACAAGTGAAAAAGGACTTAATGGTTGGTATTTGAGGTCCAAATTCGAATTCTAGTTGATTCACATTTTCAACTAAGTTTATTTCTAAATAAAATAAACGAGAAGCGGGTAACATGCCACCTATCTCTCAAAAAAAAAAAAAAAAATCATGAAATACAATCATATCTAACATTATATTGTTTTGAAAATAAGGGATTCATGATCACTTAGGTTGAAAAGGACAAAGAGCAAAGCCAAATGCAAATAGTAGTTTTTTTTTTTCCCCCTCGAAATTCAATCAGGAATTTAAACACTTCAATGCAAGCAACGAAATTGTAGATGCCGTTCTAAATTTTATAATTTCACATCAAATAAGCAAATAAGAGGTACAAGCTGTAAACATTTACAACAATCCAAAATAGCAAACCTGTCAAATGAGATTCATTTACACTAAATGCGAACAATTTAATTCAGTTACTTTGTGGTCTTTGATTTCAGTTCCAGCTTCCTTAATTTCCGGTTGCGGAACTGGAAGCAAAAGATCCAAATTGTAATTGGAACTTAGCAACTGCTGTTCTTCTTCGGGGAAACAATTAGACACACCCATTAGATTAAAATCCCATTTTCAAAGAAACAATTAATACAAGTCTCAATTTCTTAAACTTCACTTCATACATAAATGTAACAGTTCTTTCCAACTGAACTATAATGAATGAAGCATATTTGCATCTGTTTTTCGGAACGAATTTAAAAATAATTTTTTTTTTTGAGAAAAAGGTAGCACGCTACCCGCTTCATTCAATGGAAAGATGAATTAGAAAGCATTAGGCATCAAGGCCCCAAGAGGAAAAAAAAAAAAAATTTATGTTGCGGTTCCTGGTGCCGTTTTCTCGACTACATTTTATGGCGAGAAAAACATCTAGCTCGATAGACTCAAAAGAATTAGAGATCGAGAATTCAATGCTTCCTGGGTACCTATAGATACCTGGTAAAGTTCTCCAATTTTTCACAATTTGCGCCGCCTCCGATTAAACTGATCAAAATCAAAATACCTGTTCTCTAGATAAGAACACTGCTGGAATATTATTTATTAGTAGTAAAGCATAATTCGCATTCGATCTATATTCGTAAGAGAAGAAATCTGAGCCCCTCCTCTTTCCTCTGTTTTTCTTCTTCTTTTTCCTCTTCTTCTCTCTGTGGGGATTGTTTGGGCCGACAAAAGCCTGGGCGGAGCCTGTTTTCGGCTGGGCCCCTTTGGGCCGAGACTAACATTTTGGAATGTTGCTCCATAACTAGAGGTCAAAATTCAGTATTCGACCTATATTCGTAACTTAATTCGCATTTGAGAACAAAAATAAAGAATTTTTTTTTTTTTGAATGCATATATGATTTCTTAAAAAACTAACCGTATTTGATTGTTTTCACCCCTTAGACCGTCAGACCGGATGTTAATACGAAGATAAAGTATTTTGCTATCGTATTTTTATTTATTTTATTTTACTATAAATTTTATGTTAAAATATTAAATTTTATTAAATTAAAAAAAATATAGGTATATAAAATTTGAACACTAATGTAAATCTTTTGTTATATTGTGTGTCTTAAAAGGTCACATAGTGTAAGCATTCTAAAAATTGCTATTTATTGTCATCAGCAGCGGTTTGGTGATTTGATCAACATGGTTTAGTTGGAAATAAATTATATGGTTTCCTGATATTGGTTTCGTCGGGCGTTTTTAAATTCATTTTAGTGTTCATGTGCTTAATTCTCCTGCAACCCATATTACTTCTCCAGGTGCTTCATTGTATGTCGTAATCGGAGAAGAACATTAGAACATCTGTGATTATAAACATAAGCCATTTTTTCGCAGTGAGTACTTCTCAAGCCACACACCAACAACCCAAGGCCAAAAGATTAAGTTTAAAATAATAAAAAAAAAAATCCTAAAAGAGACGATGAACATAGTAAAAGATTTTGAATATGATTACCAATTTTATTTAAAATGGCAAAAAAAATGTACAAAAAATTGCAAGCCCATTAAGACTCTATTAACAACAATTCCTGGGCCATTCAACAGGCCCATTTAAGAGAGGTAGAAAAATTGATAATGCCCGTATCGTATTAGGCCACATTGTGCCCAATTGGAGACTTTCATTTTACTCCTCGATCTGCTTATATATTAGTTTTTTGTACATTTCGAAACAGCTCCCATGACTACAATTTTATTTAATTCTCACCACTTCAACTGTAAATTGTTTTGATTTCATTATTATTATTTTTAACACTTTACGAGGGATTAGAGACTTATTGAAACCATCAATTGCAAGAAACTATAGTTTGTTGATGACATGCAAATTTGCAACAAATCATACAATAGTGGTACAACTTACTCTTCGACCAGCTTAATCACATAACTGATGCAATGATTTTTTACTTATTCCCGTTTAGATTCCGAATTCAACTTTAAACCAAATTCCTTTCATCAGCAAAACTCACCATCCCATCCCTCTGCAGAAGATGCCGCAAGTTTACGCCGTACGCGAACTCACCAGATGAAACTGCAAGCAGAAGCCGCGTAGGTCCAAGCCAAGTGGGACCACCGTCGCCTTCTCAAAACATCAGTCGACTCCAGCACGCTTGTTTGTTGACTTAACACGCAAGAAAGAAGGAAGAAACTGAATTAGAATGCAGCCAAATTGCTAGATATCACATGAAATTATTGGGCCGAACAATAAGGAAGTGTTCAGTTATCAGGCATGTTATATGGAGAACTTAAGACCATGTGTAATGCAGGTTGGAGATCACAGAAAAGGAGAGGAAATTGCAGAAAGGAAGAGTGGTAGGAGAAATACCTGCTGAAAAGCCTTAGGCGTTCTTCTGTCCTTCATACATCATCAAATTGTTGCATAAACAGCTCCCTGCAGCTGTGGAAGCTGTCTGACTTCGTCAGCGAGGTGAATAGACCATTCTCCGCCGAGGAGTGGATCTTATGGCGGTCGTGAATGAATATCTTTGGAAGCGAACTCAAACTATGCAATTCAGCCAGTAGCAGATTTAAGTTATGACAAAACCAAAAGCGTAAATCTTTTAAGAGATTAAAACCTTCGCATCTTCGTCTTTTCTCCAACAAATGTTACTGAGTTCAGAAGAACTGACATTTGCGAGTTTTCTGATGAAGAGAACCAGATTCCTTTAAAGATCACAGCGGCAGTTTAATGGAACAAGGCTTATGTTCTTCCTCTGAACGTTGTCATTGGCATCAAGCATTGGCAGCTCAGAATCTGCAAGGTTGGGACAATAATGGACTCTCTCAAGGGATGTTAGTTGACACAGTACTTGCTCAAGAAGGGATGTTACATGCTGACATCGTTCAGCCAATTTCTGGGAAGGTAAACTTTTAAGTTAAATCATTCGCATTAAATTAATTAGGAATTTTATTAAATTTAATGATGAATTTATTAAATTTTAAAAGCTTTGTCAACTTTTAAACTGATAGGAACGTTAATTCCAGTATTGATTAATTGACATCTGAGAGTTAATAAAGCTGTTGTCTTAATATTGTGGAAATAACTGAAATTAAAAATAATTGAAAGTTCAAGAAAGTGTCAATTCATGACAGATCCTCACCCTACAATTAATATGACTTACACCTTACTTTTCGACTCATTAAATCATACAAATCATATAAAATATCAGTATCATATTGTATTCTGATAGAACCATAAGAGGTTTAAATAAAATCATATGAACTCTGTATAAAATCATTTTGAATTTGGTAGAAACATTTCAGATCAGAATACGTTAATACCCAGCAAAATACTTTCACGAATTGGACTCCCAACTATTGATTTCTGAATATAAACCCCGAACTATTGATCTCTGAATAAAATCACAATTCTCGATAGACTTCTTGTGATATAAGAAACCATAAGAGTTTTTAAACTCATTTTTTCGATGATACAGCGTTTAAATTAACGATCCACACATTCAAAATCAATAACATGCTGTTACCATGCCATTATTTCTATCAGAGAATACAAGAAAATAATAATAATGACACATGAAGGTTAAATCCTGCTGTAAAATATATCGAAATTCAGTGCACCAACAATTGCAAGACAACAAAGTTTTGTGATTCAAATGGAATTCCTTAATTTCAAGACTAGCAGTGCAATTTTCGCTTCAAAAAACTAAAGTCGCATAACTGAGTAATGATTAATAAGAGTGCAATTATTAATCAAGAGTGGTTGTTGGTTGACATCAAGCATGTGGATCCTCCAAAATGGCTGGTTACTCGACTCTCTCCTCATCATCTTCTTCCTCCTCTTCCTCGGGTACCTTCCTCGCTGGTCACTTTAGGATTCGTGAACTTTTAGCCCTCCCCTTTATTTGAGACAAAAAAAGAAAAAGAACAACCATTGAGTTAGTTCTGTATAAGCTGTGTTAGGGAATTTGATATTAAATAAGAGGATTGAACTATTTGATACCCAAACATCAATTAACAAATCACATTTCTCACATTAGAAATATTTCGCCAACAACAATTTTGACTATCAAAATATCCTTCATACGAGATGTATAAGATTTTTATATGAGATGTAGGAATAACTGGATCTCTAGATAAGGTTGGTGCTAACATGGATGATAAGGTGTAATTCTAAAAAATAATCAAAACTTAAGGCATGTTAATCAAAATTACTAGGGTTGAGGTAGCCAAAGATAATGAAAGGTAGTTGAGGTAGCCATTTCAAAATGGCTTCCTAGCCGAGGGGGTCAAATGCGAAGCAAATAGACTTCGAATAGGATCTTTGAATATCAATCATTAAATTCTTAGTCAACTACGCTAGATAAGGCCAGTTGCCGAAAAGTTTTAAAGTGCATAAACGACACAAAAGCACTGCTATTTAAATACTCCTGCAACCCTACTCTGTTCTAGTGAATAAATTTACAATGAACATCTGTGGCTAGCAGCAGAAATGGATAGATTATTGGTAACGAGGAGGGAAAAAAAAAAAGAAAAAGAAAAAAAGGACCACATCGCACCTCTCCATTGGATGTGAATACTCAAGAATGAAATAGATCTGCAGTCGCAATAATTATCCAAAATTTGCTAACAGCTCAAGTATTAAATTGAGTAAGGTTTTAAGTGCAAGAAATGGAGTGTGATCTCTTCTTCCTTTCTTTCTCAAAAAAAAAAAAGGAAAAAAAAAATGGAGCGAATTTAGAAAGAAATAGTAGTGTGAGAAGAACCAGTTGGACACTCGCAGATGATTGACTGACTTGGGTAACGTTCTGATACTTGTACCAGATACATCAAGGTAGCGGAGACGCTTTAAGTTGCTAATGCTCTCAGGAAGCTTTGTTATATTACGGAAGCGTAGTCTTAAACAACGGATGTTTGCGAGCCTGCGGAACCAGCAATCAATTATAGAATCCGATCCAATCATAGATTCAGAAAGTATTATAAGCGAGCGCAGTTTGTTGTAGCTCCCTAACTCCATTAACTTCTTTTCTTCTAAACTCGCACAGTATATTGACAAATGTCGAACAGTTTTAGGAATTCTCAGTTGTCCTCTATCTCTATCTATCCTTGAACATTCATCTACTGAAACAAATTGCGCCAGATCGTGCATCAAATCATGCATTACATAGTTTAGAGGATTCCTATGAGACTCCTGAAGGAAGCACCTGCTTGTCAAGTCGCGGAAGTACATGATCGCTATATCTTCTAGTGGCATGTTTCCTTGAGATATAACAAAGCCTTCTGCCACCCAAATACTAACTAGCTCGTCTTTATTGAGGTCATAATCTTTGGGAAATATCGAACAGAATGAGAAGCATCGCTTCAGAGGTAGCGGAAGGCACCGATAGCTTAATTGAAGGACCGGAAGAATGTCGCCTTCGTTCTGAGGTAGTTCCCACAATTCACTGTTCAAGATAGTAGTCCAATGCCCTGCATCCATGTCCTCATTCAACAGGCGTCCTAAAGTTTGTGCAGCCAATGGAGATCCCTTCAACTTAGCAGCGATGCCTACTCCTAATTTTTCTAACTCCGGATAGTCTGCAGGGTTCTTACGGCAAAATGCGCATGACTTGAAGAAATCCCAATAAGCATTACCTGATAAACCCTCCAGGAGGATGGGGTCCATCGTTCCTGCTATGCTGGCAACCTTCAAACTCCGAGTTGTCACCAAGATCATACTTCCTTCTTTCCCATAGCTGAAAGGCGCGTAAAATTTTTGCCACTCCCATCTATCCTCGTTCCACACATCATCAAGGATAAGCAAGAAGCGGTGTGCCATCACTATCTCGGTTAGAGTCTCTTGAAGAGAACTTAAATTCATACGATCAGTCTTGTACCCCTTCCCAGCATCATCTAGGATCTCTTTACTTAAGCATTTCGCATCGAAGTTGACAGAAACACAGATCCAAATTTTCAGGTCGAAGTGATCCGCTACCCTCTGATCATTGTAAACAATCTGCGCTAGAGTAGTCTTGCCGACCCCTCCGATGCCATAAATGGATAGAACAGACACATTTTCTTTCTTTCTTCTCTTAGCAGGGACTGACACACTTTCATTGTCGTTTTCAATATCACTCTGCCCGCATGGAACTCCCAACAACTTGATCACCTTCTCCAGCTCCTCGTTTCGGCCACACACTATTGATTTGTCGACTGACGAGCCTGTCTGTCGGTTCGCCGGCATACTACAATCACCACAAAAACCTAGTCGGCCCATAAGTCCTTCTAAATCAGCACCAGTCGTATCCAACCTCCCGTGGATAGTTCTCATGGTCTTTGCAGCACCGTTCGTCAGATTACGTAAGTAGTTGAGAGAATTATGAAGGAGTTTACTTGCCTGGCTTTGCTGGGCCTGGATCTTCTGCTGCTGATCCTGATAGTCGATGTCGTCGAGGAAGTCTTCCGCATCGTAAACGGCATCCTTGAGCTGTGCGAGGGGCTGGGCAAGCCGTGTGTCCTTGAACCTCCATTGCTCAGCCCTGTCGATCAGGATCCGACTCATGGTCAGTGCCGTCTTCAGCCTCCCACGATCTTCGTCGAAAGAGGAACGCAGCCTGGGCTCCGGCTCGGCAGCGGACACCACCACATCAGATGGGATCGAGTCCATGATCGAATCCACTCAATTGCGGTTGAGATCGACAGCTCTCCTTCCTTTCTCTCGGTACGCAACGCGGCACTCTTTCGGAGGAGATTATGTAGGTTTAAGTAGTCTCTCTCCGGTAGTGGAAAATTTCCAAAGGGTAATTTGGGAACAAAGAGAGAACAAAGAGATGCTTCGTGGGAAGGGGGGAAACTTTTATTATGAACATTATTATTATATCCATGAAAATTAATTTGGGGATTCCCCAGATGGGCGCCACGTGTTTCGAGCCACTTCCGGATGGATGCCGTGTGGCACCCAAGCCATGCGGGGCCATCCGTTGCTCTCGCAAGTCCCAACAAAGGGAGCAGGAGGATTTTTTTGGTGCACCCGGTGCACTATTTTTTTACTTTAAAATATTTATTTTTATTTTTTAAATTATAATTTAATATAATGAGTAATGCTTCAATACACAATACAAATTTTGATCATTTATTTTTCTTAATAGATACCTTAGATGACCTGCTATTGAAGCATAGGTATCATTCACCATGTAACTATTTAAATGATAATTTGGTATTTATAAAATAT
This sequence comes from Aechmea fasciata, assembly GCA_025177825.1. Taxonomy (NCBI): domain Eukaryota; kingdom Viridiplantae; phylum Streptophyta; class Magnoliopsida; order Poales; family Bromeliaceae; genus Aechmea; species Aechmea fasciata. Next base: position 6,006,152 of record CM045934.1, read on the forward strand.
TTTGATTTACAATATCAGTTTTATCCAACTAAAAATACTATGATTTTTTTAAATGCCTACAATAATAGTTGGATTTCAAATTACAACCAAATTGTAAATTTAAATTCAAAACAACATTTAAAACTTAATTATAAATCAAATTCAATTTTTTCAAATATAAAACACAAATTTAAAATAAACTTTTAGTTCCAATACAAAATTTCAATTTAAATCAAAAATTAAAATTTGGCTTTAAGATTAAAAGTTCAATTTAGATTCAAATTTAAAAGTTTAATATAAATTTCAAAATTAAAATTTTTCAACTTTACATTAAAATACCAACTTAAAAAATTAAATTTAAATTTAATAGTTTTTTTTAACTGAATACTTAACAAATTGGGTATTATCTAATTTAGTAAGTTACCAAAATAAATAAGATATTTAATATTTATAGATTCTGACAAATTTGGTATATATTATCATTTTTTTCCAATATTGTCATATTGACTAATTCAAATCGGTAACTGTTCAACAAGTTAAAATCAAATTATACCCTTTACTGATTAAAAATTAAATTTTAATATTTATGGTGTATTGAATCATTCCTCATAATATAATATATATATATATATATATATTATGATATTTTAAAAAGAATATAGAATTCAGGGTTCAAAATTCTTTCACACATATTTTTTTAATATCATAGTACATATCTCTATTATATTAAATTATAATTAAAAAATAAAAAATAAAATTTTAGAACCACCAAAAAAGTCTCACTGCTCTCCCATAAGGAAGAGCAGCAGGGGCGATGAGCCCCGCCTGGCTCAGGTGCCACGCGGCGCCAAAATCCGGAGCGTCCTCAAATTAGTCTTTATGGACACCATGTCCATAAAATTTTTGTCCCCAGGGAAATGATGTAACCTCACACAGTCCCTGACTACTGTTCCTCACAAATCGCTTCCAGATCCAAGAATGATATTGTAGGTTCTTTATGCCCACTTAGCAGCATTTAAATTGTCCTCATGGATAAACAGTTAAGTAAAATTTCCTCTGATTGATATGAAGTTAATTTTTTGCTCTACTTCTTTAACTGTGAGATGCATGATGATTCTTATAAGCTGATCAAACAAAATGTGGGCCAAGAGCAAAATTATATTGCATGAGGATCAGGTGATAAGGCCTTATTGGTTTCCTCTTACTTCAAATTGAAAATAGTGTTCTGTTTTTTTTTTCTGCTCCTTTCTATTATTGTAGTTGTTGTCTAACTTAGATTTTCTAGGGCTACTGGAAACATCTTGTTACGTGTTATCGGAATTGCGCTTAAGTTTTTCGCGCTATCATTGGAATGTATTGCTTCATCATCAGTTGAAATAGTGACAGCATAAATAAACAATCTAAAGAATGTTTCTCTCCGCATTGGCAATTGGAAAGGTAGTTTAGAGAGTTAGCCTGTGGTGATTTGATCAACATTTTTTATGGATGAGTTGGTACTCTATGTCTGCCGATGCGGAGTATCACGGATTCATTTTAATTTTCATGTGTTTAATTCTCCTGCAACCTATCACTTTAATTGTTTTTGTTCCAGGGTTTCTTTGTATAGTTTAACTGAAGAAGAGCATCAGCTTCTCTGTTATTACACATATTATGTAGGGAGAGGGGACTTTTTGTTCAGCCAATTTCTGAGAAGGTAAACTTTTAAGTTAAATCATTCGCATTAAATTTATTAGGAATTTTATTAAATTTGAAAAGCTTTGTCAACTTTTAAACTGATGGGAACATTAATTCCAGTATTGATTAATTGACATATGAGAGTTAATAAAGCTGTTCTCTTAATATTGTGGAAATAACTGAAATTAAAATAATTGAAAGTTAAAGAAAGTGTCAATTCATGACAGATCCTCATCCTACAATATGACTTACAACTTACTTTTCGACTCATTAAATCATACAAATCATATAAAATATCAATATCGTATTGTATTTTGATAGAACCATAAGAGGTTTAAATGAACTCTGTATAAAATCATTTTGAATTTGATAGAAACATTTCAGATCGGAATATGATAATACCCCGAACTATTGATCTCTGAATAAAATCACAATTCTCGATAGACTTCTTATGATATAAGAAACCATAGAGTTTTTAAACTCATTTTTTCTATGATACAGCGTTTAATTAACGATCCACACATTCAAAATCAATAACATGCTGTTACCATTACCATGCCATTAATTCCATCACCAGAGAATACAAGATAATAATAATAATGACACATGAAGGTTAAATCCTGCTTTAAAATATATCGAAATTCAGTGCACCAATTGCAAGACAATAAAGTTTTGTGATTCAAAAGGGAATTCCTTAATTTCGAGACTAGCGGTGCAATTTACGCTTCAAATAACTAAAATCGCAAAACTGAGTAATGATTAATAAGAGTGCAATTATTAATCAAGAATGGTTGTTGGTTGAAATCGAGCATGTGGATCCTCCAAAATGGCTGGTTACTCGACTCTCTCCGCATCGTCTTCTTCCTCATCATCTTCGTCTTCTTCCTCATCGTCTTCTTCCTCATCGACTCTCACCTCATCATCTTCTTCCTCATCGTCTTCTTCCTCTTCTTCCTCTTCTTCCCCTGGTATAATAGGAGGATTGAACAACCCTTGAGTTAGTCCTGGATAAGCTGCGTTAGGGAATTTGATATTAAATAAGAGGATTGAACTATATGATTACCCAAACATCAATTAACAAATCACATTTCTCACATTAGAAATATTTCGCCAACAACAATTTTGACTATCAAAATATCCTTCATACGAGATGTATAAGATTTTTATATATGAGATGTAGGAATAACTGGATCTCTAGATAAGGTTGGTGCTAACATGGATGATAAGGTGTAATTCTAAAAAATAATCAAAACTTAAGGGATGTTAATCAAAATTAACAGGGTTGAGGTAGCCAAAAATAATGAAAGGTAGTTGAGGTAGCCATTTCAAAATGGCTTCCTAGCTGAGGGGGTCAAATGCGAAGCAAATAGACTTTGAACTTAGAATCTTGAATATTAATCATGAAACTCTTAGTCAACTATACCGGATACGTCCAATTACCGAAAAGTTTTAAAGTGTATAAACGACACAAAAAAATATTATAACAGATAGTGAAAAAGGTATGAAGTAGAAAGATGAAAAAAAGACTTCAAGACGTGTAGCAATGATACTCTCCTTATGTTTGGTTGGGGTTAAGGGGTGGAATAACCCCTTAACTCCCATTTTATCCCCAAACACCTTCAAAAATATGTGGGGTTAACTAACCCCACCTCAAATGGATTATCCCGGCTTAGCTAACCCCACCAAACCCCAACCAAACACTATTTTCTATTCATAATAACCCACTATCCTTCTTATTCCACCAACTCCAACCAAACACTATTTTTCACTATCCTGAACTAACTCCAACCCCCAACCAAACACAAAAATACTCTAACCCCACCTTAACCCCGAACTTAACACTATCCCTGGAATAACTAGTTTTTCCTTAACCCCGAACCAAACAGTAGCTAAGGTTTAATCCGTCCCCACCATTCAAATAATTTGGTGTGCACATGGTCAACGAACAGCCTCCCAAGATACAATGAAGTACAAACCTCAACTGCGTTTGCACACACGAAGTCGAGTCTTTGAGCACACACTCAATTAAGTTATCAAAAAAAATAGAATAATAAAACAAGAATGGAATTATTATGAATAGAGACTTTTCAATTCTTTTCTTTCATACTTCTACAACCAACGCTATGGACTTATATAGACCACAAATGAGTGCTTCACGAAGTGACACATTATGAACGGGTGTTTCGTGAAATCATCTTTCAATTGTGACTTTTTATTTGATCATAATTATCAATTAGTTATATAAGTCAAGTTCAATAAATATAAGAATTAATTTCAACGAACATATGCTCGAAAAGACACTAGAGAGATGTGTCTTTTCATGTCTTATACTTTCACTAAAAGTCATATCCTTTCACATTCATTCTCTAAGGTATCGTTTGGTTTGGGGATAAGCAAAAAGTAGCTATTCCAGGGATAGGTATAAATTAAGGGATAAGCGGGGATTAGATTAATTTTGCGTTTGGATGCAAATTGGGTTATTCCTGGGATTAAAAAAGATAGCGTTTGGTTAGGTAAGATGGAATAAAAAAGGTAGTGGATTTTTATAAATAAAAAATAATAATATTACTATTTTAATATATTTAAAATTGATTTTTATAATTTTTAAATTTAAAATTTTAACTTTGAAATTTCAATATTTGAAATTTAAAATCTAAAATTTTAAATTTAAATTTTTAAATTTTAAATTTCAAACTTTAAATTTAAGATCAAATTTAAATTTGAAAAATATAAAATATTAATTAAATAATGCTAAATAACCATAAATGTTAATTAATAAATTAATTAGTAATTAATAATTTAATTAATCATAAGTAATTTAATAAATTACTTACTTAATAAATTAATAAATAAATTAGTTAATAACGATCAGATAGTTAGATTAGTCAAAAAATTAATTAATTAATCAATATAAATATTGATTATTGAATAATTACATTAAATAATTAATTAATTAATTAGCAAATTAATTAAAAAAATTAATTAATTACTCAAATAGTTAATTTAAATATTTATTAGAGTAATAAATTAAGTAGTTAATTAGCAAATAAATTAATAGCTAATACATTAATCAAATAAAATTTTATTATTAATTTGGCTTAGTATAAGTAAAGGAATTGTTGTTGTTCCACCATTTTGGCGGAACAACAATTCCACCCTCTTAACGGGTTATACTAGGATAACCCGTTAAGAGGAATTGGCAATTTTTTTTTGTTTGGGGATAAAGAAAGAAATAAGGTCCATATTCTCCTTATTCTTCTCTTTATCCTTGAACCAAACATAGCCTAAGAGTCACACCTTTTGATTAGAGTTGCATCCACTCGCTAAGAGTTGTATCCATTCACTTAAAACTCAAAAAACAAAATAAATAATATTATTTAAAAAAATTTCTTACAAAAAAAACGACACAAAAGCGCTGCTATTTAAATACTCCTGCAACCCTACTCTGTTTTAGTGAATTGACTTACAATGAACATCTGTAGCTAGCAGCAGAAATGGAAAGATTAATGGTAACGAAGAAAAAAAAAAAGAAAAAAAAAAGAAAAAGAAAAAGAAAAAAAGGACCACATTGCACCTCTCCATTGGATGTGAATACTCAAAAATGAAATAAATCTGCAGTCGCCCTAATTATCCAAAATTTGCTATCAGATCAAGTACTAAATTGAGTAATTAAGGCAGTGTTTAGCGCGGGTTGGAAATGACAGAAATTGAGCGAGGTCTTTTCTTCTTTTCTTTCTCAAAAACAAAAAAAAAAAGAAAAAGAAAAAGAAAAAGAAAAAACAGCGAAGTTAGAAAGTAGTGGTCTGAGAAGTACCTGCTGAAAAGCTATGAAATTCTTGGTTAAAGGTTCCTCTGCGATTTATACATCTCCCACTGTCGCCTAAACTCCTCATGGCAACCGTCGTGGCCTAACAACGTCAATGAGGCGGGTAGGCCATTCTCTGGCAAGCAGTGGATCTTAGGGCAGAAGAGGAGGGATAGCTTTTGAAGCGAAGTCAATCTATGCAACTCAGTCGGTAGCGAATGAAGTTCTGTACAATAGAAAATCAATAGATATTTAAGTGACTTAAACTGCGGCAACAGTTCTCTGTCCTCTCCAACAAACATTTCTGGTTCAGAAGACTGCTCAATTTTGAGTTCTCTGATGAAGGGTACCAGATTCCTCAAAGATTGCACCTTCAGAAGGGTTGTCCTGTCAATGGACAAAACGATCTCTGCCCTCTGTACTTCATCGGTGAAGTCAAACATTGGTGGCTCAGAATCTGCAAGTTTGGGACAGCGCTGAATGGTAATATCTTTGAGAGATGCAAGAGCACCTAATCCTCCTAAAGAGCTAAGCTCTTTACATTTCACAATAGACAGACTCTCAAGTGATTTGAGTTGACACATCACTTGCTCCGGCAGGGATGTTACGAGTGGACAATCTTGTATATTCATTGACTTCAAAGAAACAAAATCCTTGAAGCTGTCAGGAAGCAAAGTCAATTTTTCACAATTTTGGACTCTGAATGCCTCAAGGGATGGTAAGTAGCGTGGCATCAGCCACCCTTCCAGACTCGTCAGCTCGGAGCAAAGTGAAATGTGTAAGTTACGTAGCAAAGAACTCCTGTTGCTGCGGCTGCTGCTGCTGCTGCTGCTATTGTCACCACCTTGCTGAGTTTTGCTTTCGTTGGTTGAATCTTGGCATTCATCCCACAATCTAGGAAGTGACTTCAGTCCAACACTCTGCAGCACCAGTGATGTAAGGGAAGGAGGGAGGCACGGTAATTCGGTAAGTTGGCGGCAGAGTACAAGGTGGAGTTCACTTAAGCAGGTTAATGTTTGAGGTCGTAGCCAACTGGGAGATGTCGTGCCACCATAGTGTCTGATTTCCAGCTTTTTAAGCTTTTTATGTGGCTGAAGGCCTTCAAGCACCTCCGTATCATGGTGAAAGTTGCTTCCTCTCTGAGACCATTCTAAAATCAGTTCATCAAGGTACCGCTTATTGTCCAGCTCAGCTTGACAAGCATCTTCCTTACTCTCAACATTTTCAAGGTTCTTAATATGCAAACATTCACGAAGCTGCGTCATGTGCTTTAGTTCTCCAATTTTGTGTTGATCATCGTTTCGGACTTCAAACATAGGCAAATATTGAAGAGAAGTTAGCTTCCCAATCTTACTTATCGTGGAAATTATTTCTCTTTTAACGTAAAGTTTCCGCAAGTTATGCAGTTTCCACAAGTTACGCAGTCCACACAATTCTTCAAGAAAGAAATGCTCAAACGGGCAGTTCGTTGTGTTCAACACTTGCAGATTGATGAGCTGACACAATGAATTGGGTAAAGAATTGATTCCTGTATGAGATACATCAAGGTATCGAAGATGCTTTAAGTTTCTAATACTCTCAGGAAGCCTTGTTATCTTACATGAGCTAAGTTTTAAACAACGGATATTTGCGAGCCCGCGGAACAAGCAATCAATTACAGAATCTAATCCATACCAAAATCTTGAAAATATTATAATCGAGCGTAGTTTGTCGTAGCTCGCTAACTCCATTAACTTCTTTTCATCTAAACTCATACAACATATCGACAAATGTCGAACAGTTTTAGGGATTCTAATTTGTCCTCTACCTTCGTCTATCTTTGAACATTCGTCAGCCGAAACAAATTGTGCTAGATCGTGTATCAAATCATGCATTACATAGTTTAGAGGATCCCTATGAGATTGCTGAAGGAAGCACCTGCTTGTTAAGTCGCGCAAGTACATGGTCGCTATATCTTCTGGTAGCATGTTTCCTTGAGGTTTAACAAAACCCTCTGCTACCCAAATACTAGTTAGATCACTTTTATCGAGCTCATAATCTTTAGGGAATATCGAACAAAATGAGAAGCATCGCTTCAGATGTGGCAGAAGATACATATAGCTCAATCGAAGGGCTGGAAGAATGTCGTCGTCCTTCTGCGGTAGTTCCCATAATTCACTGTTCAAAATCGTAGTCCAATGTTCGGCACCCATGTCCTCATTCAGCAGGCTTCCTAAAGTTTTTGCAGCTAACGGAGATCCCTTCAACTTAGCCGCAATGCCTAGTCCTATCTTTTCTAACTCCGGATAGTCTTCAGGTTTCTCACGGCGAAATGCACATGACTTGAAGAATTCCCAATAAACATTACCTGACAAACCCTCCAGGAGGATAGGATCCACCGTTCCTGCTATGCTGACAACTTTCATAGTCCGAGTTGTCACCAGGATCATGCTTCCTTCTTGCCCATAGCTCAAAGGCGCGTAAAATTTTTCCCACTCCCTATCATCCTCATTCCACACATCATCGAGGATAAGCAAGAAGCGATGTGCCATCACTATCTCCTTTAGAGTCTCTTGAAGAGAACCTAAATTCATACCATCATTCTTGTACCCCTTCCTAGCGTTATCTATGATCTCTTTAATTAAGCTTTCCACATTGAAGTTGTCAGAAACGCAGACCCAAATTTGCAGGTCAAAGTGCTTCACCACCCTCTCATCATTGTAGACAACCTGCGCTAGTGTAGTCTTGCCGACCCCTCCGATGCCATAAATGGATCGAACAGACACATTTTCTTTCTTTCTTCGCTTAGCAGGGGCAGATACACTTGCGCTGTCGTTTTCATGATTACTTTGCCCGCGTGGAACGCCCAACAACTCGATCACCTTCTCCCGTTCCTCGTCTCGGCCATACACTATTGGTTCGTTGACTACCGAGCCCATCTGTCGGTTCGCCGGCATACGATAATCGCCGTGTAAACCGAGTTGGCCCATAAGTCTTTCGAAATCAGCAGCAATCTTATCCAACCTCCCTTGGATATTTGTCATGGTCTTTGGAGCATCGTTTATCAGATTACTAAAATAGTTAAGAGAATTACGAAGGAGTTGCCTTGCCTGGCTTTGCTGGGCCTGGATCTTTTTCTGCTGATCCTGATAGTCGATGTCGTCGAGGAGGTCTTCTGCATCGTAAGCGGCATCCTTGAGCTGTGTGAGGAGCTGGGCAAGGCTTGCATCCTTGAAGCTCCATCGCTCAGCCCTGTCGATCAGGATCCGGCTCTTCGTCAATGTCGTCTCCAGCCTCCGACAATCTTCGCCCAAAGAGGAGAGCTGACTGACCTTCTCCCCAGCAGCGGACACCAAAGTTTCCATGATCGAATCCACTCAATTGAGGTGAGGTTGAGAACAAAGAGCTCTCCTTCCTTTCTCTCTCGGTACGCAACGCGCGCTCTTTCGGAGGAAGATGATGAAAGTAAAGAGGAGATAATGAAAGTTTTAAGTCTCTGGCTTTGGAAATTTGGGAACAAAGAGAAGCTTCCTGGAACGTGATGTAACCTCAGTCCGTGACTACTACTTTTGCCAATCACCTCAGTCCTCAGTCCGTGACTACTCCTTTCGACAATCAAGAGAGCCATCTAACCTTGATTGTAAGCACATTATCGGCTAAAAATATTTAAATTTAATTATTATTACTAACGTATAAATTTTATATATATTAATTAAAATTAATTTTTCATTCGATATGGAATTATTGGGGCGTTAAACTTTCATCAATCTTAGGCACTAATTTATTTGCAACAAGAAAGTTCCTGCTAGCATGCTTAGTATGAATGCTTCCTATACCTGTAGAGGAAATATAATTAATATGTGATCGAATAAATAAATTGCTTTATATCCTAAAAAATAATTGATCAGCTGATGTCGCATACCCACTATGGGAGCCGCAAAGTCTAAATGTGTCAACTGTGGCGTGCTTCACGCGGTAGGACGAAAGTCATGGGAAGCTACAAGAGAGAAGACGCAAATGTATCTAACGCGCAAATGAATTATGGCATTAAGACAGTCAAAATGAAAATCATGAAATACAATCATATCTAACATTATATTGTTTTGAGAACAACAAATTCATACCAACTGTCTCTAGAGCTGTCTCTAGAGCAAGTGACAAAAAGTTTGGTGGTTGATATCCGAGACCCAAGTTCGAATCCTAGTTGATTCATATTTTTAGCTAAGTTTATTTTTAAATGAAATAAGCAAAGCGGGTAGCGCCTATCTATCTCTCAAAAAAAAAAAGAAAAAGAAAAAAAAAAAACAACAGATTCATGATCGCTTAGGTGGAAAAGGCCAAAGAGCAAAGCCAAATGCAAATAGTAGTTTTTTTTTTCCCCTCAAAATTCAATCCAGAACTTAAACACTTCAATGCAATCAAAGAAATTGTAGATGCCATTCTAAATTTTATAATTTCACATCAAATAAGCAAATAAGAGGTACAACCTGTAAACATTTACAACAATCCAAAATAGCAAACCTGTCAAATGAGATTCATTTATACTAAATGCGTACAATTTAATTCAGTTACTTTGTGGCCTTTGATTTCAGTTACTGCTTCCTTTCCGGTTACGGAACTGGAAGCAAAAGATCCAAATTGTAATTGAAACTTAACAACTGCTATTCTTCTTCGGGAAAACAATTAGACACACCCTTTAGATTAAAATCCCATTTTCAAAGAAACAATTAATAGAAGTCTCAATTTCTGAAACTTCACTTCATACATAAATGTAACAGTTCTTTCCAACTGAACTAATGAATGAAGTATATTAGCATCTGTTTTTCGGAACGAATCTAAAAATAATTTTATGTTGCGGTTCCTGGTGCCGTTTTCTCGACTACATTTTATGGCGAGAAAAACATCTAGCTTGATAGACTCGAAAGAATTAGAGATCGAGGATTCAATGCTTCCTGGGTACCTATAGATACCAGGTTAATTACTCCATTTTCTCACAATTTGGGCCGCCTCCGATTAAACTGATCAAAATCAAAATACCTGTTCTCTAGATAAGAACACTGCTGGAATATTATTTATTAGTAAAGCATAAAGTAACAAACGAAGTTTGAAATATCAAGCTAAGTTGATATGCAGCTGAAAACCACCCTCCTCTTTTCTCTTGTTCAGATAAATTACACTTAAGCCCCTAAACCTTTGGCCTAACTCCATATAGATTTTTCAACAACTGGTGAGGATATATGGGGAAGTGACAAAGGAGAATCAACTGCCAGTTCAACTGTTGAAAATTCGCGGAAGGGTCCAATAAGATTACCGTGAAAATGCTAGGGACTTGAATACATTCATCCCGTTTTTTAAAAAAAAAAAAACTTGCTATCTGTTTTATTTATTAAAAATATGAACTAGGCTACAGGAGAGAGGTAATAAACCTCAGTTGAGACGAAAAAGAAAAAAACAAAAGAAGGTTTAACAAAATACAAAGTAACTGTTTTACCGACATGAATTCCTCCCACAAGTTTTTCAGATACCTAATCTTATTAGTCACTGGAAAAGAATCTGCATTTATTTTTTAAAAAATCATATTGTTTCTGACATTCGAAATAATCCACCAGCAGACTATCAGTCCACCAACGTCAGTGGCTGTGGCGGCGTTGGACACGGAATGATACGAAATCTGAGCCCCTCCTCTTTCCTCTGTCTTACTTCTTCCTCTTCTTCTCTCTGTGGGGTTGTTTGAGCCTGGGCGGAGCCTGTTTTAGGCTGGGCCCCTTTGGGCGGAGCCTGTTTTCAAACTCATTTTTTCGATGATACAGCGTTTAAATTAACGATCCACACATTCAAAATCAATAACATGCTGTTACCATGCCATTAATTCCATCAGAAAATACAAGAAAATAATAATAATGACACATGAAGGTTAAATCCTGCTGTAAAATATATCGAAATTCAGTGCACCAACAATTGCAAGACAACAAAGTTTTGTGATTCAAACGGAATTCCTTAATTTCAAGACTAGCAGTGCAATTTTCGCTTCAAATAACTAAAATCGCAAAACTGAGTAATGATTAATAAGAGTGCAATTATTAATCAAGAGTGGTTATTGGTTAATCGAGCATGTGGATCCCCCAAAATGGCTGGTTACTCGACTCTCTCATCATCATCTTCTTCCTCCTCTTCCTCGGGTACCTTCCTCGCTGGTCGCTTTAGGATTCATGAACTTTTAGCCCTCCCCTTTATTTGAGAAAAAAAGAAAAAGAACAATCATTGAGTTAGTCCTGTATAAGCTCTGTTAGGGAATTTGATATTAAATAAGAGGATTGAACTATATGATACCCAAACATCAATTAACAAATCACATTTCTCACATTAGAAATATTTCGGCAACAACAATTTTGACTATCAAAATATCCTACATACGAGATGTATAAGATTTTTATATATGAGATGTAGGAATAACTGGATCTCTAGATAAGGTTGGTGCTAACATGGATGATAAGGTGTAATTCTAAAAAATAATCAAAACTTAAGGGATGTTAATCAAAATTACTAGGGTTGAGGTAGCCAAAAATAATGAAAGGTAGTTGAGGTAGCCATTTCAAAATGGCTTCCTAGCCGAGGGGGTCAAATGCGAAGGTCAAATGCGAAGCAAATAGACTTCGAATAGGATCTTGAATATCAATCATTAAATTCTTAGTCAACTACGCTAGATAAGGCCAGTTGCCAAAAAGTTTTAAAGTGCATAATCGACACAAAAGCACTGCTATTTAAATACTCCTGCAACCCTACTCTGTTCTAGTGAATAAATTTACAATGAACATCTGTGGCTAGCAGCAGAAATGGATAGATTATTGGTAACGAGGGAAAAAAAAAAGAAAAAGAAAAAAAGGACCACATCGCACCTCTCCATTGGATGTGAATAATCAAAAATGAAATAGATCTGCAGTCGCAATAACCATCAAAAATTTGCTATCAGCTCAAGTATTAAATTGAGTAATTAAGGCAGCTTTTTCCTCAAGTTTTTAGTGACAGAAATGAAGTGTGATCTCTTCTTCCTTCATTTCTTTCTCAAAAAAAAAAAAAAAAAATTGGAGTGAATTTAGAAAGAAATAGCAGTGTGAGAAGAACCTATTGGACACTCACAGATGATTGACTAACTTGGGTAACGTTCTGATACTTGTACCAGATACATCAAGATAGCGGAGACGCTTTAAGTTGCTAATGCTCTCATGAAGCTTTGTTATATTATGGAAGCGTAGTCTTAAACAACGAATGTTTGCGAGCATGCGGAACCAACAATCAATTATAGAATCTGATTCAATCATAAATTCAGAAAGTATTATAAGCGAGCGCAGTTTGTTGTAGCTCCCTGACTCCATAAACTTCTTTTCTTCTAAACTCGCACAGCATATCGACAAATATCGAACAGTTTTAGAGATTCTCAGTTACCCACTATCTCTATCTATCCTTGAACATTCATATACTGAAACAAATTGCGCCAGATCGTGCATTAAATCATGCATTACATAGTTTAGACGATTCCTATAAGATTCATGAAGGAAGCACCTGCTTGTCAAGTCGCGCAAGTACATGATCATAGCGGTATGTTTCTTTGAGATATAACAAAGCCTTCTACCACCCATAGTATTTGGATAGCAGAAAGCTCTTGCGCGACTTGATAAGCATGTACTTCCTTCAGGAGTCTCATAGGAATCGTCTAAACTATGTAATGTATGATTTGATGCACGATCTGGCGCAATTTGTTTCAGTAAATAAATGTTCAAGGATAGATAAGAGATAGAGGACAACTGAGAATCCCTAAAACTGTTCGATATTTATCGATATGTTGTGCGAGTTTAGAAAAAAAGAAGTTAATGGAGTTAGAAAGCTGCAACAAACTGCGCTCGCTTATAATACTTTCTGAATCTATGATTGGATCGGATTCTATAATTGATTGCTGGTTCTGCAGGCTCGCAAGCATCCGTTGTTTAAGACTACACTTCCGTAATATAACAAAGCTTCCTTAGAGCATTAGAAACTTAAAGCGTCTCCGCTACCTTGGTGTATCTGGTACAAGTATCAGAACGTTACCAAGTTAGTCAATCATCTGCGAGTGTCCAATAGGTTCTTCTCACACTGCTATTTCTTTCTAAATTCACTCCATTTTTTTTTTCTTTTTTTTTTGAGAAAGAAAGGAAGGAAGAATAGATCACACTCCATTTCTGTCATTAAAAACCTGAGAAAAAAGTTGCCTTAATTACTCAATTTAATACTTGAGCTGATAGCAAATTTTGGATGGTTATTGCGACTGCAGATCTATTTCATTTTTGAGTATTCACATCCAATGGAGAGCCGTGTGTCCTTGAACCTCCATCGCTCAGCCCTGTCGATCAGGATCCGACTCTTGGTCAGTGTCGTCTCCAGCCTCCCACGATCTTCGTCGAAAGAGGAACGCTGTAATGACCTGAAGTATAAGTAGTAAGTAGTTAGTAGAGGAAGGAAGTAAAGAAAGTAACTTTACGAGATAGGGATGAAATAAGTGGCGACAACAGGTTGGTGGGGAAGCAAGCCGGCAGGGTGAACCGGCGGCAGTGGCGTTCAGGCGGAACTCCAGCGTCGACGGGGATTAGGGCATCATCGGAGCGCATGAAGGTAGAGGGATCGAGGCGGAGGAAGGTAGCTCCTAGCGATTTGGGAGAAATACTGGCGATAGTTAGTTAATTCGGATTAAGCAAAAATTCAGTACGGGTATAATTCGGATAAAATTCACCTTCTAATTTTTAAATTCGTTGAAAAAAACGGCTAAAAAACGGATTCGCCAATTATTCGGATACATGATTTATACAGATATTATACGTTCACCAATTAAAAATTCAGGATCAAAAATTCGGCTATTAAATTAAGTTTTTTTTCCTCACAAGATTTATACTATTTATCAAGACACTTCCTTTTTAAGTTTTTATTCATGGGATTGATTATAAGAATGTGGCAAACTCCTAAATACTTGATACTAAAATAGAGATTTGTCGTAAAAATTTTTATCAGACATAGTCTTTTTAGACACATTCATATCTATCAGATATACTCTTATCTACCATTAGATTGTATTATATTCAAATATTAAAAGTACCGCGAAGTAAAATCCAACGCTGATAGACGATGCAGCTCAAAGGTTGGATCTCGCTATCAGATTCTCGTTGTTGCATTGAGAATATAAGATTTGTGTGCAGGGATCGGGTTAAAATAAGTTGCCTGGTTGGCTAGAAAGAGCACCACAAGGCTCCATTAAAATATATTGGAGGTTCTGAACTTCCTGGTCCCTAAGTTAATTAAGATTATTTAGCACTATGTTTGGGTCCTCTTTGTGTATAACAGAGAATGGACACATTCAATTAAGCACTCAGCCATTTGTGTATAAAAAAGTATCCATCAGAACTAAAAGCTTCCAACTTTTGCTTTGAAGAATGAAAACTCAAATCGTACCTGGTTTATCGTTGGATATCGGAAGCGGAAGAGGAAGAGGCGACGAGGAGGGTTCCGATTTCTGAAGAGTGAAGAACCCGATCTTCGATCTTCGATTTCTGAAGAGGAGGGCTTCCGATGGCCTTCGGCGAGCGGCCGGAAGGGAAGAGGGGGAGGGTGAGTGACCGGAAGGGAAGAGGGGGAGGGGGAGGGGGAGGGACCGCGACCGCCGCAGGGGTTGAGAGGTTAGGGCAAACCCTTTTTTTGGAGGGTTAGGGCAAACCCTTTTTTGGAGGGTGGGGGTGGGAGTATCGTGGGACTATGGGAGGAGGCAATGCCTTCTGAAAGGGATTTTTTTTTTTTTTTTTTTGGGGGGGGGGAGGGACAGGTTCTTTTTCTGTTTTGGGCCACGTGAGGCCCACGAGTCCGCTCGCAGTCGCAGCAGCAAGAGGGCCGTTTTTTTGGGCCGAATTATTCGCAAATCGCCTTTAATTTGCAAATAATTATTTTTGCTTAAAAAATTACGAATTTTTTCGAATTTTTGGCAAAAATTCGAAAACAACTGTTTTATTTGCCATTTCAAAAATTCGCGAATTATTCACGAATAATTCGCGAATTAACTAACTATGGCATGAACTCCTGCTCAACAGTGGACACCACATCAGATTGGATCGAGCCCATGATCGAATCCACTCAATTGCGGTTAAGATCGAGAGCTCCCCCTTCTCCGGAACACAACGCGTACTCTTCCGGAAGAGATGATGAAAGTTTTAATCTCTGGGAAGCAATTGTAATGCAGGTGTTCCTCGGGGAGGCAATCGTGGTGCGGGTGCTTCGTGGGAAGTGGGCGGAGCTATGTGGGGGCTGACGGGGAGCAATGTTGGGCGGGGCTATGTTGGAGCTGATGCCTAAAGTTTTAGACTTAGTTTGGTATTGAGAACTACCTAACGTTATTAGATGAAATGTAATTGTGAAAAATATATATATGAATATGTTTTAAAGTTCTCAGCCTTAATCTCTTACCCCCTCTCTGGTAGTGTTTGGTCCAACGAAAGGGAGTGTTTGGTCCAACGAAAACCTGGGTGGAGCCAATTTTAGGCTAGGCCCTTTTCTGGGCGACCGTAAGTGGGTAATATAAATACAGGATTCCTTAGGATGCTAATATGAATATCAAATTGGGCATATTTTTATAACTAGATTGGAATTCTAAAACAACGAATATTGTTTTTTAAAAAGTCAACAGTATATTCGATTATTTTCACCCGGTAGACATAAGGTGAAGATAAAAGTATTTTTCTATCAAATTTTTTATTTCTTTTACAATAAATTTAATATTAAAATATTAAATTTATTGAATAAAATAGATATACAAAATTTGAACACAAAGTATAAAATTTTAATTGTACTGTGCCTTATGCTATTTACTGTCATCAACATCGTTTTGGTGATTTGATCAACATCGTTTAGTTCGTAAAAAATATACTATCTCCTGAGATTGGTTTCGTCGGGTACGTTTAAATTCATTTTACTTTCCATGTGCTTGATTCTCCTGCAACCAATTTTACTTCTCCAGGTGCTTTGTATGTTGTAATTGGAGAAGAACTAGGGGTGGAAACGAGCCGAGCTCGAGCGAGCTTACCTCAGCTCAAGCTTGGCTTGAAATTAATTTCGAGCCTAAATTTAGGCTCAAGCTCGGCTTGAAATTAATTCGAGCCGAGCTCGAGCGAGCCTAACTTCGAGTCGATCGAGCTCGAGCCCTAAACGAGCCGCTTGAAATTCTTAACATCGTGCAATCTATAATTTAATTTTTATAAAACATATCTCAAATTTGATACAAAAAATATCTAATAGTTCAACATATAAAATGAATGCATGAAACATGATATTATAATATTATAAAAATTAGGAAAAATAACTCTGCGAGCAAGTAAAAAAGAGAGAGAGCAATTAGAGTAGAATTTTACTGGTTTGATTTTGTAGGTCCAATAATCTAAATTCTATATAGATATAATTAAAATACATAATATATATTATTTTATATAATTAAAGTATATATTATATATAATTATATATAGAGAGAGTTCTTACTATATTATTTTGAGTATAGATCCATTTATACTCATCTTTTCGATCGTTGGATTTATCCTTTTAACTATTTCAATCCTAGGGGCCAGTATCATCATAATTGCACATCCAACTACCAAAAAATTATAAGTATAAATTAAGAGATCTATACTTATAAGAGTATAATAGCCCTAGCCTATATATATACATATATTTAGATTACTATACTATTAATAGTACTATAAATGGCTTACTATTAGGCTTTCGGCCCTTGTATGAGGGACAGGCGGTCAGGATGATAGTAGCCTCCTAGGGTTCAGTGAGTGGCTAGTTAAATAGTGTGATCTAACGGATGGAATTGACCAAAGGGGTAGATCTAACGGCAGAAACTCGAAAATACCAAATGCTTGGTACTATCGGTAGTACAGTAGTTGAACTCTATATATATAGGTAAATCTAACAGTAGAAAACTCGATTGCACAAATTGCTCAGTACTATCAATAGTATGGATAGTATAGTAGCCGGAATATATATATAGAGAGAGAGTTTGGCTACTATATTATCGATAGTACAAAATGCTTAGTTCTATCGAATTTTGTACCGTTAGATCTAACCCTCTGACCATTTTCACCCATTAGATTATACTATTCAACTAATCTCCTACTCAATTCTAGAGAATCACTATCATCCTAACTACACATCTCATCATCCAATGACCGAAAACCTAACTGCAAGTGGTTGGTACTATTAATGGTATTGTAGACTGTATATATATATATTCGAGCTTTTCGAGCCTAATTCGAACGAGCCTAGTAATACTCAAGCTCGGCTTGAAATTAATTTCGAGCCTAAATTTATGCTCAAACTCGGCTTGGAACTAATTCGAGCCGAGCTCGAGCGAGCCAAATATCGAGCCGAACGCGAGTCGAACACGAGCCGGCTCGCTCATTTGCCAGCCCTAAGAAGAACCCACAGTATCTGCGATTATAAACATAACCCATTTTGGCAACGAGTACTTCTCAAGCCACACATCAACAACCCAAGGCCACAACATTGAGTTAAAAAAAAAAAAAAAAGAAAAAAAAAGAAGAAACTAAAAGAGATGATGAATATAGTACAAGATTATGAATAAGATTACCAATTTATTCAAAAAGGCAAAAAAAAAAAAAAACTTACATAAATATTGCATAGCCCATTAAGACCCTATTAAAAACAATTTCCTGGGCCGTTCAACTGGCCCCTTTAAGAGAGGTAAAAGTTAACAATGCCCATATAGTATTAGGCCCAATTGGAGACTTTTCATTTTACGCCTCGATCCAGTTATATATTAGTTATATAGTATTAAGGAATAAGACATTGCGAAACAGTCCTGTGACTATATTTTTAATTTATTGGCACCCCTTCAACTGTAAATATGGATTTCAATTTACTTTTTTAAAATATTTTACGAGGGATTAGAGACTTCTTGAAACCATCAATTGCAAGAAACTATGGTTTGATGACATGCAAATTCGCAACAAATCACACAATAGTGGTACAAATCACATAACCGATGTAATGGCTTTTTACTTATTCCCGTTTCGATTCCAATTTCAATTTTAAACCAAATTCCTTTCATCAGCAAAACTCACCATCGCATCGCTCTGCAGAAGATGCCACGAGTTTGCACAGGACGCGAACTCACCAGATGAAACTGCATGCAGAAGCCGCGTGGGGCCAAGCGAAGTGGAAAAACCCCGTCGCCTTCTCCAAACATCCGTAGACTCCAGCATGCTTTTCTGTTGACTTACAACCTGAAAAAAGAAAACGCAAGTCATTACATATTATGTAAGACAATATTTAGCCGAACAATATGCAAGTGTTCAGTGCGGGCATGTTATATGGAGATTTTAAAACCATGTGTAATGCAGATTGGAGATAACAGAAAAGGAGCGGAAATTGCAGAAAGAAATAGCGGTATGTCACGAACATTAAATTTTTCACTGATTTCTCTTTTGCAATCACCCAAACTCCGAAGGAGAGTTCTGTCGGAAATTTTATTGAGGTATTCTAGAAGCATCTCTACAGGTATCGAGATTGTAGGCGCAGATGCCGAAGTGTCAAAAATTCTTTACTAGGGAAACAATAATTATAGTCTCTTGGGAGCTCATAGCCTCCCGTTTTAGTTTGTAGTTTTGCGCCACTCAGCGTCTTTTCATTTACTAGCTCGAGTGACGAGTAGCCTATATATAGTTGTGAACTCTACCCCCACTATTTAGAAAATCAGTTGCAATCTCTACTCTCTAATACAATATACAATATTTCTCAAACTCTCTCTCTTGTACTTACTTTAGGGCGAGTAGGTACGGACTAGCAAGTAAAGAGTTAGGTTTGCTCACTTCACAAAGAAAAGTGAGCGTTGCACAGGCTTGACAAACAATTTCGTTTAAGTCCACGCAGGTATAAGTCCCGGCTGAACTGCCACAGAATTCTAGAAAGTTAAGGGTTCTTCTGTCCTTCATACATCATCAATAGTTTGCATAAACAGCTCCCAGAAACTGTGAAAGCTGTCTAACTTCGTCAACAAGACGGAAAGACCATTCTCTGCCAAGGAGTGGATCTTATGGCAGTCGTGAATGAATAGCTTTTGAAGTGAATCAAACTATGCAATTCAGCCAGTAGCAGATTAAGTTTATGACAAAACCAAAAGCATAGATCTTTTAAGAGATTGAAACCTTTGCATCTTGGTCTTTTCTCCAACAAACGTTACGAGTTCATAAGAACTGACATTTGCGAGTTTTCCGACGAAGGGAACCAGACTACTTCAAAGATCACAGCTTCAGTTTAATGGACCTAGTGATGTTCTTCCTCCGAACGTCGTCAATGGCATCAAGCATTGGCAGCAGAATCTGCAAGGTTGGGACAATAATAGACACTCTCAATAAATGTTATTTGACACAGAACTCGCTCAAGAGGGGATGTACATGCGGACACCATTCTATCCTCAAATTGGCAAGAGATTTAAGTTTCAGCAGGCAGCTAGGAAGAAACTAACCCAAAGCACAACATAGATCCAGAATAAACAATTCAATTGAGCAGGTGAGCTTAGGGCAAGTTTTTATATTTGTTGAATTGAAAGAAATAAGAGCCGGAAGGAGTTGCTTGCCTGATCATATCGGCCCTCGATCATTTGCTGCAGAATCTTGAAACTCATCAAGGAGGTCCTGATTATTTTCAGTTCCACCGACAAGTTAGGAACAAAGAGAAAACTGATTTAACATATTCTTGAACTAAAATAATCTGTGCCATGATGCCATTCATGATAAGAGGAATAGAAAAACACGAAAGAAAAACTAAAGTGCATTCTAATAGAGCGAATCAGAAAACGATGTTTCCTGAAGGAGTTCTCATCTAAATTAAATTCTTTACCAGGTACGGGAACTAAGTTACACAATTACAAATGGTCGACATGGTTTAAATAGAAGAGATACAGAAGACTCTCATAGTCATTATCAAAAGACTAGGATGCAGTTTTAGTTTACTTCTGTTGCAGTGCATAGTATTACACATTGTAGGAAAACAACTGATTACACATAAATATTGGCTTCCCCTTTGACTCCGATTTCCAAATTTTCATAGGACCACACAGATTTAAAGTCTCATTTGCCTCCTTATGTCCTTGAATTTAAAGTTTATTCAATTGCTTTAAATGTCACATAATTATTGAAGTAAAATTTGTATCCATGCCAAGGAAGTCCTAAGTTTTTATGCCTCCAAGAGATTCTGAAAGATAATACAATAATTTGCATCCATGCATAACAACCAATAGAAGGAAAATCAAATATCAATAATAATTCCTTTTTCCTTTTCCAAATCATGCATGCGAGCCAATGCAACCACTAATGCTCAAATTCTATTTCTTTAAAATAACGGATATAATCCTTGAGAATTTCTTGAAAAGTAGAAGAAAGGAGAGATGCAAAAATCCAGGACTCAATCAACAAGAGCTGCCCCAAATGTCCTACTATGGTGAAAACACCACAGAAGCAATTCATCCTTCCCAAAAGCTGCATGGCTTCCCAAGAGCCAACCTACAAAAATCTGGCATCACTCAGCAAAACATCTAAAGCATGCAACCAACCAGCAATAGAAGCAGAATGATATAGCCTGGATGTAGCAAGTGCAAAGAATACATCCGTCATAAAGAGGAAAACGAACTAAAAATTCAAAGTGCGGTCTAAATGAGGTAGCTGATGGACCATGGAGAAAGCAGCAATGAGCATGGACCACTGCAGATAATATTCATGTGGTTTCACTCCGCATAAAAGTAGAATCGTACATCTTATAGTGGTTAAAGTTAATCACATTTTTTTTATGCATTAATGCCACCAGTGAAATGCCTTTCCCAAAATTAAATTCAGCCAAACTAATAGTTGAATTCTTACATTATAGAAAGACTGCTATGCCAACTTATACTATAAAGATTTGAACTAAACAGCAGAAAAATTCTGCAAAAAAGGACAATACAGATGATTTGCAGTAGAACACAAGTTACACAACAGACTGTAATCTATTAGAATACATGTTATATTCGCATTGAGTCCTCCAATCAACATAAGAAAAAAAATGGAAAACTAATATAGGTTGAGACAACTAAGTATAACTTTAGAAGTAAGACCAATTTTCCACGGAATACTGTCTAAAACACAATCATCATTATGAAGAAAGTTAAATTCAATGTTAGATAAGGGGAAACTTGTATTGCCATCTTTGAAAATATTGAAGAAGTTTGATCAAATGGGAGTAGAGAAAAAGCTTATTATGAATATTTAGAGGGTAAAAATTTCACGAATTACGGAGTTCTTCTGAATAAACATTTTGTTGTAATCTTCAATTAGTACAAATTAGGTCCAGCTGGAGTAGGTGTTAACAAATTACATTATTTAGATAGAGTCAAAAGTCAAGAAGAGAGATCGAACCATAGAAATTCGGGTTTTTGATACTTCTGTTTTGATCCAAAGGCGGGTCTGACCTTTATTTAAAAAGGTACAGCCAAGACATGGATGTATTCCAGCAACAATCGAGTCTCTTCTTCAATGTTGTATAGTCTCCTTTGCACATATATATTTGTCTTAGCAAACCTTCTACTTAATAATATTTTTACTTGTAATGACCAGGCCTATTAGCAATAATAGTTTGTAGTCTCTTATATTTTTAATCACAATCTCGTTCCCATTCGATCTAGAATTATCGGGGTGTCAAAGACCCCCCTCCCTCACCCCCGGTTTAGGCCTTGACATCCTCGTTAATCAAATCATACACACACAGTCCAAAATCACCAAACCATGGAAGGCCCACCTCATACTTCCGGCCAGTGAACCGGTTCAATACCAAATGTAACAACCCAACTCACAAGCAATAATAACTTGTCAAGCCTAAACCACCAGCTTAAAATGCTTAAGCCAAGTTATCGAGCCTAAGTCCCCGTGTTTGAAAAGGCGCGAGGCGCAGAGAGACGCAAGACTCTCCTGGAGTCTAGGCGCGAGGAGCACTACGAGACACGCGCCTCAAGAAGGCGAGGTGCATATTTACTAAACCTAGCTTAATTTGATATTCTACATTAAAAAAAAATCCAAAATAACCATAAAAAAGTAAAGAAAACACATGCATATAGTTTAATTTGATGTTCTTGCTTACGCTGTTGCTGTTTACGCTGCTACTGCTTCTTGTTTCCTGCTGCCGCTGCTACTAGTTGCTTGTTTTGGCCATCATTGCCGCTACTAGTATAGCTACAGTTGGATGCTCGAAAGAGAGAGAATGTGGGAGAACAAGAGCTGGAGAGGAGGGGGCAAGCGGCTGATTATTTTAGGAGTTTTTTGGGTTTCTTTCAAAAAAATTTAAGTATCTTATCGGGTTTAAAGTATAAGATGCAAATTCAAAACCCCCACCACCCGAAAACTAATATTTTTTTGAATTTTTTAAAGATTTTTTAAGTATCTTATTAGGTTCAAGTATAAAAGCAAATTCAAAACCCAACAACTCGAAAACTTAAATAAAAAATCTCTGTAAACTAAAATATTGCAAGGCGTGCGTCCCAAGTGCGCCTCGCTCCTTGCCTAAGGCGCGAGCCTTACGCCCGAGGCGTGCGCTCAGCAATAGCGCTGCGCCTCACTATTGCTGAGGCACTGAGGCCCGCGTCTCGCACCTAGGCGTGCTTTTTCAAGCAGTGAGTCTAACCTATTTAGGGATGTCAATAGGTCGGGTTTGGGTCGGGTTTTTAAAAACCCGAACCCGAACCCAAACCCGAAAACCAAATTAAAACCCGTACCCGGACCCAGACCCGAACCCGGCAGGTTTTAAAAATTCATACTCATATCCGTACCCGACCAAAAACTCGAAACCCGAACCCGAACCAAAACCCGGCGGGTTTTAAAAATCCATACCGTTGAATGAATATCTAAGGGATAAAAATTATTAAATATTTTATATATTATATAAATAAATAAAAATAAATTTTGTATATATATAATTTATTCGAGTTCGGATCGGCTAAATACAAAATCCATACCCGTATCCATCTCCGTCGGGTTTTTATTTTCTACACCCATAACTGAATCCATACCCGTTTAGCTCAGGTAAACCCGTCCCGTTCAGATTCGGTTTCGGATAATATTTCGGGTATCCATACCCATTGACATCCCTAAACCTATTCAGGCTTATATACTGCCACTCCTAAGCATAGCCATCTGATGTGGGACTATTCTCAAGCCTTTAGGGGTCACAATTCTCATATCTACTCTCTCTTAGACTAGCATATTATTTGATATGTAATTTATATACTCCATAACAAGCATGTAGAAGGTGAACTTGTGGAGTCCCAAGTTGCTCAAGTTTTGATATGTTCACCTTGTACACAACTTCTAATTTACACCCAACAAGTTACTCACACCATGCAATGAGCTAATTGAGGCATTGCACAATAACTTTAATGTAGTATGTGATAAACAAAACAGTCCACTAATGTTAGATATTTATTGAGCCTAAACCACTAGCCCAAAATCCATACTCCTAAGCATTGAAAGCACTAGGGATTCCTCTAAAGCTTCCATTATAGGCTATTAAAACAATTATCTTAATAAAATTTCTTAAAAAGAGGACGACACTAGCTAGTGCTTTGAATGTTATCATTTGACTCCTCTTTCCACCAACCATTGCTTCCATTTTAGGCCATTAAACCAACTATTTCTATAAAATAGTTCTTAGAAAGAGGAATCCTCGAGTGCTTTCAACCCCTCATCTCTCTCTCTCTCTCAATTAGGAGGAGGAGGAGGAAGAGGAGAAAAGGAGACCAAGAACAAAAGATAGAATTAATAACTATGAAAGTTGTAATAAAGTTTAGAGTCAAGTGCAAAAGGAGCGACACAAGGAGAAATCCAGGAAGAAGAGAGTCATGGCTTGCCTTCATCTCGTTGGTATCGCGTTGCTCCGGCCTCTAACCACCCCCTCTTTTCTGATGACAACATATTCGACCAAGATCACCGATAACTTCAACTTCATCAGAGTAGTTGTTAGCGTCTTAAGAAAATGAAGAACAATAACAAGAACAAGAACAAGAATAAGAGGTAGAAGAAGGAAAAAGAGAAGGATATGAGTGAGAGAAGAAGAGGGCAACCAAGAGAGAGGTTGCAACCTGCTCTACCTTGCAAGTGTTCTTGCCACGCAATAGCCACCATGCCACTTATGAGCACAGAATCAAGCACAAAAATTAATTTCTTTTAAACCTGATTATTAAGCAACAACAAGCACAAAAATTAATAATACTAGCAAGTATACGGTCAAACATTTATTTTGGTACATCCATTATGATCATATGAAATCCAAGGTAAGTTCCATGCGGCAGTGATATTTCTTTGACATGTCATTCTGGTAGTTATATCACAATAACTACTTAGCTTCCACCAACTTTATGCTCATCACAGTATTTCTCAACCTCATTAATAATGGCAATAACTCTACAACAATGACTAATAACAAAAAAAAGAAGCTGAAGAAGATGAAAATAAGGGCCAATTGCCAAAATTAACAGGTATTGGAAGCTACAAATAAGTAAAAAAAAAAAAAGATCTTTAAGCAATTCGTAGGAGATTTTACCTATGATTTCAAGTAAACCCCCATGCGATCGATCGATCCACCGGTCACCAAAGTGATAAACAAGTGATTAGCAATAATGATGGGCAGTAGCTTCACCAAAGCCGGTGACAACGAGAGAGAGCACGCAGGTAGACAATCATGTCCCCATGCATGTTTGCCGACCAGCGTGCTCTCTCTCATCGTCAACTTACTTTCGCATAATCGAAGCACAAACCCATCATTTTGTTCTCCTATTTGGTTGCAAAACAACAAAGAAAGTGAAATCAACTTGCATATATTCCTAACAATGAACTGAAACATTAAAAACTCCACTACAAAATTGATGCTGGAGCAGCTTCACTATTTCTCTAAGCAAAGAGATCGCTACACTCAAGATATTTATACATCTAACAACTCAATCATACATCAGAAATAAGAGAACCTAAATACCTAATCTACATCTACAATAACAAATCAAGTAATAGGGCTTCTCCTTCTCTAATAAATAAATAAAAACAAAACAAAACAAAAACCTACATGTGTTATAACAAATCAACTGCTTGGAAAGATGAACTAACCAAAAATTGAAGGTAAAAATTGCTTAAAAAAGAAATTCATAAACTGCACACAACTAACAAGTTCAGTATTTGAGATTCCACGAACTCCATGAAACTAAACCCCAAAAAATAAAAAATCAAAAAAATCAAATCATTACCAAATAGTCAAAAATTTCATCAATAAAAACCAAATTCCAAAAACTTCAAAGCCAAAATAACCATAAATCCCGAGTAATTTCACAAAAAAGAAGCAAAATCTGACGAGATCTTCTTACCCAAACGAAGGAGGAGATACCGATTTGGAACTTTTTTTTAAAAGGTAAAAATAAAAATCAAAAAAAAAATTGTGAGGCTTATGCTCGTACACGCATATAATTGGGCGTTATCGTTTTCTACATTTTGTTTTGTTTTCGATTTTTTCTTATCCAGAAGAATCGAACGACTTCAAGGTCAAGTGAGGAGGAAAAAAAAATTTGTTCCCTGCACCCGGAGTATCAGTACATTATTTAATAACAAATGTGTATATTACATGAATTTAATCATGTGTAAGTATCATCACAAAATATATTTGTCAATTTTAGAAACTCTTATCACATATGCATCATCAAATCCTTTAAAAAAAATTTATTATTCAAAATACATTAGTTTTTTCTTTTCTTTTTCTTTTTTAAATATCATATTCTAATTTTTTTGGGAGTATTTGATTGGGTTAGGGTTCACGGTGCACCGGGTGCGCGCGATAATATCCGAGGGAGATGGACCGGCCTTGGTCCTCCCCGGCGTACGAGAACGACACGTGTCCCGGTTTGCGGGGAGAGAATGGGCGGCCGAAAGTACGGAAATGCCCCTACGTGGGGCCACGGTAGTACCATAGCGTCGGGGCGAGGGGCTGTCCTTTTCGGTCTTATCGCCAAAAAACAGGAGACTTGGTGAAAACTCGTGTACCTTTTTCTTATATTTTTTTTATTATTATGCGTAAAAAAGGTAAAAAAAAAAAAAAAAAAAAAAAAAAAAAAAAAGCCTGTATAATCCCTGAGTCGAATTTCGTTTTGGACGTTTTATGCACAGATTTTTGTCTCTAAATAAATATTAAAAATAATAAAAATTTTAAAATTTTTTTTTTTTATTTGTTTGACATAAATGATTTGTCTTTTTTGGATTTTTTTGGGGCCACATTATTTCTTGCGTTAAATAAATTGTAAAATATCTTTTTATACACTATTAATATGTAAATACGTGACACAAATATATTATTTTTATGAAAAATCTTTCATTTCATATTTTTTATTTCAGTATCTCTTAATTTTATTTTTCTCTTTTTTATTATTCTCTTTATTACTATTTTTTTTTCGATGACTAAGTTTAAAACTAAAAGATAATAAAGTAAATATCCGATAAGCTTAGATAGGGTACGTTAAGTTTTATATATATATATAATTTAGTGAAATATTAATGGAGGAACTTACGAAAATAAAGAAATAAAATCACATGATAATAAATTGATACACTTTAAACGAAAAAATACTAAAATGAGAAAGTGCGAAACACAAGGGTGGTATTTGAAGCTTATCCTATTTTTATTGTATATGTAGTGTAGATGTAAGGTGTGTATTTGAGTTTAGTATCATCATATAGTAATAGTAATAGTGAAAACAGAACCGTGAGCTTAATCAAGTTAATAATTCTCCATTATGGGATAAGCATTTCCAAATTCCAATACGTAGAGCAACACTACAGTTTCTATATGTATGGAGGAATAAATTGGCCTTTAATAAATGTCAAAGAGCAAACAATTGAACAAATTCAACTAAGTAAAAACTCTTTGCATCATTGCATGCATATTATATGGGATTAGGAGAGCTTAGGAGAGAGGAATTTATAAGTGGAAATGGATCTTAAAAGTGCACACATACACATGGTAGCCCATTTACAAACACACACACACACACACACACACACACACACACACACACACACACACACACACACACACACACACACACACACACACAAGTCAATAAAAAAAAAAATTGTAAATATTTATTTTTCTACTTTCTTCCCGTGACTTTCAACAATATATATTTTACCCTCTTAAAATTTTAAATTGAGGCGTTTATCTCCCTCCATTCAGGGCTCTGCTATTATTTCATTCATTTCTTATAATTTATATAAAAAATATCGTTAAAGATGATAAAATATATTTAAAAATTATTTTTTATTGCAAAATAAATAAGAATAATTTGATCACTTCGCCATCTCTATTAACTCTGTAATTTTTTAAAAATATTTTTGAAATTTAAAAATATAAAACAATATACAAAATTTTGAAAGTAAGAAGAACGAAGTAATAAATATAGGGTAAGACTATTATCCTATTAATAGGATAGGAGCACATATCCCATCAAGTTTTTAACCTTTGGATGGGTTAAGATGATATTAGTCGGTTAGAGTTGAATGGTTCCCCTAGGGTTGAGTGATCCCCACCCAAGGTTATAGTATTTAATTCAATGGTTAGAAATGTTGAAAAAGTTGATCCAAAGCGCTAAAAACTGATAGACAAGTGCTCCTATTCTATTAAAAGGATAAGAATGGACTCATATATATATATATATATATATATATATATATATATATATATATATATATATATATATTCTATGTTTTAGCCAAAAAAAAAAAAAGAAAAAGGAAAAGAAAGAGAGAGGG
Organism: Aechmea fasciata; assembly: GCA_025177825.1. Taxonomy (NCBI): domain Eukaryota; kingdom Viridiplantae; phylum Streptophyta; class Magnoliopsida; order Poales; family Bromeliaceae; genus Aechmea; species Aechmea fasciata. Next base: position 6,034,481 of record CM045934.1, read on the forward strand.
GACAGCAATTGTGTTAGTATATACAATGGACAAGCTAACATTTTTATTCTTGTAAATGTCACGAGATGATGTGTGTGGCTTTAAGGATGTCACGGGACACTAGTGATTTATTTATACAGGAGAGAACTTGGTTTATTAGGCGATTGTGATCCTATGTTCACAAGTACTACTGGTTTTTAATGTTTTTTATATTATGCTCCTTTTTTTTTTACTCATTAAAATTGCATAGAGATTGTGCATTTAATAAGGAGTTTCGGTGAAATTTGTTATACAGTATCATTGGAGATTTTTAGTAAAAGGTCCAGCATTTGAAGAGAAGAAGAGGAAATTTGCTGTTTAAATATAGAGATAATTATCTATATACCTCCTCAAAATTTTGAAAATATTTTCTTTACTTTTTTTTATATATATATATATAATCCTCGTATGTTTTTTTTGTTGTTCTAAGATATCTTTAATGTTACTATTTGTTCAATTAACTTAAGTTAAACATAAATTAAATATCTATAAAAGTTAAAAAAAAAAATGTCTCTTTTGTTCTTAACTTAAAAACAATGCTAAATTACATAAAATCTTCCTATCAAAATCCATTTTTGCACTTTTCCAACCTGTCATTTAAAAACCTAAACTTTACCTACTTGTAAAATGAAAAATGTTCACAGAAGGATATGGTGTGAAATGTGATGACAAAATGACCATTTTAGCCCTCATCATTTTTGTCTTCTCCTTCATCTTGCTCATCCGCCGCCTCACTCGACCGCGGTTCACGCCTCGATCGACAGCGATTGCTCGCCATTTTGTTCTCCACCTGCTCTCCTTCTCCTCCTGCACCCCCATCGCCCCTCCATTTCTACGATAGTAGGGAGGAAATCAAGGTGGGCATGGACGGAAAGGTGGATAAGAGCAACGAGGGCGAAGGCGAGGCAGCGGAAGAGGACGAGAGGGTGTTTGTGCGAACAAACGAGGGACGTGGGCAAGGGCGAGGCAGTGAAGGAGGGCGAGTCAGCGAGTCGGCAAAGCGGAGAAGTGCAAAGCACAATAGAGAGGGCGGAGGGTATTTTTAGCATAAAAAATAATTTATAACGAAACTCTAACGGATCGCTAACGATAGGGATTGAAGTGAACATTTTTTATTTTATAAGAGAGCAAAGTGTAGATTTTTAAATGGCAGGAAATGACAGTAAAAAATTGAATTTTGACAGAAAAAGTTTTGGTAATTTAGCCTATAGACAAATCAGAAATGTTGGTGGCTATAGACGGGTATATTTGAAAATACTATAAATTAAAATATTTTTTGGGGCCCTAGCAAAGAAAAGTCGGTAATGATATAAGAGTATATTTGAAAAGATAAAATAGTAATTTTATTGAGATAAAAATTATTGCTAATAGTTATTAACAGAATTTAACTCTATGAATATATTTAAATAAGTTAGAATGTAAAAAATATATTTTTAGCATTAGTTTTGTAAGAAGAGTAAATTAGATAATTAAAAAAATTTAAGAGGTATATAAGTAGTTAACCCTTAAATATATTGTTTGATTGTTTGATTGTTTGATGCTTGTTTTTTTATTAGAAACTTCTGCATTGGGAATATATTTTTAGCTGTTTGCTTTTTTATTAAAAAAATATTATTATGAGCATCAAATCTTAATTGATTTATCCTTGACATAAAAAGACAAAGATATGGGGTGTACAACATAAAAGACATTATTAATATTCTCAATAATAGTAACCAATTGGTTAGCATTTGGTGGGGTGTCAAATCATGTGAACCACCAGTTGGAAAGATCCTTCCCCTTGTGAGTGGCATGAACCTCAACCCCCACCTCCTAACAAAAGAAAAAAAAAAATTTCAATAAAGAACTCTCTAATGATATTTTATTAAAAGTTATAATTTATTATTATGTATTAATTTCATCTTATCTGAAATTATAATTTTGTTATTTGCATTAGGAGCTTTCCAACGAAGTTTTATTGAGGAGCTTCTGATCGACGATCATGTATTAATTTTGTTATTATCTAAATGTTATAATTTCATCCTTTGTATTAGGACTTCAGGTTCAGTCTACGCTTACATGAGTAAAAAAAATATAATATATGTAATAAAATTCATTTGATATAAAAAAATTATGTTTTTTAATTTTGTATCTAATATTATATATGAATTTTATTTTTTTTTATTATATTTATCCATTCTTGAGGCACATGTGCTCTTAACATTGTGCACACCAGCTTAATTAAAAATTATATGCACCATACTCTCTCAGCCATCCATCTCATTCTATTTTTAATTTTATATACATTATGTTGAATTTTTTGAATTTGATTTAATTTCACATAAAACAAAAAAAAAATTTAAAAGAGTGATAGGTTTTGTGAAATAACCTAATAATTAAGACATGCCATGTATATATATATGCTATTGAAAAGTAACTTTAGCCTCTCCACATCCGAGTCTTGATGATCCGTAAAATTGTTTCTAGCGATACAACACTCGGATTATCCCAGCTTTTCTAATTGCACACACTCGAATTAGTGCTTGAGTGAATGACAACCCGGCTTTCGAGATCTCGACTAAAAAAATAAGGAAGAAAAGTGGAACAAGCAATGAAAAGAGAGAAAAAAAAAAAAAGTAATAATATTTCAATTTGCTAAAAATCATGTGCTGAATATATTATTAAATATAATAATTAAAAATATTATTTTTAATATGATATTTAAATAGCAAGTCACACACAATCCCACTTCACGTGAGAAAGCCAATAGTGTACCCCCTTCAAATAGGAGATAGAAAAGGATTAAATATTTTTTTTCTTTTCACCCTCTTCGAGGCCCTATTGTTTCATTCATATAACTTAGTTCATCTTTTTAATAAATAAAACGAATTGCGCGCTATTCTTTCCTCAAAAAAACAAAAAAAAAAAGAGTTAACATGGGTCCTTTTCTTTTTCTCACATTATATATATATTTTATTAAAATTAAAATTAATGATTAAATCTAAATATCAATTACGTTAACACATCAATCCCCAACATCCAACATTCTTAAATTTTAAAATGAATTGGAGAAATTGAAGCGGAAATGTTTTTGGTCCCCAAAACTCCTAGAAATTGCTTAATTTCCTTCTTCTTGCTTCTGTATTTGTATATCTACAATGTTGCTTAGAGTGCATTCATCAACTGATCAAAGTTTCATATATTATATATGCAATGCCGACCTATCAATAACATGTAAGAGAAGAAAATGTTTTCAGGAGTCCGACCACTATCCTCTTAAGTGGATAGAAAGTCTTTATCTTATCAAATCATTTTGGATGATCAGAACTTTAAATTAATAATCGCCACCGTTGAAATTGATCAACACTATTAAAAATATTTAGAAACCGAACTTTGTAATTTTTAAAAATCATTATATATCAAGTCTTTCGAAGAGTCGAAAAATGAACGGTCAAAAATAAATGACCATATGAAAACAGAGATTAGACTTTCTCAATTTATGATCAGAATTATTAAATATTATTTAAATAGTATAAAGAATTTTCTATCAAAAATTCAACCAGTTTGTATTACTCTATACCGTTAAACAAGTAAACAGCTCATATAAACAGTCAAAAACTGTCAATTTTACAATTCTTTGATCACTATGTAAATAAATTTATAAATTTATAAATTTTAGTTCCTAGATAATTCAAAATACTCTAGATCAACTTCAACGATTCCGATTATCGAGTTAGAATCTCAAACGTAAAAAAAAAAAAAAATTTGATAGGACGAAAATCCCTATCCTTCTAGAAGAATAGCAGCTGGATTCATATTTTCAGATTCAACGGTCCATGACAGTAGCTAATAAAATATGAAATAAAATATATAAGAGTACTGCAGTTCAGAGGCTAGCTAATCCACTGAACTGGGTGCAGGCAAAAGTTCCCCCCCGCACTCATGACAAAAGGGCCAAGATTAATTTTTATAATAATAATAATAATATTTGAGAAATATTATATATTTTATATATAGAATTATAAGCTGAACAAGTTAATTGAGAGATTGTTAAGAACTAATATATTTTTATTAGTGAACTACTATATAATAATTCTCATCAAATATAAAAATGAAAATATCTCTTCCTAGCTAATCCATGATAATATAGTATACCTACTAACTAGAAATCTACAATCTACAATAATTTAATAAGAATACAACTGCTCACATGCGTGGCGTAGACTTTGGACTATATACCAAGAATAATGTTAAAAAAAGAAGAGGAGTTACTTATATGAAAACAAGCTTATATACAAGTTCACATGCATCCTCTCCCCTCCTCACTAATCACCAAAAGAGATCTAGTGAGAGCAAAAGCAACAAACAGAGATCATGAAAAGAAAACAAAAAGGGAGCAGCTACACCACACTAGTGTGTGGGCAAAGCCCAACACTAAGGGGACCATGCCCTCCACCACCACCACCACCAGTTTGTGCAACCATGGCCATCTCAAACTGCTTCATGGATAAGCTGTTCCAGCTCTTCTTCATGCTGCTGCTGTTGCTCATGCTAGAGTTGAACCCATCCCACCCTATGTGAGCCACATGTTGCACATCTGTTGGGAGCCCAATCTCCATATCTCTCTCCTCCTCCTCCTCCTCCTCCTCCTCTTCATACACCACAAACAGCTGGGACAAGCTCTTTATGCTCTTCACCAGCTTCTGAAACCCTGCAGATATGCTTGGCTTTGGAAATGAGAGGAGCCCAAATGAGCTTCTTGGCTTCTCATGATCTTCTCCACCACCTACAAGTAAATTAATTAAGGGACACATATGAATATGAATTCTAACTTAAACCTCTCTCTATATATATGTATACAAGAGATGTGCCAAGCTAGTACTTGGTAGAGGTGGGGTTGGCTGAGCTTGAGATTTCTTTGTGTGGGTGTCGGCGACGGCGACGCTGGACTGAGAGACGCAACCGATGGAGAAAGGGAGGACGACGAACCGATCCATTCTGCGGTCTCTCATGGCCTCATGAAAATTGGAGATCGAGAGGAGTAGAGGAGGGTGTGGTGGTGCAGGGTTATGAGAGAGGATCAGGTGATAGAGAGAAAAGGAGGGGAAGGGTACGTGGTGGTTAGAGGCATGAAAGAAAATGAAGGGGCTAGCTAGTGGATTTGTTATATTGGGCTATGATATATGCCTTTGTTAGCAAGTATGCATGATTTCACTTCATAATATAGCAGAGCATAACACAAGTTTGGTGAGAGAGAGAGAGAGAGAGAGAGAGAGAGAGAGAGAGAGAGGAGTGGGTTGGGATGGGTTGGTTGGTTTGATACCAAATTCTATGTTGATTGCAAAGTCCATTTTTGTAGGACATAAATGAGCCCACCAATTGCTTTTTTGTGTATATTTGAGGAATCGATTAATTTGGATAAAGATGTAAGGAGAACCCTCAACTTTAATTTGTTTTAATTTACAATTTATTTAATCACAATTCTATTAATAAAATTCCTAGTTTTATACTTTCATTAGTTATTTTGGCTTTCAGAGACGAATATTTTGCACTATGATAGGAGATCAGGTTGGAACGAGTCACGTTCGAACCAGATTATAGCGAATCATGTTCAAAATGACATGAGGTTGATTGGATCGAATCATAATCGAGATCCGTGAGTACTGTATCTGTATGTTTTAAGTGAATTGGTTATATTTTTTAAACAATTTGAGCATTTGAAATTAATAATTAGCACCACCGATCCGATAAGTTAGTTGTCATTAATTATTAAACAAATAAACATCTCTCAAAAAAAAAATTATTAAACAAATAAACACCTTCTTCAATTTAGAAGTAGCTAGAATTGTAAAATTTGATAGAGTGACTAATCAAGTCAACAAATCACAGACTTGACAAACTAGAATAGCTCAAATCAAAATAAACAAAAGTTGAGGGAGTGTCTACCAAAATGAATAAAATTTAGGGGCAAATTCCAAAATGGCATATAGTGGAGGGGGTCTCCACAAACATTATTTTATCTATTTATGCCTTAATAAATTTGGGGTCGATCTCTTCTAAAAGTTTTACTTCCCTTAAGGAGCAAGCCATCAAGTTAATTGAAGACATAATAATGCTCCCCTTTTCTTTATCTTGCTTCCAACCACATCTAATTCATGAACTTTGGATTAATTGAAGAGTTAATAGCAAACAATTTGCAAACACTAGGGCCCAAAAAATTGCTACAAAATAGGTCTTTTTTTTTTTGTTTTTGGAAATGAAAATAGGGTGATATTGAATAAAACTAGTACCACTCAGGTGATTTTGTAGTTTTCCACAGCTGTACATGCATTGAATGTGCTTAGCACTTGAGGCACAGTTTTAAGATTGTACTGTAACAAGTTCCTAAAAATTATTCCCTGCAGTGAACAAACTTCCAAAGAACTTCATTCTGTGGGTGGCATTGGAATGGAAATGACAGTAGGGCAACAGAAATTTTGTTCATGGGAAAAATTTACTGTTGGTGCTGTTAGATGTATCTCGAATTTTTAGTTCGATCTTTGTTGTTTGACATGTGAAGTTCTTACCGCGTTTGCGAAGAGTTTAGCCAAATATTCGTTTCACAATTGATTTGATTTGATTTGCTTTTGAGTCTAAATCTATTTGATTTGAGTCGGTCAACGACTCTTTTAACTTTAAAATGTGAATATGCCTTTTATCTTTACAAATTTAATTAGTATATTTTATGCAATACATATAACTATAAATTTAGTCATCTAATAAATTAAATCAAACAAACAAAAAAAATTGGAAACTAAATTAAAATTTTGAAATATTTGATAGTCAAACCGAAATGATCTATAGTTCGGGTAAGTTTATACATTTTCGCCCCGATAAATAACTTGGTGTTTTGGGTCAAGTCCATCTCCCCTGCAGTCCTTAAAGGCAGATAAATTGCGCAGATCTTAAGCTTACTTTCATACCTTTCCTTGCACTTCATCATATTTGATGAATTACTCAACATTAGAAGTAAGATTAAAAACCAAAAAAAAGATCTTCTGGATGAGTCTGAAGCACTCCAATAACTTCTTCTGTGTAAGTATTGTTTATAATCTCTGAAATTACTCAGTTTACACTTCACAATGCATCAAATCCTCTGCAACTGTACTCTGTTTAGTCAACTATGTATCTGTATCCCCCCAAGTACTATTCTTTGAAGTTAGTACAAGAACAAATTCTTATACATTACAACAATAAAGCAACACCTTCAAGAATACAAAATTATCCATTTTGTATACACCTTCACAAGTCACAAATAACAAGATCTTTAAGCAGATCACACCAATTGAAATATAACTATCACTAGAAAAAAATATATATATTTTTTCAAATTAAAAACCATAATGTCAAATATTCTAACCACATGGATCCTAAAATATATATAACACTTCTCATCAGGGATAGCAAATATTATATTTCATATAATGGAAATTAAGAAAGACTACAACATTTGAACACAACATTAAAGCACTTCCAAACTCCACTCTGGTTCCAAACTTACAACCAACATAAACTAGAAGTCTATTTAATTAATAGTCAAATTATTACTATATCATCATCTGCTATCCTGCATAACATTTATATGTATATATAGCATCAGCAATACAACATGTTTCAATCACTGAGAATAACATATACCTCTGATCATCATCACAGATCTCCGGCGACGACAGCCCCCGAGTCGATCACCCTGATCTCCTTGAGCATCTTCACCACCTCCAGCATGCTGGGCCTCTTCCAGGGCTCGTCGGCCGTGCACGCGTTCGCGACCGCGAGCACGCGCGCCATCTGCTCCCTCCACAGACCTGCCACCGGCAAGCACGGATCGAACACCTCGTTCTGCTTCCCTTTTCCGGCCATCCACCGCACCCAGCCGACCAAATTCCCGCCCCCCTCCCCCTCCTCCTGCCCGATCGGCGCCCGCCCCGTCAGCAGCTCCAACATCACGACGCCGAAGCTGTACACGTCGCCCTTCGCGGTCGATTTCATTGTGAGCCCGTACTCCGGGGGGATGTATCCGAATGTGCCCGCAAGATCGGTGCTCACGTGGGTCTCGCACGCGCTGATGATGCGCGCGAGGCCGAAGTCGGAGACCCTCGGCTCAAAGCTCTCGTCCAGCAGGATGTTGCTCGATTTCATGTCGCGGTGGATGATGTGGGGGACGAATCCATGGTGCAGGAAGGCGAGCCCGCGGGCGGATCCAAGGCAAATTTTGAATCTAGCAGGCCATGAAAGAGCTTCGACGGCATCAGCACGGTTTCTCAGCCAGACTTCGAGGCTGCCGTTCTCCATGTACTCGTAGATCAGGAACCGTTCGTCGCTGAAGACGCAGTACCCGAGCAACGGCACCAAATTCCGGTGCTTCACTTTACCGATTGTCTCCATTTCAGCCAAGAATTCGCGGTCGCCTTGGAAGCGGCTGCCCCCGTGCAGCCGCTTGATTGCAACTTTGCGGCCTTCTGGAAGGGCCGCTTTGTAAACCGTTCCGAACCCGCCGTCACCGATGATGCGGACTTTGCTGAAGCTCTCGGTTGCTTTCAAGATATCGTCGAGAGTCAGTCGCAGCAGGGCGTGCTCGAATGTGGCGAGGTTGATGCTCAAAGGCTCCTTCAGCTTCTTACCGAGAAGCTCGTCACTAGAAGCCGGTTCGACGGCAGTCGGCTTGGCTTTGCTCGAAGAGACGACAAGAGCTAGTGACTTCTTTCGAAACACTTTCCATCGAAGCAAGCTGATTGCGAGGACGATGAAGCCGAGAGCAATACCAATCGTGATTCCCCAAACCGACGATCTCTTTAAAGCTCGAGGAGGCAGGTAGGCTACTGAAGGGACAACGCGGTTTGCGGCACAAGAATTGGCTGCTGCAGCACAATTTTCAGAAGTGAAGCCGTCGAATCTGTTGCCGGAGAAGTTCAGGAATGAGAGCCCGACTATGCTGCAAATTCCACAGGGGATCGCATTCTCGAAGTTGTTGTTTGAGAGATCAAGATATGTCAGGTAATCGAGATTTGAAAGCGAAATCGGTAAGCTTCCAGCGAGGCTGTTATTGTGGAGATCGAGAACGGCGAGGGAAGTGAAATTGGAGATAGAAGTTGAAATAGTTCCGGAGAAATTGTTGTTGCTTGCATTGAATAGGAGGAGGGAGTTGATCTCTTGTCCGATGAAATCGGAAAATGGGATGGACCCATAAAGGAAATTTTGGCTTATATCAACATCTGTGAGAGTTTTTATATCAAATAATGATTTCGGAAACGGACCAGTGAGTGAATTGCTGGACAAATTGAGCTTCACTAGGCTCGGTAAAATGGATCCTACCTCTTTAGGAATGAGGCCGCTTAACTGGTTATTGGACAAAATTAGGCCTTGTAGGTTTGTCCAAGGGGACAGATTCGGAAGGATCGGGCCAGTGAGGTTATTGTAGGAGAGATCGATTTGTGTCAGATTCGACAGTTCAGCGAGCTCAGGAGGGATGCTACCGTTGATCATGTTACCTTGCAACCGAAGCTCTTTCAGCACGGCGCAGTTCTTGATTGCTGCTGGAATTTGGCCGATCAAATTGTTGTAGGAGAGATCGAGAACGCCATAATGCTGATTGAATTCGGAGTCGGGGTAAGCTATTTGCTGAAACCCATCACATATTTCCCCCGGGATTTCACCAGAGAGTCGGTTGTCGGATAAAACCAAGTTATCGAGCAGTTTCAGCTGAGAAATCGCTTTCGGAATGCCACCCGTCAGGTTGTTCGATCCAAGGTCGAGTGCTATAAGATTCGTGCAGTTGAAGAGATCAAGAGGGATGCCTCCTGATAATCTGTTGCCGTGGAGAGACAGGTTAGTCAAATTTCCTAATTTGCCGATCGAGCTCGGGATCGATCCTTCGAAGAAGTTGTCGTCCAGTAGCAGTCTCTGTAGCCCAGTGGGTTCACCAACTTTCTCAGGAATGCAGCCCATTAATTGATTATTGCTGAGATATATTTCCATAATAGTCGAAGACTTCCACAGCCCGTCGGGGAGCTCCCCGGTGAAGTTATTTTGCGCCAATTCGAGAGTAACAAGAGGCAATTCACCTAAATAGCCTGGAATTTCCCCATAAAAATTGTTCCCTATTAAGATCAGATCGGTGAGATTCGCGCATTCTCTGAACGTTTCTTCGATGCTTCCGGTTAAGTCATTCTCAGATAGAGAGAGGATATTCAGCGACTTAGACTCGCAGATCTTTGAAGGGATTTCTCCCGACAGTCTGTTTGCATCTGCAGAGAATGAAGTCAAATACTGTAAATTAAATGGCGGCAATGGCCCACCGAATTGATTCCTGTCCAACTTTATTGTAATGGCCATCTTCCAATTTTGAATCCACGCCGGAATTGGACCGGTCAATTGATTTGCTTCGACAATGAATGTGTTGAGTGATACTAATTCGGCGAGAGTATCCGGCAGAGGACCCGAAAAGGAATTGAAAGATAAATCTAAAATCTTCAGCTTCTTGCAGTGGCCTAATTGCTCCGGAATTAGCCCACTAAGTCCGGTAGTCGAAGCAAGTAAGTACACAAGATCTTTCAACTCCCCGATTCCGCGGGGCAGCTCGCCCTCGAAGCTATTTTCTGATATTTCCAAATCTGTCAAACTTTTAAGGTTGGAGATTTCTCTGGGAATTTTTCCTGTTAACTTGCAATCTTGCAGTGAAAGAATTTTCAGCTTCGTCAGAAAGCCAATCTCTGCAGGGATGCTTCCCGAGAAGCTGTTCGGTCCAAGCCAAAGCGATTCGATACTAGCCAACTTGCCGATTTCCTTTGGTAAAGTCCCTATCAAATTGTTCGAAGATAGATCAAGAGATAAGAGATGCTCCAGTGAATCTATATTAGGAAAGATCGGCCCGGTGAAGCCATTTCGGCTCAAATCGAGGTGCAAGAGCTTGGTGAGGTTCGCGAAACTCGGAGGAAGCGCTCCCGTGAAAGAGTTAAAGCTCAAATCAAGAAGCTCCAAGTTGCGAAGGTTATTACCCAGATCAGGTGGAATGCCCCCCGAAAAAGCATTTTGGGACAAGGAGAGCTTTGCGAGAGCTTTGAGCTCACCGAGTTTCGGGCTCAAGCTTCCGGAGAAGGAATTGGATCCCAAAAGCAGTTCTTTGAGCATTCCCAATCCAAAAAGTGAAGACGGGAGGGACCCGGACAGTTGGTTCTTGCTCAAATCCAAGTATTGAAGATTCTGCAACTGTCCTATAGTTTCCGGGACTTCACCTGAAAAGCCACAGCCGCTTAAGTTGAGCCGAAGTAGAGATCGAAACTCGGTGATGCAGCTCGGAAAAGGGAGTGCTAGCGGTACGTATGATAAGTCTATGGCTTGAACAGTGTGAGATGATGAACATGTTATACCCAACCAGTTGCACGGCAGAGTTTCCGGATCGAACCAGCTTGCAACAGAAGCACTTTTCTGAGAGAGGGAGTCTCTGAGAGTGAACAGCTTTTTAATATCACCAGTCGAGTCTTCTGCTTCTGAGATGGATATGTAGAAAATGACGGAGACGAAGAACAAGCAAGTTCGGAGCTTTTGAGGTTTCTTTTCTCCTGCCAACATCCTCATTTGTAGTTTTTTTTTTTTTTGATTTTTTTTAGCCTTTGGATTGAAGGGAGACTATCTGAAACAAAGAAGAAACTAATGAGGGCTCTGATACTATAAAAGAGCTTTGATGAGTTATACTCACTTCAACTAATAACAAATACTTGTTAACTGAATAATCACACAAGGAACTCTCAATGCAATTTATTTTACCCAAGATGGTATGTGGGCAAAACAAGCATTCATATGATGAATCTCACGGATAAAAACGCGCACCATAATTGCTAGCATTCTCATCAAAACCTGATACTTTTCCCGTCCCCAGCAACTTTGGCCTATTTTCCAACTTTTACGACGGAACTACCTCTCCACTATAGTTGATGATCGGTACACGGTTTTAAAAGTACGCAACAACTAATCTGAGCTTCGGTTGAATTTGGAAAAATTGAAGGCAGAGTACATTTACAAAAGGTATTGTATGTTAAAAAAGATAAAAGGCAAAATTCAAGTTATTACTATATGAAGTGACTAAGATTTTTAATTTTCTGATGCATCACTGCATCCTTTAGTAGAACGGCTCTGTTAATCACCAGATCAAATAAATGATAGCGACTCATTTGGTAGGGATACAAAGTAAAAAGAAAAAGGTGGAGATAACAAATGACCACAACTTTGAAATATTATTACCTCTTAATATAGCAACTTATCACCTTCCATCCACAGAAACAGGGGATTGTGAACAACCATAAGCAACATTCTTAATCAATAGCAGAATCCTGGGAAGAACAAAAGCAGACACAAAACTAGCATTATTATATCATTATTATTATTATAATCAATATAAAAGAGAACAAACACCCGAGTTTGTAAGGTAGTGTGCTAGAATAAGCATTTAAAAGAGTGGTGTCAACAAAATGCTTGTATTATATTTGGCTCTTCCCAAATGATTACTTTAGCATAAGAAGCTTCACCACAAAACCTGGAAGCAGCACTACCTAAAAGCACTTTTGGAGGGAAGATGCCATAGAAAGTGGGATTAAAGAGGCTTTTAATAAGAACTTAAAGCAAGGAACAGAACAACACACACCTCTCCACTGGATAAGCCAGGAAAGAAGGAAAAACCCATGAAAAGAGATACAAAGAGAAGTGCTTCTCTCAGAAGCTTTTACATGGACAAGAAGAAACAGAGCACATTTCTACTATATTATTATGATCATAAAGGCACTGTAAAACCACACCCCCACCACACACGCATATCAAAATCCACACGCCCACATAATAATAAAGGAACCAAACGCAGCACACACAAGCAGCACAGAGAACAGAGAAACCCACCAATAAAGTAGAGCACAAAAGCCACTTTAAAACCTAAACCCTAACATTAAAGGAGCCACCACCCCATGGCTTCAGAACCTAAGCTAGAGAGAGAGAGAGAGAGAGAGAGGTTACTCTACAGTGACAATAGAAGCTGGAAAAGAAAATAGGAGCACACAAACAGGTGGAACCTACAAAAGGGCTCGAAACCCAACACAGAAGACACCACCAAAACCCTAAAAACCCTAGCTTGGGAGCTCCCAAATCACAAAATCTCAACCGGGTATTTAGAAAAACCCCAGAAAAATCTCAACTGGGTGTGTTGCTTTTCTCAAGGGATTGGGATTGGGGAGAAAGGGAGTGGAACAAAACAAAAAAGGCGCCAGCTTTATGCATTCCATGTAACACCATGAATGATGAGATAAGAGATATGATTTTTTTTATATTATATATTTGCATTTCAGAGACACGAATGGATTCCTCACTGTATAAACGGCGCACTTACATATTTAAAAATTATATATAGAAAAAGGGGTGTTTGTTTTTGATGTATGCTTCTGAGGATTGGATTTAAAAAGAGAGATTAAAAAAAAAAAAAAAAAGGGGAACTGTTCCGGAAATCCAGGGCACTTCATCAGGGGCTTTTTTAATGGATTAAAGAGGAAGAAACAATTTTTGAGTTTTTTTTATTGGTGTACATGTGTGGTAATGTCCAAATTGGGAGCTTTAAGGGAAGGTGAAACCCTAGAATGTAACGAAAGAAGAGGAGATCTAAGAGAGACTAGAAAATAGATGAAAAATAGTGAGAGAAAATACGACGAAAATTTAAAATTTTTGTAGGAAAGAACGGAAGGGGGAAAAAAAAAACACCAAATCCCATATAATTTTAGTGGAGAAAAATGGGTTTTTTGTCCCCTTTATCTTAGATTAAATCCAACAAAAACAAAGAAAGGGGCTACAAATCTAATGTTCTTAGATAGCAGATTACTGGGGGAAGAAGAGAGCAAAGCAAAATCTTTTTCCCTTGCTATAAAAGTACTAAAAATTTCCAAATAAATCCAACCACATTAATGCTTCTGTAGAGAGAGAGAGAGAGAGAGAGTGAACCAAAGAGGACATACCATTGAAGGCCCATCGAGCATCAGTGAGTATGCATGTAAGCTTCTTCTCCCTCCTCAACTGCTGCAACAAGATGATGAAACTAATGAATATATGTACAAATGGTTTTAAATGGTTACAAGAAATATATAGAGAGGATTAATTATAAGCATTTATGTATAGCTCTCCATTCGATCACTATATCATTACAATATTCTTACTTGGTTTCTCACAATTAATGGCTCCCCTCTACCACTAGGGATACAACACATTTACCCAGCCATGGCCATGAGAGTAGTGTGAGCAACAGAGAGAGAGTACAGAGAGAGAGAGTGCTTTTAGCTTAAGCTGTACGTATGTGGCAGATTAGAAGCAGCCAAAAAGAGAGACGGTTACTAGTAGTAGTGTGTAGAGTGTGGCAGCAGGGCTATGAGGACAAAGCCACATAAAGAGGAGTGAGAGAGTATAGTAACATAAAAACTGTGCAACACCACATGTATGAAAAGCACTTCTCAGAGAAGCTGGAGAGAAAGGAAAGCACAGCACACCTCTGACCTCTGCAGTGGTGTCATTATAATGCTGCTTCTGCTGCTGCTGCTGCTTCTTTGTGCTGGGGTTGTTACCATTGTTATTACCTGCTCATTACCCATCATGATTAGCATGACTTGTGAGTGAGTGTGTATATCATGTGAACACCAAAATAGAGAGAGAGAGAGGGATGGTCTTTTACTTGCCAATGGGAGGGAGAGGAATCATCATAATGAGATGCTCAAAATGAACTGACACTCTGGTTTTAATTGGCTTTGGTAAATATAAAAATATATAAATATTATTTTTTAATAATTTAATTTTTTAAAATATAACGATAATTTTACAAAATATTATAACAGAAAATTTTAAATTCGAGTTACGTCAGACTCACTATTTTTGAATTTTAAAATATAACGATTGTCTCACAGATTTATTTTATGAGTTTGGGGTCCTCACTAGTTTTTTTTTTTTAAGAAAAAAATAGCGAACTATACGATTGGTGTATTTTTCTAAAAAAGAATCAACTAAAAAGAATAAAGAAACAAAGTTTTGAACTCAAATTAATATTTATATTTTTAAATATTTAAATATATTCATAAGTTTTATTTAAAAAATTATCACTGATATCTGATTTGCAAGAAGTTATTTTATATTAAAACCACAAGAAAGTGATCAACTGACATTCTCTTAATTTTATTTGAGCAATGATTTTAATTTAAATTTGAATTTTGTTAATCCCATTTTGAGCCTGGGCAGAGACCAAAATGACCAAATCAAATTAAATCATATGAGTATCCTCAAACACATCAAGAATTTGTGTAAGATTGCGAGAAATTTTTTTCTATCATAATTTTTTTACATGGAGACTACAACATTCAATCAAAAATTTCATATTGCACAAAGTATAAGAAAAAAATTAAAAATATATTATTTCAACATATATAATAATTAAGCCGTGCTAAAATATTATTGATAATTTATGAACGGTACTTACTTTTTACTCTTTGATTATTGTATGTCTTATATTTAATGGGAGTTAGTGAAATAATTATGATCCAAAGAGTGAAAAAAAGGCATAGTATTAATAATATTTTTGTCGAACCCTATAATATATCTTATATATATAATATAATTGTTAGAAAGGAAATTGTTATTTATTGGATCATCCCATTGGTCAACGACCAAATTAATAATTAAAAAGAATGGCTCACATATTTACACGGGAGTTTGAGAGGCGTACGTGATTTGTCAATGGCATAATAAATACAAAACCCCTCTCTCTCTCTCTCTCTCTCTCTCCTCCCCAAAACATCAGTAGATGAGACTCGTTTACTGTTGTTAAATATTACACACACACGCACACGCCAACACACGTAGTTGCAGCAACAGCATCCTCTACTTTGCTCACCGCGTGGTGAACGTAATAAACATCCAAAATAAAAAAAAAATAGTGGTGCACAACTTAATTATCTAAAGATTTTTTTTTTAAACGATAAATATTGTGTTATCCAACGTATCAATATCACGGAAACAGTTACAAAGACTAGAGACGGTGATTTATTTTTGCATGGCAATTTAAAAGGGTTGACGATGAAGAGATTCGCCAAATGTTCTATATACAGTCAATCGTGACAAAACTATTTTACTTTATTTTAGAATATTATTTTTGAAGTGATTCATATGCCTCTTGTATTTCAAAACTATTAATTATATGGTTCAAACTCGACCTATTAAATAACATTACAAGCAACAATAGTTTTTAAAGACGTGTATTCTATGAACAAAGAGTTTATAAAATAAATATATTTATATAGATCAACCGTATTTAGTTAGTAAAAAATTTAATAGTTAATATTGGAAATCTAAGTTGGAAACTTAACAAATTATTTTATATATATATAAAAAAAAAAAAAAAACTGGCATGTTATTATTATTTTTTTGTAAAGAATATTTTTTAGAGGGAGAGAAGAGGTGGCGGGTGTGTAAACCGGGTGGGTAAATGTAGAATGGGATGTTTCTTTATCTGCGTCCCTGAGCACGCATGAGGAAGGAGGGATTATATAATATTTACAGTACTGGGGGGAGTGGGTGGGGACGTGCATTCCATTTCCGGGCGTTTTGTGGCAGGCCCTTCAGATGCTGCAGTTTCTGTACAAACTCCCCTCTCTTCCTCTGGTAGGGAGCAGCGCAGCAGCTTTTACGAAAAGCTGAAGCGGTTTTAAAGAGAGAAATTGTACAGCGAAAGATAGAGATATATATGATATGTTAATATTAATATTAAAGGAAGAGAGAGAGAGAGAGAGAGTGTGTATGTGTGGGTGTTGTGTGTGTGTGTGAGAATCTGAGATGTAGTAAAAGATGATATCTCGGGTGGTGTCACCTCCTTGGAGATACGAGAGGACGCCAACGTCTGCGTTTTGGGGGCTTGAGTTGTGCTCTTCTTATTAGCCCTTTTTATTTTTATTATCACCATAAATAAATAAATAAGAGGTGAGAAATTAAAAAAAAAAAACAGAATATATTCCAGGTCTAGTGCTTTGGGTATCTAAAATGCACCCCGCAGTGTAACTCATCAGGCAAAAAAATGTATCAAAATGCATTAGGCATTCAGAGTTGGGCTGGAATACTATTAACTTAATAGTATATTTGGCTTTTTTTACTATCAAAATTTTAACACTTGGATACAAATTTGTAGGGTTGAAATGACATTACTCTCTTAAGATTGAGCGGTTCTCCTAAAATTGAGTGGTCCGTAATATTTAATCCAATAATTAAAAATGATCAAAAAAATTGATCCAAATACTAAAAATTTGATAGTAAAAAAGAACAAATACTATTAATTAATAGTATTATAGTCCAACTCCAGGCATCCAATTTGCTTTATGAATTACTAGTAAAATAAAATTAATTCATTTGCTGAACAGATTATCGTTGTCAGAAAAAAGAAAAAACTTAACATGAAAATTTATTATCACGGAAGTGTAACTTATAAGCAATTGTTTTTATTTGGTAAAAATACGTGACAATGTATCAGATAATTACAATTGAGCATGTGATTTAAGGAGGGGGCTCAAGATTCACACAGATAAAAGATGAATAGGTATCGAACCGGTCTTATTTTACTCGATGAATTTTTTTTCTAATTTTTACCTGAGTCAGCTCCGAAGTGGGTCATTATAAATAGTTAGACTTAAATGGGCCTATTTGGGCCCATACTAGGCTTTTCATGGGCCATTACTTGTTAGAGTTAAATGGGCTTTAAAAAGAAAAAAGGGCCCTCCCCATTTTCATTTAAGTCCCCGTTCTCTTTCGCTCTCCCCTCTCACCCCTCTTCTTCACTCCCACTCTCCCATTTCTCTCTCTCTCTCTCTCTCTCTCTCTCTCTCTCCACCACCATTACCTCAAAACCCTAGTCATGGCGTCTCAATCCCCACTACTCTCTCACTTGCCCCTCTTCCTCGTCATCGTCCTCTTCCTCTTCCTCTCCGCCTCCACACTCCGTTGCCTCGGTTCCGACCTCGTACGTCCCGCAATTCTGCCCTAATTGGACCCCCTTCCTCTAAGATCAATCCGAATAGAACCCTAATGGGCTTTGTTTGTCTCCATTTTGGGCAGGGGAGCTCGGACGGGTCGGGAGCGGCGGCGGCGGCGGAGATGAGACCTGCGGTGGCGGGAGCGTCGGCGGCGGAGCCGTCGATCGCGGCGATGGTGGCGGCGAGGAGGCGGCTCGGAAGCTTCCAGATATGTGCGCCGTGCACGTGCTGCGGAGGGCCAAAGGGGCTCTGCCTCCTCTCCCCCTGTTGCTACGCCATCAACTGTAATTTACCAAACAAACCCTTTGGATTTTGCTCCTTTACTCCCAATTCCTGTGATTGCCTTGCTTGTAATCTCTAGATTCATTTTTGTTTTTTGAAAAAAAAGAGACGTTTTTCTTTGCTTTTGCATATTTACCCCCAAATATTGTCAAGTTCTAATTGCTCAGGGGCAATTTTATATATTGGCAGGGGTATATATGCAAATAAAGAAAAAGAGAAGTCCCCAAATATGGTCTATTTGATTAGTGCCTGAGTGGTGTTTGAGGTGTTTGAGAGAATGACTAGGAGAGTATGGGCATGTATGTCACTTACTTTGTTTAATTCGGATTTTAGTTAGGTTTGGAAATGGTGGCATTGTTTAATTTTTATTTTATTACTATGTGTGGTGGATGCATGGAAATTTGTTAACAAACAATCAGTAGAAATAGAAGCTCTTTCTATTGTTTAATTATTATTATTATTATTATTATCATCATCATCATCATCACTAATATTATATATAGCAGCTGCACCCCTCTGCAGATTGGGTACAAGGATTTATGTTTGTTGTATTTTTGCTCTTAACATTTTAATGAAGTAGAAGTAATTGGACATGAATCCCAATTACGATTTTAGGATTAGTGCATTCCAAGCATGTTTGATTATTATATGTTTTTAAAAGTTAAAAAAAATACAAATGTAGAAAAAATTAAATAAGATTAGAAGTTTGTTGGGATTCGAAGCGTCTACTCTAAAATCATATATAATAATAATCATTTGTCTCTGATATATGGACCACCTAAATTTTCATTAGTAATTTTGTTAGGTTGAGATCCAGTTTTGTTTTTTAATTTTTAGGAATTGCAATTCTATGAATTGGGCTGCGAATTCTCACTGTTACCTAACCATGTTTCACATTCTAATTTGGATAGCGAAAAGATTGCATTATATACAGTAAAAATGTGTGATGAAAAAGAATAGTTTCTTCTGTTTTTTTTTTCGTAAGTTATATTGTCGTTGTGCATATTACAATTTATCAGTTAATATATAATTTTATAATTTTATCAGAAAAAGAGCCTTTAGTGTTTAACAAAGGCACGTTGCTGTATTTTTATTTTTTTTGAGAAAGATAGATATTACGCTATCCGCTTCGTTTATTTCATTAAGAAATAAACTTAGCTAGAAATGTAAATCAATTAGAATTCAAACACAGGTCTCGGATATCAACCACCAAGTCTTTTGTCGCTAGGGACGGTCGGTGTTGCTGCATTTTTATTAGTACTTATATAGATGTGGATTAGACCGATCCTGCTCCTTTTTATTTGGCTTCAAAGATTTGCCTAGGGACGCTATTATTATTATATTAATCAGTAATTTTCTCAATCACCCGTTACCAATTATGTTGTGAGCTGGAGAAGCACGTGCTTTTCCTTAGCTGGTCCACTTTTTTTAGCACCAAAACTTAATTAATCTTCTGGTGGGGTTCTTTAGTTTGCTTATTTCAGTAACTCAGATTCAGCAGTCAAAATCCTCCTCGCATTCATCTATAACTCAGATCAGGGACTTATAATAAGGCTTTATCACCTCTTGTGAGACGTATCTTTATCTTATTCTAATTAGCACTCATATTTATTTTTATAGGATTAGGATAAGAGGTTTTATCTATGGGAGTTTGTAGATTTTTGAATATCAGAGGGATATAAGAGGGGAGGAGAGTGATAATCACATAAATAGCAGTTTTCTGCCATTTAACTTGGTCAGGATAGGATGCTATCGATGTTTTGGTAATATATATATATAGTCCGGCTACTATACTCTTATGAGTATAGAGGCTTTTGTACTCATAAATTTTTGACCGTTTGATTCACTTCTTAATTATTTTTATCCGTTAGATTATACTATTCAACCAACCACCCAGTCAACCCTAGGGGGCCCACTATCAGCATAACCGTAATCACTCTTATTCTAACTGCATATTTTTTCATCTGAACGGCCAAATAGTTATGAGTACAAAGGGCTTTATACTCATATGAATATAGTAGCCCCAGTCTATATATATATATATATATATATATATATATATAGAGTAGGGCTACTATACTATTATGAGTAGTAGAGCCCTACTACTCATAAGTTGTTTTCGATGATAGAGCTTCCGAATCGACGATACACTCCGTTAAATATGATCTAGAGTATTTAAAACTTCTAGAAAATAAATTTCGTAATTTTTCGAAATCATTTACCTTACGATCAAAAGCTCACAAAATTGACAATTTTTAACGGCCGATATGGGATACTTGTAGTTTAACGGTGTAAAAGAATTGAAATAGATTGAATTTTTGATAGAAAATTCTATTCACTACCTAGATAAAGATCAATAACTCCGATCTTAAATTGAAGGATCCGATCATCTATTTTTAGGACATCGTTCGATTTCGGCCGTTCATTTTATGCCCATTTGATGGACTTTATTATGATTTTAAAAAATTACGAAATTTATTTTCTAGAAGTTTTAAATACTCTAGATCATATTTAACGGAGTGAATTGTCGATTCGGAAGCTCTATCATCGAAAACAACTTATGAGTAGTAAGCGCCTACTATTCATAATAAGATAAGAAATTTCTACTCTATATATATATATATATATATATGGTTGGACCAGGGTCCTGTTTAGGTAATTGATCACAGATCGAACTACAGGTTTTCTAGGCTTTCTTTTGATGGGCATGAGGACTACAGCCTGGGCAAGTGAAAGTGGTGAGAACAGCTTAATTTTGATTGTTGGTAGACCCATTATTATTCGTGGGACCAATTATCAAGTGAGCTAAAAACCTGCTTTTTGACGGGAAAGGTGTTGCATTGACCGCCCGCATATTCTGCTTCTGCACATGTTTCTCTACTCGACAAGCAGAAAAGAAGAGAGAAGCCCAGCATTAGTCCTACCTATAAGATGTAGTGTTGTTTGGTGAACAATTATCTAAATAGTGCTATTGAAAAAGATAATGTAATATATCACTTTAACAATAGAATCAGAAGCCGCAAATTACACTCTTATTTCTGCTTCTCTTTGCACTAGAAGCCGTAGAAGAATGTTAGAAAAGCAGGTATTCAGTTTCTAAGGCAATATGCCACCATCATGATAAACATAAACATACATAAATGCACACAACATATGATTCAGTCCAACATCATACATCTACAACTTCATGGAACAACAACAGCATATTCAGTATATTACATAGAATTTCCAACCTCCTTTAAAAGATATGAGGAAGCAGGACTGGAGCAACTAACATTTCTTATTAACAACAGTTGTGACAAACTTGACATGCGACAAATTTTCATCAAAGTAACATGTAAAAAGCATAAGTACCACTAATCATTTAAAGAATGGAGCCAAAAAGTTTTAAGGCTACATATCTAAGAAGCTAAATATACAAAATACAACATTAGGAAGTCACATTGCTCTCACCCAACTAGATCTGTACCCTATTTTTTCGAGTAGGTCCGGTTATTACTCTAAACACTTTCTGCACATACAATCACAATAGAGAGAGAGAAGATTGTCTTAATCGAAAGAACGAACACAGGGCACAACAGAGACTCACGAATAAGTAGTAAGAAGATAGGGGTGGATAATTACTGTTTCCTTCAGTCAAGAAACAACTGATCCTATTTTAGAACATCCATCTTGGCGACACTTGAACGGCGCTCTGTCGAGGTCTCATTGGCTGCTCGCAGGAGTTCCTCTTCTTCATACTGGACGAAACTGTTGGGCAAAAATAATCGTGGCTTCTCTGCTGCAATGCTGTGGTCTGTGACTGAGTTTTCCTTATGGGGATCAACGTATGCTGCTTTTGTAAAGCTCCCTTTCGTGCTCCTGTGCTTCTCGGAGAAGCCCATCTGCTGTAATTTACACAGCTTTGGCTCCTACCAACTTGCTGATTGTTGTTGTTATTCTCCCTCGGACTCGGTATATTTCTGCTCTCCATAGTTTCAGCTGAGTACATGGTTTCCTCTCCGCTACTAAACCCATCTCCTTCATTTGCAAACTCCGAGATCTCCACAGGGGATGAACTGGACTGCACTTCACTGTTGGCTTGTTGCATTTCGTGCGATTCTAACCCATTTTCTCCTGATGGGTTTCTATCTTTAGCTCCTTCGACGTCATTTTCTGCTGAGAGCATTTGCTTAAGGGGAAGCGGTAAATGAATCGATCTTGGAACCCTCGGAGGGAAGTTGATATCCAAGAGCTGTGGCGCTTGCTCCTTCTTCCGAACTGGACCAGGAATCACGATGGGGGTTTCATAAATCTCCGGAGTTAGGATTCCGGGTTCATGAGAAGAGCGTAAATCAACTATCGGGTTTTCATCATGAGATACCTTTGCATTAGTAGAACTGCTCGATCCGTGATAATATTTAGGTCTAGTTACTATCTGGGAGGATAATGACATCTCATTATTCTCACCATCTGTGGGCTTAAAGATGCTTTTTAGAGTGAAAGAAGCGGAGGAATTTTCACTCTTTTGTCCACTAGACATCAACCTAATAATAGGCAACTTGGGTTTGCTAACCTCATCCAAGCTCCCTTCCCAATGCTGATGTAACCAATCGCATATAACACTAATAGGTATCCCGAATTGCATGGGTGAATCCATTTTCCACGAGAGAGAAGATGAAGATGACGCGGAGGAAGACTTTGCGGTGGGAGAAGAGGCGAGCTTCATGGGATCACAGACCATGAAGGCTAGATTGCCTTGGACGTCAAAGCCAGCTGAGCCAGGGCACCAGGTTACCCCGTCGGTCGAGAGCTTTATGAGGTTGTCAGTGGCAATTACAACTTTTCCTTCACCGATTGTTAGATCGTTTTTCTTGGTGTGCCCTAATAGGTAAACTACGCTGCCCAGATCCAGACTGGGTTTGCAGCATGTTTTCAAGTAATAAGGCTGTGGCCCGCCCTGCGAGTTTGAGTCGCCATCCATAGTATCAAGCCCTACTATCGTGAGATCAAGGATGGAACTGGTAATGAAAAATCTGGAGAAGAAAAGGAATAAAACTCAGAAAAATGAGCATAGCATAGGGCATCAAACTATAGGAAAATGGGTCGACCAAGTAAAAGCTATCACTCCAGCAGTTATAGTATATTAGCAAAATACTTTTATGTAACTTCACAATTAAAAATAACATAGAATTCACAGCCCCATGTACATATTCTGATGAACAAGAACCGGAGAACTTGCAAGCAATAGAAACTGGTCAAGTGAGAGAGCAATACAAGATTAATAGCAAGATATCTAATTACTAGAGAAAACTATCTCAAATCATGATACTGTAGAGATCGGGAAAAATAAAGAATACTTGGGTTATGTCTTAGACACAAGCAACATCCAGTACTTTCAACAAGTCACAATACCTAAAGAGGCATAATCAGATACTATGATAATGAAAACTCTAAAATATAGATCATCATTAATTTGAACCAGCTGCTTTGCATCCGATGCTTGATTAGACAAGTGATGGTAAGAAACAACCAATCCACCAGTAACGACATAGTAATTGACCGGGAACTGGAAGAGTATTTCAAATAATGAGGCCATAAAGACGAAGAAAAGTAGATTGTACATGCTCTCTTCAAGTCATTTGTTCCAGGGACAAATCGATATAATGACTTAAAAGTAAAATATTGTTAACATGCCGTTTAGGATGCGGTGGATGAATCGTTAGCGGTTTATTAAACAGTCACAATAAAAGATTTAGCAGTTTATTAAACAGTCACAATCAAAGAAATTGGTTTTCTCTTAAATGTATGCTTCATGCCTATAGTTACTAAATACCATACTACCTCCAAAATAAGATGATGCTGTGAAATCAAGGTAAATTTCATTTTGCTATGAAATGATTCATCAAACAATCAATCTATGGAATGATCCCTAATTCTTCTGCAACTTCAACTGCGCGTCCAATTGAAACAATCCATTACGGCACAAACAACAATCCCACTATCAATCAGCTCAAAACCATCAGATCTGATCAAATTTGCAAGTGGGAATCAAAAATCACGACCATTCTCAGCACTTAATCCTAACAAAATAAGCTCCTTAGCTCAAATCGAGATGAAAACAAGCTGAAATTGATGAAAAATCTAACTTTCTCCATCCACATTGTCGCTGCTCAGTAACCCAAACAAAAAACCAACCAAAATAAAAAAAAATTAACCAAAAAAAAAGCGCCGAGATGGGGTGATCAGAGCAAGGAGTTGACCTGTAGGGGACGAGCCGGGCGGCGATGCGGCGGTGGCTGAGGCGGATCTCCGCTGCCTCGGCGGCGGCGCCGGAGGGAAGTGTAGCGTGTGTGGTGAGGAGGAGGTTCCGGTGGATCAAAAACCCCGTCCCACCCCCGCCTCCGGCGCCGGCGACGGAGATGGAGGCCAAGGCGGCGCCCTTGGCGGCAAAGATGCTCCCCTTCACCCTCTCCGACCTCACCCCGCCCCCGGAGCAGAAGCACCACCGCGCCCCCTCGCCCCAAACTCCCATCGCCTCCTCTCTCTCTCTCTCTCTCTCTCTCTCTCTCTTTAGGGTTTCACTAGATCCAGGGGCGACGAAACCCTAATGAGGCATCGAAGCGGGGGACAACGGTGACGGGAGGGGTCGTAGCGGTGTCGAGTCCGATACGTATCGGAGCGCGTTGTGGGGTTTCGGTATCGTATCGTATCGTATCGTAGCGGGGGTCTTCTCGGAGCGGTGAGCGTATTGTCGTCGTGCTATATCCCTTCTTATCCCGGGAATGGAGGGGGTTAGTACCAGAGATGGATAGTGACCTCTCCCTATTACACGCGACAGTTTGATATGGTCACGCTCCTTTTTTTTTTTGCTTTTTTTTTTTACCCCATTGTGTTACTTAAATTGTCAAATACAAATGTGTTTTTTCTTTTCCTTGGTTGGGCTACTTTAATTGTGTGGTATTTATAATTGTCTACAAATAATTTTTTGTTTAAAAAAAAAATTAGCATGCTATGTATTTTATTTATTTATTTATTTATTAAAATAAATTTAGCTATAGATATAAAAAAAATAGGCTCCACACTTAAAATTTCGGATGTAAGTCATTAAGTTCTTAGCCAATCACGCTAGAGACAATCGGTATGCAGATAAAGTCAAAAAGAGTTAGAGAGAAAGTACATAAAGATGTTTTTTTTTTAATCTTTTTGTGTAATTGAAATATTAAAATTTTTATTTTAAAAAAATAAATTGATTTATTATACTCTAAACTACCAAACCAGAAAGATGCTGATATCGTAGCAGCATTTTGAGTAACTCCTCAATCTGGAGTTCCGCTTGAAAATGCAAGGATTGCAATAGCAATCGAGTTTTCTACTGATATATGAATAAATGTTTGGACCGATCGTTACAAAGAAAAATGTTACAATATGAGCCTATTGTCGGAGAGAAAAATCAAAATATAAGTGTTGATTAGTATCGAATAAAAATCAAAATAGGGCGTGGGCAAGTGGGTAGGGCAGCTGGTTTGGAGGTTTAATTCCATCTGTCTCATATCGTCTTTCATAAAACGAAAGATGGACTCACACTGCATTCCATATGTGTCGTTATCATTCAATGGGTTAGGTCCACTTGCTTTTTTTATTTTTTAGAATTTGATAGTGAATGTGGTAAGAACAATGGAGAGATAAGAATACCTTAATTTGTCGATTAATAATAGGTGTGACTTACACGTACTAGTAGACAAAATATATTTTACCTTAATTTTCCACCATATATAAGATACTTTGTACAATCTCAAATAAGATTCAAAAAATTAGTTGATATGTAAAAGCTACTTAATATATAGGGTCAAAAGAAGTTGAATAAAAAATATATAAAATAAGATAAAACTATGCAAATTATATCTAAATCAAACAAGCCTAATTTACACAACATATTATCTTTTATAAAATAAATACCATACTTTTTATTTGCACGTGTAAAATTTTATATAATATTATATTATTTATAATTATATAACGTAATAAATATATTATTTATAATTATAAAAAGAGCATTAAAATGTACACTAATTAAGAGTACAAAGAAGAAAACCCAAAAAAAAAAAAAAAAAAGGGAGTGGGAAAAAATAAAGGTGGTGAGAATATACACGGGCTTTATTTCATGTGTACTGGGAATTGTGGATGAAGGGTAAAAGGGAAGCATGGGAGGGGCATGAGCAGAGTAAAAGATTCATGAACTTAACTTGGAGGTGGATCGCATCTTGCAATAACTGCTTTTCCGAGTCTTTGTCGGTCGGTAAGTAACTCCTCATAGTTACAGGGTGATAATAGGTTCTCACATCAGTAATGCTACACTTGTAAATACTTTTTATATAATTTTGCAAATTTGCGCATGCATATTGTTAGTCTCCAAAATTCTCCCCGATCCCTGAAAATGCCTGATCTTCCTTAGGATGCGTGCTGGGATGAAAAGTGGTTCAGATTGATGACCCTCGAGAAATGCGCCCTTCTGATCTTCAAACGATTCGATCGGCGAAGGATCAAACCGATCGGGTTCGAAATCCTATTCTCACTTTGGTTCGGCCGAAAGAGTCGAAAGGTCAGCACAAGTAATAGATTTAAGCAATGGAGGAGCCGAATAGCCCGAAGAAAACTTAAACAATCGGCTCGGCTCAGCCGAAATGTGACTATATTAATAAGAAAAACGGGGAAATACAAGGAATGGACCGTAACTCTCAAGAGTGATGCCCAAAGGGCAGACAGACTCTAAGAACTACAACAAAGAGCGGAGTGATGCCACTGAAGGCAGACAGACTCCAGAAGTTTAAATTAGAGGCTACTCCTAAGAAAAAGCAGTAAATGCGAGTAAGAAAATGCGAGAAAATAAGGTGGTCTTCTGTTCGCAGGGGAGAAAGACCATTTTTCAGTATATTGAGTGCCTATTTATAAAGCCTCCTTGAATCAGTTATGGTCTTAGTATGACCGGCCACCATCCCACGTCTCCTGATATTGTGGACCACCTTCGACCGATCAGTTACTACTTTGGAAACCGCCTGCAGTTATTATAACTCTTGCGGTTTATGCTCTTTTCGTACTCCTGGCGCACAACTCGGTTGTCGTGTTTATCAAAACACCCAGTGTATAACTTAGCCGTGCTAAATCGGCTCAACAATTGCCCCCTCGGCACCTTCCGGAGAATCGCTTCGGTAGCTGGCGGTTTTTTGTTCTCTTTTTCTCGCTTGAACCTTTTTGGTTCAAATTCCTCTCCCAACTTTACAAAAGTGTGACCCGATACATATCTCCCGATCAATCTCACATATTCTGCGTCAGCGAATTGCACTGGATTCAAAGCCCTAGAATACGATTTCAATCTTGACCGTTCTTTTTCTCATTGACGGTCTTGATTTACTTTAGGATTTTGTCTTATGTGCGGCATTGATTGCATCCTCTTAATTGCCGCCGTCTATTCATCATCAAAGTGCATTTCGAAAACCGTATCATTGTGACGAAACGACAGGACAGTTTCTTTTCCTTCTTACCCAAGCTTTTAACCTTCTGATTTCGTCTTCTCCGTCGTATACTTCTATTCTTACCAAATCCTTTCTTGGTTTACCTTCGCCATCGGCCAATCTTTCTTTCTACCTCTTTATTTCTGCTTTCGATGATGGCCAAAATTCCGTCTTTGCCGACTCGTCCTTTGTTGGACTACAATATTCTTCGTCCATATCTTTTGACTGATAAAACTAGATTTATTTTGGGTCCCTCTTTTACTGGAGATGCACCCATTGACGATTTCCCTTACTCTAGTGATGGTCTCCCCTTGGCAGCCGATTCAATTGACCTACATTCTTGGCTTTCTTCAACCTCCACTGGTAGAAGCCTTCGAACTTGGCCGACTGTTTCCGATGCCTATTTATCATGGCTAGATAGAGTAGAAGCTGCCTACGGTGAAGTTTGGCGAGAAGTAGGTATATATGAGGCTATTCAGCTTTCTCGAAAACCTCCTCTTGCCGATAACCTCCTCTTGGCCTCTGCTCTTTGTTTCTGGTCCCCTGTTTCTAATGTTTTTCTTTTCCGAGGGGGCCCTCTAACTCCAACTCTTCTAGATGTCGCAGCCATCATCGGCCTAAGGCCCCATGGCATTACTCTCTCTATGGCCTACAATCCCGATGGTATATCCGACTTTGAAAATCATCTTGACCTTGCGGATTTGGCCTATTCTAAATTTCTTCGACGATTTGCTGGTGAAGCATCTGCTCCTGTTACCAGGAGAGAACATATTGCTTTTTTGCTATACTGGTTGTGTCACAATCTCTTCTGTACTCGATCACAAAAAATTAACCGAGATTTTGTTCCCATCGCCGTTGGTTTAGTCAACGGCGATAAATTAGCTCTTGGACCTTATTTCCTTGCTTTTGTTTATAGAGAAATTCTTGATTCTCTCAAATCATCACTCTCGAGTGGTATCGTGTGTGGCGTTTTCTCGGTTTTTTGCAAATGTTTTTACAAATTTACTTTCCTGTTCTGTGTGGAGCCCCTCTAGATGTAAGCTCGGCTGCTAATTTTGATTCTTATGGATTGGCACTTGGCCGTCCTGAGCCGCTTACCCCAGGTCAACTTTCTGATTTTTTTCTTTATTTTAAAACATTCTATGAATGTCCACCTCATACTATTATCAACTGGAATCCATTTAATGACCGTGTCACCGGTCCGTCTTGGTTTTTGGCTCGATATGAAGCTATTCAAAACGAATTAGCTTCCTCTCGTGCCGGAGAATATGCAGAGGTTTGGTATTCCTTTTTGGCCCCTCGAGACCTGCATATTGGATTAAAGTCGCGCTCAAAGCTAATACCGAGCACTGAAGTTTATTCCCCTCATTTTGCGGCGCGCCAATTTGGGCTTGCCCAAGCAACTCCTGCTCCTACCAAATTCTTCACATCCAATACTGCCTTTAACCGACCCCCGAGCAAGAGTATAGCTGACATTGATGCTATTTCGGCTAAGGGAAATCGTCTTCGGCGATTTTTTAAATTAGTAAGCTTCAGACCGAATCCCATGGGAGTGATAGCTTACCGCTTTACCATCAATTGGGAGAGCTTTGCTCAAACAATTTTCAATCGATCCTCTATGCAAACATACCGCCAAATTATTCTTCCTTACGGTATATTCTTGGCCGGTAAACTTTCTTTTCTTTGTGTTTTTTTTTTTTTTTTTTTTTCTAAACAATCTTCTTGTTTCATATTCATCAGCTATGGCGATATCTCGGGATCCTGTTACCCGCTCAACTCCTGCTCCATCATTATCAACTGATTCATCAGAAGAGACCTCTAAACCATTGCCTTCTTCCCCTGTAATTTGCTTCATTCAAATTTTAATCTTTATATTTTTCATGCACTTAATATTTCTTCTAAAATACTTCCTTTTGATAATCAGTCAATCCAGACTTCCTTATCGACCCCAGCTTCAGAAAAACGGCCGACTGAACTGAATCAAAGTACATCTTTGCCGCCTTCGAAAAGGCGTAAATCTTTGGCAAAGAGACCTCGGCCAGATGTAGTTGAAAAACAGTCGACTGCGCCTTCTCTTCCAATTGCTATCTCAGAAAATATTTCTTCAGTTGATATGGACGAATCGGCTAATATTTTGGAGCCGAATCCTACTCGATAAGCGATTGATTCTACCGAGGTTGAGGTATTTCTAACCAAACACTCATTCACTCGGCTTTTAAACAGATTGATTTATAATGACTCGAACCGTTTCTTTTCATGGCACAGATCGAAAAAAGAACTCATCGTGAAATTCACAGCAAAAGAAATCAAGAGGTCAAGAAACCATTACCTCCACCTTCACCAGAAGTGGAAACAAATCCAAATGCACCTCTGTTAGAAGACCTTCAAGATGTGCAACCGGACGTCTATCCTCCTATCTCTTCATCTTCAGACGATCCTTTATCCACGACTCTTAATTTATTATTAGCCTCCAGTCCAGGCTCGAATAATGGAGATGATCCAGCGACTACGATGTCATCAGAAACTCAACAAAATCTGGATGAATGTCTCCAATTATACTCTCTTGGCCTTCCTTATTTAGCCCAGCATCAAGAACAATCTGATCGGTTAAGTGCTCTTTTAAGTAATTTAATCGATCAATCAGGTATCTCCCCTATTAATCTATGTTTCATAGAAACTCTTTCATCTCATCTTTCCTCTTTTTTATCTCGGCATCAATCTTTGCATGCCGAATTTCTGTCTTTACATCAACATTTTGATCGTGTTGATCACATTAAAAAGAAGATTCCTGAGGTGACAACTCCTATCACTGAAGTAAGTAGTGAAGATAAATCTTTGGCCGATCAAGAATCAGCCTTGCAGAAACGAATATTAACTCTGAAAGAAGAATTGACCACAGCTGAAATGGCCTTAGCCCGCACTTCTGAACGCAGACTTCTTCTTCAAGACCAATTGAAGACGAAAAGAAATGAAGGCATAGAGCTTCGTGATCAACTTTCCCAATTATACCAGATACATCCATTGATGAAGCGAAAGAAGAAAGTTATTAAAAGTGCTCAGGCCAATCTGATAGCCGAATGGAATCAAATTAAAGAATTTTTGTCTTAATTCGGCTTGTAATATGCTAACTCGGATTGTTTTCCCATATGGATGGATAATACTTCTTTAAATATTTCCCATTGATTGCCTTCTCATTTTCCTTCTCTATCCCATTTATATTCTTGAGATAATAAGCATTTCCTTTTACTATTCGGTTAATTTGAAATGGTCCTTCCCAATTTGGGGACCATTTTTCATATGTTCGATCTTTCTGACCGATAGGAAATATTAACCGAAGCACTAGGTCACCAACTGCAAATGATTTGGCTCTAACTCTTTTATTATATGCACTACACACTCGGCTTTGATACGCCTGTAAATTTGTCAAATTTCGGCATTTTCCAATTTGCCGGATAAAGATGTTCTACATCTACAACTGCAGGATATGGTGATCTAAATACAGGCCGTATTGTCGGCCTTGCCCCGACTCCGAATGTATTTCGGATGGCTTCTTCTATTTGAGCATAAATTTCATTATTTACTCCTTGTACCTGAGGAACAGGCGCTTGGACTCCAATTGGTCTATTTGCCAGACCAACATTTGGTGCTATGGGATTGACTCCTTGTATATTAGGAGCTTGCCCTCCAGCCCCTACATTTTGAGGCTGATGTGTTGCCAATGGAGGAGGAGTGGTAATCCCCATGCTACCTCCTCGTTGGCCGACATTATTCGCCGGCCTATATACCGCCCGATATGGTGCCCCCCGGTATTGAGGTAACACACCCACCGGGTCCGGATTTTGCAACATCGGCATCATTGTGTACTTGTAAACCTGCCATCGGTTGTTCATTCCGAGTTAGAAATTGCCCAATTCGGGCAATATTCTCATTTGAAGCCGTGAGTGCGGCTAATACTGCGTCCAGTCGTGCGGTACTAGCATGGCTGTTCTGATCTAGCGTATGCAAAACTCGAGTCATTTGCCCAAGTGTTTGGGCAAGATTCGGCTCTTGCTGGCTAGATTGTCCACCGCTAGTTTCACCTTCTGCAGGTAAAACTGCTCTTTGATCTACAACGTTATCTGAATTATCAGGGTGCTCATTCCCAGAATTTCTGGGAATAGTTCTATTACGGAGATTCATGGCATTATCATCAGCCATTTTATATCACGAATAAAATGTTACCTCAAACACTAGGTCCCACCGGGCGTGCCAAAATTGTTAGTCTCCAAAATTCTCCCCGATCCCTGAAAATGCCTGATCTTCCTTAGGATGCGTGCTGGGATGAAAAGTGGTTCAGATTGATGACCCTCGAGAAATGCGCCCTTCTGATCTTCAAACGATTCGATCGGCGAGGGATCAAACCGATCGGGTTCGAAATCCTATTCTCACTTTGGTTCGGCCGAAAGAGTCGAAAGGTCAGCACAAGTAATAGATTTAAGCAAGGGAGGAGCCGAATAGCCAGAAGAAAACTTAAACAATCGGCTCGGCTCAGCCGAAATGTGACTATATTAATAAGAAAAACGGGGAAATACAAGGAATGGACCGTAACTCTCAAGAGTGATGCCCAAAGGGCAGACAGACTCTAAGAACTACAACAAAGAGCGGAGTGATGCCACTGAAGGCAGACATACTCCAGAAATTTAAATTAGAGGCTACTCCTAAGAAAAAGCAGTAAATGCGAGTAAGAAAATGCGAGAAAATAAGGTGGTCTTCTGTTCGCATGGGAGAAAGACCATTTTTCAAGATATTGAGTGCCTATTTATAAAGCCTCCTTGAATCGCTTATGGTCTTAGTATGACCGCCACCATCCCACGTCTCACGATATTGTGGACCACCTTCGACCGATCAGTTACTACTTTGGAAACCGCCTGCAGTTATTATAACTCTTGCGGTTTATGCTCTTTTCGTACTCCTGGCGCACAACTCGGTTGTCGTGTTTACCAAAACACCCAGTGTATAACTTAGCCGTGCTAAATCGGCTCAACACATATGACAGTATTTAATTAGTGTAAAAATATATAAATTACGAGAAAATAAATACGACTTATAATTTTCAGGTTGAAACCTAACCAACTAAGTTATATAGCTCGTAGAACATTATTATGAGATTTGTTAGAAAGAATAGCATATTTCACCGACCGTCCCTAACGCATGTGACAAAGAACTTGATGGTTAGTATTCGAAACTCAAATTCAAATCTTAGTTGATTCACATTTTCAAACACAAATATTTTACTTAACTTATAATATATATATGTATATATATATAGTCCGGCTATGGTGCTTGTAAAAGCACCAAGAACTTGGTGCTTGTGAATTTTTTACCGTTAGATCTACAACTCTGATCATTTTCATCTGTTAGATTATGCTATTCAACTAACCACCAACTTAACCCAAGGGGACTCACATCATCCTAACCTCACATCTATAAATCTAAGGGCTAAAAACTTACAAGCATCAATAATTTGGTACTTTTAAAAGCATAGAAGCTGAATTATATATATATATATTAGGAATGAAATAATTATTAAAAAATCCCCGTCTCGCAATTGTATCTATTTTTCTTCTCTTTCTCTCTGTTTTACTTATCATAATACCTGTGTTGGATTTTGCCTCAGGAAACAACACATTCCACTTGCTACTCTCCTAACTGTATGTATGGTGCTTTTTTCTTTTTTTTTTTCTCCTGAATTAGATCTGTCAAGGACCTTCCCTCTCTTGTCAGTTGCATTGAGAAACTTCATAAACATGTTTATGGTTGAGTATTATGGTGTCTTATGATCGTACAAAGATCATTATTGGTAGAATCTCATGTTGCCATTGTTTCTAGATTTGATTTGATTTTTTCTTAAAAGAAATGTGTGTGAAGGTACTTTCTCCATATGCACAGATTGAAAATTGAGAGAAGTGATGATCAACTTTTTAATCTCTTATTAATGCTTTATATAAAAGAATTCACATATATGAGTTTCCAATCCATTATGGTCCCATTCTAATGCATTGGTTACTTAATTGATGGGGACTTGATTGAACTTAGAATCGGTTCCAGCTCTAATGCAATCCAGCTCTAAACTCTCTCTATATATATCGTAGAGCAGTTCCTCTAAATGGGGTGGCAAATATTGCCTAGTTAATTATTAACATACTAGCTATTCACAACAACCACATGGAAACTCTGGCTCTGAGCTGTACTATGTTAGTATTTATTTAAAATATGATATAAAGCATTTTATAGCCCATGGGCTTTTTGGGTGGCCCATCATCAAATGGGCTATGTCTAAGAGCCCATACATATTTTACTACATGCAGGTTTAGTTTTATATTAGAAACTCATAATTTGTTTATAGTACCTTATATACTCCACTATCTTCAAATTAATTGCCTGAATGATAACAAAAATAGTCCCATCCACAAACACATACATGCACGGCACGAACCCCAGCAAGAGCTGAGCACACGATCTTGGCTGCCCAGTTCAATTCACTTTATCTTTTGTTTTTTTTTTTATTTTGCCGCTGGCTCCTACTTGTATATAGGGGAGAGTTTAGGGGAGAGTTCAGAGAAGGTTATAAGATAGTTTCATCTGCTAGTACTTCCTCTTCCTCCTCTTCCTCCTCTCGTTCTTCTACCGCTAGTACTTAGAGTTTTACACGTTTCTTCCCTTGCTAGATGTTGCTAGTACTTCCTCTTCCTCCTCTTGTTCTTCTACTGCTAGTATTTAGAGTTTTACACGTTTCTTCCCTTGCTAGATTTCTAAACCTTGCTAGATTCCTAAAAGTTCTTTTCATTCACAGCGCACTACTCTGGAGACTTGCGGACAGGATAAATCATAGGCGTCGACGCAAATACAATCTCAAGAAAAATATAAAGCACGCTACCCGTTTTGTTTATTTCATTTACAAATAAACTTAATCAGAAATATGAATCAACTAGAATTCAAATTTGAGTCTCGAATATTAACAACCAAACTCTCTGCCACTTGCTTTAGGAACGATGGATAATTATTAGTGATATTTTTAATAAAAGAATAGACAGGTTTTTTTTTCTAACATTAAAGCGGTACACTCTGGGCCCTCTTTGCAACTTCTTTTTAATACTCTATTGCAACAGAGATTTCCAAAACAACCATGACTTCTCATTTTAACCCACTAGTTTATGTTTGACCAAAATTTACTTTCATCTGCAAATCCTTGGACCTGCTGAACACACTGAATTCTCTTATTAATGCGTCAAACTAAAACTTAGTATTTTTTAAACTTTCATAAAAAATTTCTATTTGCTAAAAAACTGTACTAATAATGCTCTAAAGATGCTTTGTTTGGTCCATGTGGTTGCAACCCTTTTTACCCTCCAAATGCTTCCGGTGCGGTACCGAAGTTGCCCTATGATGTTGAATCAAAGGAGAGAACATAAAATGAAAAGGAAATTCATTCAGGGGCCATTTTGTTAGCTTCTTCCTATCAAACATTATGTACAACTTAAACTCTACTCATCTGAGTCTTGCACCCATGCATGCATGCATGCAACCCAAAAGTTGAAAAACACAAATTTAGAAGAAAGAAATTAAGGCCATGAAGAACACTCCTAGAACACAAAGTAAAGTGTTAGCTAGGAGGGCACCACCACGATCCGGCGCAGCGGATGCGCGACGTCGGTGCCGCCGGCGTGCTCGACAAACTCGGTCGGGGAGAAGGACTTGCCGTGGCAGACGCACAGGATGCGGACCTCTGACTTGGTGTAGCGGTAGAGGAACCCTGTGACGGTGCGCCCGTTGGGCCCGTTCCCGGTCGTCGTCACGCACGGCATTTGCGGGAGGAGCGGGTCCTTGTGCTTGCTGTCTTTAGAAGATGGCACGGGCTCGTCGCCGTTAGCAGAGGTGTTAGCGGTGGTTGCGGTGTTCGCCAACAAGCTGGATTGGGAAGCGCTCGAATTGCGCTTTTCGATTACGCTTGTGCCTGAGTTGCTCCTTGAATGGCTCCAATCGCTTGAGCCTATAATAGAACATGAAAGGAATCAGGGGCTAGGCTAACTTCAAACAAATGTTATAAAAGATTCTTCCCGATTTCAATCTAAGAGCTTCACAGTTGATAAATATATATATATATATTTTTTCCTCTTTTTTTGGGGGGGGGGCACCAAATGTTAGTTGGTATATATACAGTTATGGGCCAAAATGCAAACGCGATTAAGTTGGCGGGGTTTGTACGATTTCAACCCCGAGTTGTGGAGGGAAAAAGCGATTCCCACAACAACAACAACAACAACAACGAAAAAGTTCATCAAGTGAGAGAGCTCAGAGCAGGTAATCCATAACATACCTCGAACAGAGCCACTTTGCTGATCCGACACATCCGACGAGCTACTCCCCGTCCGCGGCGAGCTCACCGGCGACGCGGCGGCGCAACCCCCCTCTCCGGCGGAGCGATTCACCGCGTTCCCGACGCCCGCCGCCGCAGCCTCAGGCGGCGCCGCCGCCGGAGACCAGCACGGCGCCATGTATTGGAACCTGAACCCGTTCCACACTGGCATGTACTGCACCTGTTGGTGGGGGTGGGGGTGGGGGTAGGGGTAGGGAAACACGTACGGCGCCGGCGCGTTAGGGTTCGGAAGGAACCCCATGCGGGGGAATTGGGCCGCGGTGGCGGCGCTCCGCCGCACACCGGAGATCGGCTCCGCCTCCCTCGCCTCCCTATCCCTCGCCCTCGATCTCGCCGCCGCAGCCTCCATCGCCGCCCGATCCTCCGCCGCCGCAGCGCCACCCCCCACCCCGCCGACGGAGAGCCCGAGGCTCCGCTCCACCTCGGCCTCCGCCCCCGCTGGATTCGACACCGCGATGCCCCTCGCCTCCCTCGGCGCCATTAACAAGGTTCAAATCCTCTCCCAACGTACACTCCACGATTCCATTTGGTAAGCGATTTTTAGGGTTAGGGTTGGAGTTTTCCTTTACCAGGAGAGAGGTTGGCGGAGGTGCTGCGCTTTATAGGGCTGAGCGAGGGAGCCTCCGGAGATCCGAGCCGAAACGCACCGTCATCAACCACCCGTCGCTGGAGGATCTGCCACGTGTCTCCATCCGGGAGGTAGGCCCCCCCCCCCTCGCTTGACACGTAGCGCCTCCGGCGTGTGCCTCGCTCACTATCAGGATGCGTTGCCCTCGTTTTAGTTACGTAACGTGGAACGCGCCGGGTTACGTTATCCATCACGTCAAAAGCACGAAACACCAAACACTGCACACTCTTCATTTGGCTAAACGACACGTGTCAGGTTGCTTTACTGGTGCACAGTATCTTTTCCACGTCAGCATAGCGGAGTAAAGAACTATCTATGAACCTGGTTCACCATGTCACCCATAGATTGCCCAATGCATCCACCCTCCCTCTCTATTTTTTTAAAAAATTAATCACCACCCACGCCCACAAGCTTCTTAAATAATCAATGTATCACTTTTAATTTTTAGATTATTATAGATATAGTAATTCTATTTATATAATATATTCCTAAACTAGATGTATATTTATAACTCATTTATTCCAAACTAGATTATTTATTCAAAATTTTGTGAATCCTTTCTCTTGTTTTGTCGAAATAATTTTACTAAAATATTTTTACGAATATTAGAACAAGTGCGTGCGCAAGATTTATATTTAGATATAAGTGTATATATATAGTATTTTTCTTATGGAAAAACTCTTTATCTTCTTCTGTTGCGAACTAATTATGAAGTTAATAATAAATTTTCTATATTAGATAGTTATAATACTTTCAAGTTTCAAAGCCTTGAATAATAAATTTGCCTATATATGCATGTAATCAACTTAGCAAAAGTTAATACATGAAAATTAAAACTTAATTTAATATTAAAAAATATAAAATAAGTGCTTATATATAAAATAAAAATCATAAAGTTTTAGAGCATGCTATTTTTGAGCGCGTGAAGTTTGAGGGGCCGGGTCTAGGTAGAATTTCTTTTAAGCATTGTAAACTAGGGATATTTTGAGTGTACGACTGAGTTGGTGCACAGGGTCCAGGAAATAATATCCACCAGAAACAGCGAGATTTTTATTGGGGGGCAACATCCCCCCGGTGCATGCACGAGCCCACGTGGCCGATGTTGCGCTCGACGCTGCAAGCATCACGCGTGTCGATACAAGGCTCACGCGTGCGACGCATTACCTGGCACCCAAGAGCTTGGCGCGGTAGCACGTGTCGCCGCGCAAGGCCATGTGGCCTCGGGACCTCGTTGGTGTCGCCTTCCTCTAAGCTGGACACGTGGAGGGCCCAGCGTCGGTGTGACCACTTCTAACGACACGTATTTCCTTCGGGGCGACGTGGCGCATTATGATTGGTTGTACAGTACAAAAAGAAAGCAATTTTAAATTGGAGATTTTCGGAGCTGTGGACAGCGCCGTGGTGACGTGTAGTCGGATGAGAAGGAGACGTGTAATCAGTGTCCACGTGGACGTCTTTATTACCATAAGTTGACTCAATTGTGGGGCCCAGTTATGTCCGTTCGTACGGTCAGCATGTTACGTGGCAATCGCATATCATTATCTTTCATTTTCTGGGAGTATTTTCTTCGTGACGGAAAAAAAAATAAAATCAAATTAATTTTATCCCGGAGGATTTTTGTATCGCGGGATTCGACCACGTATTTAGTGAGTTTGATTTTTCGACCTTCTCGAATTCTTATAGGGAGATAATTTAGAGCGAGGTGAGGTTGGAAAAAAAAAAAAAATTTGTGCCAGAGAAAATTATATATAGTCCGATTAATTAATAAATAAACCCATACTAATTTGTGTCTTAAAATAATATTTAAAGATTATTTTTTTTAATGATTTAAAAATATTTTATTACCTTGTGTTAGTGTTGTACGAAATTATAGTCATAGAGGAGCCTTTATCATTGGTAAGATTTGTGAGCTAGTGAAATTATTACTTTCTTTTGATTAATGTTCATATATATATATATATAGAGAGAGAGAGAGAGGTTATTATGCTATCAATAGTATGAAACAATTAAGTTTTCTGTCGTTTGAGCCACTTTTTTAATTATTTTTATCTGTTATATCATATTATTGAACCAATCACTTACTCAATCCTAGGAGGCCCACATCATCCTAACCGCACATCTTTCAATTCAATGGCCGAAAATTTGATAGTACCAATAATTTTGTGCTATTAGTAGCATAGTAGCTTAGTTATATACTAGCATTTCACCCGTGCGATGCACGGATAATATAATAATATAAAATAACAAAAATTATTATATAATAATTAAAAAAAATATTTTAATTAATATTATATTTTTTTAATAAATAAAAAAAATATAATATCAATCTTAATTATAGTACATATTAAAGTACAAAAGTTAGAGAAAAAAATTTATGAACCAAAGTAAATACTAAGTAAAAATCAAAATTCAACTCTGTTCTATTATCTATTAATTGATGTGAAAAACAATTTACAATTACATATTGATGTGCAAAATAAAATGACAACTAAAATTGATATCAAAAATTACAAATTGGTATAATTTGACTTAATTTGATTTAATACTGTTGCCTAATAAAATTGTTATTCTATATTTAAGTTAATAATAATAATAATAATAATAGTGTTTAATAGTGTTTCCTTACTATATTCTAAATAATTGTTTAATAGTGTTCAATATAATATGACTTAATTTGATTTAATACTTTTAGGAAGTCATCCGTTAGAGAAATAATAGATTGAGTTGAAATTTCATTAAGCACCATAGATTGACTCAGTTCTTTGCTTAAAATTCTAAATATATATAAACATATATAAGGTAGTAAAAAAATTTAATTTAAATAAACATAAATCCCAAAACAAAAAGCAATAAAACATAACATGCGTATTAAAAAGAAAACAAAAAAAATGTAATAAAAAGAATAAATTCAAAATACATAACACCCAAAGAAAAAGAAAAAATAATCACGAAAACACCTATATTGAAAAAAGAAAAAAAAACAAACAATAAAAAAATTTACTTTAAATAAATATAAATCTCAAAACAAAAAGCAGTAAAATATAACATGGGTATTAAAAAGAAAACAAAAAATAAAATAAAATAAAAAGAATAAATTCAAAAAACATAACATCCAAAGAAAAAGAAAAAAATCGCAATCCCGAAAACACCTATATTGAAAAAAAGAAAAAAAAACAAAATCGACCATAAAAAATACCCCCTCCCCGAAAGTAATAAGAAATTCAATTAATTAATACTAAAATTAAAATAACAAAAGAACCCAAATCACACTTAAAAAAAAAAGCAACAAAAAAGATAACAATCCACAAACAACTAAAAAGAAAATTAAAACAACAAAAAATCTAAATCAAACTATCGTACGTATGCCCCTAATAATCCATAATAAAAACAACCAAAAACTCAAATCAAAGTACAAAAAGTGCCCCTAAAAGAACCCTTTGATTTGGGTTTTTCTTTTCTTTGGTATTATATTTTTTAAATATAATTAAACACTATTATTTATTCAAATTTGTAAAATCTATTACTACCATACGTGTATAGGTAAGTATGAACTTTATTTATTGAACAAATCAATTGTCTCATATACACCCTTCTCGTTCATCAATAAGAGATGACATCAAGGAAAAAATTCAAAAAAATCCAAATCAAATCATCAAACTATAAATAAAGGGAAAAAAATTCAAAAAAACATAACACCAAAATAAAAAAAAAAATCTACAATCCCGAATCACGAAAACAAAATATGAGACAATCGGTGCTTTAGCTTGTTTGCTATGTTTGGTGGAAGAAAACAGAGAGGAAAAAATGATATTTTATAGAGAATGGCTCGTGTCTGAAAAGTAAAGAGCATAGGCTTCTTAAACAAATTTTTAATTATATTTATAAGTGTTTATTTAATTTGAATTAAATATATTTAATTTGATATAATTATATTTAATTTAATAATAATATAGAATAATAAAAGTTATTAGTATGGATATCCTAATTATATTTAATTAATTTTAATTGATATAATAAAATTTAATAATAAAAATATTAATTTTATTATCCTAATCAATTATAAAATAGATTTGAGACCCTAATTATTATTTCCTAAAAAAATCTATTTACTATAGAAAGCATATTATTTCCTAATTTTATTTAATTTGATTTATTTTATTTAACTAATTTTAATTGATATAATAAAAGTTAATAATAATATTTTAATTTTATTTTCTAATTAATTATAATATAGATTTTATTTCCTAATTAATAATAATATAGAATAATAAAAGTTATTAGTATTGATACCCTAATTATTATTTTCTAAAAAAATCTATTTACTATAGAAAACATATAAAAAGCATTTTATTTCCTAATTATTTTTTCCCATAAAAATCTAATTTGATTTAATTGGAATTAATTTGCATTAATTTTATTTGATTTGATTTTATTTTATTTAATTAATTTTCATTGATATAATAAAAGTTAATAATAATATTTTAATTTTATTTCCTAATTAATTATAATATAGATTTTATTTCCTAATTAATAATAATATAGAATATTAAAATTTATTAGTATTGATAAACTAATTATTTTTTCCTAAAAAAATTTATTTACTATAGAAAGCGAAAGCATATAGAAAGCATTTTATTTCCTAATTATTTTTTCCTAAAAAAATCTAATTTGACTTAATTTGAATTAATTTAAATTAAATTTAATAACTTTTTATTTAATTATATTTTTACCTAATTATTATTTCCTATAAAAATCTATTTACTATAAAAAGCATATAGAAAGCATTTTATTTCCTAATTATTTTTTTCTTAAAAAATATAATTTGACTCAATTTGAATTAATTTGATTTAACTTTAATATTTTATTATATAGTAATAAATATATTTGCTATATATAATTATATGTAATTGGTATAATTTCTTAATTAGTATAATTTGATTTAATCTGATTTAATAATGTTTCTTAATTAGTATAATTCAAATTAAGTTAATTCAAATTAACTCAACTAATTTGAATTAAGTCAAATTAATTGATTCAAATTATTTCTATAATTAATTTAAATTAAATAATTAATTAAAATTGGTATTCTATATTTGAGTATAATTATAATAATAGTGTTTAATAGTGTTTCCTAGTCAAATTCTATTTAATTCTTTAATCGGTATAATTTGACTTAATTTGATTTAATAGTGTTTCCTAATAAAATTGTTATCCTATATTTGAGTATAATTATAATAATAATAGTGTTTTTTCCTAATAGAAAGTATTTTATTTAGTAATCTATTTTTCCTAAAAAAAATATAATATACCATAAATATAGCGAGTTCAAATTAATTATAATTCAAGTTATTTCCTAATTATAATATACCATAAATGTATCAGTTAATTCAAATATGAGATTCTCGGACACAATTCAAATTAAGTTGTATCTTTGAGTCAATTCAAATTAAGTCAAATTAAATCAAATTAATTTTAAAATCAATTCAAATTAAGTCAAATTATACAAATTAATTTGAATTAATTTATAATATACCATAAATTAAATCTTTGAATTAAGCGATACATTAGTTCATAATATACCATAAATTAATTTATAATATACCATAATAATATAGTTCATAATTACTATATATATAATAATAAATTTAAAAAATCTATATTTGGTGACACGTGGCAAGCATATAGAAAGCCGCGTGTCGGCT
Source organism: Aechmea fasciata (assembly GCA_025177825.1). Taxonomy (NCBI): domain Eukaryota; kingdom Viridiplantae; phylum Streptophyta; class Magnoliopsida; order Poales; family Bromeliaceae; genus Aechmea; species Aechmea fasciata. Next base: position 6,077,062 of record CM045934.1, read on the forward strand.
TCTGCTGATTACTTTTAGGTTATAACTTTAGTAATATATAATAGATATATATATATATATATATATATATATATAATTGAGTTAAAATACTTTTAGAAGTATTACTCCCTTGGTGCTTCTAGGTTTCTAGCCCTTGTATCTGCTCCTTGATTACTAATAGCTCTGAGATCAAATACTATTCTATCTATCACCATCATTCCAACTTTACATTTCTTCATCCAAGGGAGAAAAACTCAAAAGCATGTGTGTGCGCGCGTGCACGTCATATACTGCTCTTTAAATCCTATTAGAGGGATATTAAAATCGGTATAATGTTTGAAGGCCTCACTTGAATGCAGTAATAAGTTATTCAGTAACTTAATCAATATAAAAAAAAATTCGTGCAATTAAAAGTAATGAGTTTGGTTTTATTTCTAAAAAAATTAGTATTCATAGTTACGTACGGTAGCGTATTTAACTTGCAAGGTAATTTATTTTACTCCGAAAAACATGAGTCTAATAATTTATGTTACCTTGGATGCTAAGACTTTTCCGAATGGCGAGGTTAAAGAACTATAATTCCACACAACAACGTACATGAACTATGACTCTATTTAGGATCATGTGGAGTTTGCGCTTTCATGTGGTGAGAAAATATGATATTTGTTTTAAGTTAGATGTTACTGTATTGGGCAAATTATGTAATATAAGCTTCAAATATCACTTATGTGATTTCGCATTTTCATACTCTAGCACCCTGTAATTTAAAATACAGTAATTAATTATCTTTTGGTTTTATTTTTATCTTTTTGTCAATCATTTTATTAATTTTTTGTTAAATTATATATAAAAAATTTAGATATCTCATTTATAATTTATCGAATATTTACTTTAATACTATTTAATTTTAACTTTGTCGCTGATTTAATAAAAAAAATTAATAGAGAATAATAAAAAGAAAAAAATAAAAGCATAGAGCACAAAAAGTGATACATTTTTAATCACAAAGTATTAAAAGATGGTATTGGAAGTTTTATCTTAAATATATATTTTATTTGGTTCTACGGAAAAGCAAGAATTCATACAATCCTCCTAGTTCTTGTATCTGAGAGTGTTAAATGGATCTTAAAATCGAACGGCCTCAAGATTGCGAAATATACGGACTACAATGGGATTTGACCTAGTTTATGGGCTGAGGGATTAAAATACGAAGTTCTGTTTCGTAAGGCCTATTTGGCCCAATTGCGATCTTGACGGCCCAACCCGACCCATTGCGCTGGCTTGGTCGGGCGCATCGTGGTCGAACCCAACCAGAGGCCCAATTTGACGACACTTGATCGCATGTGCTCGGCACGTGCAAAGAAATGGTTTCGCGTGCGTGCGGAACCGAGGCTCGGTCATTCGACCTCCGTCTCCAACACCCCGTAATCCAATTCTCTGATGAAACCCTACTCCTCTCCCTCTGCACACCGTCCCTCCTCCCTCTCCCTCTCCCTCTCCCTCTCGAGCTCCCGGAAACCCTAGCCATAACCCTAATTCTCTACCTCTCTCTCTCTCTCTCTCTCTCTCTCTCTCTCTATATCTCTCTTTATATCTCTCTCGGCCTCTCTTTCTCTCTTTGTCGTTCTCCCCCTTCCTTTGATGTCCCTCCAATCCCCGGAGTTCAAGTACATCACGCAGGAGTGCCTCCGAGAATGGAAGAGCTCCAACCCTAGCTTCAGGCTCCCCGATCCGGTCCCGATGAACCGGTTCCTGTACGAACTCTGCTGGGCCATGGTGCGTTTTGTCCTCCTCGATTTCTAGGGTTCCGGGGGTCGTTTTCGTGATTCGCCTGTGGTTGAACTTTTGTGTACTGTGTATCCAGATTCGAGGGGAGTTGCCGTTTCAGAAGTGCAGGGTGGCGTTGGATTCTGTGGTGTTCAAAGAGGAGCAGGGGAGGGAGGAGATGGGGTCCGTTCTTGCGGATATCATCGCACACCTGGCTCTAGATGTGAGTATCATGAGCTTCTTGTCTTGCATCTCCTGTTAATTTAGTTTTTGAGAATGGACGAATTGTTCTTGAGCTAAGTATTTGGTCCACATGATGAACGGAGTATAAATGCACAGAAATTTTGAAATGGGTGCCTCAACTTCAAGAAATTTGGCTTTGCCTCGTATCGTTCCAAGATGTTCGATTTATGCACCTTTTAGTTAGAACATAATAATATTTTGAGGCACAGCAAGCCACCATACACTTCTGTCTTTGCTCCCCATGACAGAAGACAAAGGAATCCAAAAGCGCTTGATCCAAGAAGCACTTGATCATAATCTAGCCTAATTTTCATGTGGCATATGGGCTATTCTGTAGCCTAACAGTAAATTCTGTTACTTGATTGTGTCATTATAATGGTATTTCTTCTCTTGAGACCTGATATTTTCTTGGTAAATTTGATTGTATTTCTTATTGTATTTTGCAGCTTACGATCTCTGGGGATCATCGCATTCGCCTTGTTAAAATGGTAAGACAGCGGTTTCAGTTTTTGACCTTATAAATTGAGTCTGTGATTAAACTGTCATTACATCCGATACACTTGAATGGGCTTGCCCGAAGCTGCAGTTCTCTTTGGATCAATCAAAAAAAATGTATGCGGAGCCATGTGGTTTCATGAATGCTTATATTTCCTCTTCCTTCAGCATTACTCAAGTTTTAAAAAGTATTTAAAACAAAAGTAAATCAGGTCTTTATGCCTTTTATAATTCTTGTACTAAATCTCGATGCATTATCTCTTAAAGTAAAATTTGCGATAAGAATACAAATCTTATGAAGCTACATAATCTCCAGGCGATGCTCTCAATCTTGAATTTCTTCAGTGTAATTTGCTGCACGAACTTTGCATATTTTATTATGAACTAGGCTACTATGCTATTAATAGCACAAAGTCATTGGAGCTACCAAGTTTTTGACCATTGGATTAAGAGATGTGCGGTTAGGATGATATGGGCCCTCTAGGGTTAAGTGGGTGGTTGGTTGAGTAGTATGATCTAACGGATGAAAATGGTCAAAAGGGTAGATCTAATGGTGGAAAACTTGGTCGCACCAAGTACTTCGTGCTATTAATAGCATAGTAGCCGGACTCTTTTATTATTACATTATTATCATGTAAATATAGACTTATTTTGTTATTTGTTTTACATATTTATCTACTAGCTATTAAAGAAAAGAATTTACAAATCACATTGCGTAGTTGTCATGTAAATGTAGCCTTTTTTTTGTCACTGGTTCTGCATACTTATCTACAAGCTATTACTGAAAAGACATTCTAAATCACCTTGGGTGCCGTTACAATTCTCTGCTGTTGCATGAGAGCAGCAATACTTAACAGAGAAAATGTTGAGGTTACCGAATAGGTGCCACTAGCTTACTCCTCTGGAATATTGTTCTGTTGTTGTTTAGTCATATCTCCAGTACATGTTTGACTGGGAACTCCAAGTGAAGATCTTATGTGCCACTTGCCACAACACAGTGTTGCTATGATGATTCACTGCTGCTTGTTTTGCATCTTTTATAGTTTTGATCAATGAACTTGCCTGCAGCTATAAATAATTGGTGATATTTGTTAGTACTTCGAATTGTTTTAATCTTTCAAACAAGTCTGGTTTTGATGTGTTTCGTATTTTCCTAAGTTACTTTTTTAAGATTTATTCATTTATCTATCTGTCATGCTTCTTACGTACATATCAAAATTCCTTTGTAGGCAAAATCGCTGGTGGAATCTTCTTTTGTTCTAGCAAGGCTTTTACAAGAGCGCTGTGAAGTGAGAACTTTTAGCTGTTGTAAAATTGTCTTCCAACTGACCCATCAATACTTGTACAGAAGGTGCTAATCCTTTTCTCCGACACATAGGAAGAATTTCTGTGGGAAGCGGAATTAAGCAAGGCAAAAGCTCAAGATCTTAAGACCAAAGAGGTATGTGAGCTGGATGCTCGTTATCATATTATTGTTTATTCATATTTTAACCGACAGTGTGAAACTAAAATTAATCTTGGCCAATCCTTGTTTTCCTCTTTCTGCTTACTAATTGGGATGTTCTAGAGGCATGCTCTGGCCTCTGAGTAATTCTGCAGTACTTCTAATCTTAGTTTCCACAGAGCATCCTTTATTATTTTTCCGTAGTAAGTGATACACAGGAGTTGGTAATCTAGGATCTTTTGTATTTAGCTAGATTTTTGTATATTTGAAGGTTGGCTTAATTGGGAATTGTTGTTCCACAGCTAGTTTGACTGCTTTCCCTTTTTCACTGATTGGTATGTCAGTAATATGCATGTTTTCGTGGAGTGCAGGTTAGAGTTAATACTCGCCTTCTTTATCAGCAAACAAAGTTCAATCTTTTACGGGAAGAGAGTGAGGGTTATGCTAAGTTGGTAAGTACTTCTTCATTCTGCTCTTTTGGCATGTTAACCATAGTTTTCACCTTTTGCTATGGAATTGACTTCTCAATTATCTTTATTGTTTCCGATGGACTATGCTGTTTTACACCATTCTTCCATTTTATTTATTGCAAGTAGCCAATTAATCTTTTTTTTGGTGGGGGATTTCTTAGGTTACACTTCTTTGTCAAGGTGGTTTAGATTCCATTAATCAAAATACATCAAGAGTGACAATTAGTATTATAAAGGTATGCTGCTGGATTTTTTGCAAACAAATTTCAGGTATCAAGTAATCAAACTTTCTTTGGTTCTCTCTAATAACTCAATTTTCTCTGCAGTCATTAATTGGGCATTTTGATCTGGATCCTAATCGCGTTTTCGATATTGTAAGCGTTTTATCTTATTCTATGTTCTTAAGCACGGTTTCTTCTTCTTTTTTACTTAGGAAGTTAGTTGAGAATGTAGGAAGATATTGTGTTGTTGAAAAGCTTACTGCTAGATAAGAAAGTCCAAAGAAACCTTCTGACCTAATAATGAAATGGCTATTTCCTGTGTATGGTAGGTGCTGGAGTGTTTTGAACTCTATCCCGAGAATCATATATTTTATAACTTGATTCCTATATTTCCAAAGGTATATCCTATCACCGCAAGTTTATTTCTTCCATTTCCATGGTATTATTTTGCTATTGGCTTTTGTCTCTGTTGTTCTGTTACAGTCACACGCTGCTCAAGTTTTGGGATTTAAGTTCCAGTATTACCAGCGAGTTGAAGTCAATACTCCTGTTCCTTCTAGCCTTTTCCGACTTGCAGCTTTACTGGTGAAAGCAGAGTTTATCGATCTTGATAGTATGTAAGTATTGTGCACTAATTTATACCTAGTAAAGTTGCTTTGCTTGGGCCTCCATTTTTTTGTTATTGGGACTTTTTATTTTTGCACGTCCTTTTCAGTCTTTTTTTAGTTGCCCTCATTTAGTCTTTTCTTAGTTGTAAGATCTGTTTCTTGCTTGAATTTTATTGAATTTACATGATGACCACTGTTTTCAGAGTATTTTTGGAGTCTGCATCTGTCATCAAAATGCTCTTAGTATATGTGTTGTAGCAAATCTTTATAGGCAGCTTCTGGATTTTCTGTGTTGTTTTTTTTTTCTCTTTTTTCCCCTCAAATCTGACAATATCTGTTGTTTTACTTACACGTGGTGCCTGTAAGTGGAGTATCATGCTGGAAGTTGGTTTTTTTTATTACTTGGGATTTGGTGGTGCTGTGCTGCATCTTTCATTTGCAGGAGGGTTGTAAGTCGGAGGCAATTGTATAGGATGGGCTCTTTTCTTGGTTCTCTTTTGACTTGTTTATAGAGGTTTGAATATTTGGTTGTTGAGACTGAATGTTGGATAAATTAAGATTCAAGCAATGAACCTACAAGTGAGAGGAAGCCAGCTTGGTTCCAGTCAAAGAAAAAAGTTTTTACCTTGGCCTACATTGAGAATGTGATAAGTTTGAAGGTTGATGGAATGTTTGTTTTGCCACTTATTTTCTGACGCAGTTGCTGTACTGTTCTGCTTCCCTTTCCAGGCTGTTAGAACTCTTTTTACATGCATTTTTTTGGCTGAACTTGATAGATATGGTGATAATGGGAGCTCTGTCATGGCATTGAATATAGTTTGCTTGTTGGTGTCATTTACAGCCAAAGAAAGTGAGATCTAATTACTTCTAACAAGGTGGACAGATCTGACCAAACCATGTACATGGATAGTAAAACATGACCCTAGAGTCCAGTTCTGGCAGTTTGTAATTGAGTATAATGGAGAGCTCTTTATTTGTCTTTGGTTCGAAGCTTGATGTGCCATTGGAATTAAGTGATGGAAAGATAATTTATGTCTATGAAATCTTCGGCAGCATAGCACGGTTACAATAGACAAGGTGGTTCGCATTACCTTACCTTTTACACATTTATATACTGATATATCTGTAGAAATGTTGGTAAATCACAAGGGTTATTGGACGAGAACTGGAAGCAGGAGATTGATCTTTTTCCATTCTTAGATGAGCTAATATACATAGCTTTAATGAGGAGATTGTGAATGGTATGCTATTGCAATTGATGGTGTTGGTGAAGATATCAAGCTGATATTTACACAATGATGGTTCCACTTTTTATTCTTTTGGCTGTCATGAATGTAGCACTACCAACCAAAGAAACTGACAAATATTGAGGAAACCTGAGGGGGCAGGTTTTTCTTTGATCTGCTGTTCGCCTCATTATTATGCGTACGTGAGACAATAGAAGCATCAGTCAGAGAATTTTTCTCTTTGCTAACTTTGAAGATGAGCGATGCTGTTGTCGAATCAAAGGCGAGTTTCATGTATTCTTGTGATATTATTCTGGGTCATGCCCATATCTATTTGTTTGTGTGAAATGCGTAAGCAATTCACTTTTTCTAGTTTTCTGCTGTAAGTTGGCGCACTGAGGGAAAAAGTTTTATTTAGCATATCATATTGTTGGAATGCAGTACAAGTTATGATGTCTCAATGATAAAAAATATGCCAATCCCTTTTGGACTTTCTGATCATTGAGAGGTGCTGTAGCTGACTCCAGATGATGTCGAGTCATCAAGCAAATTGAGTGAATATTGAATGTTATTATGTAACATATGTGGGATATATAAGTGAAGCTTATCAGTGCTGTTTGCTTTCATTTCTTAAACATCTATGTCCATTTTTTGTTGACATCAATTAATAATTGGTTGATTGTTGCATAAACCAATGTTTGCATAATCTTGTTGACATTTTCAGTAGTTGTATTATGATGGGGCTCTTATTATTGTTATTATTAATTGTAGACAGCAGTTGGAACTCTTATTGCACTTTCTTAGGTGAAACAGTATTTGAAGTTCTCTGAAGGGCCATGGTTAAGTATCTAATCAGGAAATTGTTGGGACTTTTAGGAAAAAGTCATTTTTATATGGAGTTTAGCATTTTTTTTTTTTCCTGAAGTTACGTCTAGTTCTGGATATCTTTGTTTTAAGTGCTGCATACGTGCTTTTTGAATGGCCGTGCTGCATTAGCATCTTGTTGCTAGAGTCTTCCTTAACAATTAATTTGCTTGAGAGAGGTACACATTACACCAAAACTACTGTGCTTTTAATGAGGGCTTGTCAATGAAAACAGAGTGCCTTTTGTGAACTAGAAGTTTGGGATTGCCAAACATTCTGTGCATAGTTAATTCCTGCCTATTATAACTCTTGTGGAATTTCTGAATCAAGCTTTGGTGTTGCGTAGCAGGCATGTTCTATTAACTGCTCCTATGTATGGGACATCTTGGTCGGGTTGATTTTTGTCCATTTTTCTTTCTGAAATTTTATTGAATGTGGGGGCAATGAAATCATTTTATTTGACACAAGCATTCGTTTCTAAGGTACATCTGCACTGTCATATGAGGCACATTTTTGAAGTGCGAAAGCTCGTCATTATCCCTTCCTGATTCCATATACTATAGGCAATTAGCTACTTTATTCTCTGAAGGCTTGTGATCCTTTCCTTATCATTCTAAGCTGTCATATAAGCCTCATTTTTGAAGCGTTAAAGCTCGTCACTATCTATTCCTGATTATGTATAACATAGGCAACTAGCTACATAATTTAGTCTCTGAAGCCTTGTGATCCATCCTTTATCATTCTTAGGCTTAAAATCTCTGAAGGCTTATCTGTTTTATTGTGTTGGATTGAGGTGACCGCTCATTTGAGCTGGTTGATGAAGTCTTTTCGTTGCGTGATTAATGTGTGCTTAGATTGTTTGGTTATCTATTTCTTGTTGCTATTATTATCTTATTGGATTTGCTAATAGTATCCTTAGCTTTGCCTTGATTTATCCTTGGCATTCTTATTTTTCTTTTAATTATTTCTGTCCACCTTTTGTTTCAGATACACACACTTACTTCCCAAGGATGATGAGGCATTTGAGCACTATGATGCTTTTATTGCAAAACGGATTGATGAGGTTTGCTTTTTTTTCTTTTGTCCAAATTTGCATGCTTGAAGGTTTTCTTCATAGTATTTGCTGATGACATCATTTTCTGTTTTCTTCTTTTTTTTTTTCATTGGCAGGCTAATAAAATTGGTAAAATAAATCTTGCTGCTACTGGGAAGGACCTCATGGAAGATGAAAAACAAGATGTAACTATTGATTTGTATACTGTGCTGGACATGGAAAGTGATGCAGTTAGTGAACGAGCTTCTGAGAATGAAAAGAATCAGAAACTTGGGTTGCTTGCTGGTTTCCTTTCTATTGATGATTGGTAAGTTAGGTTCAATACACCGTTTTTGATGATTGGCTTGCTTCTAGTTCTGTCTTGTAAAATATAGTAACCACATTTAGTATGTTATTTTTAGTTAGCCCCATTAGTTGCTTTTGTTGTTTTCGTTTACTAGTTTCTGAAGTGTTACTCGTTGCAAAAATTCGGTTGAAGGAGATTAATTCAAACCCTTAACCTGAACATGCATCTCTTTTCTACATATCTAATCGTACCATTCATCTATATAAATGTTCTGATCTCACAATTCTAATTGTTGTGGGTTCTGAAGAACAATTTTATTTTCAGCTGTCCTGCAAAATATATATCAACCAAAACATTGATGACTTTGACTGCATTATGAAAAAAAAAACATTTCTATTTAAACAATTTTGAAATCCCATGTATGATATCCTCTTCAATTTTCTATGATTTTTGAATAATGGGGAAAGCATGAGCCCTTTTTGGTGGTTATTGATGCAGGACATTTATGAGGAAAACTAAAGGCAAGGTTTATATAATTGTTTTTGCTTCTTTTTTTGGCTCAACATGTACTTTATTTCTAAAGTATATTTGTGAATGCGTCCCTTTTAGATTCAATGTTTTCCAAATCGATTTGCTTGGCTATTCATTATTAGCGTTTGTGCATCTATCTTCCATGCATGTCTGTCATTTTACTATAATTTTTTATTTAGTACTGTTTTCATTTATATTGTTTTTTTCTCTTTATAATTTATGAAATATTATCTGTTGTTGATCGTCTGCTGATTTTACTGCACCGCTGCAATGCAGGTTCCATGCCCAAATACTTTTTGATCGTCTTGGTCACCTAAATCCTGTTGAGCATGTTCAAATTTGTGAGGGTTTATTTAGGTTAGTCAAGTGTTCTTTCCTTCTAACTTTGTTTATTCTTTCTAAGCTGTGGTTGTCAGTTGCTTAGACAGAGAGCTCTTTAATTGTTTGTTGATTTGAAAAATTAGGCTGTGAAAAGATATGATATTTGTTCTCATAAATCTTGCAAGAGTCTGCTGTGCTTGTGTTAGAGAACAAGATATCAATTAGTCTCTGTTGTCTTTTTCACTCTGGATTTTCTCAGGAAGCTTGTTCTTGTTAATGCATGTAATAGCTTTTTTTAGCTGTCAATTTGCATTACGTTGTCAGACCACTTTTTTCGAATTTGTCCGTATCTGGAAATTGACTGATTTGAACTGACTTTTCCATTTTGTTCACGTCTTTTGTTTCCATCAAGTGGTTATAGTAGCAGAGGAGGGTATGCTGCTATATTATGTAACTTCCCCTTTCTTTTTTACCTTCATCTAGGGTGATTGAGAAGAGTTTTATCTTTTGCATATGCTATAATTTGCCAAACACATCATCATGCTGCTATATTATGTAACTTTCTCTTTCTTTTTTACCTACATGTAGGGTGATTGAGAAGAGTTTGTCTTCTGCATATGCTATAGTTTGCCAAACACATAATGAGACCGCCGGGAGCTCAAATTCCAACACTGATGCCATGGAAGCAACAGCAGCCTCTTCTCCAACAAACTCTTCTATTAACCTTCCACGAGAGTTCTTTCAGATGCTGATTGCTGTGGGCCCTTATCTGCATCGTGATACTGAACTTCTTCAGAAGGTGTTATAAAAATTCTTTGTAAATGTTCAATCATGAAAAATATCGCTTATGCTATATCTTACCCAATTCATGCGTCACACATTTTTGAATGTGCTTGTCATTCTTGACCTCAGAACTCTTTGAGAATTTCCTTACTTCTAGCTGTTTTTGGTAGAATTCATTCCATTAAAGTGAAGCTGATTATCAGTTGTATGTTTGGTTACATGTATGTATACACATGCAGGTTTGCAGAGTGCTGAGGGCATACTATCTGTCTTCACGAGGCTTACGCTATACTGCTTCAAATATGATTTCTTCTGAATCAAATGAAACAAAGAGGTCTAAAGAAGCTAGATTTAGGGTTGAAGAAGCGTTAGGGTCATGTTTGCTTCCTTCATTGCAGCTGATCCCTGCAAATCCTGCTATTGGGCAGGAAATTTGGGAAGTCCTTTCTCTTCTACCTTATGAGGTTTGCTATCCACATTCTTGTTCTTGGTTGGCCATTTGCAAAGAAGCCCACTATTATTTTGTTTTTGCAACTTTGCCCCTTTTTTTTTGTTATTGCAATTTGGGAGTAAAATATCCGCGCATGGATTGGAAATTTGGAAGGCCACTGACTGGAACTCTGTGAGACATGGGCCAGGGTTGATTCAGTCTATAAAGAAGATTGTAGCCTAATGATGCAAGAATGTGAAAGAAATTGGACTTAAGTTGCGAAATCAATAGAAGGGTGTATTATTTATGCAAAATCTTCTTCTTGGTAGAGCATAATTCACTATGGCGTGTGATTTTTGGTGTATCTTCGTGAACAGGCCCGCTACCGGTTGTATGGTGAATGGGAAAAGGATGATGAACGAAGTCCTATAGTTCTCGCTGCAAGGCAGATTGCAAAGGTGATTGCATCTTCTATATGATGTGTTAATCACCTCATTCATCTTAAATTTACTTGCTGCCTTTTCTTCATCAGTTGGACACAAGGAGGATCTTGAAGCGACTTGCGAAGGAAAACTTGAAGCAGCTTGGTCGCATGGTCGCCAAACTTTCTCATGCTAACCCAATGACTGTACTTCGCACTATTGTTATTCAGGTTTTGTGCTTCTTAAAGAAAATAATAATCTCCTTTTTGTTTGCCAGAGTGACTTTTCTTTTAAAATTATTATTTTTTCCCTGACAATCTCTATGTGCAGATTGAGGCTTATAGGGATATGATTACGCCAGTAGTCGATGCTTTTAAGTACTTGACGCAGGTGCCTTGCAATCTCTCTCTCTCTCTCTCTCTCTCTCTCTCTCTCTCTCTCTCTCTCTCTCGGTGTTTTGTCTTTTGTTTAGAATAATTATTCTAGTTGCCTTTTTGTTGCATCCATGACCTACTGACAGAAAGGATTACAAATTTTGTAGTTGAGCATCTTACATACTTTCCAATAAATGCATATTTTTCATTCTACTTTCCCTACAATTCTTTGAACTTTCTTCACCATTGTTTATTCTTCTAAAATTTATGAGTGCAGATTTGACATGCTTCTATGTTACAGCTGGAGTACGATATATTAGAATATGTTGTCATTGAACGCCTTGCTCAAGGAGGACGTGAGAAGCTGAAAGATGATGGCCTAAATCTCTCAGATTGGCTTCAGTCTCTTGCCTCCTTTTGGGGCCACCTGTATGTATTTCTGTCATTCTGAAAATCTACAACTATATGCTTTGTCTCTTATCTCATTAGATGAAGTAAATTTTAGGTTAATTAATGCTTTAAGCAAGCCAATTGCCTTTATATTGCCGCGAATATTTAATTTCAAAGAAGAGTATATATTTTTCTCAACATTGAGTACAGCGCTGTAGCTTTTGTCTGCTTTATAATGAATTTTATGATTTTATCTGTGTTCATTTTTTTCATTCTTATAGGTGTAAGAAGTATCCTTCAATGGAATTGAGAGGCCTTATTCAGTATCTTGTTAATCAGTTAAAGAAGGGCTCGGGTGTTGAGCTTGTTTTATTGGAGGTACTTTGCATTATATGTCTTTTTCAAGGTAATTTTTGGCTATAACTTATTTTGAGTTTAACTTGTTGACTTACACAGGAGCTTATTCAGCAAATGGCGAATGTGCAGTACACTGAAAATATGACTGAGGAACAGCTAGATGCTATGGCAGGAAGTGAGACATTGCGATACCAAGCTACACTTTTTGGAATGACGAGAAATAATAAGGTGCAAACTGATATTTTATTTTAATTGATTTATCTTTGACTGTTTGAGATGAGGCCTAACATAGCAAATAGGAATCCTTCGGCACTAATTTGATTTTCTTGATTTCTTCTCTACATAAAATGGGATGTGAATCTCAACCACCATTACCTATTATGTTTCTTAATTTCATCACCTATAGCTTTTGAATGTGATGCATTTGATTAAGGTGAAAGAATTGTAGCCTTCTTTGCGCAACAATATCTTTTACTTTGATATGACAATTCTTGTCTCCCGAAAAGTAGAGAAAATTTAGTTCTTCCATTTTTTTTGTTTCCTTTTTTTTTGCTGCAGTAATGAAATATGCTCTATTTTGTTTCTTGGCTTATTTATTGGTCAGAGAATAAGCTTACTTCTTGACCCCATTTACCCTATCCCTTATTAACATACAAAGGGTTCATCCCACATTGATTGAATCGAAATGGTGATTAGTGACATAGAAATAGTACCGTGAGCTCTTGTTATTGCTTGGCAGATTCCTCTCTTGCATTTCTATACTTTGGTGACCTATAAACAGATTTCTAGTGAGTTAATATTAGATCAACCACTGGCTAGTGCTGTCACAATAAGAACCTTTGTAAATGTGTGGATGTGAAGATTGTGAACTATAACCACCAATACTAAATGTGGTTGCAGTTTCAATAGAGCACTGAAAGCAAAAAAAGAGTTAAAAACTTTTGATTCCACTCTCCTGTAATTAGATGGAAGCCATGCTAACTGACTTCCAAACTCATACTCCTTTTTATACCTGAGATGCATAATTGTCTTGTTATGGCATCTGAATCTCAGTAAACGTATTACTAATTATATCATATTGTAGTGAGAATACAGTTTATTTGTGATGACCTGTTTTAACTTAAAGTTTATATCTATGTTTAGTAACTAGTTCTTTGTTTCAGTTTTTTTTTTTTTCATGCTGTTCACCTAGCTCATAAATTCTTTTATTTTTACTTTTAATACTATATATTCTATTGACCGTGCCTAGCGCAATTGGCTAAGGGCTTGATGGTTGATATTCGAGTTCTCAAGTTCAAAGTCCGGTTGCTTCACATTTCTAGCTGAGTTCATTTCTAAAAATAAATGAATGAAGTGGGTAGCTTGCTACCTTCCTCTTAATATATATATATATATATATAGAACTAGGCTAATATACTATTAATAGCACCAAGTCATTGGTGCTACCAAGTTTTTGACCATTGGATTAAGAAATGTGCGGTTAGGATGATGTGGGCCCCCTAGGGTTGAGTGAGTAGTTGGTTGAATAGTATGATCTAACGGGTGAAAATGATCAAAAGGGTAGATCTAACGGCGGAAAACTTGGTAGCACCAAGTGCTTCGTGCTATTAATAGCATAGTAGCCGGACTCTCTCTCTCTCTCTCTCTCTCTCTCTCTCTCTATATATATATATATATATATATATATATATATATATATATTCTAGATCTGCATGTTCCTCGACTATTTTATGACCTTATCAAGTGCTATGTATTGAAATACCATCATATTGAATGTCAGAAAATTTCTGTTTCAGGTACTGAGTAAATCTACAAACCGACTGCGGGACTCCTTACTTCCAAGGGAAGAACCTAAGCTGGCAATTCCTCTGTTATTGCTGATAGCTCAGCACCGCTCCATGTAGGCAAATCATGTTCTCTGACGTCTTAAACTTTTGCCTGATTTTCCGTTCTTTTCTACAAATTTTACCATTTATAAAACCAAAGCCAATGCTAAAATAATGATGTAGCTTATATGGTAAATGTTTCAAGGAAAATCAGTTAATGTTGTGAGCTGAGATGTTATACGATTGATCTCGAGTGTCTGACTTTTGTACCAAAGTTCCACCCCTTAGTTTTGTCCTTTGTCCAGAAGAAGGGATTTCAACGAGTTTATTTTAAAGATTTTGGTACATGATTTGTGCATGCTGTTAGCACGATTAGTCTGTAGGATGTGTTAAAATGTTATTTATGTTGCTCTGATCTCAGGGTTGTTATCACCATGGATGCATAGAATATAAATCGTCCCTATATTAAATTATAATGTGTTTTTTCCTGCAGAAATTATCAGCCTAGATTTTTCCATACGGGTAGTTAGAAATATTATGTTTATGCTCTGATCTCAGGGTTGTCATAAATGCCGATGCGCCATACATCAAAATGGTCAGTGAGCAGTTTGATAGGTGCCATGGAACACTTCTTCAGTATGTTGAATTTCTTTCTAGTGCGTTTGCTCCTACAAACTATGCTCAGTTGATTCCTCCTCTAGATGATCTTGTTCATACGTATCATCTTGATCCAGAGGTAATATTTCAGTGAATGCAGCATCTTGTACTGAATCATCAATTTGTGCGGATATTTAGTTTCTAGCCATTAACTATTTAATCAAGTTAAAATGTAATCCAGGTAGCTTTTCTCATTTATCGGCCTGTTATGAGACTCTTCAAAAGCAGGAATGGGGCTGAAATTTGTTGGCCTCTCAATGCCATTAGAGATCTGAACATGCCGAGCGATGAAAATGAAGAACTTCCAGTTTCATCAAATGATTTCATTTTGCAACTTGGCTCCCAGAAGCCAGTCATGTAAGCTTCCTTTTTGAATAATATTAATATCTGTACTGAATCAATCACGTGAATACATTCTATTTTTTGTATTCCCATTTGTAGCAGGTGGTCCGACCTTCTTAACACAGTGCGATCAATGCTGCCTTCAAAGTCTTGGAATAGTCTTTCTCCTGAACTGTATGCCACATTTTGGGGCCTAACACTTTACGACCTTTACATCCCTAGAAACCGATACGAGTCAGAGATATCAAAACAGCATGCCGCTATTAAAGCATTGGAAGAACTCTCCGACAACTCAAATATAGCGATCACAAAGCGTAAAAAGGAGAAGGAAAGGATCCAGGAGGTTCTTGATAGATTGATTAATGAGTTTCAGAAGCACGAGCAACATGTTTCTTCTGTGCGACTAAGGCTAAGTCGAGAAAAGGACAAGTGGTTGAGTTCTTGCCCTGATACTTTGAAGATCAATATGGAGTTTCTTCAGCGTTGTATATTCCCACGTTGTGTATTCAGCATGCCCGATGCCGTATATTGCGCTATGTTTGTGCATACATTACATTCACTTGGAACACCATTTTTTAACACAGTGAACCATATCGATGTCCTGATCTGTAAAACACTACAACCCATGATCTGTTGTTGTACTGAATATGAAGCAGGCAGGCTTGGGAGATTTCTCTATGAGACATTAAAGATGGCTTACCATTGGAAGGTGGGATGTAATTTATGGAAGAGTATACCTTTTCATTAATTACAGTTTTTTGAATGATTTTGAGATTTTAATTTTGTTCTCCTTCAGAGTGATGAGTCTATTTATGAACGCGAATGTGGAAACATGCCAGGGTTTGCTGTATATTACAGATACCCAAACAGCCAGCGTGTTACTTATAGTCAATTCATGAGAGTATGTTTTTCTTTCCATTAGCTGTTATTTCCTTTTGTGCTTTTTGTAGTCCAGAGAATTGATCATCTGCTAATGTTACTTATAATGTTCCCTTGTTCTCAATTATTTCCTTCAATATTAATTTTACTTCATGAAGTTCAAGTGTAATATGTTATTAAGCATTTGTAAAATAGTAGGTTATAAATGTGAAGCCTTACTAAAGATATCATGAGTCTATATGAAGACCGGCTACATTAATAACTTACTCTTAGTTTTGTAGTCATCTTTGACTTTATTTTGGAAGATGGAATAGACCTACAACCAGAACTAGGCAATATTTTTATAGTATTGTATTGATATGTAGCGATATAGTGCTGCACCTAAGTTAATGTGTGACTTTTGCTTGTGAAAATGGTTGCTAACAATTTAGCTTGGAGACAATTAGCTGTTGCAATTTGTAGGCATGCAAAGAGATTTACAGCTCTAGGCATATGTATTGGCTGATTTTCTTTCACAAGTTTAAAGCTAATATCTGCGAGAGATTTACATTAAAAAAAAAGTTGGTATAAAAATTCAAAATCATTTTAAATATATGAAAAATATATTTTACATTTGTTTTAAGGCTTGTTCTGTGCAACATGTCAACTATTGTGAGTGCCGTAGAATATTTTACTACATAAGGTGATATCACTGGAAAATGAGACACAGATGTTGGTTATTACGATTTACTGAAAAAGTGCTCCTATCAGTTCATTTTTCAGCGTTACCAGTTTTGAGCTGAGTATTGATATGTTTGCTTGAAGGTGCATTGGAAATGGAGTGGAAGAATGACTAGATTGCTCGTGCAGTGCTTGGAATCTCCTGAATACATGGAAATAAGAAATGCCCTTATTGTGCTGACAAAAATTTCTAGTGTTTTTCCTGTCATTCGTAAGAGTGGTATTAACATTGAGAAAAGGGTAAGAAGTTTATATTTTTTTTTTACATTCTTTCAACCATAGCTGTAAGCTAATTGTAGCTTCGCTTATTATGTTTTATAACTTTTCAGGTAGCTAAAATCAAAGGGGATGAGAGGGAAGATCTCAAAGTTTTGGCAACTGGTGTAGCTGCAGCTTTGGCTGCTCGCAAGGTCAGTATTTTCTTTTACTATTACAGTGATTCTTACCAGGACCATTCCATTCCGAACTTACTGATTCTTTGGATTAAAACTTGCAGAGCTCATGGGTTTCTGAAGAAGAATTTGGCATGGGTCATATTGATCTGAAGCCTTCAGCATCACCAGCGAAAGCTCTTACTGGTAAATTTAGCAATCTGTGAAAGGGGCTTATATATATATGTGTGTGTATATATATATATATATATATATATATATATATATAGAGAGAGAGAGAGAGAGAGAGAGAGAGAGAGAGAGAGAGAGAGAGAGAGAATTGAGCTCCTATGCTTTTAAAAGTACCAAGTCATTGGTGCTTGCAGGTTTTTGGCCATTGGATGAAGATTTCTAGGGTTTGGACAGTAGTGGTCCTCTAGGGTTGAGTGGATGGTTGGTGGAATAACATTATCCGAGGGGTGGAATTGGTCAAAGAGATAGATCTAATGGTGGAAAACTTACAAGCATCACGTGCTTGGTGCTTTTAAAAGCACCATAGTCGGACTCTCTCTCTCTCTCTATATATATTCCAGCTGAAATACTATTAATACTTTAATAGTATATTAATAGTGCATATTTTAGATTTTTTAACCTTTGTATGTGTACTAGTAATAGTATCAAGGGTAAAAGCATCCAAGGGTTAGAAAGTCTATAATATACACTATTCATATGCTTTTAGAAGCACTCCTGCTCAATACCGTATGCCCTTCTAATAATGTATATCTGAGTCTGAATCTTCAAGTAGTAACTTGTTTTAGTCATCCAATTCATGGGTGATGATGATTTTTTATTAGGAAGATTTTTGAGGAGCATTTTTGTAAGTAAAAGGGTAGAATATGTATGTATTACATTTATTATATGAGAGGCATATTGCAAAACTTTTTTCCAAAAAAAAAAAAAAAAAGATTTTGGAGCAAAATGTATGTAAATAGATAACATCACAGGATATATAAATATAATTATATCTGTATTGAAAATGTTTGGCCAACTATGATGACGTTGCCAATGCCATTGCAGGGAATCAGGCCATTGATCCTCTAAATGCAGCTAAAGATCCAATGGCACGCATGAAATCCTCAGATAGCAGAGCAGAAAAATCAGAAGGTGCTATGCTTCCAAAATCTGATATTTCACAACAAAAGCGTGGTGGCATGTCTGCAAACGGGCATGATCACTCTTCATCAGCACCATCTAAACCTTCTGGGGTAGAAGTTGGATCTGAGGAACCGGTTACAAAGGCGTCTCAGAAGTCTATGGTTGAGTCCGAGGTACACCTATGTAGTGATTATATTGAAGTTACCTTACTGGAACATTATGGATTTTCAACATTAATTGCTGGCTAATATGTTGACTCCAGCTTAAGAGATGCTCAATGTTTGCTACGGAAGAATTTACTTATAAAATTGTTTTTAATAAATCTAAACTTGTACCGGTCAGTCTTATAGCTTCACTTATATTAGTCGATTGCATTCCTATTCTTGATAAACTAATTTAATTCTCTCTTAACTTCTTAATCTTATGTCGACATTCTATAGTTGCTACGTATGGGCATGCATCAATATACTCTTAAATAATGGTGTTGATCCCAACAGGCGAGACCTCCTCAGAAGCGGGCAACTCAGAACTCTCTTGGAAAGATCCCAAAACAGGATGTTGCTCGAGAAGATGCTAAATCTGGAAAAGATGGAGGTGCAGTTACTTCAGCTGCTTCTAATGGTTTTGATATTCATGACCCGACCGCTAAACAACAAAAGAGAAGCACTCAGACTGAAGAACAGGATAGAGCGACTAAACGCAAGAAGGGAGACGCTGAAGGCAAGGATGATGAAGAAAAAACTCATATTCCAGATCATGACAAAAATGCAAGTGAGGAGCAAATTTCAGGTAGGTCAGATAAGTCAAAAGATAAAGGTAATGAGAAGTATGACAAAGAGCAAAGAGATAAGATCCGAGGGGAAGATAATCTTGAGAGATTAAGGGATAAGTCGGTGGAGAGAAGTGAACGTTCTACAGAAAGGAGAGATGATAGGAATAAGGAGGAGAGAAGCAAACTGAGACACAGTGAGGCTCACAATGATGAGCGCTTTCATGGGCAAAGTTTGCCTCCGCCACCACCTCTTCCTCCCAGTTTTGTTCCTCAGTCAGTTGGAGGCAACCGAAGAGATGAAGAGAGTGATAGAAGAGTAGGCAGCACTAGCGGCAGACATATTCAGCGGCTTTCTCCTAGACATGATGAGAAAGAAAAGCGGCGTTCTGAAGAAAATGTTGTCTCATCGCAAGATGATGCCAAGCGTAGGAGAGAGGATGATTTCCGGGATAGAAAGCGCGAAGAAAGAGAGGGAGCATCAAGTAAGGTAAATCTTCCTTCTCTTTCTCCATCATGTAAAGGTAAATCTTCCTTCTCTTTCTCCATCATGTAATCTAAGGCATGAAACTACGAGATATAAATGAATCCACCAATCCACACACACGAAAAGTGTTTTACATATTCAGATAGAAATATGAAATACAATTTAGAGTGTCTATGATCAGCTTCTAAAACATTGGGCTGACAGCATTTTTTTTTTTTCCATGAAAAACCCTGCTGAGCTTTCTTGATTTGTCTGTAGGTTGATGAGAGGGACAGAGATAAAGGAAATCCACTTAAAGAAGATAGTGATCCTAATGTAGCATCCAAAAGGCGAAAACTAAAAAAAGATCAATCTTCATCTTCTGAAGCTGGTGGGGAGTATTCTCCTGTCATCCCACCACCTCCCCCTCATGGGGCGGGCATTTCTCAATCGTTTGATGCCAGAGAAAGAGGAGAGAGAAAAGGGGGTATGGTGCAACATCGAGCCGCTTATGTTGACGAAGTGCCAAGAATGCATGGCAAGGAAGCAGCAAGCAAGGTCAATCGTCGGGACACTGATCAGTATCCTTAAGTGGCCAAAGTGCCTACTCTTTTTTTTTTTTCTGTCTTCTCTCTTGCATTATCGGAATTCATCTTGTTTATCTCTCATTTCAGTTATCATTAATGGTGTGCACTATTCTCTCCAAAACTGAATTACCTGACTGCATTAAATCATCTAGTTGACTCTGTTCTGTTTTATCACGAAGTAGGCCCAGTTAGGTTGTACGAATTGAGAACCTAATAACTGAATTAACAGAAATTAACTGGATATATTGAGTTTAATATATCTTGGCCATTCCTTGATCCAAACTGTTGCAGTCCTTAGCCACTATACCATTGAAACAGATTTAGGGGGTGAGATCAAATCATCCTTATATCCAGTAATCATTCTAATATCCATCATATTTGGAGTTCGACACATTCTAGTCTGAGTAGTGTTTTCTATCAAAATTGAATGATAAATTTATTTCATTCCCTATGCTGCAGTTTGGTCCAGTTTATAATAGCTCACCCCATTTAATTATGTTCTGTTCCCTGAATTTGGCTGCTGCTGAATCTGCAAGAATAGTGTGACAGAGTTGTGTGTTTCTAGAGGCTCGTAGGGACATGTATAACTTGGTAAACATTCGTTTTTAGCACAAACTGGTTTATACCTGTGACAAAAAAACAGTAAATGCTATCTCTTTTTTTCTTTATTATCTTTGTTGTGCATATATTATATTTTAGAGCTTATTTCCTTGACCTATCAAAACTATAGAATACATGAAAGAGAGTGGGAAGAAGAAAAGCGGCAAAGAGCTGAAGCGAAAAGGAAGCATCGGAAATAGGCATTTAAACTAATAGCAAGCAAGGATTCTCTCTTTGCAGACAAAAGGCTCCCATGTATGTTGTTGCAGTCATCCATGACTCAAAGCAAAAATGAGTGCAGCTGAAGTTGTCCTCACCGACAGGGTGGAAAACTGTAGAGATTATGATGGTCAAACTCTGGTTACCGAGCGTGCGCATAGCTTTACTGCATTTTAATTTTATTTTGATAGGGAGGCCCGTCGCTCCCTTGTAACAATTGGATGTATTTTATTGTTTTGTCACAAGAATTTTTTAAATGTGTAGTAGATCTGCGATGTAACATGGTCGCCAGGTGTGGTGTTTTTAGCCAATTTATCTCGGGATCGAGCTCTTATTCCGATGTATAAAATGTCATGATAAGAAAAGAAATTCAATGAAAATTTGTTGTTTTAGCCTGATGCAACAACGCTCTATTACGGCCCATTAATTGGACGTATTTTATTGGGCCTACGATGAGCAAAGTTTGGGCCTACCAACGGCCGAACAAATTATTGGGCCTATTATAAGGTCCTATCGAGCTTTTTCGGACCCACCGATTTAATGGGCCTAAAACTGGCCCATCAAACTACGGGCCTATTACGGCCTACCATAATAGTGGGCCTTAAAAAGGCCCATCTACCAACCGGCCTACCTCACTAGGCCATACAGCCCAACAAATTATTGGGCCTACCAGTGGCCCACCGAGCTATGGCCCAAAACGGCCTACCAATGTAATGGGCCTAAAACGGCCACCAATGTAATGGGCCTAAAACGGCCCACCAATGTAATGGGCCTAAAACGGCCCAAAATGTAATGGGGCTAAAACGGTCCACCAACGCAATGGGCCTAAAACGGCCCACCAACGCAATGGGCCTAAAAACGGCCCGCTAACGCAATGGGCCTAAAAACGGCCCACCAACGTAATGGGCCTAAAAACGGCCTGCCTAACTAAGGGCCTTGCAACGGCCGGCCTATCTAATGGGCCTAACAAGGGCCTAACTACTGGGCCGAATAACGGCCCATGCGACTATTGGGCCACCAACTGTAGACAAAAATTATTGGGCCTACTGACGGCCAACCAAACAATTGGGCCTAGAATGGCCAACCAAACTATAGGCCCGACAAACAGCCTATCAAACTATTGGGCCTACAAACAGTCCAACCTACTGGCCTACAAGCTATTGGACCTTTGCCACAAACGGCCCACCAAACTATTGGCCCTACAAACAGCCAACCAATCTACCGGGCGCAGCAACGGCCCAGTGAAGGTCCTGAGACTGCCACAGCCTTTTTAATAAGGCCCCCACAATATCTGATCCCAAATTCAACCAAGAGCATACTACATACTAATAATAGCATTTATTTACGTCCATCTCTGTAGATTTGTAGATCACCTTTGTTCATTCAGATAAGAGGTTAACTCACCATAATAATCATCCCACAATACCTCATTAGCAGTTATCAGTTTGGGGTCCACAAACAGTTTAACAATTCCATAGAAAACATTATACTTAGCA
This sequence comes from Aechmea fasciata, assembly GCA_025177825.1. Lineage (NCBI taxonomy): Eukaryota > Viridiplantae > Streptophyta > Magnoliopsida > Poales > Bromeliaceae > Aechmea > Aechmea fasciata. The sequence goes on from CM045934.1 coordinate 6,099,414, forward strand.
TACTCAAAGAAAACAGCGAAACAAAAAAAAAGGGTCAAGCAGCATCCCAATAGAAATTGACATTCAATCTAAAAATCTCTGGCGCACAAGTCTCTCCTCAAAAGTCGTCACCTTGGCCTGAGTATCGACCACCAGCACCAAAACTACCGCCGCCGCCGCCACCGCCGCCACCACCATAACCACTACGAAACCCACCACTGGGTTTGTCATTAGCAAAGCTTACGCGGATATTCCGGCCATGCAATTCCTGCAAACAAAAAATGACAAAACCAAACCACTCAAAATGCAACAAAACTCACCATAACGACATAATTCTGTAATTAAGATAATTGCAACCAACATCCAGCTATACAAGGAGAAGTTTGTATCAGTGAAATCAACAAAAATAAAAAAATAACAGCGGCAAACTCTTCAGCATAACCACCATGTGGGGCACTTTGGATCCATATTAACCAAGGAATTTATGGAAAAGGGTAAGATTGCTAGGGAATGCAAAGGTTAAAGAGAGGGAGACACTTCTTGCAGTGCAGGCCCACATTTAATAACCCAAAGTAGGTATTTACTGGAATAACAATAAAAGATAAAAACTTTCAGGAGGTGGAGATAAAAAAAAGGTCAAACCTGGCCATCCATGCTAGACATGGCTGTTTTGGCATCTTCATCACTGTCGAAGTTTATAAATCCGAACCCCCTTGACCTTCCAGTGTCTCTGTCGGTTATAACCCGCGCTGGATGATAACAAATTGTTCAGAACAAATGAGCATATGGCACGGATATATTTTATACATCCATTTACGCTTCTAAACCATAGCAAATACAAAAAAATCTAAAACAACAAAGATTACCCATTCATATGAGATATAAATGGTAATATATTCTACATACAAACAGAATTTTGTATGTGCAAAGAATTGCAGAGTGCTGATTACTAACCTTCAGTGACTGTTCCAAAGGAGTTGAATGCCTCTTTAAGTGATTGGTCATCAGTGCCATAGGAAAGACCTGATAAAACAAAGAAAGGTGCTAAATATTCCACCTATTAAAGGGCCCTATCTTTGAAGCTAGGGCAAGGAACACATCTTACCTCCGATGAAAAGCTTTGTTGATGACATATAGCGTATGGAATTAAGCAGATGCATTGCCGGAACCGGTCCATTATTCATCAAAGCCCCCTGCCTAATCAGGCTGCCGATCTTGTTACAAAATGCCATCTAAAATGGCTTAATTCTGCTGAAAAATAGCATATCACAAGTTGTTTAATCATCACACTGAAAATATTACCAAAGTAACTATGTTTTGTTCGCCTTTAAATGACAACAAAGAGAACATAGATCCACAAACAATTGGTTTGTCACATAAAATAGAACCACTCTTAAGCATATTAAAGGGGACACAAGCTAATTTGTTCCCACAAGACTTGGAATAAAGGAATCATAACAAACAGAGATTCAAAAATTATGACAAACAGGACCACCATCTATTCATCAATCTCAAGTACTCAACATTCTACTGCTTACCAAACTCATGTAGATAGCAACAACATAAGTAAAGCTATATTACGATCAACAAGACAACACAAAAGCTCGATCTTTGATTAATTGAATTTTGAAAGCCCAGCAATAGCCTATTTGTAACAAAGCCAATAGACAAGACATTCTTAACATCTAATCTCTGCATAATAAGCTTGATATAAAACCTCATACTGCAGCTTATAAACTAACGCATCCACAAACCACAAATTGTTAAGTAAAATTCTTCAATAACGGCCAAAAAATAAACCTACACATCCACAAGCCACAAATTGTTAAGTAAAATTCTTGAATAACGGCAAAAAAGAAGGCACTTCAACAAATCTAAACCCAGAAAACTTTAATTTAATTCAGGCATTTAGCGACAAGAACAACAGTTTGTGTTCAAGAAATTCGACAAAAATCCAGCTACTAAACTCCCATAAGGATCTATTCAAACCCCAACTCTATCAAACAACCTAATATGATGTAATCGCGAGCCTCTTTCCCTCCCTCAAACACAGAGTGAATCATCCGTAGTTAGATTTATAGGGTAAAAATTGCAATTAACCTACACATCCACAAACCACAAATTGTTAAGTAAAATTCTTCAATAACGGCAAAAAAGAAGGCACTTTCACGAATTTAAACCCAGAAAACTTTAATTTAATTCAGGCATTTAGCAACAAGAACAACAGTTTGTGTTCAAGAAATTAGACAAAAATCCAGCTACTAAACTCCCATAAGGATCTATTCAAACCTCAACTCTATCAAACAACCTAATATGATGTGATCGCGAGCCTCTTTCCCTCCCTCAAATACAGAGTGAATCATCCGTAGTTAGATTTATAGGGTAAAAATTGCACTAATACCCAACAACTACAAAAGGCATCGTAAAAGAAACGAAGATAGTAAACAAAGCATCCGTTTACAAATGAATCTAACACCAGAGTAAAATATCACAGCACATAATAAAATCGTCGAAAAGACAAGGAAAAACAAATATATATATTAAAAAAACACCAAGAAACCATTCGATCTTTCACCATTGGAGAATAAAATCGAAATAGATTATTATTATTATAGACATTATTAGAAGAAAAAGGAGTTAGAGATCTTACATTTCGACACCTCAGAGAGAGAGAGGAGTGGGTATTAGGGTTTTTGTTGTAGGGTTTGAGAGAGAGAGAGAGGGGGGGGGGGCGCGGTGAGTCGGTGACAAGGGTTTTTGTAGGGTTTGAGAGAGAGAAAGAAGGGGAAGAGGCGGCTAGGGTTTAGAAGCCAAACCACAAATGATGCTGACTCAGCAGGAAAATATCTCGAGGGGCCCATTTTTTTTTTAAAATAACTAATTTCAAATTATTTTAATATTTTTATTTTTATAAAGTTGTTGGTGGGTCACAGCCTGGCACCGGTGAAATTACGGAATTACCCTCAGACTCCAATTTACACTCCTTCACCGTGTCTTCTTGGGGCTGACAAGTGGGTCCCACATAGAATTGGGTTAATAACTATTTGGTGAAATACTATAATATGAGGTGAGCTCACAACTTAATAATAAATCCAATAAGTTTTTCCTTTATTATTTATCATCATTTGTATTATTATCTAAATAGTCTACTAGATATATTTCACAAATATATTTCACAAGGTTGCATGCGCGACAACTTATTACCCATTACAACAACAAACCACGCCCAAAAATAAAGAGGAAAAAAAAAGAAAAACATCTGGCTCTTAGAATCTGGGATGAAACACAATGCAATAGCGCAAGCAAGAGTTCAAATATTCAGCTATTTTTATTCACTAATAAGTTGGAAAGTATGATTCAAAGATGATTAAATATGAGAAATGGTCGTTGTAAATTAAATAGTACTTGTGTTGCTTACAATCTCAACTCCCAAGCAAAGAAATAACTTAAAAAACAAAAAGGGGAAACAAAATAAAGTAAATTGCTCTACCAACTAGTAAAGCACAATGACAATGTTCATTACCAGTAACCAACAAAAGAAAATCATTAATCAAGTACAATAGATGTTTGGTTATATTAAGCTGCATTTAAAAGTGCATGAACATAAATAACGTAGAACAGTGGACACCATAAGATTCACAATGAACTCCTGTTGTCATTAATCAATCAACATGATATTTCCGATCGAAAAATTCTGTTTGAGTAATATGTACACAAAATTCACTTATTTCACTCCCCGTGGACTTGTTCTCCATGAAGAAAAATAGAAAGACAATTTACATTTTTCTTTTCCTTTTTCTTTTTTTTATGCAAATAACCTGGTGCTTATTTGACGGTCTCGAGTGTGAGAAGTCAAATTGCAAAGAAAATTGAGGGGGAAGAGGGGGTTATGAAATTTAAAAATAAATGTATTTACTCGAAGAAATTGACCGGCCGGATTGGCGAGGACATTGTCACGAGCGGTCCGAACGAATGGTTCTCTAACGAATTAGGTTGCAGGGAGGAGAATGCGAATGACGAAGAGGCAGCTAACCCTAGAGTTGGTAGGGAAGCTTGGCTGAAACAGAAAAATATAATCACGTAAATGGAAAGAGAGAGACTATAAGCACACTTGGTTTTGTTTACGTTTCCACATGTTGCTTTTCCTCTAAGTTCTACGCGATTAAAGGCACTTGTTTATTGTTCGATACAAAGAAAACTAGTAACTTTCTTTGTTTCCTTTTCCAGTGGAAAAGATGAATTTGCAAAGTGATCGACAATAAGCAAAACTGAAGAAGTTCATTATTAGGTGCCTTCTGACCGCGTACAACTTAATGAAAAGCAAAAACTTCAAAACAATGCAAAGCATAGGCGAAGCATTAAATAAAAAAGTTTACCTGCTGATCATGCAAGCTGGCAAACATGATGTCATGGGCGGCGCATCATTCGTATTATGATCCGACGATATTAGGGGCCAGAAAACTGAAAACCAGAGAGAAATGACTTGAGAACTGCTCCTTTATACTTTTTTAGGGCATATTCATAACAAGAGACATCTCTCTAAATGACTAACAGATTGCGAAATAGTTGTTTCCTCATTTAAATCAGTGCTAGAAGGTCCTTCCTAACAAAAGAAGTTTATACTTCTAGGTTTAGTAGAACTAATATTGAATGACAAACTGTTAGTAAAGCAGTTTAAAGAACATAAAATAGGAAATGCATAGCATGCTACAAATAATCAGTTTGGGCTAGCAAAATCGGTCCAATAGTTTTTACTGGAGCCGTCATAGAAAAAGCTATACTGCCTCCTATGGTATTCCACGGCCCCATGGTCCAATAAGTTACCTACATAAAAATTTTGAGAAACAAATTTAACAAAAACTACAAATCTGAAATTACCTGATTGCGTAGAGTTCTCCTGAAATCTTGAGCAGAATAAAATTTCCTGCACATTGAAAAAATTGTTGCCTCAAAGGATATTATTAGAACAGAAAAATTAATATGTTCTGAGGACTCCATATATAAAAAAGTAATGGGTAACACAAATATCTCTTTTTTTTTCCGGCAGAGGTCATGCATGTCATCAAATGCATCCCAGAACCAACTCACCTCTGTTGGATGTTGTGAGACGTGGTTACCAACACCTGCAGATAAAAAAGAACAAGAGTTAACAATTGGACAAACTAGCTGAAGCAAAATTTTGCACACAGCAGAACATGTAAGAATCTACAACGCCTCGGCATGTTATAATCTTCTGCCCCGAAAATCAGATTAAGGTTTGCTTTGCTGTTATAAGTAGGCATTAGCACTAGTTATAAATTGTACGCTTGAAGCCATTTGGATCACCGTTTGACAATGTAAAGCTTTACAGACATTGCTACTTTAATGTATGCAGCTGTAATTTATTTAACAAGCTGTTAATCCTTACTCAAGCTTTGGATTAAATTTACAGATGAGATATATACTCGTTTACAATAGAAAGAGGGAAAGGGGAGAATAAAATACCCATATCAGGGACACTAGGCCTGATAGCAAGAGTCAAACCAAGAAAGCATTGATCTGGTTCAGCACCAAAATCCCATAAATTCAATTCAAGACTTGGATTTGTTCCTATCGAGCACAGGTGCATTGCTAGTCTGTTATATAGGTTAAAAGAAATAATCCAGGAATACTGATGGTGATCAAAAGCTTACCAGTTTGACTAGTTGTTGGATGAAAAGGATCCTTGAGAGGGTATGGAACCCATGCTCCAACCTGAACAGTTGACTATTTGAGACTTATCTCTAATAAAACAGAAAAAAAAAAAGCAAATTAATATGCTAATAATTACATGGAAAAAGGGATGTTGTAGTGACTGCTCCGCTGTTGGCCTCCTTTGGGGGTCCCAGGAACAGAGTTGCTATGGAAATCATCAAAAAAACACAATAACCCCAATCAACAGGTATTGTAATCGCAAAGATAAAACAAGGTAAAAGGATAGTCCTTACCTGAACTATAGGACAGTTTAAAATGGGTACCTTAACTTTATAGATTTGACTACCAAATCTTTTAACCTTTTAACTTAACAGTATATTTAACCTTTTTAACAGAATATTCTGTTACTTAGACATCAAGTTTTGATAGAAACTTAACAGTATTTACTCTAGTAAAAAATAATTGAATATCAGGTAGTAACATCAAAATTTTAATAGTTTAATTACCTGGTTCAGAATGCGTATAGTTCAGGTAAGGTTGTATATTTTCACCAAAAAGGTGCATATCAGTGAAAATACCTGGATCAGGTCAATAGCTTCCAGGCTAGCATTAGGAATAATTTCTGATAGATTGGCTGGTGGAATCTTTCAAGGAGGGAAAAAAGTCACAGTTATAACTATAAATAATGATGAATAATTTATAATTCATAATTGTGAATTATTCCACCTGAAAGAACCAAAAGTTCATCAAGCAGGAAAGTTCCATCCCTTCTGGCCAAATAATGCTATCTGGGTTCCCAAGAACAGCACATATTTTGTACAGTTGATCTGTTTCGCTGTTATAAAATTTGAAAAGAAAAAACAAAAAATATGTTAACAATCTAAGTTGAGTAAAAACTTATCAACTACGAGTTAGAAAACAAACGAAAGCCATCTCCAACTATAGTCCTATAAATCTAATAATGAAACTGATGCACAGCTTTCACCAGTTATTAGTTATTACAGCACCATCAAAACAAAAGATCTTTTAAATTAGCATCTTAAGAATAGAACTACTTAGTGATGCAAGCATCAGAACACATACTACAAATGCCGTTTTCTTCAATTACAATTAGAGTTATTTGTGGGGACCAACCACATGAAAAGGTAATATAGTTCAAACAACGGGTTTATCAAATGAGCTCTAGAAATAATAAGTGAGAAGCAAATAAGCCAGTTGAAGTTTCTAATTGAGCTGGCTATGATTCATGCCTAATTATTCATTACAGCTGGTAGTCTGGCACTAGATATTTTCAGTAAAGTCCCACATTTATTCCCTCAACCTACTATTTAGTGTCCAAGAATTATGATAGTAGGTGGGACTCTCAATCAGAGTCCCTTACCCTTTCTCTTGCCATCTAATTCCCATAAAGCGATGCTAAGTCCTAACTAACACATTGTTGCATGCTAAATCCTGATAAATTTATTCTGGTAAGGAGAATAGCAAGTGGGAAATTCAAACTCGTAGTTCAGAACAAATGGCTTCAATATATTAGAGATGAAGATGTTTTTGAGCTTTTAGCACAATGTAACCAACAATAGAATAACAAAAGAATTACTATGTATATCTAGCCGATCATAGCCTCATACAGAAAGCTTGTACTTTGAATTGAGAGGTTTTAAGAATTAGTCTTAACCTTTCACCAGGAAAAAGCGGAGACAGTGTGAATAGCTCAGCTAAAATTGCACCGATGGCCCACATGTCTGAAAAAGCTTCCTTCCGTTAGTTATTGCCACATAGAAAATATATCATAAAAACACAACACACGATCTTTTGTAAGACACCTATGGAATGCGAGCTGTGTTACAAGAATTCCACAAGTAACAAGACTCTTAAGCGAATTAGAAAAAATTAGCACTTAAAATAAATATTATGGCAATCAACAATACATGTAGGATAGACAGGGTAAATTAGAATCCTACTGACATTAGTTTAGGTGCAGATTGGTACATCCTTGCAAGTGTTCTAGTTAGCAATACATTTTTTAAACTAATAGCCTGAGTTTATATCATCTCTTGCCACATAATTTAGTTTTAGTCTATCCCTAATGAATTAGATAACGATAATTCGAAAGTTCATTAGTCTATCTCTAATTTACTTTAAATCTACGTTTTATCATTCGTACATTAGATAAATACAAAGTGTTGTCGATGAGCAAGCATATAATGAAAGTTAGAACGAGGAATAATATGTTCTACCAAAAGATGGACAATGATGGTGACAACAGTTCATTGTTAAATAGGATGCATTTTCTTAAATTTTAAAAAAAGGAATGATGGCAATATAGGATAAGGCCCTTTTACAATTATACTTTTCAAGCTATCTGACTGAACTGAAAGAAAGGCCAGATATTCTACTGTATAGCATAGTTCATCTGAATTTTCATAAGCATGTTACTGCCACCCTATTTGTCCCCTTTGATTATCTACAAAGGTCATGATAGTTGTTAGGTGCTGTAAGATTCCAAAAATACATTAACTTGTTATTCTTCTTATGATCAGCTTACAATTTACCAAGTTTAGTCAAAGACAGATAGTTTTGATCAAATATCAACAAACAAATAACATGTAATGATTCTTGAGGAATAAAAAAAATAGCTACCAATTGCAGGGGTGTATGATGGAGATTGCAGCAAGACCTCAGGAGCTCTATACCTTTTCATATGACATCAGAAAACTAGTTAGATATTCAAATCCTGTAAATATTTTTGAGGTAGATAAAATTAGTATATCAGCTGGAGTGACTCACCATCTTGTTGAAACATAATCAGTATAAGGAGGTTTAGACACCACTTCTCTCGCAAGTCCAAAATCCGCAATTTTGATTGTCTTATTTGTCACCAACAAATTTTCTGAAACATAATAGAAAACTTTCACAAAAATTTTCTTACAAGACTTCTTATGAAAACTCAACAGGTCTGCGTAGCTACCAGGTTTTAGGTCACGATGAAAATATCCATTTCTGTGCATATAAGCAAGGCCTTGCAGTACTTGAGACATAAAGTTCCGTATCTCCTCTTCAGAAAACACAGTTTGCCGGTCTCTCATTAATTGATACAGATTATGTTCCTGAAGAAATGTCCAAAAGTAATTAAAGTATAGGACGTAAAGTAAGATGAAAGAAAATGCAATACATTATGTCCTAAGTGCTAAACGAATATGATACACTGCAATCATTCATTAATTCCTAGAAGAAATGCGTTGTGTTGCTAATAATGAATTCAGCAAATAGTGCATAAAGATAACAGCTCGAATTAACAAATGATAAATAGGACCAACAATGCCATGCTACAAATTATAGAGTTGGTTTCTGACAAAATGATGTAGTTGATAAAAGAGGTACCCGGTACATTTGATCTGCCAAAGATTACACATTTAGGACTAAAGTGAAAAATAAGCAGATAGGCTTGAAGGATTACAAGGATTGTTTGCTAAAAAGAGATTATTTCCCCCTTGGAATCTTAAATGTAATGTAGATTAAACACTATAATCTACCAACTCTGTTTTTGTTCAGTTGTTTCCAAGAAACTTAAATTAACTTCCATGTGCAAGAATGAAATAAACAGGTAAGAACATTTAAATACTTACCATATACTCAAAAATGAAGAACAACTCATGATTTTCTCTAACTATCTCCTTCAATTTGATAATATTTGGGTGGTTCAGTTTACGAAGGGACTGCAGAAAGAGTACATTTCTTTTTTAGCATGAATAACTAATGAAACAAATGCTCTAACAATAGTAGAAAGATACGAACTTTAACTTCACGTAGATTCAAGCACTCTTCCCAATAGTAGAATTTTCTCTTCATTTTCTTGACAGCAACCTGAAATGTATACAAATAAAATAAACTACTGGTAATGACCCGAGTATCAGTCAGCTACAGTTTTATCAGAAGAGCTCTTGCCTATAATACATAGAATCAAGCAATACGCATCATTGCAGCAATCATACCAAAACGAGTTTAGGAAAGAATATAAACTACACATTTTCGAAGGTATGAGCAGTAAATTCAATAATATAGCAATAAATTGATCCTAAAAGGCCATAAAACAGTAAAATCAGAATCAAGTGAATGCACATTAATTTTCAGTATTTAACATGATTTTCAGACATAAAGCAAGTGATGATCTAAATGCCGGATAATTGGAACCCTATCTTTGATCAACAAAGTCGTTTACTTACAATGTCGTTTGTTTCTAGGTTAAGTGCCTTATAAACACTTCCACAAGTTCCATCACCTATCTCCTTTATAACTCCATACCTAGAACAACATTAGGTAACATATAGCACGGTAAATACTAGTAAGCAAAGTAGTACGACAATATAATAAACACTGCTTACCTATCCATTGTTGAAATTTTTACCAGAACACAATGACCATGGTCCCACTAAACTCCAAATAAACTCCAAATGCGAGATTTTATACCAACTTTGCCATGCCCCATGGTAACCTCCTTGCAGGGTGTAGTAAAATTGTATATTGTTAACAGCAGACAATCTGAGAACATTCCAGTCTCATGATACGAGTGATCTAGCATCACCGAGCATGTAATCGACATGCTTAAGGAAGCTTCTGAGAGATTTGGTTAAAAATCAAAAGTTATCATCTGTAACATATATGATGAATTAATAGCATCCTCGAATCCCGTTTAGCCTAATAAAAAGTTAAACTGGTTTGAACACCGCACACCAAACTACTTCATAGTAGTGGTATTTTACTAAAAAGCTTCTTCTTGACACCATAGAAGCTAAAAAATATCTGCAAAGAAAGAAAAGGAAATATAAGCATTCACTCCTGATGTTTAGCTAATTAAACCTTGTACTTCTATGTATGAAAACAATGGAAAAAAAGGTATAGGATAATGAGGAAAGCAACAGATCATAGGAAAATATAGACACAACTACACGAAAATATAGATGAAACTACACAATGGGTTCTAAATAGATCTAATTCATAAATTAATTTCAATAAAATTCCGAGATTTTGAAAATAACTCCAAAGTTTTGACGCTAATGAAACATAACTCCTTTCTTTGGCATAATTATCTTCAACCAATCAGTTAAGCTGACTCAACAATTAGCCTGAAAAGATCAATTCATCCACCAAATGATTCACCTTCAACTCAATTACACAGATAAAGGCCAAAAAAGGAACAATAAAGACAAAAAATTAGACTAATGACATCCAAATAAAAAGTGCTCGACCTTGGTGCTGATGTATTATAAATAATTCTGAATCATAAAAACAATAAAAATTTGACAAAAAACGCAAAACAATCTCGGCAAGTAAGTAGAAATGTAGAAAATTGAGGAAAAAGAAAAAGTCTTATCTATTTATGATCATATGGAAATACTATTCCATAAAATAAACACATAAAAAGGGGCTAAACGCCCAACAGCATTAACTTAGATTCATTAATCACATCACTTTGTTCATCGAAACCAACAGAAAAAGAGTGTGTCGCCCAATTGATTGATTAGTTTCCACCAAAAGAGAAAAAGGAAAATTTCCATTTTTTCCCCAAAATTCCACAATCTATCTCAATCGAACAAAAATGTATTGTAAACGAGAGATTTTTAGCCTAGAAAACTAATTTAAAAGCTCAAATAATGATATATTATGCCTTATCCGAGAGGAATCGAACAAATACATACCCCTTTCTCTGATCACATATAAATCCTACATCAAAAAACAGCGTGTGAGCGCTATTAGATTGGGAGAGAGAATTGAAACCACCATTGTTGAAGTGATTATTGCGATTGGAGAACGATCTCTTCGAGAAGGGGAAATAGAAATTTCTTCGATCGTAGAGAGAGAGAGAGAGAGAGAGGGAGAGAGAGAAAAGAGGTGGGGTGCTTTTCTATCCAATACAGATTAAAAAAAAGGGAGAAAGGGGCAAAATTGCATTGAGATCCCACAATTATACATTTGTATTGAGATCCCACAGAATTATACAATTTTTTTTGAAATTGGCACCTCAACTTTAAGTTTTTAATTAATTAGTAGGGTAGCTTCAAATACCACTGCTATAATTTTATATTTTTTTTATTTTAGTGCTCTATAATTTAAAGTGTATCAATTTAGTATTCTATAATTTTTCGTCAGCTCCTCCATTAACATTTTGTTAAATTATATATAAAAAAAATTCAGATACCATATTTAAATTTATCGAATATTCATTATAGTACTTTTTAGTTTTAACTTTATTACTGATTAAACGAAAAAAATTAGTGTAAGAAATAATAAAAAGACAATATACTTTAAACTATATAGTATTAAAATAAAAAATATATATAAATCATGTGGTCCATGTGGATAAGATAATAGGAGGGCATTCTTGTAAATATATATAAAACAGTAACGGCACCGTTTTGTTTAACGGTAATGCGGTCACGGTTGTGCGCCGGTGTAGGCTCCTCCACTCCACTCGTAACCGCGTGAGTGTATAACCGTGATATATATGAAAAGTACTCACGAATAATATTATAATAAAAATATAAATTAAGTTTTTATAATTTTAAAAATATCAAGTTATCAGTGTTTATAGATTTTGAACAATTGAATTAAAAAATGTGCGTATAGGATTAGAGTAACCTTGTAGGATTGAGAGGGTGATTGGTTGAAGAGTATGATCTGTCGAATAAAAATAATAAAAATAAATAAATCTAACAATGAAAATGCTACAAGCACAAAGTACTTGCACCATAGCCGGACTCATAAAGATAATACTTATAATTGCAAGTCAATAAAAATGAAAAAAAATAAAAAATCTAATAAAATATTCTTAGATTCCCTCACTGAAAAGTTATAATAAAGTGTACCAAGTTAATACCCTGTGATTTTATTTTTATATCAAGTTTATATTCTGTGATTTTATTTTTGTATCAAATTAGTATCCTGTGGTTTTAAACCACATAATACTAAAGTGAGAAATTGTGAAACCACAAGGTACTAAAGTGAGAAAATGCAAAACCATAGGATATTAACTTGATACATTTTAAATCACAGAGTATTAAAGTGAAAAAGTGCAAAACCAAAGGATACTAAAGTGAGAAAAAGTGAAACCACAAGGGGGTATGTGAAGTTTTCCCAAATTAAAACTTGTTGACTGTAGACAAAAACTTACAAATAATACTTTTATTATGTTCTTTGAAATTAGCAAATTAATTAACCACCCTGATCTAACCTAAACAACCTAAAGCGTGAAGAAATTAAGAACAATGTAATCAATTTGAAGAACTTTTCATTCAATGGTCACAAACTTAAACAAGTAGTGTATCTCTGTCATCAACTTTTGTGCAGTATCACCAACAAGGGAATAAAGATGTTTTACAACCAAAATTTGTATAAGAACAACTACACATGTATCTAAAAGAAATTAAATTAATCATGTGGATTTTCCAAGATATATTTGAAGATGTATTCGGCGCCATCTTTTAAGTTACCCCAAGAACCAGATCCTATATTTTTAACCATCTCCCATGCTTCCTTCATGATTTCCTTTGCGAAATTCGCAAATTCCTCAGCCAGCCACTCCTTCCCCAGGTTGATCGCGGTCGCGGTGAGGTTAGAAGAAGCTTCACTGATCTTTTCAACGAAAACCGACCCCTCGCCCGCAGCCGACTTGAGCCCTTCCCCGACCGAGGCGAAAAGAAGCTCAAACAACTTCATGATGGCCTCCTTGAATTGAGATAAAAAGAAGTTTACGGCCGCGCCGGGGATCCAAAGGATTTGAAGGAAAAGAACTATGACATAAGCTCCACCCTTGAAAGCCACAAGAGATATGAAGTTTGATAGTGTAGTCAAGCCACAGAAGAATAGCTTGACTAAGGCAAGCACCATTGTGCACACTTTTGTTGCTGAGAGATCAAAAGAGGGGGAGGGGGAAGGGGAAAGAGGAGAATGGTTGTTTCGATTGTTTGAACTTTGAATGCTTCAAAATGGCACAGCTCACAAAATGATGTTATTTGGGGATTGTTTACACATGTTGCTTGTTTGAATTTGTTTTATTGGCCATAGTTGTTCTCAGGAACACTAATCACTACATAAAAAAAGTTTAAAGTCAACTACCTCTAATTGTTGGAAGGTAAGAGAGTACGTAGTACCAATATATAATATACTGGTTATATATATATATTTTTTGTTTATCATAGGAAGAGATTGTGTTTGTATGTAGTTCTAGAAGAAAGTGGATGCCATGCCTCTGTATGAACATTCCATCAGAAAGTGACAGTTATTCTAACCAAAAGGAAATGGAAGAATAAGAAACAGGATCATTGGTGCCATGCAACAATAATTCGAAGGAAATGGAGTGAAAAAACAATGAAAGAGAGACCAATTTAGGGGTAGGAAATGGATTACTCCATGATAGGTAAATTTTTCCTTCCATGTAGATTAATCTTTTAATATTAGGTTATGAGAACAACTGTCTAAAGTTCTTGATGGTTGATACATGAGATTTTCTAAATGTTTCATATTTTTCGCTAAATTTTTTAATGAAAAAACGAACAAGATGGTAGCAAAGTTTATAGAGTTTCTTGTTAATCAGGGATTCCACCTTCATGTGTTAATTATTACTACTTTATATATTGAAACCAAAATTAAGCAGATTTCTGTAGAAAATACCAACTAGTTTCATTCTCACCGAACATAAGACACTTTCATGTCATTTAGTAGAAACTGAATTAAAGGAGGTTCCGGAAGGTAAAATTACAATTAACATCCTCATGCACCTTATCCAATGGACACATTTATTTATAACAAGCAAATGCTACAACAGGACAAGGATTCTAAACATTCCATTCTAAATCTGCTTATATCCAAATATCAGAAGTGCAATCTCCACCAGGATACCTCATCTCGTGGGCCAGCGAGGGACCATCCGGCTCGGACCCAAAATCGACGAAGAAATTAGGGTTCACCGATAGCCCACCTTTCTCTGTGTTGACATCGATCTGTAACATGTGGGACCCCTTCTTCATGAGATCAGTGCCGTAGAATTGCGCATCCCATGCACTAAAGAGGGAGTTGGTCACGTAAAGCCTCTTGCCGTCCAAGCTCAACTGAATCATTTGCGGGCCTCCTCTCAGTCGATTTCCCTGATTAGTAGTAATTATATTGGCATCAGTTTGCAGAAGCATAAAATTGTTATGTGTTGTTAGCAACAAGAATCTAATCTTAAATCTTGTTTACTGTATGTTGTTTGAATGTCTCCTAAACAAAGAAAAAATGATCTAATTTGGAACTGGAAAATCTACCAAAGTAACAACTTTTAGACTTTAAAATCACCGATGTGCTTATTATGGTAGTGACATGGAGCTAGGAAGTACCTTGATCTCGGGCACGTCAAATTGTGATTCTTTCTCATCATCCGTTACATAGACAACATCGCTACCTTTCTGAAGAAGTCCACCCACCCATACTTGCCCAGTCAATACAGGCTTCGCAGGGTCCTCAATATTGTATTGCCTGATGTCTCCATGAAGCCAATTAACAAAGTAAAGGTAGCGGTCATCAAGAGATATGAGGAAATCGGTTATCAGCCCGGGCATTTCGGGGAGTATCCAGTTTCGCACCTTCAATGGTTTCACCGATATCGCTACCTATGAATGCGAATTCAGAGCTTAGTAAAACTTATCATTATGTAATAATACAGTAGGAATATGTATTAAGCAGCCTGGAAGTTATGGACAACAGTGTAGGCAAACCTCATGGCTCCAAGTTCCATCTGCAGTCTTGAAAAATCTCACCAAATTGCTTGTCAAAGCACACCCGACAAAGCCAGTGTCTTTTGAAGGATCATGGAGAAACCTTGTCTGCACATGGGAATAATATATGATGAGGAAATGATCATAAACATGATTATAACTATTTCCTCATGAAATTCAATACTAACTTCCAAGGGGAGGAGCCCTGTATTGCCAAGGTCTAAGGTCTGCTTAAGTTCACCATCGGGCCAGCTGTACACATACAAGTGTCTTCCGTATAGCCCATCTGCGACATGCTGAAGATTGAAGCCCTTCGAGAAAGCCAAAGGAGCTCCCCATGATGAACTAATCATAGTCTTGTGTCGAGGTTGGTACCAGAAATCATAGCCAAATAGAGGGCTGTGACCTGGCTTTTCCCACCTAACGTATATTATTAACATCTATCAAAATCAGACCTTTGGAGCAGTTAACAATTTAAGCAGTCAATATATTAATATTTCCAGAAAATCAAGAGTCGTGCATCAAAAGGTTCAGCCAATGCCAAAGAATACAACAAAACAAACTTATGTAGGTATATAGATCAGAGCACCGGGCGTGCATGCGTATGACAGTGTTTCTACAGATATATAACGCAAGAAAAAATAGCAAGAACATTAGCAACTTTATCTGTCAAAAGAGTGCATTTAGGATATTTGCAAAAACTGACATGAGTTGTGCAAATATAGTAGAAGAAATTTTTAACACAAATAGTCTTTAGATATTGTCAGGTACTGCTTCGTTAAAAGACAGTGAAAATAAGTAAATGCTGGCCTGGTTACTGGAACAGCTTCTTACTAAGAGAGGTTAAATATAGGCATTTGACAAAGAAAAAGTCCAAACCTTTTTGCAGTGGCTGGGAACAAAAACGAGCTTCACATATTCTAGAAGACAACACAAGTAGTAGGTATTCAAATACAATTAAAAATAGTGCCAACTTTTCAAAGAGAGCTTACGATGTTTTCAGCATATCATGGCAACAACAATTGTTCAAGATAAAAGAGTTGAGTTCATCAACTCACTGAGATCAAGTAAATACTAAAGTTAAATAAGGACCCTGTTTTGTGGTTAAAGACTATAAATTGGTTGGCACGATCTAATATAATAAGAAGCCTTCCAAATTGTGATACAAAGGAAAAAGGTTACTAGTTTCTTAGGTGGAACAAAAATTGAAGAACTTTACAGAGATTATTATGTTTTAGAAAAAAGCGACTAGTTTCTCAAGTGGAACGAAAATTGAAGAACTTTACAGAGATTATTATGTTTTAGAGCAAAAAATCAACATATAACCACAAACATATCCCTTCGTTGATTCCAGAGAGAGAGAGAGAGAGAGAGAGAGAGAGAGAGAGAGAAGTACCTTCCTTTCACATTGAATTCAGAATCCAGGAGAAGGAAGCCGTTTCCGGTTGCATTGCCATCTCTGTCTCCTAGGCAAGATATCATTATGTCACCAGATGCAAGACAATGGGAGGTGTGAGGATATGCTAGCCCAGTCTTTTGGGCAATATCTTCAGGTTCAACTGCCTTATGCAAAGATGGAGCTCTTGGATCCTTTGTGGTGTCAACAACGTATATGCGGCCTGACCTGCAAGGTAAAAGGCAAAGTCAAAAACATGTTCAATATATGGAAAGGAAGCATTGTTTTCTCAAGGTTTATCACAATTTCTATTAAGTATCTGGGCATTGTTATTATGGTGAAAAACTACGGTCATTCTTCAACAACTGAAAATCATTAAACTATCTTCATGACAATTACAAAAAGAAGAAAGAAGTTAAGGTTGAGTTTTTCACAGCTCTCCGAGAGCCCAATATCGACAAGCATTGCATGGAGAACCTCATAATCATATGCTTATGTGATACATTTCTTTTCCTTCGTTAGGAATAGATTACCGCATAAGTACAGCTCCATAATTCCGTTAACTAACAACACAGAAAGATTCTCAGATACCATATGATTAATATATAGAATTGCAGGAACATAGACAAAAAAGAAGCAAATCATATTTGCTCTTTAAGAATAGAAACAAAGGAACACCAAGACCAGCAAGGATGCTAAGCAACTTACAGCAATGAAGGCAAGATCAAGAATCGGCGAACAGCCGATGGGTCACCATGGCAAGAGCTGCAAGAGTTCCAACCAGAATGGTGCAACTCATCACCTACATGGGTGACAGGAAGCCTATGGATAACTTTAGAATAAGTTGGAGAGTTAGGATCAATGTCCACTGTCCCCAGGTAATCCGGTTTGTTTATTCCAGTTCCTGCCCACAACAAAAATTAGGATTATTAGAAATTCTCACAATAGCTTAGGTAGGTCATAAAAGCACAATAATAATCAGGCTAGCTTAATGTTCCTCTGATATACTTTTGTTTTGATGAAATTTGCATGGAAGATGTATTTTTGAGGACTAACATTAACACAACAGTGAGACAACAGCTAATTATTTCATTTTTATTGGCTAAAAAGTGATTAAAATTATTAAATTTGATGAAATCACTAAATAATTTGATAGAATTCGCAATTTTATCGACTTAAATCACTCAATTCCAAAAAAAAAAAAAAAAAGTTTGCTTCAACTACAAAAAAGTAAAGTTAAGATGCCTAATTCAAAATGGTCTGTTGTTTGAGGGGGACACCGTACATTTCTACATACTATTATTAGAAACTACTAAACACAAACAACAAACAGAGCAATGATCATACGATGCCAATAAAAACACTAAAAAAAGAAGGAAAAAAAGGAGTTTTTATAAAATTCACCATTGTAGACGCAAGTGACATAGATCAAGGTCTCCCTGGGCCCCTTCATGGCCTCGATGGGCGACGCATACCCCGGCCCCTTCGCTCCATGGTCACAACACGCCTTGTTGCTCTCTCCCCCATTGTCAAACCCTACACTATGCTCCACCACAACCGCACCACCTCCACCCGCCATTTAAAGGTGTCCTCAGATCGCCCCCGCAAAAAACACCAAATCCTTCACAAAAATCCACCAAATCACATCACAAAATCAACACAAATCGATCAAAACGATCTTAAAAACTAATTTATACAAAAATTATAGGAAAAAAAAAGGGAGAGATCCGGCGAGATCGGGCGAGAGAGAGAGAGAAGCATACGGGTTCGGAAACGGACGAGGCTCAAGGGTCCCGGTCGCGATGGGAGAGGGGGGGGTCATTATATACATGGACACGTGGCGTCCGATTCAGACACGTGGTGCCTTGTGATTGGTGGGAGCCGGTTACTAAGTATGGGGATATGAACGTGGATGGAATACTGGGAGTGTGGGGGTTGTCGTATCCGGATGATGTTTTGATTCTTGTGGTGCTACGTTGAGTTTAGGAGATGGTGAATTTCTTATATTTTACTCTTATTATTTTATTATTAAGCTTAGTTATTTATTTATAAAATAAAATGAAATTGAGAAAAATATGATATTTCTGTGATCTCCGACGGGACTGTAAAAAATATATTATAACCGTAATATTTAGAACGTAATATTACGTACGAAAATAAATATGATATTTTTTTCATCGTTGTTTTTTACTGCATATAACGCAATCTTTCCGCAATCCCAAACGAAGTCTTGGTTAGTTTTAATATTCTTTTAAAAAATAATTGTAAAAACATTCTTGGATTTTCGTATACTATGTATAGTTTAGCATTGTGTCAGATTGAGTGGTCCCCCAATTGTTTCACACCTAAGTTTAAGATACTAAAAAGGTGCTTTGTTTGGCATATTAAAACTAAAAAGGTGCTTTGTTTGGCATATTAAAAGTTAGGCCATTTTGATACAGATAGTGATATAATAAATAGGGTTATGTAATTACCCAAACTAATTTGGTATTGATGATATTGACAAATAAAAACTGGGCCTTAATCAGGAGCAAACCAAATTCTAATGTTATATTAAAAGATCCAAACTCAACCCAAAAAGTTTAACTATCTAGATAAATATTTTGATTCTTTTTTTTTTTTTGAGAGAAAGATAGTACGCTACCCATTTCATTCAGCAAAATGATGAATTAGGCTACAAGAGTGGGACAGCCAGGCCCGATTGAAGGCGGAGAGAAAAAAAAAAAAAAAAAAAAAAATTGGCTCTCTCTGTGTACTCTTCTTGATAGTTTTTGTGAGAAAGAGAGGAACAATTTGGCTCTCTCTGTATACTCTTCTTGATAGTGCTTCTCTTTTAAGCTATCCAACTTGCCTTGTCTAACTTTTTCTTCTCATGGTTATCCTAAGCTACCGTTTGACTCGGGGTTAAGAAAAAACTAGTTATTCTAAGGATAGTGTTAAGTTCAGGGTTAAGATAGGGTTAGAGTATTTTTGTATTTGGTTGGGGTTGGAATTAGTCCAGAATAGTGAAAAGTAGTGTTTGGTTGGAGTAGGTGGGATAAGAAGGATGGTGGATTATTATGAATAGAAAATAGTGTTTGGTTGGAGTTTGGTGAGATTAGGTGGAATTAGCTAAGCCGGAATAACCTATTTGAGATGAGATTAGCTAATCCCATCTATTTTTAAGGGTGTTTGAAAATAATATGGAGGTTAAGAGGTTATTCCATTCCTTAACCTCCAACCAAACGGAGGTTTAAAGGAGTTTGTCTTCGCCAGTTTGGTTTGGAACTTTTCCAATAAAAAAAAAAAAAAAAACCAATAAATTAATTAGGGCCTTTTGGCATAAAAATTTGGTGACGTTGGTTCCAACACGAGACTGTCTCATCTGCTGTCCACCATGTGGATGACATCAATTTCAAAGTCGAGGGAATGATAGATAGAATGGTCTCACAATGGAACCGCCTCCACCATTTTTTATTTTTCCCTACGTACCTGGAATACCAGGTTTTATTAGATTAGAACTAATTAATCCTACTGAATTTTAAAAGTTGGATGGTGATTCGAATATATGTTCTTGGGTTGCAAAGAGCGGTGATAATTTGAACATTCTACGGAGAAAAAAAATGTAAGGTTATTATAGGATAGACATGTTCATTGTCAAGAAGAAAAGTCGTCGGCAAAAGCAGTGTCCTTATCCAAAAGGGATGTCCACATTGTAAGTCATATCATAATCACTCGTAGAACAATCAAAAAGCTAACTTGAAAATCATTTAAGTCAATAATGATAAAACGGTCGACATCGCTTTTCGTTTACCATCTTTAAGTTTCTGGTTCTGAAATTTCACCTCATCGCAAAGATTGCTACAGAAACATACAAAGCAGAATCTTACAAACACAAAATACCGCGGAGCGGAAGTTACTTTGTGTGAATTGCAGAATACTTGCTTAATTGATCAATCTGGTTCCTCAAGTGCTACCAAAAATCCACATCAGTTTTTGTTTAGCAACTAATTTTCTGATTCGGAAACTTCGACTCATCAAAAGTTTGAGAAAGAAACAACAAAGTAGTATCTTCTAAACACATAAATGTTAGGAATTAGGCAGTGGAAGTTAGTTTGCGCGAATTGCGGAAAACTTGCTTAGTAGGCCTATTTGGTTCATGAAATGCTCTACCAAAAATCGCGACAGGAGCAAATTCCGCCCTCGAAGTGGTGAAACCGATTCGCATCTCTCACGACGATTTGTCTATGAGTAATATCGCTAATCAACTTCAATACCGTATGACAGTCCCCGCAAACCCGAAGGTTCTTCACCACGCGAATCACCGTTCCTGGAACGGATTTAAGTAACCCGAATGCAACGGCCAATCTCTCGCTGTGCATAAACAACTGCTGCTCTTTCTCATGCTCTTCCAAATCATGCATAACAAAACTAGTATCAGGAACATAACCTCTCTTCTTCATCTCCATCATCAATTCGCTGAGAAGGCGTAGAATCTCGTCTCTCATGTCATGCGGCGCTTCCCCTGCTCGAAACAAGAAGCTATCTTTGCCCAGCTCAATCCAGCTGTAGCCTGGCTCTTTTCTAATCTCCATTTCGGCGATCGACCTCCTCACCTTGGCGACACAACCCCACTTTCCGTTCACGGCATACGTATTGGACAAAAGTATATACGTCGAAGGTTCTCTGGGTTTCAAGCCCAAAAGATGATCGGCAATTCGAACGCTCATACGGGCATTGCCATGCTTCTTACAAGCGCTCAACAAAGCCGCCCAAGTAGCTTCATCCGGTTGATAAGGCATTGAAGTGATTATATCCTCCGCTTCAGATAAGTACCCCGATCGGCTGAGAAGATCCAACAAGCAAGTGTAGTGTTGCAGCGAAGGTTTAATGCCGTAGTCCTTTATCATCGAATCGAAGAGCTCACGGCCCTTTTGAACTAGACCCACATGGCTACAAGCGTAGAGTAATCCGACGAAGGTCGCCTCATTTGGCTTCACTCCGCCTAGAACCATCCTATCATAAAGAGATAATGCTTTGTTTGCTCGACCATGCCTAGCCTCCCCAATCACCATTGTTGTCCACGAAATAACATCCCGCGTCACGATCCCCTCAAACACGGCCCTGGCAGAGCAAATATCACTACACTTTGCGTACATGTCGACAAGAGCATTGCCCACGATCACGCTCGACTCGTACCCAAGACGCGCCCCAAGGCCATGGAGTTGCTTGCCCGCGGATAGCGCAGCCAAATGAGAAGCACCACCAATTGCACTCGAGATAATAAAAGCATCATCGATTCGCACCCCCTCCCTCCGCATATCCTCAAACAGCTTCACGCCACCAAAGCAGTCGCCGCTCTGAATAAACCCGGAGATCAGGGCGGTCCACGTAAACAGGTCCCTCTCCGGCATTCGTTCAAACAGCTCCAGAGCTTCAAGATTACGGCCATTCGACGCGTACCCAGAAACCATAGCAGTCCAAATAACATGGTTTTTCACAGTGATTGTATCGAACACCTTGCGGGCATCGTCGGGGGCACAGCACTTGGAGTACATATCGATAAGGGAGGACTTGACGACGGCATCACCGGAGAAAGGGGAGAGAATGAATTGGGCGTGTGACTGCTTGCCGAGGCGGAGGGAGCCCAAGCGGGCGCAGGCGTTGACGACGGAGGCGAGGACGAAGTGGTCGGGGGGGACGAGATCGACATAGAGCATGCGGCGGAAGAGGGGGAGGACGAGGGCGGGGGAGGGGGAGCGGGAGAGCGCGGAGAGGAGGGCGGAGTAGAGGGCGGGGTCTCGGTGGGGGGTTTCGTCGAACAGTTGGTGGGCGTGGGCGAGCGGGAGGGCGCACTTGGCGTAGGCGGCGAGGAGGGAGGCCGGGAAGGGAGGCGCGTGGCAGAAGCCGCTCTTGACGAGGTCGGCGTGGACGCCGCGCACCGCCGCGGCTGAGCGGCGGCGCGCGGCGGAGCGGAGCAGCTCGGCGAGGTTGCGGCCGTGGTGGGGGCGCGGGTGGAGAGGTGGCATTCATTACTAGAACGGCTTAATTACATGCCGCTACAGTGCTACGCTGCACTGTATTATTATTTTCATTTGCTATGTTATATAATTATTTTTAAAGATGTTTTTATATTGAGCTTGGCTCCGTAACTAGACATCCGAATCTATGATTTACTCTTTTCATGTTTATTAATTAATAATATCTAGAGTATTTGAATTTTTATAAAATTAACTTTTATAAATCTTTAATAATTTAAAAACTAAAGTGTCAATTCTTTTATTATAGTTTGAAGACTAAAAATATAATTTATACAAACATGGCAAATAATATTAAATTGAGCAACACTTTTACAAGCTCCACAAGTATTTCTGTTAAATATTAATATTGAAAATAGTCCTAAGTATGCGCCTCGCATATTAAATAGAGAATTGTTTTAACTTAATATTTTAAAATCTAAAATCAGTACGATTCCATCAGTGGTTCAATCGATCGAACTAGCGACATCAACTCGACATTATAAGTAACAAAAAATTGTTAATTACTTATGCATAAAATAATAAACATAAAAAATAGCATTAATCTGTTTTTAAAAGTTTTTCAAAAAATATAAATTAAACTGACTGAATCGTTTGATCAATAATATATGGCAAGAAATAGTTCGGACCGATCAAATTAAAATCGAACCGTCGGCTCAAACAGGTGAATACAAATCTTAAAGCCATCTGAGTTTGAGTTATGCAACTCGGGAGTAACTGCATGAGGCCATAATGGCATCTTCCGCAACATTTCAGAGGCTTCTTCAAGGACCCTTTCGCACCGCACCATTCACGTCCGAGCATGTCGATAACTTCCTCTCCAATATATTTTGATGATGGGTACCCGAGATCCAAGTTCGAATTCTAGTTGATTCATATTTTCAGCTAAATTTATTTCTAAATGAAATAAACAAAGCGGATGTAGCGTTTCACCGAAAATGTCGATATCCAAAATTTGCAACATCTATAGAAGCAACAAAGTGAAAGGTAGATACGCTGAAGAGTAAAAACAAGGAACTATCATCCAAGCCTCACTTCAAAAGCTAAATAATATGCCTCAAATGGCACCTGGAATGTGACATGCAAAAGAGTTTCCAAAAGCGAAGAGAAGTTGCATGCAGAAGAATGATGGCATAGACTCGCGGCAAAAATAACGATCAGAGATCTCATGTTCTCTTATAACCTTGCTTCACAAATAGAACAGAAACAGCATAAAAATGCACCATCTGTAAGCTTTTTGACACATTCGAAGAGACAAGTTAAATAAGGTTAAAAACTCAAAATGATAAACATCAACATTCCTTTTATGAAGAGTCATAACAGAACGATTTTAAGTTAGCTAACTGATGAAACTCACAACCACCAAGAAATTTTCAGTTCTCAGTTCCAAAAATACTAAAATAATGTTATTATTTCAGCATATTGTTAGAAGCTACCATAAGAACCCACGCAGCAGTACTCAACTCTTTTTTTCAATCTCTCTAACAAACACAGCTTAGTAAAGCTAAAAGATAGGGCCCAATCATCAGAGAAAATCATAGAAAGCACACCAGAGTTTCAGCACCATTAGGCCGCACTATCGATGCTCATGGGCTCCGTCTCCTGTTTCGGCGCTGGCTGGCTTCCAGATTTCTGCAACCACCCAACAAATATGAACTCCATTACAAGCTATGCTACAAGCAATGCAAATAACGTTCGGCCACAAAGTCATAGATTAGGTGTCAAATGTGCTTGTGTTGAGTTTCTTACGCTGGCTTCCATGTGTTCTAACTTGGTCATCTTCGCAAACATATTGCCGTAGAATTTGGCATCTTTCTTGTTGTATTCCTTTACTTTCTCCTTCAGAGTCTTGTATTCCAACTTCACATCCCTGAGATCACAAAATCGTGAATGCCACAGTTTGAAAATAAAATTACTTAAGTTAGAATGACTTGCAGGAACTCCTCCCAAAACCAAACCTGTTATCAGGATCTATCTCAAGGGCCTTCTTAATATCTATCTCCGCCAGATCCAGATCAGCAAGCTGGATATATGCTTGAGCCCTCCTATAGAGGGCTTTCACATTCCTGCTGTCAAGCTCTAGCACCTGATAATGAACATTCAATACCGACAGTAAGAACTACTGCTTGATGCCAGATTGACTAAAAGACTCGAAAAAAAGTAAAAGCAATCATCGCTAACCTTGGTGCAAAGCTTCTCAGCCTGTTTGTAATCTTTGAGCTTCAGCTTACAGGCAGCATCGTTAAGATTGCAGGTAATCTTCAGCACTTTGGATTGCTTCTTTTCTTCATCACTGAATGAGCTATCATATTCTATGGACTTAGCAGCCTAAATGGGAAAACAAAAAGGTTATATTAATTAGACGTAAATGTCAAAAAATCAAACTTCTATAGAGCAAAATTGTGTAGTATTAATTACCTTCTCGTATCTCTTGGAAGCTCTTTCGTATTTACCCAACTTGAACAGCACATTCCCCTCCTCTTTCTTCTTACCAGCAGCTTCAATTTTCTCGGCATTATTCATGTCCCAAGACTCCTTATCCTAAAGAATGGCAATTAAATACATCATCTTCTCTATTCATAATTATAAAGTTCAAATGAGGGGTCATCCCAAGATAGTGACACCTACCTTCTCAAAGGAATCAAGCTCAATCTCATAAATCACAGTCGAGTTGGGTGGCACAACTGCAAGATCCTGCTTTGACTCGGTCGAGCCAAATGCATACTCGGGTGGTATTGTAACCAGAGCAACCTCGCCCTTCTTCATGGTCACCACAGCCTTGTCGAGGCCATCAATGACTTGCTCTGTCCATTCAATTGAATATCAAGTCATGTTAATTCATTCCAAGTGCAAACGAAATTAGTAATAGAGACAAGAAGAGTAATCGGTTTTGAAGGGGAAAAAGAACTAACCTTCATCAGTCTTGAACTCGAATGGCTCCTCGCCGTCATGACCCTTCTTCACAAACACAGTCCCATCTTCCAGCTTCCCAATCAACTTCACTGTAGTTATCAAAATTACCATACTGTTATATATCAAGTTACAGGGCCTCAGGAAAAGCTAAAAAGCCAGGACAACAATCATCAGCAATGATATGCAACCTTTGACAACAGCTCCATCATTCGGTCGTTCATAGCCCTCTGCTTCCTTGAGAATCTTTTTAAGGATTTTCTTATCATCTCCTATCTGTGTAACAGTCTTCCATGACACTAGCTCCAGTTCAATATGAAGGGTAGCATTTGGTGGCACAGCACCCTCTTCACCACTTGCTGGTCTCCCTTTTTCGCCAAAACCATCTATCCAGAAAACCAACCAACTTATTTATGCTAAGATCACTGTATGTTTACCTAATAAAGAAGGGTAGTAAAAAATTTAAAGAGAAAAAACTGAATGACTTACATTGTGGCTTCACGGTAAGAAGCGCTTTCTCAGCCTTCTTCATAGATTTCACAGCCTTGGCCAGAGCAGGACAGAAGAACCCTAGCACCAGAGAGAAAATCGTTTCCGTAAACACTGCATACAATACACTAACATGAGCTACAAAAAGCAAGTACAGACTCTCACCATCCTGAACCGTGAACTCAACCCCTTCCGATTTAGATACAACTGTTCCATCCTCAAGTCTAGCCTTGTATTTTACTACATATTGAAATAAATGGTGTCAGTTCCAGCTACAATGAGCAACAAAGACATGGTTTGCAAAAATAGGGAGTCAAGGTCGACGGAGATTACCAAATACTTCATCCAGATCTTTAGGGTTCTCCCACTTTTCGCCTTCCTTAAGTACCTTCTTAAATACTCCTCCATCTTTGCAGATGTCCTTCACGCTGGACCAAGAGAGCAGCTCAACATCAAATTGGAGAGTAGCATTGGGCGGGATTGTGGGCGGGGATCCTGATTCACCGTATGCCAATTCAGGAGGGATGGTGAAAATAGCATTCTCACCCTTCTTCATTGTCTTGATACCTTGATCCCATCCCTTTATTACTTGGCCTGCAAAAAGTTGACAAAACTTTACACATTAAATTGCAGTAACAACAAAATATTCACCTTCCAATTAGACAAGTAACAAGCAAAAGCTTAACATGCAAAAAAAGAAGATAAAGAGAACACAAAAATTGATGATCAAAAAGCTATTAATCAAGTATGGCGTACCACCTCTTTGTAAAGAAAATAAAACCGAGTGACAATATCAAACTTGTCGGCAATAAGAATAGTAAAGATGCTGTGACTATCCTAAAATGTTTTTCATTCAGATTCAAGATCTCCATAAAATTCAGGATAAGTTCTTCCTGTATTTCATAGTCTTCCCCATCCAAAGAAGTATTTGGTAAACATGACATGAACTCGACGAGGAAAAGTGGCATGCACAGGACGTCAAACCTTCATCATTACATGCAGACACAGAACTTCGATTTTGCTGGGAGCAGCATGGACCCACGTTCCTTCAGCTCTCATGCACTGGCCAGCCCACTCTGCTGGGACCACAAAGGACCCACATTCCTTCCACTCTCATGCACTGGCCAGTTCGCATGTGGCACGCACTTGTGACATCGCACGCACCAGACGAGATGCCGAATTCCACTGACCAGTTGGTTGGACCGCAGTTACAACTTAACGAACCTCCCTAATTCACATATCAGTTAAGACACTTGTCTAGAAACAGTTAAGAGATAATTCAGTTACTAAATACAGTTTTTGTCAGCAATCTATCACTATTATTGCGATCGTCTGACACAGCCTTAAAAAAAAAAAAAGTCAGTTAGACGTCGAGACACTTAACTCTTGACTGAGCTGCGGTTTGCCTGATTGGGTACGTATATCTGTCTGTGCATGAAACACTAAAGTACATCTACCGCCCAATGCCATAATGCCAAAAAAAGCTTATTTAGTAAGCACACTTGGTATTTAAAATATAGCATGAACACAATAAAGCACAACGTAACTTGCGAGATATCAACCGAGAGACATCAGGAAAGGAAAAGTATATGAATTTGCCATGCATCAAATGATTAAGCCACAATATTTTTGCATGTGATTTAATATCCGTTGTCCCGTGAGTAACAAAAACCTCTTAAAAATAGAAATACTGATCATCACTCTCAGATCAAGTTATTATAAAACCTATTCCAAACCCAGCAAAAAATGCTGAGTGAAACTTGGATAACATAGTCTACTCACTAAACAATATGCATTCACTCACTTTCTTAAGTCTACTCGCAACTAAACCTCTAGCTCAATGAACTCATACTCTGAAAATAAAGAACTCATACTCTGAAAATAAAGTACGCCAACAATCGATAGTACTATACAACGATGCAACTCCATTGCAGTAAAAATGTATAGTGGGAAAAGCCTATTGCCTTCTTCAACACAGCATCCAGAGTAATGTTAAAAGCATTAAGTGAGAAGGGAGATTTCACCTTGCCCGAGCTTAAACTTGAATGGAGTCTCCCGATCGCGACTCGAATCGAACTTGGTCCCGTCAAGCAGCGTTCCCGTGTAATGCACTGCAACCAAACTCCCCAAAGATCAGATTTTTAACATGAAAATCACCTTAAAAACACCAAAAAAAAAAAAAAAAAAAAAAATATATCCACATCGCAAAACACACAAAAACCCATAAACAAATGAAAAAAAAGAGAGACTAAATGGCTCCTATTGCCCATCCACTTCACAAAGGTCACATTTTTATCATCAAAATCCACATGAGAACACTAAACAAGTAATACCTACATCATAAAACTCACCAAAACCCCCCAAAAGAGAAAAAACAAATTAATTTGCCGAGAGACAAACGACCCAAAACTATCCACCTCCACTTACCCTCGACCTCGTCGCCTACTTCGGGCGTGTCCCACCCTTCTCCCTCCTTAACGAGCTTCTTCTTAAGGCCCTGCTTCCCGATCTCCTTCTCCTCGCCGACCTTGAACATCGGGCCCTGGTCGGCGAAATCCATCATGTCCTCGTTCATCATCTCCTCGCCGGCGGGGAGATCGAAGTCCTCGTCCATGTCTCACGAGCTAAACCAATGGATCGATCGATCGATCGATCGAACACCTCAACAAGCGATCAACGGGGGAATGGAGACACTAGGGTTTGGTGTGAGTTAGGGTTGGGGTACGAGGGAGGAGAGAGAGAGAAGGGCTTTAAAGGGGCGTAAGGAAGAGGATAGTGTGGGGATTCTAGAGAGTTCCAAAGAAGCGCAGAGGGAGTGGCGAGGGAGCGAGCGAAGGGCCCTGATGCTTCCTATAGTGACTGGTCCCCTCGGTTCGGTCCTTTAGATCAGATTATAATTGGTTAGGTAAAAATGCATTTAGACCCCCTTACCTATGTTCTATTCTGAAATAGACTCATTAGATTTAAAATTAAATTAAAGTTAGTAAATACAATAAAGTTATTAATAAATTTGGTAAACTTGCAAATTTATTTAACCAACATTATTTAATTTCCCAAAAATCATAAATTAAAAAACTAAGAGGTATTAATTAAAAAGAAAGTAAAAGTTTCATGTGATAAATTCAAAAATTGGACTACAGTTGAGTTGAGGGGGGTCTCCAAAGCGTGGACCAGATATTTTAAATCTTTGGATTTGAATTTGAGAGATGCCCACAAATTAGATTACATATGATGAGAACGTACTGCACGAAAATAATTTATTTATTTTGGTAAATAACACGAAGTTATGTATTTTGCAATGAATTTAAATTGTTTTGGAATGAAAGTAGCAAGCTACTTATTTTATTTTTTAATAAAAAATAAATTTGACTAAAAATGTGACCATCGAGTCTTAACTAATTGCTCTGTATATAGTTGGTGAGTTTGTTTTTTTTTTTGAGAAAAAATAGCGAGCTACTTGTTTCATTCATTAAATAATTTGAATTAAGCATACATAGAGAAAGCAGCCAAGACTTTCAAAAAAAGATAAGAACACAGAAAGAAAAAAAAAAATCACTAAGAAATTAAGAAACGAGAGTGTAGGCGAAGAAAAAGCAGGGTTAGGGACTTAGGAAGAAGAGGTTGAGGGTAGGTTGCAAAGTTGATGGCTAGCTCCACTCATGCAACAAGCGTTTGACACGGTCCAGTGAGACGGATGGGATCGGCGATCTGTCGCGAAAGATAAAACTATTCTTTTCCGTCTAGACACCCCACCAGACTGCCGCTAAAAAAGATAGACCTTTAATTCTCTTTCCGTCCAGACATCCCACCAGACCCGGCCGGGCCCAGTTGGTGAGTTTGTTTAAACATATTTTCTAATATCCTATTTAGAGACAAAGAAGTATTTCGCCATTTGCGATTGCCCCGAATACCAAATGGGCCCGGTCCGATCCTAATCTGAACACCACATTTGTTGGGCTTAATGAGCCCGAGTCCCACCCAGACCATTTGGCCCTGTCTTAAGTTTGGGCCCAAGCTTTAGGTTTTGCCTAAATATTCGTGCATCGCAGAGGAGAAAATTATTCAAAAAATAGTATAAACAAATTAACAAATATTTTCACGAAGTGAGAAAATTTTCATTTTTATTAAAAATAAAAACAGTACATGATAAAAGCCAAACAATTATTACACTCGAAGAAAAGTCCAAAAAAATCTTCAATCAAAGTTTGACTTAGTAGAAAACACTCGTACTCCTACGTCGAAATCCTACTCTAAAACGAGGCAATCAAATCATCAAAATTTGTTCCACGAATCTAAACTCCCGCATATTTTGACTACATGAAGTGTTTCACTCTTGGTGGCGCAGTATAAGAAGCCCAGTGGATTCATCACGAGAGTAGTTCAATCGATCGTTATTATTTACGACAGAAGATAATAACATCAACTAATACGAATCTACTATTCGACGCGCACGGCGATGAGCGCATAGCGACAAGTTCTATAACATAGGCGCCAATTTATATCGCTGGTCGAATTTAGATGGACCATACTACGTACGAACGCGCGAACAAATTAAAGGTAAAAAGTTAAAAAAAATTCACCCCATTTTTTGTCACCAATTGTGCACAATTAATGTAGGCTATGTAGATAGCCAGGGTTCAGAAACTGCAGAAGCAGCACTGCAAAAGCTTCTCTAAACTACATACATATAATATATCTTCATATCCCAGTAAAATAATTAATCAGAAGCAATGTTCAAAATCCACATTATCTCAATCATTAAATCCCACGCTTCCCGAGGCAAAGATGGATTGGTTAATTTGTTTACTTTATCGATTATTATTATTATTATTATATTTAGACATGCACGCCTCTTTCCCTGCACTACAGCTTTGTGGCGATTTTATTTATAGCTCTACGTGGACAAAAAATGCACGTATAGCAGTAAAATTACGAATTTAATTAATTAATTATCCTCCTAATAGTATTCCCTAATACAAGCCCATAATTTAAAATTTTTCCTCTCTTTCGTCGATGGAGATCTAAGTTGACATTTTCTTATATATTCATTTAATTTCTTACCAGATTATAGTTAACGATTTTTTTAAGAACACAATGGTTCTAACAGTATAGTACCATTATTAGCCAATTGACACAAATAAGTCGATCTGTATATTTTGAAACTTTGAAGGAGTATATTTAAGAATTAATTAAAACTTTGCGAGAAAAGATCTGTAATGCTCAAACTTGCAAGAATATATATAGGACATTTGTCCTTGCAAATTTTTAACTATTTAAATTGTAAAGAGACATCAACATGGTCATGGGAAGAGAGAGAGAGGAGAAAGGTAAAAAGAAAAATCTAAGATGGACTCTACCTTGAGGAGATAGGGGATGGAGGTGAAGTGGGTTGGCATCTATTGGGGGGTGATTAGAGGGAAGGAACATTCAAATGAGACCAAGAGGAGTGTGGTTGTTAGATCTTGACCTGTTGTGGTTTATTAATTATTATATGTTAGTTAGTTTTATTATTGTTGTCCCCTTTTTAAAGAAACCCTTTCACATTAGAGGGTAGGGTACTTGGATTAACTAATCCCATCCTTAGATGCTTGTTTTTTTTAAAAAAAAAATATTCTTGATTTTTTTCCTTTGTTTTCCATCTTTAAGGTGTTATAAATCATTCTTGGAGTGGAGGAGAGCTTAGCTATTATACTTTCGAAAGTACGAAAATTTTACGTATTATTATTTTGCCTTATACGTACCCCTCTTTTGAAATCCCATTATCAAACTCAAGTTCAAGACCCATCAGAATCCATCCTCGTGTCTTACCACTGGGATTTCAGGTATTGGTGCTAATATAGAGCAAATTTTTGTACCAGCAAAATTGGTGCAATGAACTGGTAAAATAAAATAGCTTATTATTCACGTAAGTGAGCAAATTACAAGCGAAATCGATGTATAACTTGGTCATTGTCTATTTGGGGACCATCAAAGATCAATATATCTGTTTTGACAATAACAAAATATGCACTATATATACCACTATTTTGCACGGGAAAACAAGGAGACGAGCGGGAAATCACCGACAGGGAGAGAGTTATCTGCTTGAAACTACAATGAAGCCCAACCAAATCCAGGTTTTCAGGGAGGTTGAGAGCCGAATTCAATGACTAACTTTAGGGCAATGCATATGAGTAGTTATTCTAAGTTTAAACTCATCAACTAACACTAACAACCTACAAGAGCATTGAATGAAACTTCAACTAACTTAGCCCCTGTTGCTTACAGTTCACTCCTCTCCTTGCACCATTCATTCCATTGTTTTCCCACACTTCACAAGTCCAATAGTGGCACTAGATAATAATTTTACTTAAGGGCCCCCATTTTCAACCATTCCTTGTTTAATCAATTTTGTGTCCATAGTAAAATAGTTCAAATTTTGTCTCTATATAGCAACCCCCCATAATCTATGAAGGAGAAGATAATTAAGGAGTTTAAATTAATAAAAAATGGTGGTAATTTGAAACTGTATGGTTTTATATATTTGTATGTTATGAGAGAATATGTGTACTAATCTAGAGATTTCTGTTGGGAGTATAGAAAGAACAAAAGCACCTTCAGATCAAATAAGAATTGTTTAATTGAGAGCAATGCCTTATGTATTCCTTATGCGGCTCCTAAAACATCACTTATTCACAAAAGTATCGTTTGGTTCGGGTATAAGCAAGAACTAGCTATTACAGGGATAGATACAAATATGAGGATAAGAAAAATAGTGTTTGGATGAAAATTGAGTTGTTTCCGGGGATAAGAAAAATATTAGATAGTTTTATATAAAAAATGGAGGTGTTGGTGGAGATAACCGAGAACTACTATTCTCGGATAAAAAATTAGCGTTTGGATATAAAAGGGGGATAAGGGTCTATTCCTATCCCTATCCCCTAACCAAACAAAGCCAAATAGTTGATAGGCGATATGTTTTTTCTTTCATTATCTTTCCTTTCAACGTACGTCAGTATACTTTATCTAAATTCCATGGTACGTGAGTAGCGATATTAAGATTATTTTTTAAACATTTCCATTTTAACAAATTGACTAGTATTATGGGGTTTTTAAGGGTACCTGTAGCAGCAGTTATTACTTAATTACCAACTGGCATGCATGTGACTGTCTGCAGCAATCCCAAGGCCTGCCAATAGAATAGGAAGCAGATATGTAAAGAAGCATTTTAGATGGCAATGGTTAGGTGACAAGCACTTACTATTCCTTCCAATTTTCTCTTTAATCTTTCTTTTATATACTGTGTGTGCAGATGATTAATGCCCTAGTTTATTAAGGTACACCCAGTAACTATTCAACCACTGCTCATAAGGAGAACCCTCATCAGTGTATCATCTGCTTTTGCTCACTGTTTTGTACATTGCATCAGGGAAAAGTCCAAAATGGGGATAGAAAGGATCTCTCAACCTAAAGAGAGGGCACTCAATGCAACTAGGACCTGTGAAAGCAAAAGCTTTATGTACAATAGAAGCAAAATGAATGACTCCACCTTTCTCATTTCATGATGTCTTTTGCAGAGATTTTATCTATTTAAGTAAAAATGAAAAGCATTTTCCTAGCCAGTGCTTTACACCTTAAAAACTGTGGGTTTTACTTATGTTATCTCACTTTTATTCATTTGATGTCACACTCCATGCAATAGTGATCGATATATGTAGGGGATGAATTAATGAGTTTAATTAATTTCTGATGAGGACAAAGTTTATAGAGGATGGTAAATTAGTATCTAAATATAGATAACTTGGTGA
This sequence comes from Aechmea fasciata, assembly GCA_025177825.1. NCBI lineage: Eukaryota > Viridiplantae > Streptophyta > Magnoliopsida > Poales > Bromeliaceae > Aechmea > Aechmea fasciata. The sequence goes on from CM045934.1 coordinate 6,133,414, forward strand.
TTATAATATGAGTATCACTATATATCCCCATTTGAAATAAAGTAGGAGGATACGAAAATATAACAAAATTATAGGGTTGACTATTATATGCTTATTCACCATTCCAGCAAAATACGATGGTTACACGAAGAACAATTAAACTTCTTTTTTAATTATCTATATTTTTCACTAATCTCGGAGGGCACGTTTCGAAATCAAATGCTCTCCAAATTATGTAAAATTTTTATTATATTCAAGCGTGTTCTATGTCCTATTAGATCAATTTTTTGCAGCATTTTTTTTAAAAAATCTCATGCAACTTCGAGAAGCTGTGATAAATTTCAAGGAAAAATAAACATAATCTTATTAAAAATAAGGGGGTGTTTGATCTAATTTTTCAGAAGTGATTTTGAGCCAAAAATTACTTTTGAGCTTACTAGAGCGTTTGGAAACAACAAATGAAAAAAATTTGATTTTGCTTTTCGGAATCAGAAAATTGATTTTGAAAGCTCCAGAATCAAAAGTAAAAAAAACAACTTTTTCTCCAAAATTGATTCTAATTTTGGATTCAAACTTAAAATTTTTATTTTTATTTTAGATTCAAAGTATAAATTTAACATTAAATTTTAAATTTCAAATTTTAAATTCATATTTAAATTTTTTAATCTCAAGTTTTCAAATTTAAAATTTAGATTTTAAATTTTAAATTTAAAATTTTGAAATTTCAAGTTTATTTTTTGTACAAGTTTGAAAATTTAAAAATTATACTTTTAATTCAATTTTAAATTTTTTTTTATCTAAATTTATATTTTAAAATATTTTAAAATAAAATTTAGAACAAATATTAATATATGCAAGCATTAAATTTTTTTTACGAAATTTTTTTATAAAATCACTTCAGAAAAATTATTTTTATCTAAACTTAGTCAAACGCTCTACAACTTTTTACCAAAATTAATTCTCTAAATCAAAATTAATTTTTTAAAAATTATTTTTACACAGAAGTTAGGCCAAACATACGGTAAAGCTCTACGTTGTGCTTAGTGCCACGTCATGCATCAGCAAATAACAGTGCACCACAGTTAACCAATAAAGAAATAGAGCATCTCTTCGCAACCAATAGTATTATAGACCAATAAAGTATTTTATAAAAAAAATTTATTTTTAAAAAGTACTGAGCCTCCTTTTGTCTCCTTTCCTCCCTATTAATCATTGATGAGCTTAAAACTTATGACAACCACATCTGCTTAGGGACCAGCACAAGATCAAACAAAAAAAGAAAAAAAGAAAAATAAAATCATAGATATAGAGTTGAGCTAAAATACTTTTAAAAATACCAAAAGAGTGATCGGTGCTTTTGAGTTTTTAGTCATTGGATGGAAAGATATCGGGTTGAAATGATCGTGGTAGGTGGTGGTTGGTGGAATTGTGTTTGATTCAAGAACTATTAATAATTAAGGAGTAGATCCAAGGATTAGAAATCTGTAAGCATCAAAAGATTGGTATTTCTAAAAATATTCTAACTCAATTCGACAGATATATGTAGCCCGTGGTTTTTTAATTTTTTTTACCTGCTATTCAATATTCCAGTTTTCCAACATTTGCGTCCACTATACTTTAGTCCCAAATTATCATAAACGATTAATTTCATACCAACCCTATAAATATAATAAATTACAGATATATTTTTTAAAAGTTCAACTTTTTTATATATTATCTTTGCAAAAGTTCTAATATTTTTAAATATATCGTTTTAGTTTGTTGCCTTAAAGTACTGTTTATTTTATAAGTGAAATGACTATTTTTGCCATTACAAATATATTTTTCCAAAAATCTCAACTGTTTACTTATGATTAATTAATTCTTTCTAACGGATTCTAACGGCAACATATGAAAGTTGAATTTTATAAAAATATATTTGTAATTTATTATATTTATAAAAATTTGTATGAAATTAATCCTTTCATAAAAGTTAATTTTACTATAAAAACTATAATAATTCATAGTTGAATAAACTAAAATAAACAAATTGTCTACGACAAAATGATAAAATAATTATTTTATAAGCAAAATAACATCTTTTTCTAAATTCAGAGATTTAAACGTTTATGCCAAAAATATAAAAACTCAAGTATAATTGAGTCCGGCTACTATACTATCTATAGTACGGGAGTTCTCGTACTATAGTGTTGTTTTCGATTTTCGGGCGTTCAAATCAACAATCCACATCGTTAAAACTGATCTAGGGTATTTAAAATTTTTAGAAATAAAATTTTATATTTTTTCAACATAGTTTACTTTATGATCAAGATATTTCAAAATTGTCAATTTTCAATAATTAATATGATGAGTTTGGAGTTTAACGGTGTAGAAGAATCTAAATTTCTTAAAATTTTGATAGAAAATACTTTAAACTATATAGATTAAGGTTAAAATTCTTGATCTTGAATTTAAAAGTCCTATATTCAAATTTTAAAGAGTATTCAATTCTCACCGTCCATTTTGACATAATTTATTTACTAAATAAACGATATAAAAAAGAATTAAAATTTTATTCCTAAGAACCTCATACCCTAGATCATATTTAACGGTGTGGATCGTTGATTTGAACGCTCTAAGATTGAAAACAACACTATAGTACGGGAGCTCCCGTATTATAGATAGTATAGTAGCCAAATTCAGTATAATTTTGGAATAGTATAGATACTATACAGACATTTTACCTAATAAAATAAAATGAATTTATAAAATATGGGCACTTGTCTATATAATCTTCACGACTTTTCGATTTTTATATTTACCTCTCGAATGATCGAATCTACTATTCTAAATTTCAATTTTTTTCAACTAATCCTTCAAAATAATAATATTTAAACAATAGGAGAAACTTTTATTAAGAAGTATATGTAAAATGAAAGATAAATATAAAATTCAATAACTTTTTAGAAATAAATATTAGTAATTAAATACACAAACTATAAAACAAAATAAAATTTTCTTTTTTTTTTTCAAAAATAGATGGCATGTTATAAATTTAAAATTTTAGATTCGAACCACCAAATTCTTTTTTTTTTAAGAAATAGATAGCATATTACACGCTTCGTTTATTTTATTTAGAAATAAATTTAGCTGAAAATATGAATCAACTAGAATTCGAACTTAGAATCTTAGGCTCTGCTTGGTTCGGAGTTAAAGGATGGAATAACTCCTTAACCTCGAAGTTATTACCAAACACTCCATTTGAGGGTTGAGGTTAGCTAACCCATTTATAAATGGGCTATTTTGGGATAGCCCATTTGAGGTGGGATTAGCTAACCCTACATAATCCCAACCAAACATTATTTTTTATTTATAATAATTTACTATACTTATTATCCCACCTATTATAATCAAACACTATTTTTTATTATTCTGAACTAACTCTAATCCCCAATCAAATACAAGTATATTCTAATCCCATTTTAATTTTGAACTTAATTCTATTTTTGTAATAACTAATTTTTTTTTAACACCGAACCAAACGATAGCTTAGATACCAACAACTAAACTCTTTACCACGCACGTAGGGGATAAATCTTAAATCCCCAATTCCTTTCCCCAGACTTCTCTCTCTCATCTCCTCCACCACCACTTTTCCCCCCTCTTGTCTCTCTCTCTCTCTCTCTCTCTCTCTCTACCCTCTTCCTATTTTCATGGCAGAAAAGCTGAGGAGATGCCCATGAGGATTTTTCCAGCTGAAGAGGGGGACAGACTTCCCATTTTGATATATAGAGGTCAAACACTTCCCTTTCCTTCCTCTTACCTTCTTCCCCTCCCCCCCTCCCCCCTCTTCTCCACCATCATCTCCACACTCTTCAAATACCCCTCTTTTCCACTCTCTCTCTCTCTCTCTCTCTCTCTCTCTCTCCACTTTTACCTTTTCCATATCCACAACCCCCCCCACCCCCCAATTTCATCTTCCTCCACAATTCTCCACTAAAAAGCCCCTCTTTTTCCCAACTACTAGTGCTTTAATCTTGTCAATCACCCACCATCATCTCAGTGCTCTCTCTCTTGAGTAAGAGATGAATTGCGGGCCGCCACCGCCGCCGCCGCCGGGGGATCTCTCGCCGTGCTTCTTCAACCTCAATTGGGATCAATCCATTGACCCAAATGGTGAGATCTCCTCGCAGCCTCACTATGTGACTGCTGCTCCTCTAAATTCCCCTCCAAAATTGGATCTTTCCATGATTAGTCACCTCCACCACACTCAGCAAGCTCAGGGGAGCTTGCCCATTTCGGAGGGTTTGATGCCCATCACCCATTTGGATCAATTCCCCACTGACCCTGGGTTTGTCGAACGGGCCGCGAGGTTTTCCTGCTTCGATGGGGGCGGCGGTTACGCCGGATTCGGGCGGAGTTTGGCGGCGAACAATGTCGAATTGGGGAACGCCCGAGAGGAATCGTCGGTCTCGGATCCGGCCTCGGCGAGCGGCGAGGTGAGCTTGAAAGGTCCCCCCTTTGAGAGCAATGCACGAAAGCGGAAAGCGGCGCCGAAGGGCAAAGGAAAAGAGACTTGTTCTACCATTTCTTCCAGTGATCCTCCCAAGGTATAACGATTAATTGAAATTAAACCTCTGCTCTTACTTGCGAGTTTTGTACCGTTGCGCTGAGAGTGAAGTTTTGCAATTTCAAAGAACTCTGAGGAGAAGGATCCGAACGCGAAGAAATGCAAATCGGGGGAGAGCGAGGGAACCAAAGACGATTCGATCAAGCCGAAGGTCGAGCGAAATGGGAATGCGAGCACCGCCGACAATGGTAATGGTGTTCAGAAGCAAGGCAAGAACAATACAAAGCCTCCCGAGCCTCCGAAAGATTATATTCATGTCAGAGCAAGAAGAGGCCAAGCAACTGATAGCCACAGCCTCGCAGAGAGGGTAAAATTTTGAATCTCCTCTTTTATTAACTTCATTTCATATTGTTATTCTCTTCCCTTTCTTCGGCTCGTTTATAAATTCTCTTGTTAATTTCCTAATTCCAGGTCAGGAGAGAGAAAATCAGCCTGCGGATGAAGTTACTACAAGACCTTGTCCCTGGATGCAACAAGGTAGACTTTTAGAGTTCACTTTGAGGGGGGGAAAAAAAAATCTTGATCACGAATTATGCGTTCTGCTTCATGAATTTAGATTCTCAATGAGATTATGTCTTGTTGTAGGTTACTGGCAAAGCACTCATGCTCGATGAAATCATAAACTATGTACAGTCGCTGCAGCGGCAGGTTGAGGTATAAAATCATGGTGAATAAATAGAAAAGCTTGCAATTTTAACGACGTTACGTGTGTATTCACATCTCAGACCCCTGCTCCTCATTCATCTTGTTGCAGTTTCTTTCAATGAAGTTGGCCACTGTGAATCCCAACTTGGATTTCAATAATCTGCCTAATCTCCTCGCAAAAGATGTGAGCTTACTAATTTCTGTAGCCGATGTCTTTCTAGAAGTCCTTAAATAGCAATGCACCTTATATTGTTTTCTTTCGTGAATTCAGATGCATCAAACATGTGGCGGTCCATTAGTGAACTCGGTCTTTCCTTTAGAAACATCCGGCGCGGCATTATCATACGCCAGCCAACCTCAACACGGAAACCTTCTCAATTGTTCTATCGCCAATGTCTTGGAGAATCATTGCTCTATCAACCCATTAGACTCCGCTCTTTGTCGAAGTATGAACACACACCATCCTTACTTCAATGGAATCGGAGATGCTGCTTCTCAGGTAAAAATAGTTTTAAATTTCACAATTTATTGGTTCAATCTTATGACATCGATGAAATAAGGTACTTAAGAATTGAAGAAATGAATACAAATACAAATTTCTCAGATGGGAACGTTTTGGGAGGATGATCTCCACAGTGTAGTTCAAATGGACATCGGACAAACTCAGGAGATGGTAGTCTCTTCTCAGAGCTATAATGGTAAGTATAGCTGAGCTATACTATTCTACTTCTATAGCGTAATTCATGGCTTCTTACTAACACACATACTGTGGCTTAACTGAAACAGGTCCATCAGAATCAGTTCACATGAAAATGGAACTGTGATAACTCGAAGTGACTCGGGTGATGATGCCTTTGTGTATATGGAGATGGCGGCTTGCGGTGGTAGAAGCTTTAAACTAACAATTTATAGCCCTACGTGGATTTCAATCTAGTCTATAATTTTTTCCTACGCCAAATGATTTTACGGGCGAATCTTGCGCCATATGTTGTAGTTTCTCGCTAGGCTAATTATGTCGTTTGGTGCATATAGTACAAGCACCATCTCTAAGTCGTAAGGGGCGAGCAAGAGAGCGGAGCTGTGATTGGACGAATGTTTCTTTTCATCATCAGATTTCTACCTTGAAATTATGGTGTTTCTTTCGATAACCTCGTCGCAATTTCCTGCCTACTGTTTTGAGAACACTGTTTCGAGATAATTCCAAGTTCTTCGGTGTATCGCTAATTCTAGCGAGCAATTTGTTTCTCCGCCCTTGTTGAGTTACAATTCGAGAACAACCTTTCGAGAAACCTTGTACACTATTTGAGACTATCTGGTTGCTGCCGAAATTTGCTGTTCTTGAAGCCATTATGAAGATTCGAACTATGTCAAATCCAAAAGCATGTATCTCTGATTTGTATCTCTGCTGCACTCTGTCCAGTTGTACTTGCACTGTTGCAGCAGACATGCTGCAATTGGGTAACAGAATAAATCAATGCACATATCATGTTTTGCTTTGTGAGCTTGGTGAGGCTAGAGATACTTGGTGTCCTTATTCTTTGGATCCAATTAATAAGCTGAGGGAAAAAGCTCACATTTAAAGCCATGGACGCAAGAACCAAATCAATTGTGCTGGTACAACAGTTGTGTGGGTGCCTTTATTGGAGTACAAAAGGCATCAAATGTGTCAGGTTGCTGGTGCCAATTCAAGTTATGAAGTTACATCAAGTGAAGTGAAACGTCACCAGTTGATTGAGCCAAAACGTACCTTTGGTTCTTTGGTTCCCTTATTTTGGAATCCTAAAAGTGATGAGATGTGAAATATTACATCTCCCACAAAACTTACTAATTATATTACTAATTATAAGTGTCGGATTATTAGCGCTAATTATTAATTTTAAAAATTTATATTGTTGGAAATACGCAATTAATTCACTTAAAACATATAGATACAGTACTTACGGGATCTCAATTATGATTTAGCCTACTCAGCCTCGCGTCACTTCGAACATAACTCAACCTATCCAGCCTCACATTATTTCGATCGTGACTTAACCCAATTTGACCTCCGGCCACATGGCAGGATGCTAGTTAATTTAAGCCAACATTAAGCGCCTAAGTAGTGCTTTAATTTTCATGTTTCCAAGAATATTTGATGAAGGGAGCTTATATTCACAAATCAAGTTCTACGTAATTTTGCGCCTTACAAAATATAATTAAGCGATGACCATCACTCGGGATCGAGTAAAAAAAGAGTTGTTAAGATATTATTTAGATTTTAAAATATTTTATCTTCTCAAACAAATTTAAAGATGGATCTGATTTTTGAAGTTATATGGGAAAATTATTGTCCCGTATCATCTGCACTTCGTTTTGGATTCATATTTCAGTTCCCTTTAGCATCTACCTACGAACAAGCCAATCAACCCATTTTCTTAGGATAAAGTTATAATGCGATGTTGGCATAGGAGGGTTTAGCGGTTCAGAGGCATCGAGAGATCGGAATCATTGAAACTTCTCAAGTTAATTTATTCCATTTGGAGGCCGGGACGGAAAGTGTTTAGATCTAAAATAGCTATCGAATCATAACAGATGATAAATTCAACTTTTATTTCAAATAACTACAAATCATACTCTAATTACATAAACTTTGAAATATAATTAATATCTATATCTCTATGTCTATACATTATTACTCATAAACTTTGCTACATGGCAAAGCCTCCTTCATCGACCTTTCCTTCTTCTCCCATCCTTGATTTTTTTTTTTCTAATTTATAATAATCGAATTTATTATCTTTTGCCTCCACGTAATGTTTCGTCTTTCCACCCGGAGTAGTGTTCTATTGCTATTTTATTATTATTATATGTAATTTTTTTACTGAAATTATAAATTTTGCTATATCTGTTTCGTATCTTTTATTTGTATTTATTGATGATCCAAATATTTACAAAGACCAGCAAATCTGGTGATTCAATCAGTGTTCTTTATACCAACCACCAAACCTTTTCACATCATTTAAACAAGTTTTAACAGAATTATTATTTTAATAATAATGGAATTGTTATTATTTTAACAAGTGGTTTCTAGTAATATACCTACATATATAACTCATCTGGTACGTACGTTCCATTGTGTATCACTCTTGTGGCCTCACAAGCTATCTTATGCACTCTGCGACCGAATAATTTTAAAACACTAGCTGCGTCTAATTTCTGACACTGCATTAAAACATGAATTGCGCTTTATCTCAGCCTTTGCCAACCAAACCCTAAACCCTACAATAGAAGAAACTGTGCATTCATTATACCAATAATAATAATTGTATATGTCCACACACTACTGTCCCTAGCTGTTAGATTGCATTAATGCTTAGCTTAGATATTGAGAAAGATGCTAAACATAAAAAGAAAATATATAAATAGATAAATAAAAGGACACTCCGTATGAAAGATCTCATGCGGATAGGGCCACAATTATTTTGTAGACATACTTCGTGCATTAAAAGTAGAAGCAGATGCTACGGATCATGTGGTGCGACCACGACACACAAACACATGCATGCATATATATAGAGAGAAAGGTCTCAAACATTGTCCACTTACGACCTAAATTCTTAAGGCGAAATAGCCAAGCAAAATAATTCACTAGAACCTAACTAGACACGTTATAAATGTTGTTTGAATATACAGATATGGTTGTTCGATGATGTTGTGTATATTTGACGAATCGTATTAAATAGATCGATCATTCTGTTAACTGCAACATTTGATAATTTCATTGTTCTGTAAATTGTGAAAGCGGAGTACCAACCATTAAACTCGTAGCTTGCTACACTAGGTACGTACAATCGGTATCTTTCAAAAGTATATTTAGAACTACATACGTACTTTGCGAAACTCTGGTTAGCGAGTCACACGTATAAGCCAAAGATGAGCAAATATATATACATCGGAATCCCTTAAACCAAAACTATTAAAGATGTAGGTTGGTGTCATGTATATATTTATAGAACACCTGCTTGTACGTACGTACGTAGTTCCACCGTAAAAAAAACAAGTTGTTGGTGGGATGTCTACATTGAGATTTCACTATCAAGATGAGATATGGGACATTTCCTCTAATTCCCATTGAATGCATGTTCCCAACAATTAATCTTTTCGAGTCCAAAGCAATTGGAGAGATCATGTAGTATCTTATACCTGGACCATTTAAAAGCATGCATAATATACATAGTGGACCACTACTCGACCTAAAAGCCAAATATAAATATATATATGTGGGTGTGTACGTGGCTTGTTCTTCTCTCTATAACGCTTTTGGGAAAAGCTGAGCCTGACCCTAATTGGCTTTGGCTGATAGTGGATATATGGGCTAGCTGTTTTGTGGACCAGACATTTCACTTTCTTTTGTGAGCTTTAACTTGTGTACGTCAAACTCTCAAAACACATACGTACATGTATGGCTTTTTGAGAGAGAGAGAGAGAGAGAGAGAGAGAGAGAGAGAGAGAGAGAGAGAGAGAGACTAGTAGCAAGCATATCTAAATGATCTTAATTGAAAATATGAAGCAATTATTCTTCGAGTTTAGGAATTCAGGTACTAACTATCAAGCCCCGATCGGATGTATTAGGGTTGGCATGCAATCCAGCTCGCTGGTCGCGAGCTAACTCGTATTCGGCTCAAAATGAGCTCGAGATCGATCACTTGTTTAAGAAGCGTTGAACAGGAGCTGAATATTTTCAGCTCGAAGTATTACAGAGCTGAACACGAGCTCGAGTCGGCTTACTAGTATTATTTTTCATCCAGTAGTAGGACTAATAATCAAACTTGCTATTCGCGAGTTAGTCCATGTTCAATGCGTTAACAAACAAACCAAACAAGAAATGGATTTTTCAACTCAACATTTTAAAGAGCGAGCTCGTCTCCGGCTCGTTTAATAAACGAGTGAATATGAGCCGACCCTAACTCGCCAGGCTCGTTGACAGCTAAGTGTGTATGTCCTTCTTTTATGATGTATGTTTATACGTAAATATTGTTTCGTTTTAAAAGTTGGGCCAAGAAAAGGCCTGATAGAATTGGGCTTTGGGTTTGGGCTAAAATAATATTTTGTGGTTTAAGAAATATGGGCCGAAACTATATAAATTGTTGTGGATTGTGCCCACGCTCGAGGTGGGCCTATTCAAATTTAGGCCCATTCAAACCCGAGTTTTTGGACAAATTATCACATCCTTTATATGATTGATGATTCTAGTGGCCAGGAGGCTGGAGCTTAACGTGTGGTTCGTATGCAATATTTGCTCTTGAACCAATGAAGTTGTTTTTGTTGTTGAGGTTTTCAAATCGTCGATTCATATCGTTAAATATGATCTAGAATATTTGAAATTTTTAGAAAATAAATTTTATAATTTTTCGAAATTGTTATAAAGTCCATCAAGCGAGTATAAAAATGAACGGTTAAAATCGAACGACATCCTAAAAATGGATGATCAGATCCTTCAATTTAAGATCGGAGTTATTGATCTTTATTTAGATAGTAAATAGAATTTTTTATAAAAAATTCAACCAATTCCGATATTTTTTTCACCGTTAAACTAACAAATATTTCATACTGGCCGTTAAAAATTATCAATTTTGTGAGCTTTTAATCGTAAAATAAATAATATCAAAAAATTATAAAATTTAATTTTTAAAAATTTTAAATACTCTATATATGGTTCGTAAATTTGATGGAGGGTAAATTTGACAAGTTTTGTTGTTTGGGGGCAATTGAGTGGCGTAATGTAAAAGAGGCGAGGTGGCAGCACCTAAGGAGGGGGGGTCGTAACAGCAACCCACGTGACGCGTCCATGCACGCCATTCCGCAGAGGAGACGCGGCACGCCGCTCGCTCTTCAACACCTATCGCTGTCTGTCCCGCTTTACGTCACGTTACGTGTCTTCTTCCCCTCGCTATTATCCCTCTCCTCCATAATCCCCACCCACGGACCCACCCCTTCTCCAGCTCAAGTTAACCCTCCCCCTCTCCTTCCCCCTATAAATATTCGTACGATCGTGTCGCCACTTCCCCATCCCCCATCCGGCGAGCAATAATACATATATATATATATATATATATATATATATATATATATATATAAAATGGCTGCAGGCTCCATTCGCTCTCCGTCATCGTCTTCTTCGCTTCTACTCTCGATCAACTTAATACTGCTCTTTCTTTCCCTCACTGCTGCTGCTTCGGCCGCCTTCGACGTCGGCCCCATCCGCCCCCGCGACGACGGCGGCATCGCCCCGGGGAGGAAGGTCGGGGGGCGGGCGGAGGTGCGCGGCGTGCAGACCGACCGCGAAGTCCAAGACCTCGGCCTCTTCTGCGTCGAGGAGCACAACCGCCGCCTCCTCCGCCGCCTCGATGGCGACACCTCGGGGGGGCTGCTGACCTTCGGGAGGGTGGTGGCGGCGCAGCGGCAGGTGGTGTCCGGGATCAAGTACTATCTCAGGATCGCCGCCTTCGCCGACGGAGGGGAGAGGCGGAGCTTCGACGCCGTCGTGGTGGTCAAGCCATGGCTCCCCTCGCGGACGCTGATCTCGTTCGGCCCTGCGGTCGACCGGTACTGATCAGATACATTTCCCTCCCAGTGGTGTGTGGTGTAGAGAGATAACTAGTTTGTTTTGAGTACGCGGCTGGTGTAATAATAATGAGAGGCCAACGAAGAGGAGAAAATAAGTGGTAGGAGTAATAATTGTAATAATAAGCGTTATGCAAATGAAGCTCACAAACTCAGTGAGTGGTGTGTTTTTTTTATACTACTAATTTTTTTTTTTTTTTTTTTTTTTTTTTCACCCCCCTCTATAAAAGATAGATTAACAAATGAGTGTAAAATTAACCTGAGAAATGACGCGAGAATAATCTTCAAGCCCTCTCTATCTTTTTCTGGTTGGTGCTATTAGAACCTTCAAATTATTAAAAATTAAAAAGGGGTTGAATAACAGACTAAAACTTAGAAACTAAATCACAACTGTTCATTCTATTGTTCGCATTATAATAGCTGCAGGTCAATCAATTAATTAAGACGATTTTATTCTGAACTGAAATTCGATTTAAAAAAGTATTGAACTCAAGATAAGGCAAGAAATTGTGCGTGATTTTGTATCGGCCTATTATTTCTCCGACCAGTGACCTTTGAAACAGAGCACTGAGAATTAAACCAAATTCAACCGATCCCTAATTTAATGTTCCCCTGATAAATGAATACAGACAATGTAGCTCATAATCTTCTTGTTCCTCAACAGGTCATCGTGTGCAAAAGTTATACACCGGAAAACTTCTTCGAACCGAAGAAACTTCATCGGCCTGAAAGCTCAAAAAGAAAGGGATATCAACTGCAGAATACTCTGAAGCGGACGCACTTAAGCTGCAGCGCCAGCGGCGGCCTTTCCCTTCTTCCTCTGGATCTTCTTCATGTAAAACTCCAGCTCTTTTCCTTCCAGAATATATCTGTGTTGCCAATATCACAAGCAAGGACATTAATGGAGTTACATCAGATTACCATCTCTGATTCCTGTTCAATCCGATTCCGAGTGCCAAACAAACCCTTAACAAGGGAACATTAAAGAAGCCTCTAAACTACTTTCCTTACCCATCCGCTCGGCCGCATTGGCCTGGACGAGAAGAGATGCAAGCCAACAACCTCCCGCCGGTGAACTGCTCCTCGATATGGGGGTCGAGTGTACGGCCCTGCTGACGCTTCTCGAGCTTCCTCTTTACATGGTTGCTCTTCTTCGCTTCTTCCGCAACCCCATCGCCTTCCTGCCCCTATTAATTGTTAACAGAACAAGGATTAGGTGCTTTTTTAAGTAGTATTTTCATGAGGAGATTTTTGGATGTCCAAGGATGGATGAAAGATTCAGATTTACATACTGAAAAGACAAAAAAGAAGAAGAAATCTTTGTATATAATATAATCTATAATCAGCTTAACAGTGTGAGAAGCTTTCACACAATGTATGTGCTTTCAAACTTAGACAAGATGCAGACTCGACTGAAGTTGGGTACATCATATGACTAATAACAACTCTACACCTAAAGAGAGATGTGCTACAGAAATTGCATACAGATCCGACACAACTTTCGAATTTTTACTTCTAATAGTTGATCAGTGTGGTAATAGTGCTAGAGTACTGTGCCAAAGCTAGATGCAAAGCGCATCTCATAGTAGCCAATGAAAGTTTAATTGCTGTATGTGAATAATTTTGAAGGCGTTTAAAACATGTTTAGAAGGAAAAATCAACTACTCGCATGACTTTTAAGATGATTCTTATGAAACTTTCTATACTAAGACATAAAATTCTTATGAAACTTTTCATCTGGTACTTTGTAGGAAATTCTTGTATCCAATTCCACAGAGAGAGAGAGAGAGAGATGTCTGCATCATAGCGAGCCAAAAGAACCTATTGAAAGAAAAGGCTATGGCTTTCTGTGATGCAATTTGGATCTTGGATCCTTTGTTCAAATCTCTTTCTTAGAGGTTTTTTAATCAAAACCCTAATTAGAGAGAGGAGTTAGGAAGAAAGCAATGAATTCTCCTCCCCTTTCCTAAGGATCCGTTTTCAAGGTTCTTTTGCTTACAACTTTCATATATATAAAATGTGGATGTATTACTTAGACGATAAAAATTCCCCACTTCAAGATAGTACCATCTGTGGAAAGTCAGAATTAGCAATTGGAAGAGTATACTTGTATCTCTTCGAAATGAGAAATACAATATACCTACCAGTGTGCTCACACAGATCTAAAAATATCGAAACTGAGAGATTACAATTCCAAATATCAGAAGCAGAAAATTTGAAAATTAGAAACCATCTATCAACTAAATATGTTGAGATGCAACTGCCTACTATGCAGAAAGCATCACTGTCCCAGCATCTAATCTAGTTTTAACATCCATAAAGAAAAAAAATTGAAAAAGATCATATGGTCAAAATAGAATATAAACAAACAGCAAATATATTTTGCATTAACAATTAATTTCACTCATATGAAAAACAACATTGAGATGGCCCACCTCAAATTCAAAACACTACACACAACATCTATTTCTTCTATATCCACATACTTTCAAAATGCCAAAACACAACTATGACTGCGACAACATGTAAGCCAAGGAATGTATTTAATTTATATGAAAAGAGGCCTTAATGTTTTCAGCACTAATCCTTAACCCTGTGTAATCTACAAATAACACCTGAAGCTATATATTCGTAGAAATCATGTTTAAAATCCAATTACGCAAGTAACAGGGTAATCTGAGGAAGAGAAAGTAGAAATAAACTATAGATTAAAGTAGAAATATAACAAAAGTGATAAGTAAACATAAACCAAGTGACACACTAAATTAACTACAGCAAATGGAATCCCTGCGAAGCGGAAGCAATTAAGCTAAAAGTACCTCAGTAGCCTCCTTCTTGGTGGGGGCCTTCTTCTTCCTCCCTATATCAACACCATAGTGCTGGAGGTACCACTGCTTGAATGGCGCGGCATCTACCTGCACGATTGCGCTCTTCACTAGGGTCTGTGTCCTCACGAGCTCGTTGTTCGACGCATTGTACACCACATCAAGGATACGGGTCTTGCGGGTGACAGCATCGCTCCCCCACGAGTAGTTCCCCGTATCCAAACGCAGCGCCCTCCACTTTTGCCTCCCCGCACCCGGACCCTCCTCACCGTCTTGTTGCTCGAAAGCTTTGTGCTTGCCGGCTGCCGACCCAACTCGTACCTGTCTCACAAACAAATTCCAACAATTTCCAGAAGACAAATTAATCAACATATCATCAGGCCAGATCTCTACATTTACACTACGGGCCTGTTTCAGTGAAGTTGCCCAAAGAAGCACTAACTACTAATTTCCACTAAAACATCATAAACAGTCTCTTGCTGCAACTAGAAGCAAAAGCTTCTGCATTTAAGCCCAGAAGCACATTTCATCTTCCGCTTCTCGATAATAGAAACAGTTCCAGATTTCCAGGTGAAACAAGCACTCAGAATTATGCATTGAAAATCCAAGAAATACATCAGAGAAAGTAAGGATTCGGGCACCGTAAAGGAAAATAACACGCAGATTTCAACAATTAGATAGAAGCTTATTTGGATTTGCTTCTGCTTCTGCTTCTGCTTTCGGCAGCAGCAGTCTCTACTAGAGCATTTGGCAAACAGAAAATGATAAGCAGAAGCTCCAATTTGCCGCACAGAAAGGCTGTTGAGGGCATTTCAAAACAGTGCCTCTCCTAACAGTACTGCTCAAAACATCACTTCAGAAAACTTCAAATTGAAGGTATAGTCGGATCAAACAATCGACCAGGTTAACAATTCTGCTCAGATACAAGCATAAATCAAATAGGCGGTAAAATTAAAAAAGAAGAAGAAGCTTACTTCCTCTTCTTTCTCCAAGCCTTCTTCTTCCCACCGGTGGCACGCCTCTTGTGCATGGAGTCCCGAGAGATACCTGCTCGTGAGAGGAGGGCGCCATTGTTGTGAGCTCAAGCGAAGAGTGGAGGTGACCATTAGGGTTTTGAAGCGAGCATCGGAGAAGCTTCTTACCCATGGTGGAAGAGCGGCGGCGGCGCCCTCTTTCTTCGTCACTCTCTCGCTCCCTCCGCTCGGAGACCCCTCGGAAGAAGGGGCCCAAAACCCTAACCCTAGACTTACATCGGGTCGGGTTGGGAGCAACAGCTCATGGTCTGAGCCTAGAAGGCCCAAAAGAGGCTGGCCTGGGCCTTTTATCAAGCCCAAAAGTGTGGCATGGTATGGCCCAGTGATCTACGAACCCGACCTGGGGATGGAGAGTTATCTTCACGCGCAAGGCAACCCACGGGGGCACTCGCGCACGTTTATTTACGTTTTTACCCCCCCGGAGAGTTCGCACTGATTCTTCCTACACGGCACGTCGCACGGGATCTCGGTCCAACTCTGTGGGGCCCACGTAGTAAAGCCTCGGCGGGTCCCATTAGGATTTGTATTTGGATCATCAAACTAGTGGGTCCCACTCCTAACTCGTTCTCTCTTACGCCACGTAAAAGTTTGCACCGTGTTTATAATTGGATCTTGAAGCTGATTGGTCCAATCCTAAGTCCTAAGTCCTAACTCGCTCTCTCTTACGCCACGTAATGGGTCGGATTCTGTTTGTGTTTTAATTCCCTCAACAGCGAATCCGAATCCTACCCCGTTTAGGTCGCACTGAAATTCCGAAAATGCCCCCATCTCTTGACCTATATATACCCTGCTTGAGCGTCGAATTAATTACCGTCACGAGAAGAGAGAGAGAGAGAGAGAGAGAGAGAGCGGGGGTTTTCGTGAGAGGCGGCGGAGACGAAGGGTGGCGATGGAGGTGTCTTCTAGGGTTTAGGCTTAGGGTTTTGGGGAGAAGATAAAGAAGGAAGGGGAATCCTCTTGAGTTCTCGCCTTCGTTTCCATGGCGCGCCTCGACAATCCTTTCGCCCTCCTCGACGATGACGACGCCGGAGACGACCTCTCCGCCCTCGTCGCCAAGGCAGAGGCCAAGATTTCGCCTCCTCTCACCGCGGCGACGGAGCGACCGAAGCCCAAGGCCGCGCCCGGTGCGTTCCCTTCCAAACCCCTCCCACCCTCCCAGTACGGTAAGGGTTTCTGGTGTTCTATCGATTCTGATGTTTACGTGTCGATCTTTATCTTCAATTCTCCGATTCTTTAGCGATTGTTTTGATGTTTATTGGGTATTGTTTCCATTGGTTTCAGCAAGGGAAGAGAGGGGTAGGGAAAGAGGCGGCCGCGGAAGGGGTACCGGAAGGTTGGGGTATGGATCTGGTGCTGCGGATGATGATGGAAGAGGGCGCTACGGTAACGGGTATTCGAGGGGTTATGTCTACGATTCCAATGGCCGTGGGCGGGGTGGAAGAGGCGGCGGGGGGAGGGGTAGGGGAAGGGGCTACTATGAAGAACAAGGATCACTCAGTAACCAGGGTCGAGCAGGGGATGCTTTGAATGAGAGACAAGAAACCAGAAGCCCTCCCAAGTATGAGAACGGGAAGTCTGGCGAGGAGAACAATGACCAAGGCCGCTGGGAGGAGAGGGGTTATGGTTATGGTGGTGATTACCGTCGGTACAGGGATGGCGAGGGGCATGATGGAAGGGGTTACTACGGCGGTGAGAATCGCGGCTTTAGAGGCGGAGAAGGGCGTAGGTATGGCCCGCGTGATGGGGCTGGGAGAAGGAATGGTGGGTATGGATATGAAAATAAAGGCGAACCTTTTGCCGAGAAGGAGAAAGCTGGGGAAGTTGCTGCTAATGTTCGGACTGAAAATGTTGGTGCTGCTGGCAATAATGCGTCATCTGGAAGGTATATTCTCTAGTCTTAACTTGTCTACCAAAAATTATATCTGATGGTACCTTAATTTTAGATATACACAATGTTGGTGAAATCGATAACCTATTTAGTTATGTGAGATAGTTTGATCTGATGAGGTGTCTTGTAGAGTTTGAAATTGCACTACTGAAGTAAATAAAAGATCACAAACTGAAGCATCTATATTAAATATGCAATTCACCTTCTGTTGTTGTAAATGTTGTTCTACTTGTTGACTTGTTTCTTATGCATATTGCTATAATAAATTTATTTCAATGCAAAGTAGCTTATTTAATATACGTATTCGAACTGGTATTAATCTTTTGGAAGCAGGGAGGCAAGCAGGGAGGCTTCTGAGATAACTGATGCACCGAAGGTTGTTGAACCTGAACAATCTAACCCTAAGCCGGTGGATTCTGAAGATACTTCTGGAGAGAAGACCGCTGAACAATTAGAGGAGGAGGAAGAGGCCAAAGTAATTTCTTCTCCTTTTGCTTTTGTCTCAGACAAAATTATACGTTCTTTTCGACCAGTTTAGTTGTTCTCTTTAAATAAAGGAGCACAGGATGTCTGATTGAATAGTAATGTGCAAAGCTCTGCCTTAGTACATTTTAAGTGAGCACTATTGAGCTTTTTTCTTGATTTAGTTGTGTTATAATTCTTTGGCATTTCTATCACCAGAAAATGACACTCGCTGAATACGAGAAGCTGGTTCAAGAGAAAAGAAAGGCTCTAGATGCCTACAAATCTGAGGAAAGGAAGGTGGTGGTTGATAAGCAATTTGATGGCATGCAGGTTATCGAGAAAAAGAAAGAGGATGAACTTTCTCTCAAGCTGGTTTGTTTTTAGACTTGTGGAAAACTTATATTTGTACCTTTAAATTTTTATTATCCAGTATCTAACTTCTTATTTCTGAGCAGAAATCTGAAAAGGACAAGAAGAAGAAGGATCTTCTTGAAAAGGAAGAGAAAACTCGCAAGGTAGTACCCAAGTAAACTAGCCTAATTAGCTTCTATCTACTGCTGGCTTCTATTCTGTTGTTTGTAAACTGTCATCAATGTACTTATTGTCTGACAATGTGTCTTTGTATATTAAGTTATAAACAGGGGATAAATGATTTATTAGCTTGCTATATGGTTAATTCGTGGAGTTATCCAGTGTTAAAAATTCATTATCTTTGAGGCGAACAGTATCTTAAAAATATCCTTTTTTACTTCTTGGCTAACAAATTCTTCACTAAAGTATATACAAAGAGAATTGCTGATTAAACAGTGAAGAGCCCTGATAGTTTGGAGTGATTTACTAGTTCAGAATGAAGATCTCTACTTTCGTACCACTTGTAGAATTTAGAAAATGGCAATTAACAATTTTATTCTGTTGCAAATTAATTAAGATGAACATTAGCTTTCGTTATGACTGCATCTTAGGAATTGAATGCAGGATGGTTTTTTAATCTTTATACCTGCAGAATTGGGGGCCCTATGATTGTCTAATCTTCAAGTCTATGCTCGAGTTTACCATTAGCAATTTAAATTTGTTTGAATTATTTGGGGGGAAAAGGAATAATAATTAGAAATTGTGAAATATGTTAACTCTGGGAAGATGGATGGACATGTATGGTATAAGTGTATAAAACTACTCCTTGGTGCCTAGAATTTGGACAAGCCTAGGGGCTGGGATTTATCTCGATTTTGATGTCTGCACTTTCTAACCAAGCAGCATGACCTTACCCTTTCTTTTATTTTTTGGTTTTGCCAGTCTGTGACCATCAACGAGTTCTTAAAGCCATCTGATGGTGGGACTTACAGAGGCCCTGGGCGCGGCCGTGGTGGATACAGAGGCGGCTATTCTGGGCGTGGTCGCCGCGCTTTTGTGCCAAGCATTGATGATGCTGCCCATTTTCCGGCGCTAGGGCAGAATACTGCTAGAAAGGCAGAGCCTGCTTCGAAGGCTTAAGTTTTGATAGTTTGCTAGGTTTTTTTTTTTTTTTTTTTTTTTTATTTTTTTTTTTCCCCCCTTCTTTTTCCTCCCCCTCTCAGAGCCTTATATCATCATGTTTTGGCCTTGGATGCTATTCTTCTGCTTGATTTTGTTTTTATCATTGGAGTCCTTAGTCGTTTATTAAGTTATAAACATTTTCTGCTTTTCTACTATACAACTTGTATCGTTGCAATTAGCTTCTTATCATAGATGATTGGTTGTCATGAAGGGCTTGTGCTGAGTGCCTATCAATTATTTTTGGTTTATATGATTTTGTATACCTATTTTTAACCGGCATACTTATAATATAGTTTCATGCCATGCTGTATGTGATCTCCAAAATTGGGTTTGAGGGCCATTTTATGGAAAATTTTTTGCATTGAATCGACCCGTTTTGGCCAGTGTTTCTTGTGATTATGGGAAACGGTTGCGACTTCTCAGATTATTTTATCTTTTGGAATTTTATTATGCGTTGGGGGTATACTCAAGACAACCAGTGAAGTTTAATACTAAAGAACTAGAAAGTTTATCTTAAATGTTACGACTATAACTAATCCAACTTACTCTTGACCATGTTCCACTTTGATAATGCTTTTACTAATGAGAAACGAGGATGGCCCCTTCCCTGGCTTTTGGCATTTTCTCAAGTGGTTAGGTGAACTTAGTGCATTAAAGTCAATGCACCTTATGGATCTCCCAAGTCTCTGTTCTCATCACTACCTAATTCTGTTGAGTCAGTAATAATAACTAATAGCCACGTTAAGAGGAGAACCTGAGATAGTTTATGCTGCAACTTGCTTACATATGCCACCGAGTCAGCGATTAATGTTGAAGACCAACATTAATCGAGAATTATACCAACATTATCCTCCGCTCTTCGTTGTTGGTTCTGAATGAGGATTTGTGGGCTTTCGGCATGGATACCGGTTTTGGAGATCATGGCAGTGCTCTCCTTATTCGCACTCGTCAGTATCAACGTGGAGAAGCTCTTCTTCAGCTCTAAGCCGATATCGTCCTCAGATAACTCAAACAATGATCAGCTCATTCCTAATCAAAGGTGAGCGCCGCGCCCTTTGTTTTTGTCTCTAAACTTCTTCATGTAAAGATAAGCCTTCCAATACATATATGTTTGTATGTGTTTTTCCTTGGATGGAATTTTCATTTATCAGGTATGTTGAAAGAAAGGGAAGAGTAAGGGGAGATGATTCTGATGGGATAGGGAGAAGGGCTCTTATTGAGGTGAACATGACACCTGCAACAAGCAATTATAAGAGCAACCTTAGTTGGACAGTGGTGAAAAGTGACTTCACCTTTGCTGTTGGCAAGGCTCCCTTCAACAGTTGCCATGCTTCCACAATAGTTGAGGTTCATTACCTATATCTACTCATTCTCTTGCTTCTCTTAAATTGGGTAGTTTTGCCCTTTTCTATCAAGGCTAATTTATCTAATATTTTCGGCTTTTCGCGACTATTGTGTCATGATTGATTGACTGAGTAGATTGAGAAGGACCATCTTTTGATGGCATACTTCGGTGGTTCACAGGAAGGAGCCCCTGATGTTAAAATTTGGCTACAAAGATTCAAGGTGGGAACCACCTGAGAGTTTATTTCACCCTTTCTTTTCTCATTTAATCTTAAGTTATACCGATCGAATAAGATCATTGCTCAAATTATGATGTTCTCCTTTGCAGGATGGGTATTGGCACCCCCCTTGGGTCGTCGATGAAGAACGGAATGTTCC
The DNA here is from genome assembly GCA_025177825.1 of Aechmea fasciata. Classification (NCBI taxonomy): domain Eukaryota; kingdom Viridiplantae; phylum Streptophyta; class Magnoliopsida; order Poales; family Bromeliaceae; genus Aechmea; species Aechmea fasciata. The sequence continues at coordinate 6,154,717 of CM045934.1, forward strand.
GATGTGGAACCCAGTATTGGTTATGCTCCCTAGTAAAGAGTTGCTTCTCTTCTACAAGATTGGTTTGGAGGTGCAAAAGTAATCTCCTCATCCACTCTTCAACACTGAAAAATTAATCTCTAGACCATTGAATTGTCGAAGAATATAACACTGAAAAATTCAGCGATGTCGAAAGTTTAAAGATGAGCTTGACTATGATGAATGCTAATCTAAGATCAGTTGAACACAGATGGAGCGGCTTTATGAAACGATCGGTCGACGGCGGAGCGACTTGGCTACACCGAGAACAACTTCCTCCTGGAATTCTCGGTCCTACCAAGAACAAGGCATGTAGGAAAAATTATGGACAAAATTATGTGCCCACAAATGGTTTTACGCATTCGCGATTGTTTCCTTGACGCGAGCCTTTTCATTGCAGCCTCTCTTGCTGAGTGATGGCCGCATCCTCTGCGGTTCTTCCATCGAAAGCTGGAATTCATGGGGAGCATGGATGGATGTAAGTGCTTAACTCACCGCAAAACAGCTTATTTTTTTCACTACAATTCCATTAGTAACATCAAATGTGGATCAGGTCACACAGGACTTTGGCTACACTTGGAAGAAGTTTGGTCCCATATACATTCAAAATGAACCACTTGGTGTGATACAACCCTTCCCCTATCAAACCAAGAACGGAAAGATACGAGTTCTAATGCGGTCGTTTCTCACCGCGGGCAGAATCTACATGTCAGAATCTACCGACGGAGGTCTCACCTGGAGTTTCGCGAGGCCGACCCAGCTACCGAATCCTAATTCAGGTTTCTCCTTAGCAAATTTCTTATACCCAATTTTTAAACTGTTTAGGTTAGTTTATTAATACAAATCGACATAGGTATTGATGGAGTTAAAATGAAGGATGGTGGATTAATCGTTGCGTACAATACGAACACGAGGGGCGAACTTAAGTTAGCATTCTCCGACGACGATGGCGATTCTTGGAAAGAGGTGATAACACTGGAGAAGGATTACTCGATGGAATTCTCGTACCCCGCTGTGATCATGTCTATGGATGGACTCATCCATATCTCATACACCTACAATAGGACACAGATCAAGGTTAACATATTGCTTGCTTCTTACATTTTTTGTAATTTTTTTTTATTTTTTGTTCTTGTAAATGCTAAAAATTCATTGTTCTTAAATGCAGCATGTAGTTATCCGGCCCCAGTGACCATTATTTCTGAAGCCTTATTGATGTATGTATATGAACAGCAAACAACCAATGTACTCTGCAACAATAAATATGTGAGAAATTGTCACTGCTTAAATTCCTCAATTCTTTTTTCTCAAGGAAATTTCTATGGAAAGCATTTTTTTTTCTTCTTGTGCATTTTTAGACATGAAAGAAAGACATAGGATTTTGTACATAATTTTGCTGAATGGAATTCTCTATTTAGGTAAGAAAATTTCTTCACCCCCCTTTATTTGCTTGATTTCGCATGCGTGGGGTTTCATTGTTTCTATCAACTAATAAAAGAATTGTAGTTTTAAGTAGATCTATTTAGGAAATTCTAATCTTAAGATTAAGACTTTTTTTTAACGATTTTAACTATTGTAAGAAGTACGGGTTTCAAATAAGAGCTTTTATTTTTGGATCAGTACTTTTGTCTCAGCGTTCTGACAACAAAGTAAGAAAATCAAAATGTTTTTTTGGTCGTTTTAAAAGCTTGCTTTTGCTTCTTCTAAACGGCGCATACTCCAAAAAGTTTAGCCAATATTAAGTCACCCAATATTAAATATGAAATGATTAACTAATACAGAGATAGTATAAGCAATCATATATGGTAAATGCCAGATCAGATTGTTAGGATAAACAATAAATTTTTCGCAGCCAATTTCTCATTTTAAAGCCAATTTCCCAGCAAGATTCAGCTGAAACTAGATATTGTGACAAGGACTACATGATTATGTCTTCATAATATATAATATATTGAGGGGTTTTGTCATAGTGGATAAACTTTAGCTGTCGCCAAAGATAATTAATCCACCCTTTGACCACAAGCACCCAAGGAGAGAGAGAGAGAGAGAGAGAGCAAAACAACCTATTTTATAATTAGTATAAAATATTGGACTTGATCTTATTAATGTTTGGTACATATATATATATAGAGTAATACTCCTATACTTTATTTTTTTCGTTACCGTTCATTCTCGCGTATTCAACGGCGCAGATTGATTTTTTTTAAAATTATGACCTGCAATAGCAGGTCATTTTGGGAGAGGTATCAGTTACCAGGTACCTCAAAAAAGGGTATTTTTGTCTTTTAATACATAGGTAATTTAGTCATTTTACATCTATTATATTTTTAATTTTTTTTTTCTCTTTGTTTCCTTTTTCTCTCTCTGTAACCGTTCAAATTTTAAAACTTTTGATTTTTGTTATCTAGCCTTACAATTCTTTACCCTATATTTCTAATCAATTATCTACATTAAATTTTTAAAATAGTGATAAAGAATTATTATCTAATTAGAAAAATTCTTAAATTTTTTAAAACATATTAAATACCTTGAATTTAAATATTTGCCCACATTTAATTTTTCAAAATTATTATACAAAATTAATGACTAAGATGAATTCCTAATTTTGTGAAACGTATTAAATATGTTAAATTTAAATATTTAGCAACATTACAAATGTTTTTAAATAGTCATAGAAAAATAATGTCTAAAGTGAACAATTATAGATTTTTTTAACTTATTAAATTCATTTAAATTATAAATATTTTAACCTACATTCAAAATTTTTTAAATAAGTGATACAAAATTAATGTCTAAACTATATGAATTTAAAAGTTTTTTAAATTTTTTTAGAGTATTTAATATTTAAAATTTAATGTATCAAAACTACATCTAATACGTTTCGTCTTAAAAAATACGATCGTAATCTTATAATCTTAAAAAATTATAAGACGAGATCCACGTCTGTATAAAAACCGCCTCTAACTTAAATTTCACTTTTAAATTTTAAGTATTTAATATTTAAAATTTAAATTCATCGTACCTAGATATAAAACTGTTTCTAAAATTTCTATAATTAATGCATAATTTTAAGACCTCAAACAATTCTAATTTTTTTAACTTATTAAACACATTTAAATTATAAATATTTTAACCTACATTCAAAATTTTTTAAATAAGTGATACAAAATTAATGTTTAAACTATAGGGATTTAAAAGTTTTTAAATTTTTTTTAAGTATTTAATATTTAAAATTTAATGTATCAAAACTGCCTCTAATACGATCTCGTTTAAAAAAATACGATCGTAATCTTATAATCTTAAAAAATTATAAGACGAGATCCACGTCTGTATCAAAACTACCTCTAACTTAAATTTCACTTTTAAATTTTAAGTATTTAATATTTATAATTTAAATTAATCGTACCAGAAAATAAAACTTTTTCTAAAATCCCTATAATTAATGCATAATTTTAGGACCTCAATTCTTAGAAATAACTAAACTCCCTATAATTTATGCATAATTTTAGGAACTCAATTAAAAGATTTTTAAATATTGTATTATTTAATTACCAAACTAACCTTGAATAAAATAATCTTAAAATAATTATTTTACCTGCTAAGTATTAAAATTACATTTTTATCCTTAATTAATCAAGGGTTAAGATCTTTTTTACCTTTTTTTTTTTTTAAGTACCGAAGCATTACTCATATATATATGCAACTTACTTGAACTACCATCCATTTTGAAAGTACTATATATCTAAGCTTTAAAAGTTTTAATTTTGCTATTTAATCTACAAGTTAAAAAGAGAGAGAGAGAGAGAGAGAGAGAAAATAGTATCTAACCAAGCCATTTAATTTAAGCCATTATTTGATGACTAGTTTACTGCAAATTTTGGATTTGTCACTGTTTAAAACATTTCGCTGGTTCACACTGAGTACAATTTTGTTAAAGTGAGTACAACGCTAAAAAAAACATAATTGACTTTGATGGTTAGGCATTAAAATTATACTTATATAAAAATGAAAATTGATTAATTATTTCCTTTCATACAATTCTACCAACCGATTGTTTTTTTTTTTGAGAGAATAGGTAGCACGCTAAACCCGTTCATTGCAAATATGAATAGGCTAAATTTCTGAGGAGAGCAGAGCCTCAAGGAACCGAAACCAAAAAAAAAAAAAAAAAAAAAACGAATCCGAATTCAAGATCTTTCCAAGAATCGATGAGATCACCTTGCCGCTAGTAGGGAGTCATTTGTATGTCATGGAAGATAAGGTTATTCTGGCCTTGGATAGTCGCCAAGAAATGGCCAATCGGGCTAGCCTCCTACGAGGTCCACCTAATCTTCCCTTCCACCTAATCTTCCCTACCAACCGATTGTTGCTCTATAAAAACTTAAACAAAACAAAATAATATTTTACACAGATTTTAAAAAAAAAAGAGAGATAATGCTTTTGTTCGGATCGTACAATTCCACTCCAATGTGTACCTTTATTTGGTCAATGAAGGCGAGAGCCACAGGGGAAAAAAACCCATAAGCCAAAGCCCTCTAAAATAAATAATAAAAATCCTTAGGTTAATGATGCCCATTGCCATCTAAAAGAAATTAATTAGAAGTTGATCACCAATTTCATCATACTAAGTAAATAGAGCGCGGTGTAAGCATTATTATGATAATATAACTAAGAAGGACCTAAATCCATATTAAGTCTAGGTCTATGTGGAATTTTTAGTGTAGTTATTCAATTAACATGAAATTAACACAATACTGAAGAGTAGCTGTATTAAGTCAAATAAGTATTGTTTTTTTTGAGAGATAGGTAGCACCTTACCCGCTTCTCGTTTATTTAATTTAGAAATAAACTTAGCTGGAAATATGAATCAACTGGGATTCGAACTTGAGACCTCGGGTATCAATCAACCACTGCACTGTCAAATAAGTATCGTTGATCTTGCAAAGCGATGATGATTAGTGAACATCATTGCTTAAGGTACTCATTTGGAAAATTATCCAATTCATAGTAATCGATTTCTCCTAAAATCTCTTTAAAAAAAGAGATGTAGTACTTTGTCCCACATAACACTAAACTCTCACACTTCCGGCTGGTATTCGGCTCTTATATCAATTACAACGACTTGACCCGCTAGTAATAATAACTCGTTTGGCCAAACCACCGGCCCAAAATACTTAAACTCGGTTATTATTACTAGCGTATAGGCCCCATATAAACCAATCAAAATCAATATCCCATTAGATATGAAATTATTGGGGGCGTTACACAATCTCCACAGTTTCAAAGATTTTGAGCCGCTCGTCTAAAAATAGCAGTGTAGGGCGAGGAATGGAGTACTAATGAGTAATGCGCTCTCGATATGTTTATATATCTTATATAAGTTCTTATAGATATGACATATCTTTGGTTCGCGTGTGCTGTTGATCTTGAACATGAACATTCCTAAGATGTTTCCACAAAATATTAGATCATTTTTGGAATGTCAAACATATAGGTTGCCAATGGGCCCTCGCCGGGCCCAGCCCAAAATAAGCATTTTGGGCTACAGCCGAATCTTGTCCGAAGTGGCGTCTAGGTTATATTAGAAACGAATACAGAATACGAGACACGAAATATAACATATGACGTCTTGTCGAGGTTATATTAGAAACTAATACAGAACACGAGACACGAAATATAACATGATGTCTCGAACATTGCAACTCGTTGGCCTTGCAATAATTAGGATCCAAACACGGGGAATACAAGATAACTTTTAGAAGAAATCATCTATCTAATAAATAGATACCGAGTTATTGTGCTTTTAAAAGAAATGTTTACGAGTTCGATTGGTTGGATGAATAGCATTAAACCCTTCCTTATAATATCTTCTATAAGGAGCTTTTGTTGTAGATTTTTTGATACTATAAAATTCTCACAAGACTATTGAATTGGGCAAGAAAATATAAATAACCAAAAATATCTTATCTTCACGAAGTAATTATTGTAAATATTGTAGTGTGGTCTATGGTCAAATATACTAGAATACTACTGAAGAATAATAGATCATATCTTTGAATTGGACAAGTAACAAAAAATATTGTGATAAGATAAGGTCTCAAATAGATTACTTCCCAATTATCTTTATCCATATATTACTACAAATAGATAATTTGATCTTTATCCAAATTATATATATATATATATATATATATATGTTTACTTCCCAATTATAATAAATTAAACACTGTCCATAGTTTATCCAACCGTATCTTTGGAAAATCGTGAGATGCCACGTGTCACTATATGAGACACAAACCTATATCACCATAAAATCTAACTTGTATAATAATATAATACATTTAATGGAGTCATTTCATGCACATATACATATATATGTTATCTTGTCGAACGCACACACATGACCGGATCAAGTGCAGTGGACACCACTAAGTTGCTAGCTGGATCTGAATCTGACCCGAACGATTTATTGAATTCTAAAAGTTAGGAGATAATAGCTGGTTTGGATTTGCACTTTGCATACGATATAGTTTATTTGCCTGAAATCCAACTCGATATCTTAGGTTTTTGTCGGACTTGATTATAGAATAATGTAGGATTCGATAAGGGTCACTGAAGTTTTGCATGTCTCATCCCAACCATAGGAAAGTGATGCAGATGCTCGATCACTCTATTTTATAAATTGTTCAATTTGAAATTGTATGTTCACTATTTTAATTGCTGGTCTCTTCATAGAGTCCTATTGTTAAAATCATGCAAAAAATGTGCATGATGTAATTTAGCTCTACTAAAGCGAAAGCTTATGGGCATATGATGAGAATTTTGTTGTTATTTTTTCGCCATTTTAAGAACTATTTTAGGATGAAATTGCGCAAAAAAACTTTTTCCACAAAATTATCTCATCCTATGAGAAAAGAGACAATATATATATATAGTCTAAGATTTTAATGATGTTGAAAGATAAAATTAGCACCACAACTTTTATATAAATGCCAAAACTTTATTATCTTATCCTTCAATACATTGCCACATGAGTGCGATGGCTATGAAAATGCATGTGACATGGAACTATAATGTGGGGAAACAAAGGCGCTATCATGAAAGAGAATGGAGTACTATTGTGATAATTTTCATTATGAAGAGTATACGATACACAATCAAATATAACAAAAGATTTATTTAGATGATAATAAAACATTATTCTTGGGCTCTCACCCACCACCCCGATTGATAGTATCCGGGTCCAGGAACTAGAGGGGATCTATTTCTGCGACGGCCCTTTGTAACCGTCGAGATGCCATACGATGGCGATGGCCTCTATCGGAGATTTTTTCAGTAAAATCGCTTTACTTATTTCTACAAGACGGTGTGGTAATCAATAAGAGATTCGCATGTTTGTGGAAGATTCGGACTCCTCTTAAAATCAAATTTTTTTTGGCTGGTGCTGGAAAAATAAGGTTTTGACTGTTAATAATCTCTCGACGAGAAATGTGTTTTCTCTCTTGAGGAAGGTTGAGGCTGCGAAACACCCTTTTGCTGGGTGCGCTTGTTCTACGGCGCTATTGAAGGGACTTCTCCCAAACAAGGACCTCAGGGTGGGAGAGACCTCACGACTATTGCCGCTATCTGGTGGGTTGTCTGGCTTGAGCGTAACAGAAGGATTTCCGTCCAATCAAAACACCCGCTGGGGTATTTGTCTGCAGAGATTAGAACCCTTTAAGCATATTTGGTTTAATTGCTGCTCTAGCAGCATGCCGGTGTGAGCTGTCATCCGTTTTGTAATCTTTTTTTCTTTTTTTTTTCAATCTCTTCATTTGCATAATGAATGAAGCGGTAGTATGCTACTTTTTCTCAAAAAAAAAAAAAAATTATTCTCTCAAATATATATAGAGCTAGGCTGGTATACTATCAATAGCACTAAGCGTTTGGTGCTATTAGGTTTTCAACCATTAGATGAAAAAATGAACGATTAGGATGATGTGGGCCCTCTAGAGTTAAATGAGTTATTAGTTTAATAGTATAATCTAAAAGGTGAAAATAGTCAAAATATTAAATCTAACGGTGGAAAACTTGATAGAACCAAACGTTTGGTGCTATCGATAATATCCCAATAGGACTCTCTCTCTCTCTATATATATATATATAGAGAGAGTGTGTGTGTGTCTGGCTATTATATTTTTATGAGTATAAATTTTTTTATACTCATAAATTTTCGACCGTTAAATCTACTCCTTTGTATAAAATAATATTTTTAATATTTATATTCAATGCTCATGTATAATAATATTTTGTTATTTTGATTTTTTGTATTTCATTATGAAGCATCTAAACATCAGCTATCCTACAACTGTACAATTATTAATTGCCTCATTCGCAGCCACTGTTTTTGAGGTTCATACAAACAGAGTGAGATCGAAACCTTCTCGGGCTCGAGGCAAATACACACACAGACACACCGTCCCATTTCAGGCACGTGCGGAGGTGGGCTCATCACGTGCCATTCTATACGAGCACGAGGAACCACCCCACAATTAATAACAAGGGACGTAGAAAGGAAGAGAGAGAGAGAGAGAGAGAGAGAGAGAGTGTCCTCACAGCGTCGTCAAAGGGACGTCCAATCCCTTTCCCCCTCCCCCCCACCCAACGTCCCCACCGCCCGCGAAGAGCCACTCCCCACTTCCCTACGCACGTCCGCACGCCTCGCCACGTGCGGACCGCGAGCCGGGCAGGCCCGATTGCCCACACCCTACACAAATTCGCTACATGGACCTCGTGCACCACATCAATCACACGTGTACCTCGCATTTATTTATTATCAAGACTAATTATCACACATATTTCTCCAAAATTTTTTAGATGACCTAGCTAGCTAGTAGAGTAATAATAAAATTCCTCATAATAAACTGAGATTATTTCTCGATCGTTTCCTACGAGATTAGCTAATAAATAATAATATCTGTTCATGATAACAAACATTAATCTATTTATAAACGAAAATAATTTTATATAACTAAATTATGAAAATTGATCATCACACTAACAAAATATGCATATGTGTCACTAGCATATATAGTACGTTAACATATTGTGACATAGACTCTCATTTACTGATTGGTCGATGCAAACAGTTACAAATAATAGATGACAATTGTGCAAGATCATGTCGACTGGTTAGCGTATAAATTTTTGATAAATAATTATTAGGTTCAATGACATTTATCGATAAATACTAAAATAACATCTTACATCTATACTAGTACACTACCTGAAATGTTGTCATATTAATAATTTCAGAACCTTAAATTATTTTCATGCCATACATTTTATTTTAAAACCTCAATATTTATTAAATAATTTCTTAATGATGAATATTTAAGATAATAATATTATGCATATACACTTATATTATGTGTAAACCTTACATCTTGATCATTAAAAAATTAATATCTTCTCCTTAATATCAGTAAATCTTTTTAATATTAACAATTTTAACAATTTTGATAAATTATAGGATATACAAGTAGCACTTTTTTTTTCTATTTGAAGAGTGAGTGAAGGTGAACCGAGGCGGTCCACAGCTGCACGTGGTGGACCGTGTGCAGCAAATAATTTCGTGGTGTACTATGAAGGCATATCCTGCCACGTGGCGGACTCGTGGGGCCACCCTCGGAGGGCATATCCTATCCGATATCTTCCGTACCGGTACACTGGATAATGAGTTCCTCCTACCCTTTGCCCCCCTTCTTTTTGCCCTTTCAAATTTATTTTTTTTTTTTCTTTTCTTTTGCTTTCTAATTTTTTGTATTAAAAACCCGTCCAAAAATGCGCACCATAACGGTATAACCCCGCTGGGATAGAGAATATTCCGCTGGAAAATTCCCAACAAAGAGAGAAAAAGAAATGGGCGAATAGAAGAAAAAAATTGCAATTTGATACCTGTAGCGCGTCACGATATTACTACATTACTACGTGATTTCTTTACTTCTGATCACCCGTATATTTGAATTTTTTAAATTTTAAAATATCTGGTTCCTATAATAATGTAGTTTTTTTTTTAATCCAAGTTTGATGTTTTGCGGAAATAAATAAAGGACCAAAGCTGTACTACGTGGAAAGTACAGGTACTAGCCAGAAATTTGGATAGTACAGGGACTAACCAGAAATTTTGCAACAGGGGAAAAGCGAACCCGTTGCGTTGCTAAGTTGCTATTGCTATTTCCACTCTATAAAGGGTAAGAGCTCCAGTTGCCGCTTCTCCCCCACAGTTAACGATCTCTCGCGATAGTGCTCGTACATAGTAAAGGAACTGCGATTGAGAGAGATAGAGAAAGAGAGAGAAAAGAATTGCTGACCGGCAGATGGCGGTGAACAACCGGGCGAAGCGCGTGACCGACCCGCTCGACGCGAACGTCCGCGCCCGCCTCCGCGGGGAGGTGACCGGCTACGCCAGCAGCGGCAGCGACCACGACGCCGCCCCTTGCCTCGAGCTCTCCGGCCTCGTCCACGCCTTCCTCCTCCTCCAAAACCCCCCCTCCTCCTCCGCCGCCGAAGACGAGGATCGCGAGGAGGGGGAGGAGGGGGAGCGGGGGGAGGACGGGGAGGAGGAGGATCGGGCGGCGGCGGCGGAGATGAGGGAGCTGCTGGATCCGCCGGCGGAGAGCGACCCGTTCCGGATCCGTCTGGCGGCGGCGGTGGGGGCGGAGGAGGCGTGGCTGCTGCGGGGGAGGGAGGGGGGCGCGGCGGCGTTCCGGCGGGCGGTGATGGGGCGGCTGCGGGCTGCGGGGTACGACGCCGGGATCTGCAAGGCGCGGTTGGAGGGGGCGGGGGTCTCGGCGGGGAGCTACGAGTACATCGACGTGGTGGTCGCGGCGGCGGAGAAGAATGTCGAGCGGAACGGGAGGTACATCGTGGACGCGGAGGTGGCGGCGGGGCTGGAGGTGGCGCGGGCGACGGAGGGGTACGGGAGGGTGGTGGGGGCGGTGCCGGCGGTGGTGGTGGCAAGGGCGGAGGCGGTGGGGAGGGCTGTCAGGGTGGCGGCGGCGGCGGCCCGGCGGTCGCTGCGGCGGCAGGGCCTCCACGTTCCCCCTGGAGGAAGCCCCGCTACTTGCTCGCCAAGTGGCTCGGCCCCTACCGCAGGACCACCAACCCCTGGCCCTCCTCCTCCTCCTCTTCCTCTTCCTCTTCCTCTTCCTCCGAGGTTATCAAGTGCCGCGCCGTGGGGTTTTTTCCCGCGGATTCGGCCGGGTTTAGGCTCGCCCCCTCGCTCGGACGAGGTAGAGAGGTTCTTTCCTTCTTTCTTTCTTTTTTTTTAAATTTTTAAAAAAATGCAGTTATATATATTTGTTTTTTTTTTTTTTTTTTTTGCAAAATATATGAGATTGCGCGAATGATCGTAGTAGTATCGATCTCTTGTAATGTTTTTATTTATTTAATTTATGTTGCGTGAGAAATCTTAATTATTAGGTCACGAGCTTTGATACAAACATACAAACATATCTGCGCGAAGTGTCTTGGTACTCTTTTCCATTTTATTTTTGTATAAATTTCCAATAAGGCACGCTCTGTGTATTTCGAAACGATGCAAATTAATAATCACCACTTTTGCGTATGTATTTTTTTTTATATATATATATATAATTTTGTATATTTTTTATGATTGATGCGTGAAGAGCCTATATAAATAAATATATAATAATACCATATTAAACATGACCAAAATTGAAAATTTAGTAATAATTCATAATGCTAATCTTTTTAGCTTACTTAAACACCAACTAATGTTGTGTTGATTTATTTGCCGAGTTACCGCGCGGACGCTAGCAGTGCGACGCGGCGCGCTGTGAAGAGCATGATGAGCTGTACGGTTTTCGTGACGTGGATTGTATCTTTTGGATAATGCTTTCCCATATATAGTTTTTTTATTTTTCTTTCTTTTCAGATTTTGGTAAAATTTGAACATTTTGGGCGATTACATGCGAGAATAGGATTGGTTTAGTAGGTGCCTTTGTGATCTTTAGGAGATGGAGAGTTCCAACTACCACACTTGGTAAGAGAGGGCGCACCTGGAATACATTAGTAGGACACAAATTTTTCGTTGGATTCCAGCGGTGAACAGATCTCGTTCCGTGATATATAGTGGAGGCTTTTCTGATCACGCGTATAGTTTAAGAAGAATAATATAATGTCACGCGGTAGTTCTGTAGAGGTGCATCCTATAAAATATGTGCAGAATGCATATTATATAGTTTATTCACGTCATAAGATATTTTTTAAAATCCAATTTCATTCAATTTGTACTTTTTAAATGGAATTTGATAGGAATATGCTATTTTCTTACGGTTGGTGTGCCGAATACATAATCCACCTCATGATAGCCCTTGGATTGAGAGTCTGTGTGTTGTGGCGTTACGTGGTTGTTCTTTGAGAGCCTCCGTGAGACTTTTGTAACTTCTTTGACTTCAGAATGAGTAACACAATTTAATTCGATAATTTTATCTAAGTAAAAATTGTTTAATATAACCGGCTTCAGTAACCTCAACTTTTCACGATTTCTCCGACTCTTCCAAGGCCTTAAGGTCAACATCACTCTCTTTTCTTATTCATTTTTAATTAGTTCAGCATAACCGGTTTCAATAAGCCTAACTTTTTACAATTCCCGACCCAACGGAGATCTTAAGGGCAATGTCACTCTCTCCTCTTACTATTCAATTCAGTTTGAGGGCCATCTAAATTTTGAGTTGGAAAATTTTAAAATTGGTGTAAGAATGAACTAGAACATCATGTTAAGAAAGATGGAAAAACACATTATTATCCTTAATTAGAAGCAATTCAGAAATAGTATTATCAAAGAATATGAGATGAACAACCTAAGACCTCCTCAGAGGACAAGGACAAGCCAAATAAAAAGATGAACAACCTAAAGAGCCACCAACTTGGGCTCGAATATTCCAAAGGTATATATGGGAACAACCCAAAGAGCCATGTATAAATTAATGTGAGTCCCTACATATCCTCTAAGATCTGGTTTGGCTACAGTATATTCTTAGTTTCGACTGAATGCTCCACCAAGTGCATGATTAATTATTTGCAATATATTTGAAATGACAAAAAATTAAAATACTTTTTTTGCCTCTAAGTTAAAAGGCAAATAAGAAAAAAATAATTGATAATGATAGAAGGATATATTTGAAAGGGCAAAATAGTAATTTCACAGCAATAACGACGGTTTCTAATTGAATTTAACTCTATAAGTATATTTGAAAGAACTTGAAAATTTAAAAGGATATTTTTAATACTAGACTTCTAATAGAGGTAAATAAGAAAGTAGAAAATTAATTTTTCAGAGGTATATAGTCAATTGACACTTTTTTTTTTTTTTTTTCCTTCTCTTTCCTCCACAAAAAAAAAAAAAAAAAAAAAAAAAAAAAAAAAAAAAAAGTTGAAAAAAAAAGTGAAGAGGAAACAATATTGATAGAAATTGAAAAATCGGCCTGTTGGCATGTTCAATAGCCCAAAATTTTGATTTAAAAAGACAAAAAAGAGTTTCAAGCATTGTCTGGCTAATAAGCTCTAAAGATTTGTTTGGTCATCCTATAAAATGCGTAGCAGTTCCATGAAGTGTTTTCTTAGTGGAGAGTTGAGCTGAAATGCTATCGGTGGTAAATGGGCTTCGTTGCCAATCATTTATTTTTTATGATAAAGCCTCCAAATTGAGGCTCGGCATTATTGAATATAATCTATACCACTTGAAATATTTAAAAATTAGATTTCAAATCTTTTCAATATCATTAGCTTAATGATCAAAGGGTTGCAAAATTTATAATTTTAATAGCTGATATAAGGTGTGTTCTCATTTAACGGCATAAAGATATCTAAGTTAATAAAATTTTGGTTATAAAATTTTTTAAGCTATTTAAAACAAGATATATACTCGTGATGTTGATTACAAAACTTCTATCATCATTTTTTTAAAAATATCTATTTTCAATCGTTCATTTTTATGTCCACTTGATAGATAAGAGAATAATATCACAAAAGTATAAAATTGGGTTCTAGATTCTTCAAGTTGAACGGTATCGATCATCAATTTAGAGGTTATATCATCGAAAATAAATGGGTGGCAATAGAGCTCCATTTGCTACCGATAGCATTACAGCTCATCTCTCTCTCTCTCTCTCTATATATATATATATATAACATTGAAATTTCTTCAGAAGGTTTCTGTTTAGACCAAAGACATAAGGCCTAGATGTTTCTATTTGTCAATTGCTCTCGAGATAGTTGCAAGTTAAAACCAAAGTAAAAATAGGACTAAATTGACAACAAGAATTAATATGCTCTAAATTAATATGCTAATTGCTTAGGGAGACTTGCAGGTGTTTTACTACATGCATGATATGAGCCTGCAGGTTACGTGAAGATTAATGAGAATCACAAGTGATGGAACAAAAGGTATTAAATACAGTACAATATGTGATTTGTTTAATTAAAGATATTATAGAATAGGGAGAGTGATAAAATGTGGCTATTAAAGTATTGTTATAAGTTGAAGTAGTACAACGTGGGCATATTCTAATTAGGTATTACACCTTACGGATGAGATCAAGAGTTCAAACCTTCTTTTTGTTAAACAACATTATCCTCGCCTGTAGAATAACATGCATATATATATATGGCTAGCCAAATGCTACTTCGTTTTGAAATGCATATAATAGCTGTTAATTTCATAATTTAAAATTCTATATATCTCTAGAGCTCTAGCTTGATCTGGAAATCCAGATTGGCTTCTAAAACCACTTGTTAAGGAACTGGTAATTAAAAATCATAGGCCATTCGGAAACTCGGCCTCTCTCGACTTTGAATTGCAGGTTAATTACAATCTAAAAATCTTGAAAAGTAGAGACTCTTTGTTTAAATTTGGTTTCGAGCTAGCGGTTTGGTTTTCAGGTCGTGTTGGATTTGATTAGCTCACCTTTGGGGTTGTGTCCAGCTACTTTAGGCCTGAGTCTAGGCGAAAATTTCCGAATCGGACCGGATCAACTAAAGACACTAGAAACCTAGGCTCGATGCATATTCTATTAGGCTTTGGCTGGGGCAGGTTTTGAGCCAGAGCCAGACCCTATCAGGACTCTGATTCTCAAAACCGCATCGATCAGCACAATGAACCAGAACTGGTCAGATCAGGATTTTCACTGGTCGAGATGTATCGATTATACGAAGAAACATGAATGTCTTGTGGGAAGAGCTTACTCAAATAGGTTTTGCGTCGAAGTTCTGCCGGGCCAAACGGGCTAAAAAAAGCCTAGATCTAGAACTTGCAAAATTTTCCGCAAAACTGGGTCGATTACTGTGCCCAAGTCATACAAAATTCGGCCCACGATTACTGAGCCCAAGTCATACAAAATTCGGCCCATGGGTTGTCCAGTAGGCTGGTTTTGTTAATTTGGATATGAGGTTGACCATTTTAGCTGGGTCTCTCTCTCAATTAAGCTGGGAAATATAATTAAGAGAATTCTAAAATGAATATATAAATTATGAAGAAGAAGAGTATTAGTTTTTCTTTATTTTGTACGGATATCCAAACTATAGATTGAGTTTAGTTTGGATATCCGTACAAAATATAAAAGAGTTTATTTTGTACGAGCAACCATAGGTGAATTCAATAAATGACCAGGTTCTGTGTGCGATCACATGATGTGCATTGGTTTCTCACTTAAGCAACACCATGTGACAACCAAATCTTCTTATATATGGCTCCGCTAAAAGAGTGCTTTGGGATTGGGGACCCTTTCTTTTTTAATCTCATAGAATGTCATAATCATCAGTTTTTTGAATTTTGGAGAGGGACCCAAAATTCTATTTTTTTTTTTTCTTTTTTTTTTTTCCTCCTTTCTTTCTTTCTTTCTATTGGGTAGAGCCCTAAGTGGGCATTTTGAGAGTTTTTGTTCACTCATAATCACTTCAGCAGTATCTCCATTATACCGATCGTTTCTAACGCAAGTGGCAAAAAATTTACTAGTTGGTATCCGAGGTTTAAATTCGAATCATAGTTTACTCATATTTTCAACTAAGTTTATTTATAAATAAAATAAACGAAGCAAATAGCATGCTACCTATCTCTAAAAAATAAAAAAAAAACAGTATCTCCATTATAGAACTAGGCTACTATGCTATTAATAGCACCAAGTCATTGGTGCTACCAAGTTTTTGGCCGTTGGATTGAGAGATGTGCGGTTAGGATTGATATGGGTCCTTTATGGTTAAGTGGTTGGTTGGTTGAATAGTATGATCTAACGGGTGAAAATCATCAAAGGGGTGGATCTAACAGTGGAAAATTTGATAGCACCGAGTGTTTCGTGCTATTGATAGCAGGTACCCAGCTGCCGGACTCCTCCATTATATATATGGTCCCTAACTCAATAATTATCAATAATGCCTTCCACCTCTTACAAGACACATTACTCCTTTCTTGCTATACAAAATATATAGTTAATTTTCAGAATTATGATTTTAACTTTTTTGTTATTTTAGTGCTTTATAAAACGACATCATTATATTAGAAAATAGCGTAAGCAATAGAAGCTCAAGTTAAGGAATGTTTCTTATTTTTGGTAAAATAGGTAAAATGTAAAATGCAACAACAATTCGAAAATATTCTTATCTTAATATCAATCACTCTATTTTGGAGATAGATAAGTTGCAGTAAATTAATGTCGGATCATAGCAACGTATAACATTTAAATGAGTCAACGAAATATTAAATCTTGTTTATTGATAATTTATTTAAATAATAATATAATATCTGAACTAATTCTAATATTCCTTCTCTAATGATTTAGATTCGTTCCGTCTTTAAAGTTATATTCTAATCTAATGGATTAAACTGTGAAAGTCTAAATGAGTTCAACACCAATAAAATTCATACATTAGAATGAGATAAGATATTATTAATTATTCTAAAAATCTAAAAAAGAAACAAAAAGAAAAATAATAAGAATCTTTCGGGGTCAAACCCGTACAAGTCAAACCAAAACTAATTAGTATCCACCCAATCAAATTTCAAATTCGACAGGTTTATTTAATTAATAAAAAAGTAACAACCGACCACAAAATAATCTTAAAATTTAATAAAATCAAACCTCCTAATAAGTAGTAATAACCGCCGCATATTCAGATCAAATCATAAGGGACCCGAAAAAGAGAGTGCCAAATACGAGTCCCATAATACGTACCTTCCTCTTCTCGGCTCCCGACCACGCCGCCGTGGTCGTAGGCGGTGCCGGAGCAGCGACCGGCGCCGCCGAGCCGGAGCACCGGCTGGGGACGAGAGCGAGCGCCCCCTTCGCGGCGAGGTTGTCGGGGGCGAAGGCGTGCTTCGCGGGAACGCCGTCGACCACGGCGGGGCCCACCTGCCACACGTGGCTCACGCTCTCCGTGCCCTTGGGGAGCCTCAGCTTGGCGTAGAAGCGCACGGCGCCGCCGCCCTCGGCGGCGTCCTCGGCGGCGAGGTCCGAGGGCTGGTACGCGATCGGGGACTCGGAGATGGGGCCGTAGGAGGAGATGTTGTACGTCTTGACCCCGAGGGCGCCGCTCTTCTGCTTGAAGGCGACTAGGGCTTGGGCGCCGGCCATGCCCCCGCCCTCGGTGGGGTTGATGCCCCACGAGACCCACCCCGCCGCCGAGGGCGGCGGCGCCGAGAAGGCGACGGAGAGCGACGCGGCGGCGGCGTCGTAGGTCCAGTGGAGGGACGCCGCGAGGTGGGGGAGGTCGACGCACGACTCGTACGAGCGCCCGTTGGAGAACTTCGCCGCCGCGCACCCACCTCCGCCGAAAACCCTAGAGGGGAGGACGAGGACGAGGACGAAGAGGAGGAGGAACCCTAGAGGGGACATGGTGGTAGCGGCTCTGGCGATCGAAGAGTAGGAACCCTAGCTAGAGGGGGATATTGTTGGATCGCCTCCGCATGGGGTCGCTAGGGTTTATATAGGAGGAGGAGGAGGAGGCGAGATCGAGGGGGAGTCGGAATCCGATCATGGAGATTGGGAAAATAGGGATTTGTTTGTAAAAGTTTCCTTTCTCGGCAATGGCATGATTGTTATTGTTGCCGCGGCGACAGCGTGGATGCCGAATCACGAAAAAGGAGGCCTCGCGATCCGAGGGAATATCGGAGTGGACACGTGGACGTCGTTCATTGGATCGAATTTCGCGGAGTATAAGGAAGGTAAAAATCTCAACGTACTTGATAGTTGATACTCCCGCCTTGTCGTTATGTGAACCCGCTTTGAACAAAGCACACCCCCGGGTTTTGTTTTTTTTTTTTGTTTTTTTTTTTTCCTTTTTTTTCGGGGTAAAACTTACCTTAATAGCGATTCATTATTAGAATAAAAATAAAAAATAAAACGGCAAATTATTTCAAAATATTTTATTTATTATTGAAATAAAAATCAGGAAAGACATCTAGAATTTTGAAAAAAAAAAATAGTTGAAAAATAAAAGAGTGATGAAGGGGGAGAAGAGAGGAGGCGTTTGTTAGAGAAAGTTTTAAGTGGTTTCCTTTAGAACGAGCAAATCCGAAATTTAAAGCTAGATTGGGTTATAAATGGATTAAATTATTTCTATTCTGTGGTCGAATGAATGAGAATCCAACTTCAATTCATGTGAAGCATGCAACAATTATAAAAATTAATGAATCTAATTTTTGATTCTATAGTCTAAATTAGCTAGGTGAACCAAACATGCATTAATTATCATTCAATTGAATTTTACTATCTAACTTTTTTAAATTATAGTTGTACTGGCTGATCTTTTAATCTGTCTAATGATCTGATTTGAGCCAATTATTCACTCCTTAACTTCAAATTTTGAATGTCTTTTTATTATTATTGATTTTGTTAGTATATTTTATATCATTTACGTAACTACAAATTTATAAAATTAAGCAACTAGTTTTTATTTTGTATTCATCAAATTATTTAAATCAAATAAATTGAAAATTTCAATACTAGAATTAAAATTTTGAACGGTTGAGTAGTTCAATCAAAATGGTCTGTAGTTCAGGTAAAATTTTTATCTTTTTTTTATATATTTTGGAACCTAATGTAGCGAGCATACTAATCTCAAACATAGCTTGTATATATATTATATGAGCCAATCGAGAAAGCTCTTGTTGACCCAAGTTTTAACCCATCCAAAAGCCACAGTTACATTACTTGAATTCAGTTAAACTCGGATTTATTTTATTTTAATTAAGAGAACTATGATCAATCAAAGTTCATTTCTCTTAATAATTGAGTTATTAGGCCATCTCATGACCACATGCATGCATACGCCTACACTTACGTGAATACAAACAGGCATGAGAAAAATGGACGTGTATTAATGCATGCATTTGTTTCTTTGAAAAATAAGACATGCCACGAACTCGAGTAATCCATCGATTAGAATGAGTATGTTGATATCATAGATGAGTGAGATAATGTCCTACTTAATGATGAGAAATAGCAACCATAATAACACTTTGTCTCATGAAAAGCTTCACATTTACATTTTCTTTTTGATTTGCCTATGAAAGGAAAAAAAAAAAAGAATCGAAAAAGGTGAGGAATGATACAGTCAAAAAGAAGAATGAGAAATAACTTGTTACAGATACTCATATTACATGACTGCATTAGAATACAGCAGAATACATTTGTGGAGAGACTCAGATTTTGTTACTCAACATACAATTAGATATTTCAACAAAAAAAAAAAGACAATGTACATCAGGACCAAGAAATTTCAGCACATCTTTGGATCATGTTCATCACCACAAACTTCGGAAGTCGTATTCATCTCGAACAGATCCGATAATTTAAGAATCATCACTTTCAGGATTCTTCTAAAACATTATCTTGATATATGGGGATTAATGGCAATCTCTTGTTCAATTTCCTATACAACTAAGCCTCTCCAGTACAACGAGTGCTCGACCGACCGTCCCCAAAGTTCCAAAGATCTTTTAGATCTCCTCTTTTCGCACTCAATATAATTATAAGACCTAATAATTCCGACAAAGAAATAGTATGTTAGGACTTGTTATACATGAAACATACTCGGCTAGCCCAATGAAACATAGGGGTTATTTGCATAGCAAATACATGGAGTTGCGCAAATAGTCCTACAAAGTTGGGATTTGCACGTTCACCCCTGAATACCTAGTTTATTTTTTACACACACCATCTTCTGCAAAATCACAGAAGAACCAACTTTCCAGGTGTATGCATGGAATGTTACATAACTGCAGGGCCGTCTATGCAAAAGACTGATATAGCGATATATTTTTTTTTTAGAGAAAAAGAAATTGTTACCTAAAGTAGAAGGAACTAGGTAGAGCAGGGCAGGTTGTCCATGCCCATTCATTAGGAAAAGAGCAAGATATGTTGCCGACAAGCCTGCAAGCAAAATATCATGGTAATACATACATCATATAACCAATAGTATATTTTTTTTCCCGAGGCACAAATATAAGTTATGAATGTCACATAAAAAGATAAGACAATGTTAAATAAAAAGATTAGCTATATAATGCAATTAAAGGATTTGTGACCAATAACCAATTTCAAGCTAACTAGAGATTAATGGAATTGCGACTGAAGTTTATTCATAATGTGCACCAATTTAGTACCCCTTGAAGGAACAAATTAGCTTTCGATCATCAAACAGATTATATAAAAAGATTATTCGGACCTCAATATCACCTGTTTGTGTGACTATCATACTTGGAAAAGTTGATTCAAGTGGCAAAATTAACAACAACAAAATTCAACTTCAGCATTGGCGTTAATCTTGCATAGAATACTAATCTAGCTGTCATAATTACCTCTGTCTACACAATGTCCTTTAAGGCGAAATTGGGATCGAAAGTGAAGCAAGAGGAATTAATCGCCCATTGAATGATGAGTATGCATCAGCAAGTTTGTGGTAAATCATTTTTAGCATAGGAGAGAGATACAAAGGATGAATTTCACAGTAAATGTCTTCATGAAGAAACTACCATTTCGATCTAGACGGTCATGTGCTAAACATAGCAGAGAATAGGCAAAAAGCTAAAACATGATTGAGGAAGCATGTATTAATTATTTTCAGCAAGATGGGAGAGTTTGAAGGGACGGGAACAAGACAAACGCGTGAAAAGATTAGTGTGATAAAACAAAATATGAATTATGACAGAAACAAAAGGTGGACCTACCAAATGCGTAACCAACACTTAGCCAAAGAAAGTAACCATCTCTGATGCTCTTTTTTGTCAACTTATCATATCTGCAGTAGTAGAAAACATTGAAATGCTAGCTAAGGTGCAGGAAGGAAATATATCAGAAAATTTATTGCAATTATCACTGCACATGTTATAGTACAATAAAAACAAAGGCATAAACAGAAATTTTAAATTATTATGATGTGAAAATTCATCTCCTTTTAGTAATCAGCTCAAAATAGCAAATGGATATAATCATAACTTTCAGGTTGTAATACAGATTTATTATTTGCTACAAAAGCTTCCAATTATGTTTGTTACTGCATATTAATTCTTCTTCCATCAATCAGCAATCCACTCATCACAACACAAGCCAAAACAATAAGCCCATTCCATGGCATTTACCAGCATAGATAGAATAGGATATTAGCACCCTATCCTTAGTTTTTACCAGGATATCCGAACTTATAGATATTCTTAGTTTTTACTAGGATATCCAAAATATGCTCAAATGCAGTGCCCCGTTGTATACATTGAGGTTTGCACTTTCAGCTACCTTGATAATCAAAACTTATAGATAATCCCTTAATCTATTGGAACACCCTGCACTTCACCCACCAATAGACAGGGTTAAAACTTAAAAGCACTATATCCAGAACATATTATCTGAAATTTAACCTTTAAATTACTCTATTGACTGTTGAATTAGGATTTAAACAGCGATTTTGCCATACAAAGCTAAATACTACATGTCTAAAACTTCAGAAAAATAGAACTAAT
The DNA here is from genome assembly GCA_025177825.1 of Aechmea fasciata. NCBI lineage: Eukaryota > Viridiplantae > Streptophyta > Magnoliopsida > Poales > Bromeliaceae > Aechmea > Aechmea fasciata. The sequence continues at coordinate 6,176,747 of CM045934.1, forward strand.
TTTTGAATTTGAAATAACAGAATGTTAGAAAGATAACCTGAAACTGAAACAAACAAGGAGGCCAGGGAAAAGAATATCGCCAAAGCCAATCATGTCATAGCCACCCCAAGGATCAAAAAGTTTAGGTAACCTAAGAACCATCGGAATGGATGGCCCACTGCCGCTGCCACGTGCAACCTATAAAAATAAATATAGATGTTAATGATGTTGCAATTAATGATAGCAACTCGATTTGTAGCTTGCTATGCCATAGAACTTCAGTATTATCATGATGCAGAGTGTTGAAATGTATGATTCACTTCACTACCCTTTTTGTTCTGTAATAGCACATTTATGAACTATGGTGTTAATTTTCCCATCTTTAATACCCATATAAGAAGTATTGATTCCCTAGAGAATGGACTTACAGCAATCATAACACTTTCGTGGAATATAAGTGGTGATAAGAACACCCAAAATATATCATAGAAGAATGCAGCGCCAAGAAGTGCCGCTGCAACCTGCGAAATAGGGTTAATCATGAGTTGAGGATTGTTAAGTAAACAGTTATCAAGAACTTCACTTTTGGAAAAAGATCTCTATCATGTACGACAACTCATCTGCAGTACATTCGTTGATGGGTAAATAAGGTTCAAAGTAATTAGGAAGATGACATTCAGATCATTTACATTACAACTATAAGAAAAAGTAAGTCAAAAGGCTTAAACCATTGCAGACAAATTAAACTTATTTTCACGGTTTAATAACAGACTCTGTCAGCTATCGAAAAAGAAGGTTCATTATATATCAAATCATCAAGTCACCTTTATATTTGGTAACTGGGCCAGTTGCAATACTGTTATCATCAAACAGATACCCTGTATGCATTAAAGCAAAGAAACAATCAAATTTGAAACAAAAGGGACTAGCAGAAAGAGTTAATTGAACATTTTAGTGGCAGGAAAATGGCAAAATAAAGTCGGCACTAATACGAGTACAGGGGAAATTGTGCAATCAGCCAGCATCAAAAAATTAATACACTAGATGAGAAATGAAAAATATATAGGCGGTGAATAGTGCAAGATCTTCGACTATTAGAATTTCTTGACACTTCCATAACTTTCACCCACAAAAACAATTGAATATACATGAAAACACAGCGAAAGTTATAACCTAAGACAAAGTTTGGCGGTTTTCAACACAAACAAAGTGCTCTTGCACTAAAATCTATATCATGGAACCCTCGGTGCCTTAAACTAATTGAGCTGGCTTTACAGCAGACAAATTATATATAATAAAAGCTTATCGCTCTATCATGCATATGGGGCTGCAAAACTGAGTGGGAAAGAATTGTTTACAATATTGCGGCACATTGAATATTGCAGCACTCAACGTGGTATACAATTTCAAAGTGCCACAGTTGTTACCTTTGAATTATACAAAGTTCATTTACTGAGGCAAAGATGATGAAATGTGCAAATAGATATATATCACAAGAAAAAACAGGTGTGGGGAGGAAATCAAAAAGTGTATATATATAATCTCTTACAAGAATGTCTTGGCCAATCCAGGCATTTGGTGATCCCTGTGTCGCAGCCCAATAAATCGCAAATGCAAAACAAAGGGGTAAAATAAAAAGAGACAGAACCAACACTTCCCCCAAACAGGGCAGATTTACTGTCTTCTGGCCAGTGGCTGGGAAAAATCTGTTCACAACAGCTAAAAACCTAAGCCTGACATACACAAAGTAACCACATTAAGTTCTAATATAAAATGAATGCAAACGTCACCATACCTTGTTGTAAGAGAAACTATAACAACGTGCATTCCCTGACAATATTTCAAAGAAAGTATAAGGAAAAGAGTTATATAAAAGGTAAATTATAATCTCCTATTGGAATGAAAAATTAGACAAGTCTGAACATAGGTCACCAAGAATTATGTACCTCGGTACCGCCAATGCAAAACAACACAATCAAGATCCAAACAAACCGGGAGGACATGAAGAAGTATAGAATTATGAGAAGTAGAGAAGCCGCCACAACAAAGACAATAGCTCCCCTGGCTTTTAATTCTAAGATGTCCTCCGAATCTTCTTTGTTATTGGGATCAGATTTAACTTGATCCTGTCCATAAAGAGTAAAGTGGAATATTTAAAGATATATTGCCGAGTAAAAGAGAAGCAAAAACATCTTATAAAACCCAAACCTGTCCGCATGAAGTGAATTCCTCCCAAAGTGAAGCACAAATGACGGTTCCAACAGCCATCGACCACAAAAAGATTATAGAGAAGTCAATGACAGGTCGGGTTGGAGAATACAATAGTATATCCACTGGAGGAAAATGACAAAGTGAGCAACATCGATGAACAGAAAGAGATCTTCTGAGTATAAGATGAAAGATATTAATATGAACAAGTACAGGAAGTCTCAAAAACCATTTGTCCGAATCCACCAAAAAAAGGAAAAAAAGAATGATAAAGTATAATTGCTCCTCTAAGATGTAAACAAATTCTGTAAATGATCTTCACTATCAAGAAATCTTATTCCTAATAAGACCATGGTATTGCAGAATCATCCTGTTTTGGGTTCTTCACTTCTTCCTCAATTGAAGGTTCTATAACAACTTCAGTTGCATTTGGATAACAGGAAGGTGGTGAAGCTTCAAAGCATTTTTTAAGTATACATGCAAAGTACTCAAAATTTTACCAGTATAGCAATAAAAACACATTTTACTGGCAGCACACATTAAGAAAAATACCAGCTTTATGAGGCCATATATGCAAAAGTACATAATATAAGAAATGATTGAAGATAACATAAAGGAGAAATAAATGACCCACATGCAGAAATACAAGTTATTAGTAAGCACAAAGTTTAAAATTCCTCACAGGAACCTCTGAAGCTTACCCTTTTCCCCTGATTCCAAGGATTTCTGAAAATCCTCCCCATCTGATTTGGACATCATGACAACAGAAATTGAAATATTAACCGGAATATCACTTTCAGTGCAAACCATCTTGGAAAGATCTGGAACACCAAAAACAATGAAGTTTTAAGACATACAGAACCATTCAGATTAGATGCATATTGTCTGAAAATAATTGGCCTGAGCAAATAGAGTGAAAACAGAAAGCAACCATCATTATCATTTATCAACAGTAAGCCTGCGGCAGATCCCAACTGTGCAATTTTCGCTTTATCGACAAAGGTACAATCTCCACGCTTGGCCATTACAATAGAGTTTGATAACTGCAGAAGATAGAGCTTGCTTTAGAAGGAAAAGTTGAATAAAAAACTACACCATCCTCAATTCTCTACTTGCGCTTGCACCAGAATACAAGCAATATCAGAGGAACTTTTGAAAGAAGATATGATACACAATATTAAAATAAGCATAATGCAGTCATGCTAGCAAATGGCTACAAATGTACCATGATGGTACCATGAATTAGCTAAGATTTATGGATACACATCACATGTACACAATTTTATGGATTCGCTTGGTCAAGTTAACTTAATGATGAGAATTCAATAACCTGATTAGTGCAAGAGTACAACTCCAATATATTCACCAGGACCTTGCCCAGGAGCAAAGTGAGACCTTGAGTAAATTGAAAACTCTAGGACCTTATATGTTACTATTTAGAACTTCTATACATAGCCTTTTCAACACAAGATGCATCTCAATCGCTACAAATGCTAGGCTACGTTTAGTCCACATCTTATAAATACTACTTCTGGCCACTTTAAGTCTTCTTTGTTTCACGGTTGAGATTAAAGATATGATAAAAATAACTGGTCATAAGAGTGGAATTTTTTTTCTAAAAGTACTTTATTCCGAAAGGAACAAGTTAAATGCAGATTAAAGTAAAGCAACAGCCTCACACTAATCTATTAAAGCACCGTTTGAAAACAACACCAACTTGTTGACATGATGAAATATCATACAAGTATAGTATAACCGCATAAAAGGTGCCAAATTGTTTTGGAGAGACATTCACAAGTCCTAATCAAGAATCAAAAAACAGAGGTATAAAGAAAAAAAAAAAAGAAGAGGACCATACAAGACTAATACATGTTACGAGTAAAAAAAAGTCAAGAAATAGTGACCTCTGTGGATGATTTAGTACAAGAATTCAAAGGATTTGCAAGAACAGCTTTCTTTTTCAGCACTTCGGAATCATGGCTTGGCAAGGGGACACCAAACCTGGCAGATATCCCAACTATGCTTTCACCTTCAACACCATTCAGCCAGTTCCTTATCTTAACCTGAAAAAATAGGTCAAAAACATTGCGTTATGTACGGGTAGTTGCAGTTTCTAAGTGTGCGATATAAACTATGCCTGTTTTCCAAGTCCCTAACTTCCTAGATAATTTCAAAAAAATTCCATTTTTTAATCTTTTTAAATAAGTTTCTGAGTTTTGAAGTTTTCTTTTATAGAATTGCAATAAAAGGATGTGCATGCGATGTTTAAAACGACAAATCTACAAACAATTTGACAAAAATTCAAAATCGTTAATGCAACATTCTTAGATTCCTCTGAAAGATGCTAAGCAGGCACTTGCACGAAAGAAAAATTTTAAACTCAAAGGCATAAAAAGATGAAAAGTTCGAAACTTTTTCATAATCATCTGAAAAATTAGGAACTTGTACAAAAGCTACACAAAATTGGGGGTTATCTTTGACTACTGAATGAGTATGGATTCAATATGAAATTTTACATAGAGAATTTTGCATCTTTTTTTTTTTTTGAGAGAGATAGGTAAGCATGCTATCTGTTTCGTTTATTTCATTTAGAAATAAACTTAACTAGAAATATGAAACAACTAGCATTCGAACTTGGGACTCAGGTACCAATCACTGAGCTCTTTACCACTTCCGTTAGGAATAGTCGGTGAATTTTACATCTAATTAAATCTGCAAAGAAGAAGATGAGGCCAAGACCACAGAGATGAACATATCTTCATTTAAATAATCATTCCGATGGAATTAACCACTCGTCTCTAGAAACTTACGCTTACATAGAACAGAATTTTCAAAAACGAGGTTACAAGCTTGGTGGGGTTCGAATAAATTACCTTTTGGAATTTATTGCTGCAACCGGGGAACTTGGGGGAGGAGTCGTCGTCGAGGGACGTATCGTCCGCGGCAACGAACCCTAGATCCGGCGCCGAGAACAGCACGAGGAAGAAGAAGAAGAACACGGCGACGACATTGCGGAGGGGAATCGAAGGAGCTCCCGGGATCGGGCTCGTCGTCGCCATGGCGCGCGCGTGCTCGTCTCCTCCTCCTCCTCCCCCTCATCGATCCTTAAGAGAGAGATAGAGAGAGAAAGGAGGAGGGGAGGGATTCGAAATACTATAGATGGAGTGTTTTTGGTATCTAAATTGGGAATGGGGGAACCCCCCACGCGCGCTCTCCCGCGCGCCGCATAAAAAGCCTTATGCGCGTGTTCGCACTTTGTGGGTTCGAGATCGTTGGGTCTTGTTTCCTGCACCGGGTGTATGAATCCATTTCAGATACCAACTGATCATATGAATTTTCTTTTTTTTCCTTTTTCTTTTTTCCCTATATATGTGGGCCTCCTCTTTACGTGTATATCCCCTCCAACTGATTGGATTTTAATTTTAAGACATTGCTTGTTGAAAAATTAATCACGATGTATGAGGCATATGGATACGCCTAGTTCAAAAAAAAAATAAAAAAAAAAAATTCAAAATCCGAATGGTGGCCCACAAATTAGGCCTGGCTGAACCTAAAAGATAGGCCCAAACATTTGGGCCTGTGTTTTGGTTGGCCCGGTTTGGGATTTCCACCTGGCCTTGCTAAGCCCAATTAGTTTGGGCCGGCAAAAATTTGACCCATGTGTGTGTTGCACGATTGGACATGCGAGGTGATTCTCTGCGACTCTGCATAAGTGAGGTATCAGGAACACGCCGATCTTGGGTATCAAGATTCGTGACAAATTTGGTTTCCCAGCCAAGAAAAGGCCAAGCCGTGTGACGGCGAAGTTTAAAGGCTCAATCTAAGCCGCCGATCACTTGTTTCAACTCTGCCACTTGATCCAACATCTCCGCCACAATCGATATCCAGGAAGCTATAAGCTGAAATTGTGTCGAGCTTGAAGAACACTTGACTTCGTAAGTCACCACCTCTACTAGCTTGTATCTCTTTCGAGATTCCGGTTTGTTTCTACTCTCTGACGGAAGGATTCATCTTGCAGAAGCCACTGAATTAGATAAATCCTGTAGAACTGCGCAAATTTCCTGCATAAAAGGATGCGAGCTATCGCCGTTGATGAACTCATGGACTCTTCCATCCACCTCAACCGCGCTCCTTCCTATTTCCTTCCTCATCCCCCCGGTTTTCATCAATTTTCTGATCCTCCACACATCATCCCACATGCCCTCGCCCGCATAGATGTTCGACAACAGCACATAAACTCCGCTGTCATCCGCTCCGAGCTTCGCGAGCTGCTCAACTGAGAGCTCAGCTAACTCGACACACTTGTGCGTTCGACATGCGGCGAGAAGAGACCCCCACAAAGCTGAAGTGGGTTTCATCGGCATTTTCCCTATCACATTTCGAGCTTCTTGAAGCCGCCCAGTGCGGCCAAGGAGATCAACTAATGCGCCGTAGTGTTCAACCTTAGGCTCTATCCCAAATTCACTCTTCATTCTTTCAAAGATCTCTAGCCCCTCGGAAACTAAACCAGTGTGCGTACAAGCAGTTAATACACCGAGGAAAGTAAGATCATCCATCGGCGCTCTCTCCCTCTCCATCTTATAGAAAATTTCGAGTGCTAAATGTCCACAACCATTACTCCCAAGTCCTACAATCATAACATTCCAAGTGACAACACTCCTCTCACGCATGCAATCGAAAACCTTGCTTGCGAGATCCAAGCTCCCGCATTTCATGTACATATCTATCAAAGCAGTTTGGACCACAACATCAAACAAAATCTTCTTCTTCTTTAAGTAGAAGTGAAGCCATCGACCTTGGTCGAGAGCGCCCATTTGAGCGCAAGCCGTAATAGCGCCAACTGCGCTGACCTTGTCGGGCTTCGTTCCCTGATGAAGCATTTGCTGGAACAAGTCCAAAGCCTCCTTTGGATTACCATGTTGTGCATAGCCGTCAATGAGTATACTCCACGAGATCACGTTCCTTTCAGGCATTGATTCGAATAGTTCTCGCGCTTGATCCATTTTGCCGCAACTTGTGTATCCATCGATCATCGAATTCCAACAGACCAAATCCCTCTTGGGCATTTTATCAAACAACTTACGAGCGCGATCGAAATCTCCCATCTTCTTCCCATATCCATCAATTAGTATAGCCCAAGAATAGGGATCTCTCTCTGGCATTTCATCAAACAGATTCTGGGCCTCTCCGATGTTACCGTAATCGACATACCCAGCGATCATCGAGTTCCATGAAACCAAATCTCTCTCGACGAACCCATCAAAAAGCTTCCGCCCTAGTCCGTACTCTCCGTTCTTACAATAAAAGCTGATCAAACCATTCCTCACGAACAAATCCTCATCGAATCCTCTCTTAATCACCTCCCCATGAATCAAAACTCCTACTTTACAACCCAGCATCGATCCGCAGGCCTTGAGGACAAATGGGTAGGTGTAGTTATCCCCGAAGATCCCATTTTTACGCATCAGGGCGAAGAAATGAATCGCCTTTAAGGGGCTTCCACAGTGAGCGTGAATCCGTATGATGGTGTTGTATGAGAAAGTGTTGGGGCGAGGGATTTGGGAGAACACGGTCTCCGCGTAAGCAGGTGGAGTGGGGGAGAGCTCCGAAACGGCGAAGAGGAGGCGGGCCGCGAAGGAGGGATCAAAGAAGAGGGCGCTTGTGATGGATACGGCGTGGATTTGTAGGATTCGGGGGATTGTTTTGGGTTTTTTGAGGAGAGAGATTAGGGTTTTGGGGAGGAGCGTCGAGGAAGAAGAAGAGGTCATGACATTATTGGCGCGGAGTTTAAACGGGAGGTTTCGATAGAAAGGGAAGAGGTAAAAATGTATGGAGCCCCCTCAACAACAGGTCATTTTGAAATCGCCCTCTCAACTTTTTATTTTCTGTTTGAGGCCCCCTAAACATTTATTTTCTAAGTTCTTGTACTTAGGCTTAGTTTGGTATCGAGACCTATCTAACGCTATTAGATAAAATAGAGTTGTAGAAAAAGCATATATGATATGCTTCTGCTTTCTTCGGTGGGAACGCAGAAAATATATCGTAATCGAACTCATCGTGATATACGGAACGTAATATTACGTACGGAAACAAACGGGGTATTTTCCCAACTTACTTTCTCACCGCACGTAACGTAATCTCCCCGCAATACCAAACAGAGCCTTAGTTAAGTTAAAAATTTTGTTATATTTAAAATTATATTAGTTATTAAATCAGACTTGATTCAATTTTATTTGCTAAAAAATAATTAAAGTCATTGAATTTGATGAAATGATTAATGAATTAGATAAAATCCCCAAAATTTTTTTTTTTTTTACTAAAGTTACTTAATTCCGAAAAATTGAATTTAAGTAAAAGTTGAGGAGGCCTTTTTAAAAAAAAATGGCCTCTAATTGAGGAGTCTCCATGTATTTTCACTGAAGAAAAAAAAAAAGTAGAAATAGATATATATATATAAAAAAAAAGCACTTCATATAATTTAAATTTTAATTTATCTGAAATGTAATTTTATATATGTAAAAGAACGAAGGGGCCGGTATAATTCTCATCTACACAATTTCATAGTTTAAGTGGGTGAGTAGAAAATAAAGGATTTTGGAAGGATATACATCTAAAAGAATGACCGTGGAGTGAGTAAAACTATTACTTTCTCAAAAAAAAAAAAAAAAAAAAAAAAAGAGTGAGTAAAACTCACCTTTTCACAAAAAAGAAAAAGAGTGAACAAAAAGATAATATAATGTTGTAAAGTGAATAAGAGAACAGAAACTAAACAAAGGTGAGAAATTACAAAAACACCACTCACCACATTATCTCTTCTGTAAAAAGTTGTGTTTATAGATTAAAGATCAAAGATAATAGGTTCCTCGCAACAATACCATTCATCACACTATTTCTTCTGTAAAAAATTGTGTTTATAGATTAAAGATCATAGATAATAGATTAAATTAGCGAGTATTAGTCATACATTAAAATATATATGCAAAAAGACAAGGATAGATATAGGGCGAGATCGTAGAAATCCACTTCTCCTTTTTAATTCATCAAATCACTTAATTTGTTAAGATCCCTCTAATTTGATTGATTCTTTCTTAATTTGTTTTCGCATCGAGCTAATGGATGGTTCTACGGTTGAAAAGCTTTTCCCCTATAAAATAATTCGAACGTGTTTCCCGCGTCAAAGCATGTTTCGGGAGCTTCCACTAAATTCGAACGATAATGATGATGGTAATGATAGCAGCAGCGTCGACAGCGACGTCGCGGAGAATCTTTGTTGTGGCCCATGCTTGTATCTAGGCATCTTATAGGGGGCCAAACAACAATGGATTTGTGTGTGCATTATGGAATGCCAAACAATGGATTTGTGTGTGTGTGTGTGTGTGTGTGTGTGTGTGTGTGTGTGTGGATTTAATTGAAAAGGGGGGTGAGGGTGATTCAAACTGCACTCATGTGACCAATCCTTAGCGCACACACAGCCCCCCCTAAGGACCAGGGCATGTGCACAGTTGCTGAGTACGTAGCACTCCAATTTCCAAACTTTTACAGAGGCCTCATGACCCATCCCTGTCAACAAGGAGGTTTTTCTTAGACAATGAAATCCACTGTTCTTTGGTAAGCATCTATCAATAAGAATTTTTGTCTATATATATATATATACACACTCTCCATGCTCGTCACAAAGGGAGGAATTATTTGCATGGACCATATATATCTAGCTCGTTGCATGCACCAGAATATGTTAAGATTAATTAACACTGAATTATAATCTTCCCTCCTCCCCCCTCCTGTTCTTTTATTAATTGGACCTTTTGTCGTTTTTTTTTTTTTTTGGTTTTTTCCTTGTGCTTGTTTTTTTTGGTCGTTTTTGACTGGCTCCTGTTTTGTCGTGTTCACTTTTCTGCTCCTCTCTTAATTTCTTTAGGAGATCCTGGCTATTTCTATTATATAAATCTAATTCATTTTTATAATGAATGAAGCAGGTAACTCGCTGTCTATTTTTCAAAACAAAAAAAAAACACTAAATTATAATTCGTTAGATCAATTTTATTTCATTCGAAGGTTATTATTCCTATCGATTATTACTAAACTAGCTACTTAATTAGAGGTTGGTGATAACATTCTGATAGCTCTCTCTGTTAAATATAAAAATATTTAAACACCGTTCTCTAATAGCTTAAGCTTTTAGAGTACAACGGTTGTTTCATATGATATCAGAGTAGGAGGTTCTGAGTTCGAGTCACGCCACGTCATGGGCCGACCAAGAAGTCTCGAGCCCAGACGTGAGGGAGAGTGTTAAATATAAAAATGTTTAAACACCGTTCTCTAATAGCTTAAGCTTTTAGAGTACAGCGGCTGTTTCACACTCTCTCTCTCTTGTTTGTTGTTTTCTTTTGCAGGGGGGTGTCTCGAGTCATAACAAGTGAAACAAACTTGCACCTCAGAACTCCCCACATAATACCTTGTCACTAGGGGGGCCCGTATGGTTTGGCATTATGTTTGGATTTTAAGTTCGATCTCTGTGCTTCAGTTTGCGAGACCGCGACGCATTTAATAATTCAATCTATATTGTCTACTTCAGGCCACTTGTTTGAGGAATTTTGTGGCTGATAATTACTGCACCAGCTGAAGAATTCTGCTTCATCATGAGCTATCACAATTTCAGCTACACCAGGTTAGATTCTTTCTTTCTTTCTTTCTTTCTTTCTTTCTCTTCTTATAACCTCATGCTTAGAAAATTTTATCCTAACTACTCACTACTTGCAAAATATTTTTGTAAAAAAGATGAAAATGCTATGATTCCTCCAATATGTGACTCTCATGCATGGCCTGGTACGTAATATGCCGGTCTACGTACACTACAAAATTCAAACTGCATGCATGTATCGTGTTGGCTAATATGTCAAGCGTCGACATATAGTAGTATATGAAGGCGTAGGATTTGAGAGCAATCTCTATGAAGCCAACTCCTTTGATAGAGGCTCTCACACTATTATTCTCGACATGTGACTTAAATGTAAGACCTAATAATTTTATCCGCAGGTCTATCTGTTAAACTTTATAAATTTACATAGATACACTTATCTCACAAATCATGCATGTCTTATATGACGGTGAAATAATATTAATTACCGAAAACACCACAATCGATCGAGGAGCGTAGGAGGTCAAGCCCGCGATTCTCAGGGAAAAAAAAAAAAAAAAAACACAACTTAAAACATAACAAGCATGAACTATACTAGCCTTATAAATCAATACATGCAATTCCTTTAAACATGTATGTATGGTCTTTTTTTCTTTTTTTTTTTTTGGAGAATAATGCGTGCTACAACTTGATTGGTCAGGTTTGACAAATGAATGCATACAAACTATAAATTCACTTGTATGTGACAGTTATGATCATCAAATAATGATAACATTAATCGAGCTATATATATTTATCACGTATATATATATATTAAATGAAACACAATAAATCTAATAATTAAATTCAGCCCAAATGTCATGACTAAATTTAATAAATTTTATTATAAACAGTAAAATGATCAGCTCAGGTAAATTAATTCCACTGTTCATTGTACGTACTCGAATGGAAGCTCTATTTACCCTTTTTCCTTCCTTCCCCAGTGATAAATTTACTGCGCTTACATGCAGATCGAGGACCTCAAAAATCGTGCTTAGGATCTTATCTTTTCCTTTTTTTCTTTTTTTTTCTTTTTTGTATGGTACAAAGGAACATATAGAAAAAAAAAAAAAAAAAAAAAAATTGTTTGGGTGCTTCACCGTAAAATTGAAACCCCACACATTCCCATACGTTTTGCAGTTTGCAGGCTTTTTAGTTTTTACAGCAGGAATATTTCTGTGTGCATATGTGCTTACTTTCGTTGCACGCTGTGTACATGTATCAATTTAAATTTGAGAGCCAAAAAAATTAGAATAAATAAATAAATCTTTATAATAAAACAATTTATCCTCTAAGAATGCCCTTTAATCATACCCGCGTGTTCGAACAATCCCAAAATTACGAATCGTTATCTAAATTTTAAAAAGTTAAAATAAGTAATATGAAGTTGTCATTATTTTCCTAATAGTCTCTAATGTATATATGTCGGCGGCAAAATATTAGATAACTGATATTTGAGATCTCTTTTTATTTTTTTGCACAATATTGAATCGTTGGTGCTAATATTTAATCCCAAAAACTCAAGCCATTAATTAGAAATACGCAACTAATTAATTCACTTAAAGAGTGTAGAAAAAGTGCACACAAGTCTCGGTTGTGACTCGGTCCAATCAACCTCACGCCACTTCAAACATGATTCGATTTAATCCGACCTTCCGCTATTTCGAATATAACTCGGCCCAACCTGGTCTCCTGCCACAGGGCACAGTGCTGATCCCTTTTAAGCCAACCCACGAGTGGTTTTACTACTAATTAAATAGAATTTAATATATAATAGAGCTTTTTTTTTCTCAGAAAAAATATATAATAGCTGATCGATTGAAACAAATGTACATGCAGTTTTTAAGTTTATAATAATTTTATTAAAGCTCTGATGATAATATATAATTAATTACACTAATACTCAGAAAGAGCAAACATTATCATTCACATCGTCAAAATTAAGCACTAATTATAAACTACTCAAAACAAAAAAAGGAAAACAAAGGGGAAAATCAAGAAGAAATTAATCAACATATCTCTCTTCATCAATTGAACTATGTAATAACTCACGGGACACGCCACCAACTCTTCTTTTTTTGTTTTCTTTTTTTTTTGGACTTGAATTCAAAATGGGTCACCTGTGACACACACACTTGTAGTGGTAAGCAGTGTTCATGGGATCGTTGGCGTCGACGGGAACTTGCTCGGCCGTGCACTTGAATCGACACCCCCTGCACTCGTTATACGTGCATGTCGGTGCGATGGATCCAATCATCAATCTCCGTGCGCTCTGCGCCCTCCATTTCCACACCTATTATTGTTGAAATATGCAGTTTATATGTTATTAATACGAGAGATATAAGAGATATATATATGTTAATCATTTGGAGTCTGTTTGGTTCTGCTTAAGCTTCTATTTTTCGTTCAATACTAGTAAGTCGCAATATATAGAGTGTACGGAAAAGAGAAGAGCGTAGAGTCTTTGTCTCTATTATAGTTGGAAGTAATTAATAATGACATCTGAGTCTCAACATTTAACAAAGCTTAGTTTAATTTTTCCAATAATTCTATTGTAAAATAAAATTATTGAAAATATATATGGAACAATATACTAGATGTACGACCAAAAGGATTTGTAGTCCCACAACTTTAGCATTAAAGGACCAGCTTTTTCCCACAAGTATTATCATTCTCCCTTTTCATACTAAAGTACAAAAAATGGATATTGAAAGATTGTAAATTTACAATTCCATTTTTGTGGTGAACTTAGAATATCTCATATATTAATATAGCATGCCTAGTTCTATTTGGTCATCACTTTATAGAATAGCAGTACGTTTCTAACACAAGTGCCCTCGAGACGCTCACTAAAAAAACATTTAGTTAGAAAAAATATTTAATTGGCCCTGTCTCTGTTTATGCCTTGTATTCTCCTTAAAAAACTATTATCCGAGACCCGAGTTCGAATCCTAGTTGATTCACATTTTTAGCTAAGTTTATTTCTAAATGAAATAAACAAAACAGATAGCATACTACTTATCTCTCTCTCAAAAGCAAAATAAAAAATAAAAAAAAAAACTATTACTAGTCCCTGTTTATAATTGCACTAAAGCTGTCTACTAAACTTTTCCTAAAAAGTGTTCTATGGCACAAGATAGAAAATCTAATTAAATTAATGAAACTCATGATATTCTAATATGTTTAAATGTATTAGTTGGAAGGGTTGGCTTAATTAATGGTATACCTTGGATTGAAGGCCCATATCTAGAAGAAGCAAGTTTGGCTCCTGAGAAACTTGTACTCCATGGCCTGCACCACTATGATGTTAGTATGAGAACTTGCACAAACTCAAAATACATTGTGGTATATATTAAAGTAGAAGAAATAGTAGAGAACTAAGCTAAAGGTGAGAAATATAATGAACTATGAATATTAATGAAGTGGGTATAGGGTATGGTAAAATTACCTGGTGATGAGCAAAGAGCCCCAATGAGGAGGGAGGAGAGGAGGAAGAAGAGGATGGAGGAGGAGGTGGTGGTGGTGGTGGGGTTCATTTAATTTAGATAGGAAATGAGAGGTGACCAGTGGAAAGGAAGGGATCTCTCTATATGAAGGGGAAGAGGCTGAGTGCAGTGTAGGGGACTAACTACTAGTGTCTCATATCATATTGCTTGCTAGTGCCATGCACAAGTAAACATACAAGGAGGTCCCCCACAAGGAGATCATGCTTTCTCCATCTCTCTAGATCTCTCTCCCTCTCTCAAGAAACTATTCAATGGACCGCGGTCTTAGATATGATCTGTGTTGATGTTAAAGAATATAAATAATCTTCTTCTTCTTCTTCTTTTCAAAAACTTAAGCTTTCAGAAAACAATCTTATTGATCATATCGAAGTACGTACGTAAGGAGGAAAAGAGGAATCAACACTTCAAGTCCCTTTTGCATGTGGATTTTATTGATCTCTTGTATCGACCATAAAAAGTAGAAGCAAGTTAGCTTTCGCTGATAAATTACGATTTAGAGGACAATAGATTATTCTTTATGGTATTTGATGAGATTCTGAATTCGAATTAATTCCACTATTTTAAGTCCGGACATATAGAAGAGTATTGGCTTCTGTGAGCAGTACTATTGGCAAAATATAATAAGAGTTCGTAAAAATAAGTAGACTCCGGTATTTATAAACTATATATAACTATAGAAGTTATAGATCATATTGAATGATTCATTACATTTAAATTTTTGAAGCTTCTTAATTTGTTTGAGCTTTTAAGAGCGCGGTCCATAGACCGCGGTCCATACAATAATCTCTTCCCTCTACTCCATCTAGGTGGTGCAGAGACATTTGAAAGTTACCACACTACCAGCCAATTTGTTCCTGCTCCATCTTTTTGTCTCCAAATAACATGCTTTTATTCTTCACAAGTGATTACCATGTGCAATGTTAAAAAAATCTTGTATTTTTACCCGCATATCATTAAGCTATATTAGACCTGCTAAAAATGTTGGTGTTGTGAGAACGAAAGCATATATAGTTGTTTTTTTTACATTTGCCTTTTCACTATGTTCTAGCTTTTCGTTTTTCTACTGAGAGAATATGCTCCTTTATATTGAGGCTTCTATTAGAAAGTGCAGCTCTTTTAGATTTTAAACCTACTCAAACAAATATGTCATATTACTTCAATATACAGTAGTCAGAACCAAAAAAAAAAAAAAAAAAAAAAAAGAAATATTAAGTCTATAATGAAAAAAAGGGGGTTAAAATCTCCATATATAGCCCATCATCCAAGAATTTTAAGATTTACTGGCCCTTTTTAGTTTTTAATAAAAATAAAAAAAAAGTGTGATAAAACTTATAGAAAAAAGCAGGCTTTGGATGATGAGGTTATAAGATTACATTCCATTTTAGACCGTGGACTTAGCAATTCTCAAACAATAAAAGGGACGAACGACCGACCGTCCTAGAGCAAATGGCAAAGGGTTTGGTGGTTGATACCCGAGATCCAAATTCGAATTCTAGTTGATTCACATTTCTAGCTAAGCTTATTTTGGTATAATGTGATCGCAAAGACGATTAATTAGCCCCGTTTTTAATTAGGTTTATCCAATTGCTTTTGTGATGCAGTATCACTTCATAAATCTCCAATATATACATGCATGCCAATCAAATTAAGGAGGGAATGTAAATGTTTGAATCCACAAAAATTTCTGACTAAATATAATAAACCGGAAAAGAGAGTAGGTGATTGATACCCCGGCCCAAGCCCATAAATGCACACCTTTGGGCCATATTTGGGCTTTTGGGTCTGGCCTTTGTAGCTCCACTAACACAATTTACACGAAGCACCTTATGGACCCTCGATATCATGTTTTAGTAGTTTATCATTTTGGTTCCTTTCCCCTCGGACATGAATATTAATAAATTTCGCTTTTACCGATCGTCCTTGTGAAACAGTTCTTTTTAAGAAAGAATGTAAGCACAGATCCAAGACCCAAATTCGAATTTAAATTGATTCACATTTCCAGCTAAGTTTTTTTCTAAATAAAATAAACGAAGCGGGCAGGCAGGTAGCGTGCTATCTATCTCTCAAAAAAAATAAATTTTTTTTCTCCCTCAATCGTCAATCAACTAAACATGTAACGATGATGACTATTTATGTACTGCCCGCCTGTAAGCTTGATAATGCATGCTAGTCTAGCATCCTTTTGGGAAAATAAATAAATAAATAAAGAGGCAATTGCTTATATACCCCTAAAAAGTTTTTGATTTTCTGATTTATCCCTCTTAGAAGGCTAATATTGAAAATATCCCTTCTATGTTCCAACCTATTTCTAAAACTCTGTTATCTCTGTAAAATTACTATTTTGCCCTTTTCAAATATACCCTTCTACCATCACTATCTTTCTTACTTGCCCTTAAAGTCAGGGGCACAAAAAATATTTCGATTTTTGGTCTTTTCCAATATACCCCTCTATCGTCACCAATCTTTCTTATTTGCCATTAAGTTAAGGGCAAAATTGGTATTTTAATTTTTTTTAACTGTGGTAGATATTTAACTCACATTTAACCCGATTAACTTAACAGAGATAACTCATGCGGGGTATTTTGTAATAACGGTGGAACGTATGAGGGGCGTTTTAGAAAGAAAAAAAAAGTAGGGGTAGATCGGATATTTTCAGACGCATGAGGGGTATATAGGCAATTATCCCATAAATAAAAATGATGGAACTGTAACATGAGACCACTCCATTAAATCTTTGTTCGACTTGTGTGTTTGCTTTGTGCTAACTGTGTCCACTAGGGCCGAATAGGTCACAATTAGGACCGTCAATGAGCCGAAGTACCATTGAGTTACGGTCAGTTTGTGTTCAACTCGTTTATTAAACGAGTCCAATACAAGGCGGCTCATTGAAATATCAAGCTAAAAATACAACTTGTGTTCAACTTGTCTATTAACGAGCTAAACATAAGCTGACTCGCGAATAGCAAAGCTAGATTAGATTATCAGCTCTATACCGGGTGAAAAGTTTGAAGAAAATAAAAAAAATTAAAATCTTAATTAAATAATTGAAATTTATAAAATATAAGCTTCTTTACATTTGGGTTGTTCTAAAATGTAAATAAAATTTTGTAATATATATTCAAGCTATATCGACCCGAACACAAGTGAGCTAACCCTGATCGTGTTTGGCTCTTTAAATTAAACTTCAAGATAAAAAATTCAACTCGTATTTGTTTCGTTTATTAAACGACCAATCAATTTCAAACTCAATTCGAGCCGAGGTCTTCATTCTATCAAGTCATTTTTTATAATAGGGATTTAATTTTGAATCGAAACCGTTAAAATTGATCTAAAATATTTAAAGTGTTTAGAAATCAAATTTTATAATTTTTAAAAATTATTTATATAGTGATCAAAGCATCGTAAAATCGATAGTTTTGACAGCCCATTCAAACCGTTGCTTGTTTAATAGTATAGAGCAATCTAATTAAGCTGTTTGAATTTTTAATAAAAAATTAATGTTTATACCATTTAGAAAATATTTGATGACCCTAATTATGCATTGAGAAAATCTAATCTTTATTTCGAATTTTTTTTACCGCGCGTTTATTATTTTACTAGTCGATGGACTTGATAATAATTTAAAATTTTATAAAATTTAATTTTTAAATATTTCTAATAATGTAAATTAATTTTAATAATACCGATTATCAATTTAAGGTGTCGGTCATTCAAAATCACTTGAAAATTAAGATAAAAGTCTCTATATCTCAATTTATATCTATTCTTGAAATAGTCATTTTTTATTTATTTTCGAGCCAAACAATACCTCTAATTGCTTATATATATATATAGCACCGTTTGTTTCGGGGATAGGAATAGGAATAGACCCTTATCTCCCCCCTTTATATCCAAACGCTAATTTTTTATCTGAGAATAGTAGTTCTCAGTTATTCCTATCAACACCTCTATTTTTTATATAAAACTACATAATATTTTTCTTATCCCCGGGAACAATCCAATTTTTATCCAAACACTATTTTTCTTATCCCCATACTTGTACCTATCCCTGAAACAGCTAGTTATTACTTATTCCCAAACCAAACGCTAAGGAACAGTATGTGGCTGGACTTTATATTTGTATACTCTTCTTAATTAGTTCTCACTCTTAATTATAACACTACCCCAAAGCAATTAAAAGAGCAAACAACACTACAACCAGTACTGCATTAGTACCCAACCATTGCATAAACACACAAGAGAAGTTTACTAACCCACACTCAAAAGGAATTAAGTGCAACACCAAATTAAGAAGCACACCACGTACTCCTCCATCAAGAGCACAAGCAAAACAAAGCATCCACTCCAAATCAAACTGCATGCATGCACCAACACTAATTTATAAATATTACAAGTTAAACCTAACAAACTTAAAGCCCGGCAGCTACAGCTGCTGTTTCCGAGCTCGTTCCGATCCGCGCGATACGTGTGAATCTAACACTGGCTCGGCGCGGTGATGTTGCACTTGGCGGGGAGCTGCATGGCGCGGTTGGCGTCGATCTCGAAGTACTTGAGCATGCCGGAGCTCTTGTACTTGCAGAGGCACTGCAGGTCGGCATCGGCGAGAGCTGCGCAGCACGCATCGGAGGGCTTGTCGACAGGTTTCTTGACGGCGATTGCCGGCTTGCACGCCGCCAGGCCGTCGTCACTCATGTTGCACAAACCTTGCGCTGCTTCCATAGAAGCAGCCACAACAAGGAGCATTGCAACCAATGCAATGGCCACTGCCCTAAGCTTCTTCTCCATATGGGCTTCTGTACGTACTACAGAGTACTATATATCTAATAACAAATTCTTAGAATTTTTGTGGGATTACTTGTGTTTGTACAAAGATATATATAGTGAGAGAAATATACACAGTAAGGGGAGCCCCGTGAGTAGGGTTTTGTCCTCATTGGACGATCACGGGGAGGGGTTGGTATTGGTGAGAATCGGAGGCCACAGGATTGGTGAATGGTGTGTGTTTGTGTTGTTTGTAGTGCTTTTTTTTTCTTTTTTTCTTTTTTTTTTTTGAGGTGGTGGTGAGCTTTGGTCCCACGTTACGTACTTATGGATGAATTGGTAGATGTATATTTGATATATATATATACATGCATGCGACAGGTTCGTTGTATATTGATTAATTAATGAAATAATATAAAAAGAAACTGTGGTGCATGAACATGGCTGAGTCCACAAGAGGGTGGTGAGCTAGTTCGATCATTTTTGTACTAGACAAATTAATTTATTTTCCTTGTTTGAACTGTTTGTGACATGTGAGTGAAACTAACTTTTTCTTCTTTTTTTTTTTTTCTTTTTGAAAAGGAATGCAGCAAGCTGTCTATTTCGTTTATTTTTTATTTTGTTTATTCTTTAAAAATTAAGCTGAAAAGGTAAAGCAACTAAATTTCGAACATGAGACTTCATGCACCATTTATCAAATCCTTAGCAAATTGCGCAAGGTATATACAATGGGCATGCTCCAGCGAATGTACTTTTTCGAACTTTGAAACCGCTGTTCTCAAACAACTTAAGTACGTACTCAACATTATTAGTACGGGTCATTTGAGAGATCAGAAATAGTGTGATTTTTCGAATGACCCAGAAAGACCTGAGTTTTGGAATCTAAACGATTAAACAGTTGACGAATATATGACCAATTAGAGAAACTTAGCTTAGAGAGGAGACACCAATGTAATTAATAGCTTCTTCTTCTTCTTTGTTGACGAATATATGACCAATTAGAGAAACTTAGCTTAGAGAGGAGACACCAATGTAATTAATAGCTTCTTCTTCTTCTTTTTCGCTGTTTCGTTTCGCCATGAACGAGGCTTGTGATTGTAATTAAAAAACCATTAATGTTAGAAATACGCAACCAACGTCACTTAAAGCGTAGTACGCGGATCTCGATTGTGACTACATCTAGCCTCGCGCCCAACTAACATGACTGGCTAACTCGGACTCACGTCATTTGAACACTAAATCACGACATGCCTCCCACAGGAGACGGATCTTTGGCCCATTTAAGCTAACAGTGATGTCTTATTCTTGTAGCTTAGTTCACCTTCTGAATGAATAAAGCGGGTAGTATATTATCTTTTCCTAAAAAAATATATATTATTAGTCATATATAGATTTGAGCAAATTAAGCCTAATTAATATAGGTTGCCCATGCTATTATGCTATAGATTGTTTTCTCCTATATCCAACCAATTAAATACCTTCAAATCTATGTGATTTTCAAACAATTTCACTGCCGACTGAGCCAATCGATCTATTCAGACCGCAGCAATTAATATTGCGTCCCAAGTGTTTTGGGGCTCAGTCTTGGCCCAGGCCCAGGCCAATCTCGCTCGTTAGGTTTGGTTGGACCATATATAATCAGGTCTAAAACAACACAAAATAATTATCAGAGTGAACTGAACCAAAATAACTTGGCCCTGTATAAGGCTAGGCTCAGGTTAGCGAATGTTTCACTGTGATCGATGATTAAAAAACGAGCGTAAAATATACAAATGTAGATTACACTTCCTTGGCTCATGATCTAGTACGTGAGCTCCCCAATTGTACTAGCATATATAACAAAGCTCAAAATGCTTGGATGATTAATTGCGCAATGAACACATGTACTAATTAAAAAGAGTGAAAAAGCAAATAATCAACAATAACACAAGTATCAGCTTCATTTATGGGCACACTCTGCAAAAGCGGAAAAGCAAGCCTAGGCTTCAAAAAAAAAAAAAAATATAAAAAAAAAAAAAAAAAAACATTTGAGAAAGAAAATTTGATTTTATATTAAGCATTAACAACATATAAAGTATCGACTCCGTAACTAAAAACATAAGTATAGATCTTTAAGAACTGCACATGCAAGTTTCGTCCTAATTACTCGCATGGACTAGTATAATGAAGTTAAGAACTTACATTAATTATTGGGATCGAATAGATTCAAGTTTATTTCCAAAGCCAAAATATCATATATTTATTAAAATATATTCAACCTAGCTAGCTGTTGGTAGAAGAATTCGACTACACTTCTATTTTTTTTTTTAAGAGAAAGATAGTACGCTACTTGTTGTATTCATTAAAAAAATAAATTAAACTACGAGAGTGAGATAATTAAAGGGACCTCCGAACCAGACCAACAAAAAAAATTTAAAATTAAAAAAAATACATAAAAAAATCTTATCTCATATGTACCTTACATCATCGTCCAGGTCCCCAACTTGAACCTCTTCCACAGCCACGACAATCAGGAATTTGCTGAATACACATTGCGAAAATAGTTCGCATAATGAAGCACACACTTCTAATTTTTGATTATTAGTTCGTATAACGAAGCACACACTTCTATAACATCGAAATTGCTTTCTCATGGGTGAACTTTTCCTATCTCTAAGGTGGTACTAACAAGGCTAGTAAAACAATACACATATGATTTCGAATTACAAAACGTGTACCACACAAATTTATCTAAAATGAAAAAGTACATGCCATGACTTAGAATATTGAAAGTCGAGTTTTTTTTAGATAGAATTAAAATTAGCACATTATCTATTTCATTTATTTTTTTAAAAAAAATAAAATAAATTAGAATTTAAATTTAGAAGTTTAGATACTAATTAACCATCAAATCCTTTAAAATTTGAGTTATACAATTAAACAATTTGACATAATTTGATATGACTAATCTAAGTCTTAAAAGCAACTTGACCTTCCAATTCATATGATCATATATATCACCATCTTGCATAGTGAACTTTGGAAAGAGAGGGCCAAATATTCCCGTGAACCTTTTTTTTTTTTCAATTCCTCTCTCTCTCTCTCTCTCTCTCTCTCTCTCTCTCTCTCTCTCTAGATCTCTCTCTCTCTCTTTGCTATTGCTGTTGCGCCCAGTACGTACATACACATGGGATGGAACACACACACACACACGGACATGAGTACATGCATGACACACCAGTACCATGGCCCAACATAAAACTGAGCAAAAGTTTGCTCCTTTATGCGCATGAGCACGAGCTCTCACTATTCAGCATCCCATTAATCCTCCAAAAGCAGCAACAACACTCATTTCCTTCCCAGTTACTTTTTCTCTTCTTCTTTTTTTTTTTCCTTTTCTTTTCTTTTTCTTTTTACTCTCTTTTATAAAAGCCCCACCACCTCCTTAATTAGCTCTCATGCACCCTCGTCACACCTCTCTCTCTCTCTCTCTCTCTACATCACATATACAAGCCCACAATTCATTTAGTTTTGTATCTTTGTTGTTGAACACATGGAGGTAACTTACCTCTACAATATTTATTCATTCCATGCAATGAAAAAAGCTCTCCAATTAAGTTATTTTTAGAGAAATGAGTTTAAATTGGAGAAATTAAGTACTGCATACTTATCGCAAGTCCGCATATTCATTGGACGGTGAAAATTGAAGTATGAGAACAGATGAAGGTGCACTGCACGTACGGATGCGTCGAATTGGATTATTGATGGCTTTTCTTTTCTTTTCCTTTTTTTTTTGATTTTTTTGGGAGGATGCAAAGAAGAGGAGGCAATTCCCAGCATTTGGGAGCTGGAATTTGTGTGATGAGATCCCAATAACCCAATACTTTGAATCAGCAGCCATGTTCTTTGGATCAGAAGGGGATGATCTCTTCAAGGTGGTGGCAGTGACACCCACCAAGAACCAATTCCACCATGAAAAAAAGGTTAGTAATTTGTGTAGCAGTGCATTCCTTCTTAGTTATGCATGTGTACGTAATCACTACATACATATAATCAATTTATGGTTTCTGGGCTATTTTAAGGGAAATAAAGGAGGGGTCATGAGAAGAGAAGAGGAAACTAATAGGCACTACAAAGAGCAAAAGAAGAAGCCCAAGTGTGTTGATGAGGACCTCTACAAGATATCCCCTGAGCTCCTCTACAAAATTCCCAAAAAGGCAAGCACTTACATAATCTAGCAACTAAAATGCTTTTTTTTTTTTTTTACCGACCGTTCCTAGAGCAAGGGGTAAAGGACTTGATATATGGTTGATACTCGAGAACCAAGTTCGAATCCTAGTTGATTCATATTTCCAGCTAAGTTCATTTCTAAATAAAATAAACGAAGCGGGTAGTGTGCTACCTATCTCTCAAAAAAAATTTTTTTTTTTTTTTTTTCAGTTTTTAGAATCATAAGCTTGACCACCTACCACCTACCACATACTCAGATAGTGGTTTGGTGAATGAGAAATGCTAAGTCTACAACTCAAAAAAGATTACAGGATAACAATTCTTAATCGGAGAGTCGTAATCTTACTCTCTAGCTAGAGTTTAAAAAGCCCTTTTTGAGTTTTACTAATAATAATAATAATGATAATAAAAGACTAGTAAAGAAGTACTATTAGTCCTTGGATGATAGAGTTGTAAGATTACAATTAAAAAGCTGTTGTAGTGCTGGCATTGCTCCATATTGGATTTTTGTTTCTGCGCAAATTTTCATAGATATCTGCGGTTGGGCATCTCTCATTGGTTCGTGATTAATTAATTGTGTTTTGTTTTTGAACTGCAGAAGAGGCTGCTGAGGAATTTTTGGACAGCATGTCTTGGTCTCAACTGCATTGCCTGAGTGATGAGCTCTCTGCATGTAATGTGAAGGCATAACAAAACCCTGATATGTTTGAGTGAATTGCTTGTACTTCTTGTTTTTTTTTTTTTTTCTTCTTTAATGTTTATCTTGTTTATTTTGTCTTCTTAATTAAAAGTGAGTGATGAGATGATATAGTTTATGTAAATCTAGCAAGTAATATTTTGGGGAAGTGAAAGAGACAGGCCAGCTTGCTCTATCTTTTGTTGTTCTGAAAGCACTGGTGACCTGAAAGCTATGCTTCAGTATCTGTTTGCACCTGCATTCAATGCCAATGATTATGTCTCATTGTACTGTTCATTTTTCGCACATCTCAATGCATCCATTAAAGTGGCATCTATCATAACATTAACTATTTTTTACATAGATAACTTTACTTGTCATTCTGATGTTATATATGATTATCATTCAGTATATTTTGAAGGCTCTAACACTGGTGGCGGCCACATGATGGATGATCTGGCTAAAAAGAAGTAACATTATTTTCAAAATCTACCCACCGATGTTATTTTAACAGCTCATCGTATTGGAGTGTTGACAAAGGAGTGGGCCGAGTTCTATAGAGCTGAGTGACGTTTGTTTTTTGGTTAGGCTAGTTGTTATCTCACTCGAGTTGTTATTTTCTTCGTCTTTCTTTCGAGAACCTCTATCCTTTTCCACCCTTTTTCTGAGGTCCTGGCTGTCTCACCCTATGCAGCTAAATTCATTTGCTTAATGAATGAAACAAGTAGTGTGCTATGTTTTTCTTAAAGAAAAAATCATTCGGTATGCTTTATGTTTAAGAAAATTTAGACATATTATTGTTGGCCTCATTACTTATCTCTGTCAAAGGTTGAGGGTACAAGTCTCAAATTTAAACTCACACTGGATTAGAATCTGACCTTATGGTAAAAGCTCAAACACCTAACTACTAAACCAAGAGTGATTTGGCAGTGGATCGAATAATATCATCTAAAATGGTTTTAATAACATAACATATTTAATTAATGGTTTTAATGATCTCAATTGTCTTAAATAGAACCATGATTGGGGAGGGAATTAATTAGAAGGTTCCATAAAACAACTCATAATAACTGCAGCATAACAATTCAAACTGGATCTTCATTATATGTTAAATGAATTGTTATAGCAGCATTATTGCTACCTCGAATGTCACACAAAATTACAGAGAGAAATATAAAAAATAAGTTATATCTTCTCCAACATAGGCAGGAAAAAAAACTAAAAAAATCCCTGCCCCATCCAATGGTTTGCGCTCAGTTCCATCAAATACTATAAATCTTCAACATACCAAAAGTTACAATATTTTTTTTGGACATACATTACATTTAAAATAATTAAATTAAAACTATATTACTTTTATCTTTCCTTTCTTTTAACATCTAAAGCTACATGGCCTAAAATTATTCTCTCTAGACATGTAGTAAAGTTTCCACCCAAGAAGCTTAAAGAACACCAAGTGCCAATAAATTCACAAGTAGTGCATGCATTTATCAAAAGTGCTGGTTCCAAAGTGGCTTTTCACTTTTTCAGAAGTGGGTCTGCATCTTTTGGTGAATCAAGTTAAGTTTGTTCTGAGGGTTTGTGAAAGCATGCATGAAAGCTACTAGTCTAGTTGACCAACTTTTTCTCCTTCAAATGTTATAGTTACTAGTTCTTTTCCTTTGAGAGGTAAATATTGTTGACATGTAGACAACCTTTTTGGTCTTGTGCTTAGTGCCAGAGTTTCTGCTGTTTATCTGTTAGAACTAAAACCGAGAAGATCTAGTTCATCGGATGCGAAAATATCTAAAGAGAACCGAGAAAGAGAGAAAAAAATAAAGCACACAATATTTACGTAGTTCGGCCATCGGCCTACTTTCACGGGCGAAGACAGAGCGAAATGCTTCATTATAATCAAAGTGGTATACAAAATATGCCTCTCTCACAAAATCCTAATCCTAAAAATACACTCATATTCCCTTTCTCATCTTCCGCACTAAATCAATAAAATAAATGATATATTTATAATAGTGGTTAAATCCTAATATAACTAGGAATACAAACCCACTAAAATTAGGAATATCTCAATAAAATTAGACATAATCTAAACTTAACTTAATGGAATGATCAAAATAGAATAGAGATAGAAAACATACGGTACTAGAATTCGAAACATATCTAACAATATCCATCTGATGACATCTGAGGCCTCAGGTCTTTGAAAGGTCTTTCTTTTCTTTCTTTCTTTCTTTCTTTCTTTTCAAATCTAACAATGCCTACAATTATTCGCAAAATTAATTCTCTCTTGATGGTGCATCACCATCACTTCAGTTAAATGGACAACTTATTGATAGTATGATGAACGTAATAAGTAATTCGGCGTATTTAAGAAACAGTGAATCACTTTGTTGTGCTTGAAATTTTAGTCCGAAAAGAGGTCCAATATGGCGCCCACGTGGTAAGCGATAAAGATCCATTCTACAATTAAAACATACAATAAGTAGATATGAAAAATTGAGATCATAATTCTATATCTTTCTCTCAAAGCATGGATAAAAATTTCAATTATTCCTTATCATCATCACCTAACCTTAGTCCACACTTCAATTATTTATTGTCATCATCACCTATGTCCACACTTTCAACTTTTTCTTCCTCATCATCATACTAGATTGGAAATTAAGACATGATTCCTACCACATGAAGCCTCAGAAACCTGCCATTTAAAACATGAATGTGTACCATATTGTCACACCACTCTCTTCCTTGGCTGTTATGTGGAAGGTGGAGAAAGGACATAACTGTCCAAACAAAGCAAAACTTCTTAGGAATTGTAGAAATGTTCCAAAATTTCTTTTAAGTTAGGACTTGTATGAAAGGAAATGGTTGTTTCAGAGGGGCTGAGATAGTTATGAAAAATGATTACAAACTTCTCTGAAGATTTGAGAAGAGGGAGGTAGATCACTAACCCATCAGCTATATATTCCATCAGAACCAAAAAATATAAGTTGAAAACCACAAAGGATTACAGGACATCTTTATGTCAATATTTACATTCATAAAAGCATTAGGGCTTTCATCCGATAAGTACACGCGAAACAATCCACAGCATGTCAAAGTCCATTACAGTACATTGTTTTCACTATTTTGAACTTCCAACAAATGAATCAAACTGAAACAAGCAACAAAAATATGGGGTCAGATTGCAGTCATCACTTCATCTGCCTCCGCTGTCATCTGTAGACGACTCGGATGCGGAGTCATCTAACGTCGAATTCGAGATTGTTTCAGATGAGCTCCCATTTTCGCCATCAGACGCCACAAATCTTTCTTCATTTGTCGGCCTTTTCAAGTGCCAGTACATGATGCTTGCTGTTAGCGTAAGCATCATCTTTTGGTTCACCTGCGTAATCATCGCTGAAACTAAGGTTTTCCGAAATATCTAATTCATAATAGCAATGAAAGCCAAAAAAAAAAAAAAAAGAGTTTCTTGGGAAGGAAATTGCTTTTCTCGATTCCGATTGACCGGATTACCTCCAAAATGTCTTCCGGAAGCAAAAATATGGAGCAACCAAGCTTCCTTGCTACTGAGATAATATAAGAAGCGTTCATCTTTTTCTCTTCATCTGTACAAAATAGCATGTTATTTTTCAGTTAGCAAATCACTTTCGAAGAGGTATAATTTGGTTTGTAGAAGGTATACGACTACTAAAAAGGACACTTCACATTATAAAATAGCATGACCGATGCACAGAATGTGTAAATGTTAGCTTTTCGCTCTTTAATCATATGAAAAGATATTTCAGGTAAAATATCTTAATCATGTGAAATATCTTTCAGATATGAATGTATTGATTCTCGTGATGAAAATCTGTGAGAGGGAGCTCAAGCTCTTTATTGAGTCTCTTTAAAAGCCAATTCCCTTTACCTTTCTCTCCTTTAGTTACAAGGCTACAGTTCACAACTCGAGGCTCCACAGCACTGAGCAAATCGAGGAAAAAAATCCCACTAGAGAGGCTTCTATCCTGGAAACAGCTTGGAAAACCATATCAAGTCAAAGCAAAACAAGCTTACAGAAAAGATGCAAGATACGCAGAAGAAAATTTGCCAAAGAGATAATTGGAAAAAAACATAAAGCACCAGCAATTTGCTGTTTTCTGTCTTACTAGCACGAGGGAGTTAGCAACTCTTAATAAGCATGAAATTGAGTGAAAAATAATGCATAATTAGAAACATTCAGTTACACTATGCTTAAAGTGAATGGAAATTATTAAACTAGATCCTCTTTGCAGACAGGATAACTGATCAGAGAGTTAGTCATACGGACAATACGAAGGGAAAAAGTTAATCAATAACTTGAACAGTTCTTACTATCAACTGTCACAATAACTAATATGAAATCATATCATACCCTAAAACTGTCCATTCGAGAGTGTTTTCCAGAGCTCTTTACTTTACTGTTGGCCCAGCTCAATATGTCTGCGTCCGTTATCTCTTTCTCATGGGAATGAAATCTCAGGTTTTTAAGAAGTTGCAGGATATTATACCGCATCAGTTGCCACAGAAAAGCTGAAAAATGTTTACAAGAATTAGCTGAGAAAAGCTGGAAATCAATAAGGCAATGCCCAAGAGCAAAAGACTCACCCAGGATTAGTTTCTTATTTCCTTGCACAATATCATTCCCGGCAACATTAACCAAGGAAAACTTCAGCTGTTTCCCAATTTTCACAACTTGGTTACAGTTTTCCACTTTTCTAAATGGCATCTTGATTGGGGGTTTATTCGCGATCTTCCAGTTAACTATTCCAGGAGCTACCTTATCGATAGCCTCTAGGAGAATCCATCTGTAATTTCAAATAGTTATATCGACATATAGTAGATTTAACATCAGTTACATTCCAATTGCAGCGTATCAGCAGAAAAAACAAAAATACTAAATCCCATAATATACCCATTTCTAAGATCTTCAAATACATTGTTAATATAGGTTGAAATTCCAAGACTGTTGAGCCATAGACGAAATGCTCTTTCATCCCTTGAAACTTGTGCGTCGTCAAGTGATGTTTCCAGAAAAGATACTTGTTTCATTTGAGCTGATAATCCATTCCTGTATATGATGTTTTAGTTATAGCCAGTTGCAACTTGTTAAAGATGTTTAGTGCAAGTGTAATACAAAGATGCAGCAAAGGAAAATCACATGACATAGAAAGCCGTGTTCACAAGAGTGACTGGTATGATTCAAATAGAAACAATCAAGGAGAAAGGGAACTAAGCATTTTGGTCCGGTGGTTGAACCCAACCACGTCGCTACTACTGTTAGTCAGGTCAATATTATACATCACATTATGGGCAGTAGTCCCAACAGTAGCTGCATAGGTTACAACATAGTGCAAATTAACCAAAAAACAGGGCAATTATGCAATACATCATAATAATCGCCTGTTATAGCATAATATGCTTCATTACATAGACCAGAGATATTTTAAGCATGAAAAAGAAACCATGCAGTTACACAATATGTTTTATCAAGCAGAATATATCATGAGCAAAAAGAGACCTACACCAACATTAGAGAAAGTAGCGAGGAAAATACATAATAGCACTAGAATTTGACAAAAGATCTTACTCAACACGGTGATGGATGGACAATAAAGTTGCGTCTAATGAACCTAAGCAGCTGTGAAGAGAAGCTTCGTTGATTTCACTACTTAATTAGCAATTGCTTATTATTTACAACCAGTTAAGAAACTTAATCCTGGATCATTTTCATGTAGATTGTAATACCCTTGTAAACTCCAAGCACTGGATAAAAGGCTTCTCTAGAAAGGAAAAGGGCAGCAAAGTGATGTTTATATCCAAATTTTTTTACTGAAAATACAAGCATAATTAAAATGAGCTGATGATAAGTTAGCTAATGGCACACACCTTTTCTGAAATATATGAGCAACAAAGGCAAGATTGAGATTTGGCAAGCCGTCAACAATATCTCTTGGGGTCAGATATCTTTTGCAGCCCATCCTATCTGCATGTTCAAGAACTAACTTTGCCCTTTCAAGAAGATCTTTCACATCCATGGGAGATGGTTTATTAGCATGTTCAGGTGCCAGAACATTGAGCAGACAAGAATAAGCCTCTGAATCCTGCAATTCCAGTGAGGTAATAACTGAAAGGTAAATTGCATCCCTCTGGAACAATTAGAAAGTCTTAATGCTTTGTGTGGCAAACTTCGTATAGTTTTGATGTCTAGATATTCTAAAAGCTGTCAAAAATGATTGACAACATGGTTCCTCAATATAAGATAGAGGTAAAAGCAAGTTACTGTAAATGCAACCTAAGGCAATACTACAGGAGCAAAAGGATTTATTTTTTAAGCCTCTCGTGAAGGCATACCATTTACACTGAAATTACAGTTGTGATATAATAGTTTCAACCATATATCATTTCCAAAATCAGATGTATTTGTCTATCAACTTTGGTCTTGTTAAATCTATCTCGATTAAAGCGAGCTCACGCGCTTGAGTGCAACCGACGATCACATAGCATTCCTTCCCCATGTATATTGATAAATCATTATATTTAAGCCCCAAAAATAGCTCTATAAAGCTGTCTGGTCAGCACCATCATGTACAGGAAGTAAACTTTCACTGAAGAAATTAACAAGCCGGCATATATAATAAGGCAAACTATAGGAAAATTTGGAGTGAATTGTCAACTTACATGGTCTGCATTTGGAATATGCGTTTGCTAAATCAGAAAAATAAAGAATCACTTAAACAAAGAAGTAAAAATTTTCTAAACATGA
Organism: Aechmea fasciata; assembly: GCA_025177825.1. Taxonomy (NCBI): domain Eukaryota; kingdom Viridiplantae; phylum Streptophyta; class Magnoliopsida; order Poales; family Bromeliaceae; genus Aechmea; species Aechmea fasciata. The sequence continues at coordinate 6,207,544 of CM045934.1, forward strand.
ACCAACAAGAATGTTGTGGGTTCGACATTTAAATGTATTCATTAATGACTGGGCACTTGTGCTGACGCACGGGGCATGATGGACACACCTGCATCTCATGGCACAGAAAACCTCGAAATTACCTACCTTCACATCTGATGAGAAATTCGTTATGAGCCTGCGCAAGCCGCCTTTCTTCAGCTGAAAGTTCATCCACCTGAGTAAAATCTTTTCGGGAGATAAGCTCAGCAGCTCCTCAACATCCTACAATTTTGATACATTATGTTTCAACTTCCTAAACTGCAACAAGCATGAAATTTCTAAAGAGACAGGTAGAGAATATATGACTTCACCTTGCTATCACCAACCAATTCAACTAATTGAGGTGTTTTCTTCAGGTTAACATCTGCCAAAAGTTGTATCTGATATTGGCATTAGAAGAGAGAGGGTTAGTAGCTTTTTCTTACTATATATAATGCAGGCATATGAGAAAGATATTTCAGCAGCCGAATTTTGACGATTATCCCTATAAATGAAACCTTTATAGAAGCCCCATTGGCATTCACAAATATATAACAATAATTTAGTAACTTAACGAAAGAACTACGACATACCTTGATAATTTGAGATATCAACCCAAGGACAAGATGAGGCTGCAAGAATAGATGGTAAATTAAAAAAAAAAAAATTCCTCCTCAAAATGTTGTAATAGAAACAAGAAGGCGACGATATTCAACAACATTCCACATGCCTCGGAATCAATACTGCTATATCGGCAAATGGCGGAGGAAGCAAACAATGATACAATACGACGATTGCAATATAACAGAAGTTTATACACAGCTCGACAACGATCATAAGGAAATGCCCGCTGAGATGATTTCAATTATTGAATACTCACCCTCCCTTCAGCTAGATCCTGTGTGCCGATATTGACCAGCGTACACCCGATCGCCTTAGCTGAGTTAAGGCACAGCGTATGGTTCTCGTTCTTCTCCCACGGGTTCAGCACTGTCTTTGTGTTGATCGCCCGCTCGTCGATGGTCCCCGGAACAGCCACATTGATGAGTTTACTTCGCAATCGAGAACCACCCTTAGATACCACCTTATTTAAAGCAAGCAAAACAAAGAAGCTAAAGCTGAAGCTAAAGATTCATTTACCATAGAAGGACACCATCCTTTGAGATCTCGAAGAGATCATTGGTCATGGGATCAATAGGGAGATACTTCTTAAGAAACGCATCTTCGCCGAGATAGTTATTGATATGGTTTACATAAGAGGCCTTTTCCGACTCACTGATGGTGTGGAGCAGAGTCGTCGTCGCGGCCTTGAGGAAGGCCGACGACGAGCTCTTCGCGCCGATCCGGCCCTGCATCTTCAAATAAACCTGCAGCTCTCAATCCAAATCCAAGTCAACAACAACATAACACCAAACTTGAGAAAATTAACGGGTGTTACCCAAAATTGGCGAAAAGGAGGTGAAACAGACCCGCAGGAAGAGCTCGAAATCGACGGCGTCGTCGAGATTGGAGTGAGACTCTCGGATAAAACAATCCCTCTCGTCCTCCGTGAGGCCGTCGGCGGCGACGATCTTCATTCCGGACATTGCAGACGCAAGGTCGCGGAGCTTCAGACCGCCGTCGGCTTTGCAACTACCGTGATCTTTCATCGACGTAAACTAATTATAGAAAGAACCATCATATATATATATATAAAATAGTAAAGTTGAAAAAAAAAGAAGAGAGAATAAGAATAACTTAATGAGAACAAATGGAGATTGTTATATTATTGTTACTATTATTTTGTGACCTTGGATTTGAGGGAGCGGAGCTCTACTTGGGTGAACTGGTTCTGGAGCCAAGGATCTGAGACCAAAACACCCACAAAACCAGCCATTTTTGGGGCTCCTGTGTGTTGAGATCCTTGCTGGGATCTCTCTTTGCTTCTTCTTTCTTTTTCCCTTCTCTTTGCTAGGGTTTGTGATGGAACTGGTTGGTGAGCTTCTTCTCTTGATCTTGTGGGGGACTGCTACAATGGAAATGTGGGGGTGGAGAGAGAGAGAGAGAAAAGAGAGAGAAAGATTGAAGGGGAGTGGGGCTTCTCTGCAGCTCAGAGTGTGTGTAAAGTAGGGGAATTTTTGCTTGTACTTGGTGTACACACGTAAATTTCATGCACCTTACTTATTGTAGTAGAGAACTTGAAAATTGAAATCAATAACTAATTTGTTGAATATATTTTATAACATGCGAATTTCTTATGTATAAAATAATCACCATTTTTGAATGTCTATTTGTGCTAAATCTTTAGACTTCTGAATGCTGACAGTAGATATTATTTAAATTTTAAATTTTAAAATTCTCGCTTGTTATATATATTTTACCTGTGTGGAAAAAATAAAAAAATTAATTTTCTCTCATATAATTTTGATTGAAAAAAAAAGAAGATAAATTAAAGTTTTCTTTCTTTCTCTTCACTTTTGAAGAGAAAAATATTGATGGCTTTAGAAGACCATATTTTTTCCCTTTGATTTTCTTTTTTTTTTCCCACTCTCTCTCCATTCAAATATTGGACTGATAATACGGTGCATTAGATTTGTGGATACACCGGGCGCAGGGAATAGTTTCTCGGGCAACGGAAAGCAGCAGAAACGTACGCTCCGTGAGAGTTTTCAAATTTAGGCCGTTCAATTAATTTACTCTCGTTTCATAATGTAGGTGGGAATCGATTGGGAAACGAGAAACGTACAAATCCCAAAAATCCTACTCTGTATCGTTTCCCAAATGTCAATATATTTTGCTTTTCGCTGGGCCCAAGCGCGCTGGGGAAACGGGAAACGTCGAAGATTTGAACGGAGTTTCTCATTCAAATTAGTGGGAAAAGGTGACGGTTAAAACTATTTTAGCTTATCCATCACTTCAGGAGCTGATCCCTTAGGCCCACTTGGCCCACTATTGATATTTTTTTTTATAATTTAAAATATATAATTTTATATTGAAAAGTTTAAATATTGTTTTTGATTGTTTTATACATTTATCAGAACATATAAAATTATGAGTTTCAATCCTAATAATTCATCATAAATAACCCACTTATTTGGTACTATAGCCTGCTTGATTTTTAAGAAAGATAGGTAGCACGCTACCAACTTCGTTTATTTTATTTAGAAATAAATTTAACTGGCAATGTGAATCAAGTATGATTGGAACTTGGGTCTCGAATACCAACCAATCATTAAATTCTTTGCCACTTGTTTTAGAGACGGTCGGAACTGTGGCCTGCTTGTTACAGCAGGACTATGACAAACATATATATGTAGTATTTTTAATCACTGGAATCTAAAAGCAAATCTTTCTCACAGTGAAGTTACATAAACACGGCAAGAAAAGAAAAATCAAACATTCTTCATCTATCTCATATTTCCGCGAGCAGAGAAACTCCTGCGAATTCAAACTTCGCAGTTTTTCTTTCCCCCCCCAGTGAATTGCAATGCAATTCATCTCTTCATCTACGTCGATCATTCAACTCCGACGAGAAACTTCAAGAACCGAAGATTATCGCATACTCCGATTAGATCGAACGGGGCGTTCAAAGAGATACGCGGCTCTACTCCGGCGAAGACGAGAAGCGCTCGGAGTTCCGCGGCACATGATGAGTGTAAAGTATCACTAGTGTATCGATCCCAGTATAGTTCGCAAAGCCTCAATTTGGTCCCATATCAGTTCCTCACTGTACAGTAACTGCAGGACAAAGTCACAATTTTAGAACCACCTGATTGTCGCGGAAACAATAATTGATGTAACTTTAGCTCTGGATAGCAATTATGTGAAAAAGATAAAATGTACTAATTAAGTGAGATATGATATAACTCTCAAACACAAAATTGGCACCAATCTTTAGGGGCGGAAACGAGCCGAGTTCGGGCGAGCCGAATATCGAGCCGAACATGAGTCGAACACTAGCCGGCTCGCTCATTTGCCAGCCCTACCAATCTATACGATATGCTGAATACTGAAAAGTAGAAAGATGTTGCCGAGTACCAGTTTTTCACCACATTAAAATGCCAAAAAACTCGCTAGAGACGTAGATAAACTATGGAAAGTTTATTTATTCTTGCATTATATGTCATAAATGATTGATCAGATCGTCTCTTCTCAGTAGGCTTCTTCTTTTCTTTTTTTTCTCCAACAAGGGCAAAATGTATGGATTGCCTCCTTATTATACGTGCGGATGTTTTGACTTTGTCATTACTTTTCGGGTGCGTTTGGTTTGCGCTATCTTTTTAAAATTACTAGTAATCCAATAAAAATAAAAAATATAATAGTGTTTGACTAAACGCACTAAGTAATTTAATTAGTAATATTGGCTATGACTGAAACTGCGTGGGAACTGTGAGAACACGACACGAGCGCTGGAATGCTAATGGATCCGGGTAAAACCGGACCCGTTTCAAATCGAACGGTTAGTGAGGATCTTGGCTCCGATTGGTTAGGAAAATAAAGCAGAGGCAAGATATACTTTCCTCCGTTTTAATCTGCTATATATGATTTGCGAAAACTTCGTTCCTGGTTCGATGCAATTCAAATAGAATGATAAACGAAAGCAAGAGAATAAGATATAAATTAATAACCCTTCTAGAAAATTAATTGGTGCTTGCGAGTTTGATCTATTGTAGTAAACACTACTAACCCTTCCGAGTTTCAGAAAAAAAGAAAAAACCAATACTAAATCTGATGGAGAAGTAAAATAAAAAATTATGCGGTGATAAAATCTTTTTTTTTTTTTCTGTCCAAAGTTTTACCTTCTTGTGATCCAGCTAATGACAGTAGTAGCATATAACATGATAGATAGTGACGGTTGGTTCGGCGTCGCTTTTGGATCACGGTTAAGTTAGGTATTAGTTTTCTCGCTAAACTCTCACGCGCCTCTTTTTACCAATAAAAGACTGATTGTATTTAGCTAAAGATTTGATAGCTCGTATTAAAAAATTAGAATTTTGAAATCAAATTATGAGTTTGTTAAAAAAAAAAAAAAAAATTTTGAAAGATGCAGGAATAAGAAAAAAAATTCCTTCATTCTCCTACCTCTACTGAATTCACAAATGAAGTTTCATTACATGAGCTCATAGTAGAGTGGACCAAATCGAGTCGGATCCATGCTTTGTCCGAATAATTTCACAGATTGGGCCAGATCGCCAGGCTAGGCTAAAACTTTTTTTTTTTTTTTTTGAGAGAGAGATAGGTAACACGCTACCCGCTTCATTTATTTCATTTAGAAATAAACTTAGCCAGAAATGTGAATCAACTGGGATTCGAACTAGGATCACATCAACCACCACGCTTCTTTCGCTTACTGCAGTGACGATCGGTCAAGCCAGGCTAAACCTGAAACAAGTGGAGGTGGGCTTGGGCTTACAGTTTTGTTCAATTGGAGCGGTTCAGTCATTTTGGACCGAACTTTTGTGTCTACAAATAGCTGTGAAATTTTCACACCGGGGAAATTAGATCCTACCCAAACTTAGTTCAACTTAAGTGGTTCTAATTGGGCCTTACACTAAGGGGCCGTTTAGTTTCATGTAATTATAAATACAGTTAAATATGCATACAATTGAAAATATAGCAATTATAATTACATGCATTCTGTTTGGTTAGATGTAATAGAAAGCATTGCAAGTATAAACAATTTGTTTGTTGGCATGCAGTTGAGAAATAACTTTTAAAATTTTATCATTACGTATATGATGATGAGATTACTTCCAATATGAAAAAAAAAAAAAAATTGTTTGAGAAATAATTAATAAGGTAAGCATATCTTTTATTTAAAGTTACTCTCTCAAACAACTGCAATTGGGCTTCCTTCTATAATTTCTATTACAACAGTTAGAGTTAAGTACATTAAACCAAATATTGAATTTGTATTTGTATGCAGTTGCAACTACAGTACAGATACAATTACATGCAACCAAACGGTCTTTAAGAGAATATCTAATCTTTTTTAACTTATAAATCCTAATTCATAGTTAAAAGTTTAACTAATTTTAAATAAGATATACTCTTGAATAAAATTTTTTTTGTATTAGCATTTGAAACAGCTAAATAAATATTTTTTTTTAATTTACAAACTTTATACACTAGTCAACTTCCACGTTACTTAAAAAAAAGCCAAAAAAAACCGACCGTCCATAAAATAAATGGTAAAAAGTTTGATGATTGATATTCGAAATCTAAATTTCAATCTTAGTTGATTCACATTTCTAATTAAATTTATTTTTAAATAAAATAACAGATAATATAAAAAAAAAAAAAAAAAAATTAATTTCCAAGCATTGACCCGGGCGCGGCACCTTCCGGCGTCCGGTGCATAAGTGCTGGCTTCCATCAAGTTTTCTCCTGCTTGTCTTGCCAGTCTGCCACGTGGGATCGAGCGAGCGAGAGGAGGGCAGCAAAAAAAATAAAAAAAGAGGAGGAAGCAAAAGCTAGTCTGCGAGGTGATCCTAATCCTGATTAATTATTTTTATTTTTATTATATTTTGGGCAGAAGTTTCGACCGCACGGCGGCGATCTACCGCTAGCAGAGTAGAAAAGGAAGGCCCGAAAGTCGGTTGATGCAACCGCCGTCCCTGCTATCTCTCGCCATTGACTCGGCCGTCCTCCACATCTCCCACATCCCCGATCTCTCCGCCATCCCCGATCTCATCCTCGTCGACCTCTTCCTGGTACCCACCCCCACCCATCCAAAACATTAATTCCAATCATACTAATAATAATAATCATACTGCACATCTCTTTTTTCTCCCCATCTTTTTGTGGGATGCTAATTTTCAAAATGAGAATTGCTGCACTTGGGTAATTCAAGCATCTTCTATCTTGCCCTAGTTTTGGGGTTTTTTCCTTTTTTTTTTTTTTTTTTTTTTTAACAAGATAAATTAAAGGCGTCAGTTGAATCTTGTTGTTTGATTTAGGGTTTTAAGTAATGCTGTGATGCTATGAATTGTTTCGATTGTGTACTCGACCCATCTCAAAGATCCCAGTTTTTCTTCTTTTTTAGCCAAAAAAACTTGGAACTTGCACTTAGTTTTCGATGTTCGAATTTGTAGTTCTCCTTGCATCCACCAAATGCAGGCCTTGACTTTCGCAATGTGCTTCAATCTGCAGCGCACATCGCAACGCTTAGTGCAGGTTACGACTAATGCTGTTTGTTTTGAGTACCGCAAAACGTGCGTAAGATGTTATTTGGTATCGAAGTTACAGAGCTGCGACGTTCGGCTTTGATTATGTTAGAGATCCGAACATAGGCAATCATGATCTTGAGTTCAGGGGTTCCCTTCAAGGTGTTATATCTAAGTGGTTTGTGCTCCTTAAGCCTCCGTTAGCTTTACATGTGCAAAATCTCGTCATTTATGATTGCATGGTCTCGAATTCTTTGCTATATTCTGACTTCATTTTTGGCATTTTAGGTTCTTCTAAGATATTGTAATTGGTTTCGTTTTCATGGTCTATGTATGGTAGCTGTGATCTGATCAGAATTATCTCTTAGGTGGCCAAAATACGGTCAATAGGCACATCTATTTAAAAGAAGCTCAACACTTACAAATTTTGGTTTTATTTGTTGATAACATTTCTATATGTTGGTTGTGTACATTTTAGCCTTGTATGCCCAGCAAAAGATAGGGTTTTTAGTAATTTACACTACTTAGAAGAATAATTAAGTATATTTGAAGAGCGTCTTCTTTTTCATCTGGTTGGCCATGGCGTAGCAACTTTCGTTTCCTACACCTGCTGCAAACTTGTCTCAACATTGGTTCAAACTTCCACTTTACAGAGCTTCTGCGTGCTTCTTGAGTAGCCTTCCCATTATCCCAGTCACAGCATCAACTCTTGTATAATGTATTCTCCATCTTCTTTCTTTTCTGCGTAAGATTCGTATGTGACAATGACGCATAAATTGCTTCAACAAATGCAGCCTCTAGGCATATGCTGACAACTATTTCTTGTCAAAGGAATCAGCAAATTTACTGATACATGTTGGACTGAAAACTTAATTCGCAATGTCATTCTGCCCATTGAGTACTAATGAGTATAATCAACCATCGACATATTGACAGGAGCCTTCGGGTCTTGCTGTATATTATTAAATGTCAATTATCCTGATGACCTCTCTGTTGGCCTAAAGTTACACATTTGCCTAGCGATAAATTTTGTTTGGTAAAACCTCCTTTTGTAAAAACCGTCATTTGTTCTCCCCTCTGCCGCTGCAAAGCTAAGCTGCCTTTGCAATTATATATAAACTAACTTTTATATCGAGACCTGGTTGTCTCAGTGATACTTGATATCTTTATGAGTATCAACTCCATGATTATCTATTTTTCTGATAGATGTTGAGTGACATATTCCCTGGTATTATTAAGGTTAATTTAACTCAGCGAAGTAGATGTCAAGGGAGGTGGTAAATAGGAGGACAGATCTGGATGACAGTCGCGCACAAAGATCCTTTTTTGGTCATTCTACTGACATTGCATTCTGTAACTTTTGTTCCTATTTTGGTTATATTTTTTACATTCATTTTCACAAGCTATCTTCCTTTTGCCTGTTTAGTTGATCGGCTGATTCTTCGTGCTGCTTCTTCCCCTAACGACTGCTCTCCCCTTTTTTTTCTTCCCTTTAATTTATAGAGAACGTTGAAAGCGGGGAAGTTGACAGAGAAGGTTCTGAAGTTATTTGTGGACACTGGCAATGAGGAGATACTTTTATTTGTCCAGTCACTCAACATTAAACAGATTCTAACCCCTATTCTTCCTACAAGTAATGTACTCTTTTGCATTTGACTTTTACATTAGACTTACATTAGACTTGCATAGGATAAATAAAAAAGAACTCATCTCAGTTGCTCTATTACAGGGTGCTCTGAGAAGTTCTAGAGCTGCATACAAATTGTGTTATCAACTTCTCAAAAACTATTCCTCTCGAGATTACTTCTTGATTCCGGTGGAAAGAAAATGTCTCTGAAAATCAAGGAGAGCGAGGTTGACATAGTGATAGCCGCACTCCGGCCCGACCTTACCGCTTTCCTGGAGGCATGGCGGCCATTCTTTTCCCCGTTCCACATTATAATTGTCAAGGATCCCGATATGGAAGGAGACCTGAAAATACCCCAAGGCTTTGATCTCCAGTTGTACACAAAATCCGACATGGAGGGGGTTGCAGGTGCCACCTCCATCAACTTCTCTGGACATTCATGCCGCTACTTTGGCTATCTCGTCTCTCGCAGGAAATACATCATCTCCCTCGATGATGATTGCTTTCCTGCAAAGGACAGTACCGGCGTCCTAATCAATAATGCTGTGGCACAGCACCTGACCAATCTTGAGAACCCCGCCACCCCGTTCTTTTTCAACACACTCTATGACCCGTACCGTGACGGCACGGACTTCGTCCGTGGATACCCGTTCAGTCTTCGAAATGGTGTTGATTGCGTGTTATCCTGCGGCCTGTGGCTCAACGTTGTGGATTACGATTCCCCCACGCAGGCCGCAAAGCCCAGCGAGCGGAATGCACGATATGTGGATGCGGTTCTGACGGTTCCTATTGGGTCCATGATGCCTGTGAGCGGAATTAATATTGCGTTCAACAGGGAGGCACTAGGGCCTGCGTTGCTTCCGGGGTTGCGGCTTCCTGGCGAGGGGAAGCGGAGGTGGGAGACCATGGAGGATATATGGAGCGGATTGTGTGCAAAAGCGGTATGCGATCACTTGGGGGTCGGTGTGAAGAGTGGGCTGCCGTATGTGTGGAGGAATGAGGCTGCTGACGGCGGCAGCGCGACCGAGAGTTTAAAGAGGGAATGGGAGGGAGTGAAGCTGATGGACGAGGTGGTGCCTTTCTTTCAATCCGTGCAGTTGCAGAAAACGCTCGTCAAAGCGGAGGATTGTGTGGCTGAGATTGCAGGGATGGTGAGGGAGAAGCTGGGACCGCTGAATCCGGCTTATGCACAAGCCGCAGCCGCCATGGAAGAGTGGGTCAATCTCTGGAAATCTCTTGGTTCTCAAGGAGTGTAGTGATGCATTGCTTTTATCTCCCCCCCCCCCCCTCTTTGAACTCAATTTTCTTGCAATAAACTCTTGTGTTCCTGCAGAATACCTGGTGTCGGAGTCAGAATAATTAATTATTGCTTCTGTTATATGAAAGCTACTCATTTATGTAAGGAAAGAAAAGAAAAACTGTAATGAGTTTCTATTTACTTTCCTTTTCACGGGACTTGTGAATGGGCGCACTGTGCTATTTTAATTCTTTTTAATTTCTATGCTTCTTCTTAGTTAAAAAAACAGAAAAGAAAAGAAAAAAGAATACTATATCATTAGTTGAAACAAAAACAGAACTCGCTGCCTTAAAATAGGATATTACTTGCCAATATAATTTTCAATTCGATATATGTCCAATATATATATATTGCAATTAGACAAACAACATTCACATAAAAGAGAAATTTGGAGGGGTGTCACAATTCACGAGTATCATAGGGCTTATGTGCAATTTACAGAAATCGCGAAGGACTAGTATGAAAGATATGAAAGAATACTAATCATCAACTCTATGTTTTCGGGTCGGTTAATGAATAATGAGACGATCGTCTCCCGCCACCTTCCTCTTCTCACGACGCAGCTCCACGCCGCCGACCCACCACCTGTTCGATGAAACTCCCCAACGACGCCACTTCCTTGACCCCTTCTCCCTCCTCCCCCTCCTCGCCTCCTCCCCCTCCCTCTCCCCTCTCTTCCACGCTCCCATGCTCAAATCCTCCGCCCTCGCCCACCACCCCGCCGCCGCCACCGCCCTCCTCTCCTCCTACTCCATATCCGGCCACCTCCGCTCCGCCCTCTCCCTGTTCGACGAAATGCCGCTCAGAGACACCGTCGCTTGGAACTCCCTCATCTCCTGCCTCGTCCGCCATGGCCGCGCCGCCGACGCTGTCTCCGCTTTCCGCTCTATGGCTTCCGATGGCGTTCCCTTCACCGGGTTCACTCTTTGCTCCCTCTTGAAGGCTCTCGCGCTGTCCCGTGCGCTCCGTCGGGGCCGGCAGATCCATTCCTGGGTTGTCGTCAGCGGTTACGATTGCGTCGTGATGGCCACCGCGCTTATCGACTTCTACTCGAGCTGCAGTGTGGTTCATGATGCTATCGAGGTTTTTGAGAGATTAGATTGTGTGAAAGATGTTGTTGTTTGTAATTGCATGATTAGCGTGTTTGTGGAGAACAGGCGGTTCGAAGAGGCTTTCAGTATGGTGGGGAAGGTTGCGAGGCTGAACGGGGTGACTCTCACTTGCGCCGTCTCAGCGTGCTCGGAGACCTTGAATTTGGGCTATGGGAAGCAGACACACTGTGCCGCAATACGTCGTGGCTTTGATTCTGACACCATCTTGTGTAATGCGCTCGTAGATATGTATGCGAAGTGCGGGGCTATAGAGGCTGCAAACATTGTTTTTGATCGGATTAGAGAGAAAAACGTGGTTTCTTGGACGAGCATTATCGATGCCTATGGTAGTCACGGTCGCGGAAATGAAGCTTTAGAGTTATTCGAGAGGATGCTGCAAGGAGAGAGGTCTCAAAATGTTTTGCCGAATGCCGTTACATTTCTTGCAGCTCTTTCGGCTTGCGGTCATTCAGGTCTTGTCGATGAGGGGCGCGAATGCTTCTTTCTGATGAGAGACAAGTACAGAATTGAGCCGAGTCCGGAGCATTACGCTTGTCTGATTGACTTGTTAGGCCGGGCTGGTAGGATCGAGGAGGCCTGGGATATTTATCGTAGTTTGAGTGTAGAAACTGCTGATAAACTTAGCAACGCTGTATGCGTGGCTATGTTGAACGCATGCGGTGTTTGTATGGATTTTGTGAGAGGAGAGCAGGTGGCAAAGAAACTTCTAGAGATCGACCGAGAAAATCCTGGAAGCTATGTGTTAGTTTCAAACTTCTATGCTGCTGTCGGAAGGTGGGGCGGGGCCGATGATTTGAGGAGGATGATGCACGATAGAGGTCTGAAGAAGGAATCTGCGAGTAGCCAGATTGCCGTAGAAATTGCAGTTGATCAGGAGAAAAACAAGTTTGTTTCTTCCAACAACAGGACACTCAACAAATTCACCTTCAAAAGTTGTGATTATGAGCATCTTCAAAGGTAATTGAAACCATTAATTGTATGTATCAGTTGTTTCATATTTTCTTTGATGTATAGGGAACACAAATCAAAACAAATCAAACCTCAAATCATCATATTTGTTTATACTTACTGGAATCACTTCAAATCATGGCAAATCAATTCAAATCACACCCACTAGTGTTTTCAAATTAAGGATTTACTAAATTCTGATTTGCAATTCCAACCGAATCACTGATTTGGAGTATTCCAAGCCAAATGTTATAAAGCTTTCCACATTCTCTAATCTTATTAGGATTTTCTTTTTCAGCGGGATCAGTGTTTGATATCATAGCAAATCAATTTAGCATTACTTGTACAAAAATAGTTACCTTTCATTCAAATAAGAAATAATTCAAAATAATCCCTTTTCTTGCATAATATCATTTTTGTGATATGGTTATAGCTGCAACTTCATAAATTATGATGACTTATCATTTACATGTCTTGTTTTCTTTTCTGGATAATGTAGGTTTTGATGCTCATGGGAATGTAATACTAGAGACACTGCAGTTATATTTAATTAATTAAGTACTCCCATAGGATTGTAAATGATACTTTATATCCACCTAGGAATTGAATATGATATTTTTAACCAAAACTTTATATATGCTAGTGGATTCTACAACAAAATCATTGTATGGCTCATCTAAGGTGGGAAACTTTGTGGAGGATGAGGGACTAATGTAGAATTAACTTGCTTATATTTTAAAGAAGAGGAGGTAGAATTACGCCGATATAGAGCAAATGACTAGATACATATTTGCTAAATTTGCAAAGCCCTTGAATTAGTGCTTACATTTCATGAATGGAGGCACCACTTAAAGAAGGGTCACTACAGTAATTGTGTGCAAATAAAAGACTAACACTTGGGGTTGGAATTAATCCCAAAAAATAACTGTCCAACTATTAAAAGACTAACTGAAACTGGAAAAGAAACAAATTTAGGAAATCCTTTCATTGAGATATCAAATTATGAATTAGAGACATCAAATATCAAACTAAGTAAAAAAACTCACACCTTTATGACAAAGACACGGAGACATCTATTTGAATCCTTGATGACGAAACTACGAAAGGAGATTTTTCTTACAGCAACTTCAAATTATAAGAATTTGAAATCAATCAAATATGTAAGAAAATGTAGGCTGATCATGGGGAGTTCTAACTTATGGACTTTTGTGGGTTCTGGGACCATTTTTGTGTCAACAGGCACTCGCTCACATGGTGCGATGAGCGCGCTTAAAAACACCACATGATGGATTGAGCTGTTAGTCTTTAGCTTTGCTGTCGATGAGAGTTCAAGGAGTATTAGTTGCACCAAACACCAGATCTTGTCTTGAAAGGTTGTCTTTATGTGGCGTTGATGGTGATCGCAGCTTAAATCATTATGTTGAGTAGAAACCTATTTATGCTTGTATCGTCAAGTTCAAATCACAAGTTTATTCTTGATCTTGATTTTGTTCACGGCTCTACTATCAATAGGCTTCCTTCAATGATGTCTTTCTTTGGTGTAGGGACTTACTCCGATCGAATATTTACTAGTGATATGTTATGTTAGAGATTTTAAAAAGGTTATACTCCTTTGTATGTGCTTTTCATAGCTCATTTACAATACATTAATTTGGTTACCCAAGTTCAGATGTGTTCTACCCCCATTCCCTTTTCTATTTCTTAGCTTTTGTCTCGACCTCATTATCGATCACCATTAACTCATTAATTTCAATAGTAGATGATCACAATATATCACACCAAAACACCATTGATTGATCTTCAAATGCTAAGCTGACTATTATTATTATTAATGCCTGTCCTACTAAGAGGTCCCATGTTCATAAAAAGCTTTGTATCACACAGCAAACAAGCAATTAATACAATAACACAATGAACACTAGTGACCCATGAGGCCCTTAATTTTTCAAGTCACTGTTGGGACCATAATGATGCCAATTACCTCAATTCATGCATCTAATGCAATTTAATAAGTCCCACAAATCGAATAAAAAATCGAAAGAAAAGCGACCCTTCGAAGCTATTCAATTTTAGTTGGACCTAACTTTGTCAATATGTGAGGGCCTGAGTAATACATGATTGACACTAGCTAGAACTCATAATTCATATAGTAACAGTACTAATTGGCTTATTCCATCACACCTTAGAGATTGTTACAATCAAACCCAAAATAATGTGGTAATTTTATAGAAAAGTCTATGAAAAAACAGTGTATAAGTACATTAGAGGTGCTATTTTTCTACGGCACATCTGTTACACAGTAGACTTTCTTCTTCGCGTCAACATTATGTTTCTCGGTTTTATAAATATTGTAAGGGATAACTATAACTATAGTCATATAATTTTGATCATGTACCATAGTTTTAGCATTTAGACATGGAGAATATACTAAACACACATATTATGCTTATGCTGAGGAGAAATGCATTATCTATTCGTTCTTAATTAATTTCTCAAGCCAACACACTTAAGAAAAATTATGTGTACATAATGCTCTTTATTATATACATTAAGATTTAAAAAAGTGTAGCATTAACATTATATTCTCCTAAACAATATTTCCCTGTCGCAAGATGAAGCAGCTCGAAACAGAGGCAATTAATGTTGATCTTTATCTTTATAAGGTCATTGGATCCTTCCTTTTGCGAAGGCTCTAACATTTTGTGCTATTTTTTTTTATAGAAGTTGATATTAACAACTCTGCTATTATTAATGATAGATGTATATTTTATATTAGATATAGTCACCATGGATGGGTCGCAAGAGACCAAATTTTTTTTTATTTAATATGTATGTAGCTACAGCAATAGTATAAATCTATAGGAAAGATAACGACCCCTCATCACTCCAATGCCTCAACAGTGGTCATAGATACGTATATGGAGATTAATTACGTCCGTACCTCTTACAAACACCCCACGTGTTTATGATCTCGGTTTTGTTTTCGGGAACAATCACACGTTCCATACATATAACTATATAAGTTCACTCTCCTCTCGATCCCTTGAGAAAGAGAGGAAGGAGAAACTGTTGCATGGACATAGTTCACCATGTCAGTCATACACCGATAAGACAACTATTAGGACGAAACTAGTCTACTACATAACATAAATGGATGAAACAGTAAAATAATTTTTTTTTTTTTTTGTAAGTGATAGAGAGAAAACAGAACAAAGTATGAAGTAGAGAATCTATTCTATTTAATTCTGTTTAGTGATAATTACTTATTAAGGTGTAATAAAAATAAACTTATAAATTAGTTAAATATAATTTTTTGAATGACAAGGTAAGAAAATATAAAATTGAGTCACCATGAGGAAGCTGATTGAATTTTATCCTAAAATAAATTTGAAGGCTTAATTTTAACCTGTCATTATTTTGATAAGAAATAATTATAAATACCATCATAATAATAAAAAAAAATATAGGTAGGTGAGGTTTTTCCATCAATCTTTAGTATGTTGCGAGATTCTTTATCCCAACTAAAGTCCAGATATTTCATCTTAAATTATAATTCACGCCATGCAAAGGGTGATAATCTTTATTGTATTATAAGACCCCTAGAGCGAGTGGCAAAGAATTTGATGATTGGTATCCGAGACTCAAATTCGAATTCTAGTTGATTCACTTTTCTAGCTAAGTTTATTTTTAAATGAAATAAATGAAGCGGGTAGCTTGCTATTTTTTTCTCAAAAAAAAAAAAAATAAATAAATTGTATTAGCTCTTTGTAAAAGATTTTCTATAGATGAGTAAAATATTGTAGAACTTATACAACATGTTGCATTGTATATGTAAACTTATCATTTTCTATTTCATCACATTTGAGAAGTTGAATTAGCACGAGTTGCGTGGATTAAAACTTTAGAACAAGAGGTAGCGGGTCCACCGCTGACATTGTGAACCAGGCCTATAGCACCTATTTCCTAATAAGAGGAATAGCAAATAACAAAAAAAATTAAAAAAAAAGAAGCTAAGAATGAGAGAGAGAGAGAGAGAGAGAGAGAGAGAGAGAGAGTCTAATAGGTGTGAAAGAGGAGATAGATGTGGATACTGAATACAAGAGATAGAGAGAGAGAAGCGGGTGGGACCCGAACAACCCGGCCTCATCCCTCCCACCCCTTCAATTATTGCTCTCTTCCCCACCCCTTCTGTGTTCTCGCTGGCACCTCCTCTCTCTCTCTCTCTCTCTCTCTCTCTCTCCCCTCTCCCCAACAAATAAAACAAAACCATACCCTCCTATATCGCCAAAACTCTCTCGCCAAAACTCGAGAGAGAGAGAGAGAGAGAGAGAGAGAGAGAGAGAGAGAAAAAAGAGAACCATCATGAAATTCATGCTCTTATTCTTCTTCCTCCTATATCTATCCTCAAAACCGTCGCTGTCGGCGGCGGCGGCGGCGGCGGAGGCGGCGGAGAGCGCGTACGAGGTGCTGCAGGCGCACGGGCTGCCGAGGGGATTGCTGCCGAAGGGGATAACGGAGTTCAGATTCGACGACGACGGGGGGAAATTCGAGGCGGTGTTGGAGGCCCCCTGCACGGCCAAGTTCGAGAGCGGCGTCCACTACAACGCCACCGTCTCCGGCGCCCTCTCCTACGGCGAGATCGCCCCCCTCTCCGGCGTCTCCGCCCAGGAGCTCTTCCTCTGGTTCCCCGTCCTCGGCATCCGCGTCGACGTCCCCAGCTCCGGCCTCATCCACTTCGACGTCGGCGGCGTCGTCCACAAGCAGTTCCCCCTCTCCCTCTTCGACTCCCCTCCCGCCTGCACTCCCGACCACGACGACGACCACCACCACCAATCCTCCACCGTAAATAATAATCATTCATTTCTCTCATATGTATGCGACTCTATTCTTCTTCTCTACCAATTTCGATTTCGATTGATTGATAATTCGGTCTCCGTTTGTTTGGATCGCGCAGAGCCGAGATCTCGATCGGGCGGAACCTTCCGCTCGACGGGCAGTTGTGTGAAGAGTCGCGTGTTGTTCGATAGATCGATCCTACGTTCGCATTTGAGAGGTACCTCTTATCCCCATGGCGCCGCCGCGCGGAATTTGCTACTACGAGAAGAAGATAGGGTTGCTGCATCAGATCAGCGCAAGGAGATGTACGAAAGGAGGGTAGAGTCGAGTCCCTGCGTGAAGGTAAAGCCCACGTTTGATTCCCTTTTGATCTTTGAGGAAGAAGTAATGCCGCAAAATATATATATATCTATATCTATATATTATAGAAAGGGGGTTTGGATGTCTCTGTATGCATGTTTTTGTTTTGGTTGCTGCTGCTGTATTGTGTGTTTGCAACGTTTTGAGTCCTTGGGTGTGCGCAAAATCATCTGCTTGTGTGTAGTGTATAGTTCTTCGTTGCAACAATACCATATATTTAATTACCTGTGCGTGCTCCTTCTCTCTTCTAGCATCAAAGTCGTCGTCGTCGTCGTCGGCTCACATTTTTACAACTCTAGACGCTGGAAATCGAATAGCTAAGTCGAGTTTATTAGACTTACATGTGCAGATTGATTGATTTTAGTAGGGATAGTATGAGACTTGTTGTGCAAGTGACTCTTTCGGGGCAGTAATAAGCTCGTCGTTCATGTATCCCTCAACCGAATGCGCGGAAGCTTCCGCTTGCCTTAGAGAAGCGGAGCGATTGATGAGAGAAATTTGACCGCCGGTCGGGCCTTTCAAATACAACTTCCTCCTCGCTGCGAATCTACGGAGAACGTCATTCTGATCTGTTACTACAGCGGCTGCTATGCTTTTCCGTGAATCGATGGAGTCTTCTTGGAGAATAGTTGCTCCATGTTTTGTTTGTTACTGGCATGTGAGGAGGTTGTACGTGTTCTTCGTACCCAATAAGCTTTTTGCCGTGCCCAGGGTATCTTTCAGGAAAATTTGGCAGAGAATGTGAATCATCCAAGGAAAAAAGCTGCAAACCTTTTGAAGGAAATTGGCAAGAAGCCACTGGATGTTAGCATTTGCTTCAGTTAATGAACCCAGGGCTGATTATTTGTTTTGATTGAGCTTTAAACAAACTCGGAGTTACAATCTGGATCTGAGCTGCAAAATGCGGGACCTGGACGAAATAACATTCGTTTCCCAATTGACGATTGGCTTCAGAAATTCGCATCTATGCCTTTTCTTTTCTCTTAATTGAAGCAAGCCAAAAACAGAAGGTTTAAAATGAGCTAACATTACATAGGACTATGGAGATTCATAGAAGCGAGCAAAATAGAGCTTAAGGTGTGCTATAGACTCTCATGTGGATCTGAACATCTTCCTGTTGATAATATATGGCATTTAGCGTCTGCATAAGACACTGAATTATTATTGTGTTAAATGGTTTTGTCAAATAATACCAAAAGAGGTTGCATCTATTCAACAGCTTGTAGAAGACAAAATCAACCTCTTAATTGTAGAGAGAGATAGAGAATGCTCCAACATATGTGCTGGGGACCTCATCATAAATAACAAACAAGGGCACATTGCCTATCTACTGTAGCTGTTTTTGTTTGGATGTAGTAGGCCTAGTGGGACTGATACTGTGCTATCACCTGATGTCAGTAGAAGTTTTGGGTCCTCGTTTTTTTTTTTTTTTTTTTTCCATTATAACTCTGAAACATTTAACAGCAAGAAGCGTTATGATTATGCGTCTCTATAATGCGTTGAGCGTCTGTATTTCGTCCGTCGTATATATTTTACCTTTTACATGTTGTTGCTCGATCTGATGCGACACTTTTGATTCAACATGGGATAGATTAATTGATTATTTACCCAGAATCAGTAATCTTGCTAGATAGATAGATTCCTTCGGAGTCGAAACTTGTAGGAGTATGGACCACAGAAAACGACTGAGAGTGAAGGTCTTTTATATTCAAGGGTTGCAATGGTAATTTTGTGGGCTCTTATAGTGATTCCTTTGTCCTTATTTTACTGGGCCAGGGACCATTTAACTTTATATATGTATATAAACTTCTAGCCGAGTTTTAAGCATCATGCATGATGTTTCGACAGGTTGGGATTAATAAGTTTCATAAAATGTCAGCAGGTTAGCATCAATGTAGAGGAAAACCCTTCCAAGGAAAGATTCCATTATTCAGAATTTGTGCGGAAAAGCCGAGACTTCTAACCAATCGATCTTTTTTACAGTGTTACCAGAAACAAATCTCTCAGATAGATGATGGAACTTTTGTGAAAGCATATGCGGAAGGCGCTTCTCCGAATAACACAAAAAGCTCTCTATTCCTCTGAGATTTCGACATTGATAAGATGCCCTACTAGTTTGTACTATAGCTCTTGTATGGATCGAACGTTCGTAGAATATAATGCAAAGTGAATAATCCTTTTAACTAACGATCACCTAGAATCAGCATCACTGAACAGAGCAGAAGTAAAAGGTTGGAGGGACGGAGGAAAAGAAGGCGACGGCAGTAACTGTAGTGACAGACAAGAAGGGAGACGGGGAGGAGGAGGCTGAGGTGTGGTGGTTGTGGCAGAGTAAGAGAGAATGGAAATGGAGCCACTGATTTCATGGCCACTCTCTCTTCTTATTTGAGGAAAGCCGAAAAGGACCTCATCTTCTTTTGTTTCTTTTTCTTTTTCTTCTTCTTTTGGATTGTAATCCATCATTATGACTTTTATCTATTGTGAAGTTATAATGATCTTGACACTTAGAACAATATGCTCTATCTAGGAATTAAATATGGTCATTAGTGTCAGATCATTGGCGCTAACCATTCGAGCTGTTAGAAATACACAATCAATTCATTTAAAGCATACAGATATAGCATCCACATGTCTCGATTGTCACTCGGCCTGACCACTCTAATGCCATTTCAAACATGACTCGGCCTATTCAGTCTCATGTCATTTTAAATATAAATCGTTCTAACATGGTCTTTCGTTATAGGGCAGGATACTAGTCTATTTAAGCCAACAACTAGTGTGATCGTATTCAATAGAGGAAGTTTTCCATTGATACATAGTTGACTACTTAAAGATTTCCGTCTCATCACTAAACTCAAGCTAAGCTTATAAAGCTTTATATATCATGCATACAGGCATATTTATAGCTAATAAGATGATGACTTATCTTGTGGCAGTACTCATTTAGCAAAGATATTAGAGGATCAAGCAAGAACTAATCCGTTTTAGATCCCGACGTCGTTCCTGCAAATTCAAGAGGTGTTCCTGCAAATTCAAGAGGTGGCTTCTCTCGTTCTCATCGTGTTGCAGCCTACTTGGATATTATCTGTAATGAGTGCTCCCTTCGTTTTTATTGGCCACCGTTAAATATAAAAATATATAAATACCGTTTTCTAACGACTTAAATTTTTAGAGTATAACTATTATTTCACGTGGTATTAATTTTTTTCTATTTAATTCTAGTCCACGTTATAAGCGTCGTAAAAAAGTTTATTTTAAATAAAAATCTTTGTACTGACACAGTATGTAAGAATAATTTTTAATATTATTTAAATATAAAAATACTATATTATTCACGATACTAATATGATTCTACTTTTTACTATTTTATACAGTACAATAGAGTTAATTTAAAATATATTTTATATGTATAAGTGTATAACTATTATAAAAAAGATTTTAATTGGTGTACCAATCATTGCAGCACCGTGCTAAATTGTGGGGTCCACGTGTCAGTCTCTCAAGTCTCAACAAGGGTATATAACCGTTGGGATCGGAATATCTCCAAAACTCTCAACCGATGAGCTCCATGAATCCTACGAAGCGTGGGCCCAATGGTCGTGAGCCGTGGAGTAGCCCAAACTGAAATGACTAAAATACCCTTATGTTTTAAGTTACATGCCACAAACACCGTTGCCCCGAAGGGCATATCGGGCATTCTACCATGCCCTTCGAGGCACCGCCACGTTAGTGATAAGATTTAGGAGTAGTCCCTGTATTTTTCCAATTTTTATTTCTCCCGAACGTATAGAAAAATAATATACTGTAACTGACAAATTACGATAATAATACATACGAAAATAAATAGAATATTTTTTTTTATCTTTATTTTTCACCGCACATAACGTAATTTTTCCGTAATTCTAAATAAAGTTTTAAAAAAAGCTACGCATTTAGGGACTAAAGTTTAATACATGTAACCAGATACCACTTTGCAATATATGCAGAGTAGGGGGGGCTATAGTGCATTTTACTCTTACAAATATCAGTGGAGAAATCGCCCCCGCTTCCCCACCCTGCTGTTTCGAGCTCAAATTAAGCAGCAAAAAAGTTCACCAATTCTCGTCCCCAATCTCACAATCCCTCTCTCTAATGGCGCTCGGTCTCTCTCTCTCTTCTTCTCCCTCGCTCCGCTCCGCCACTTCGTTGCCGTCGTCGTCGTCGACGAGCTCGATCGGGCCCAAACGGCGCCTCGATTGGGCCGGGCCGAGGAGGGCGTCGGGATTGGTGGCCGCTTCGAAGGAGGCGGCAGCGGCGAGGTCGCCGGAGCCGCCGAGGGCGAGCTTGGAGGCGGCCGGGGCGGCGGCGGCTGCGGCGGCGACGGCGGAGGCGGTGGTCGGGCAGGTGACGGAGGTCGGCAAGGACACCTTTTGGCCCATCGTCGAAGCCGCGGAGGACAAGATCGTCGTCCTCGACATGTACACGCAGTGGTACGAATTTTGCCCTAATTATGTTTTGAGATCGTGCGTTTTGTCGCTCCTGTTGATTTGATACGAGGGATAAAGGAAATCGCTGATTATTTGCTTCCCTGTTCAACTTTTCTTATTAGGGTTTTTACTTAAATACTTAGTCCCTGAACTGTAACATACGTTGCCTGACAACTGGGGGGGGGGGGAATCTTATTTTTCTCATGACTGATTATTTTATTCTTCGCAGGGTTTTAAAGAGCATTTTATGATGAAGAAGTTGCAATTTTTTTTTTCAGACATAAATTTTACTCTTAGTCAGATTTGATCCTTGCAATGACTAGCTTGTGAGTAGAATATCTAATTCGTATTGTTAAACTCTGCTGATGGTAGATTCCTGGTACATCTCGCAGGAGAGTGTAAATTGACATCATTGGTGGATATTTCCATTGAGCTTTTACACTCAGAATTAAGTCATAGCAAGGTTTTGAATTGCTGGTAGCATTTTGTCAGCGTTTATCTTTTGCAGATGGCTTGGAACTGTATTTGATGGTTTTTCTCATGAGTAAACTGGAAGAAAATGCTACTGCGGCTCATAATACAATTTATTCTCGTTCTATTGGA
Source organism: Aechmea fasciata (assembly GCA_025177825.1). Taxonomy (NCBI): domain Eukaryota; kingdom Viridiplantae; phylum Streptophyta; class Magnoliopsida; order Poales; family Bromeliaceae; genus Aechmea; species Aechmea fasciata. Next base: position 6,229,938 of record CM045934.1, read on the forward strand.
AAAGCTTTTAAGTTAGTTTTTTGATACTTTGTACTTACTGCAGATTAATGTCAACGGAAGGATCGTTAGTTTGGGTGGTCAAACACTGACTTTGAGTGAAGTCTCTTGTAAATCTAGTATAGTCTTACAAATATGAGCGTAGACCTTCCTATGTGGTGGTATAGACGTTCAAGCTTATTTATTAGTTTACCACTTGCTTAGCATAGTCCACAATTTATTTCATTGCCATCAAAAGAGCTTGCCGCTAACACGATGTCCATGCTTTAAAGGGCTTAATCAATTAGCTCATTGTGTAGACATCATATCTGAAGCTTGTCCAACTCACTCATCTTTAGCTTGGTTTGGTGTGAAAATAGAGAGGCTTTATGAAAGTATTTTATAGCATATGATATATGAAACATTTCTTGTAAGGAGTAGATGGATGTTTGTTTTTGTAGAGGAAATACCGCTTGACACACTAAAGTATGGATCGAGAATTGCAGCTCAGGTATTCAAAGTTTATATATAAGTATGAGCATCAGTAATTGCTCCCCAGGCAATCACTTGAACAACCATTTGTCGGAAGCTCAAGTTTCTACTGGCTATTAAATGAGATGGCCTAAGTTTGGTTGATTTTATTCGAGGAAAGGTTGACCTTACTGTTCTGATTTCACAATTTGCAGGTGTGGCCCTTGCAAAGTGATGGCACCCAAGTTCCAGGAATTGTCTGAGAAGTACCTTGATGTCGTTTTCCTTAAGCTCGACTGCAACAACGAAAACAAGGTCCGTTAAAAACTATTATGTTTTATGTTCTTTCTATCTTCCGTTTCTTGCTCTTTTCATTTCTCATGTTTCTCGTCTACTGCTGCTCTCTGATACTCGTGAGTTATTTGCACGCAGCCTCTTGCAAAAGAGTTGGGCATAAGGGTCGTTCCAACATTCAAAATTCTCAAGGGTGGCAAGGTCGTCAAGGAAGTAAATGGAGCTAAATTGGATGATTTAGTTCTTGCAATTGACACTGTAAAATCAAGCTAACAATTTAGCTGGCAAGAGGTACTTCATGACGCTGCATACTCTATGAGATGAATCTCTCTTTGTTATATAAGCTGGATATGATCATGTGAAGTATGTTGTTTTATGACTGTACACGAGTGGATGTAGCCCACATACAAAAAGAAATGTACTTACTATGTTCATTGGTTGATAGGCCATTGCATGTTCATTTGAATGTTCTGCTTATCTGGATTTATGCAATGTGATCTTATTTATTTTCATGTGGCAATCTGGTCACTAGGTATGCAAGTACTTGCAAATCCCAATCAATATGACAGGGTCACGGGCTTGAACCTGGGACAGATTAATCTCTATAGAGAGTGAAAATAGTTAGTTGTTTGTGTCAACATTCGACGGTGTCCTCTTCTTCTTTCTTTCTTTTTTATTTCTATTATGAACTTGCCAACAGGCCTCTAACCTTAAAAATTCTATTAAAATAATTCCACTCTAAATCTCAAAACTGCAGGTTATAACCTTAACCATTTTCGCATAGCATCTTTTCTTATTTTAGTTCCCGAGCATTAATGTTATGTACTCGCACGGGCCCAAATGTAGCAGTTCGAACTACGCCCAAATTGGCCGCAATTTCAACTGCAACAGTTGGAGAGAGTAACTTTATATAAAAAGTATGCTTACCTCTTCAATATTTTTTAAACAAAAATTATTATTATTTTTTTACATTAGAGGTAATCTCACTATCATATATATAAAATGATAAAATTTTAAAAATTATTTTTCAACTGCATGCAACCAAATAAATTATTTATTCTTGCAGTATTTTTTACTACATCCAACCAAACAGGATTCATATAGTTGTAACTGCGATATTTCCAACTGCATGTATCTCTAACTACATTGTATTTATAATGACATCTAACCAAACGGCCCCTTAATGAAAGTGTTGACCCTCTTAGAACAGATCTTACCTACAATTAGGGACCGTTTGGTTGCATGCAGTTGCAACTGCATGTAAATGCAAATTTCGTATTTGGTTTGATGTATTTAACTCCAACTGTTGCAGTAGGAACTGCAGGACGAGGCCTAAATGCAGCAGTTCGAACTACGCCCAAATTGGCTGCAGTTCCAACTACAGCAGTTGGAGAGAGTAATTTTATATAAAAGATATGCTTACCTCCTCAATATTTTTTAAACAAAAATTATTTTTATTTATTTCACATTGGAGGTAATCTCACTATCATATATATATTTAGTTCGACATCAGATGGGAAACCAATTCTGATTAAAATATATGAGGCCTACACGCTAATAATAATAGCTAGTCTTAAATATTTTGGGCCGGTTATTTAGGCCCAACGAGTTATTGCTGCTAGCGGCAGATAATTCTGGTCAGGAGGAGTTTGTAACGCCTTAATAGTTCCACATCGGGTAAAAAACCGATTCTGATTAAAATATATAATGCCTACACACTAATAATAATAACTGGATTTAAGCATTTTGGATCGGAGATTTGGGCCAAACGAGTTATTATTGCTAGCGGGTCCGGTCGTTACATTAGTTCAAGTATTTCGGAATATGTTGTTAGGCCCAAGAAAATTTTAATAATTGTGAACTGATCAGGCCGTCAATGCAAAGACTCTAGATCTTAAAAGCAAAAGCTTCAATCAAAAAGCCTTTGCCTTTTTCTTTTTCTTTTTTGGTTTGAGGGGGTGGGGGCTTCACCGTGAAGAGATTTCTGACAGACAAAAGCTGCTAGTTCGTCTCAATATCTCTACTAAAAAAAGCCAGCAATTCTGACCTCTGTTTGACCATATTGGCCTTAGCTGATTTGTTAGGAATATAAAGCAAGTATATTGAGCAAAAAATTAGAGTGTTTAAAGCAAAATGAGGTTAATAACAATAGTTGACTTTTCTCAAAAGAGAAAAAAGATTGACATGAAGCTTAACACGTAAAACATCAGAAAGACAAGATGTAATACTTGGATTCCATAATCTATTTCACTGAAAAGCTTTGCATCAACAAAAGAAAAATTCGTGCAGGGAATAGTGACAGATGAGAAAGCTACATAACCAAAGCAGTCTTAGTATATATTAATTATTTACGGTAAAGATGATATGATCCAAGGTATGACTGATGGATAGAAGACACCTAATGAGGTTCTTCATCAAAACAACAGATGAGATAAACCACTTTTGGCATCATTTCTGGAAGTAAATTAAACGTTTAAAAGAAAAAACAATCAAGAATTAAACAAATTATGGTTGCCATCAGAGTGTAAAACATAAATAATGCTGCATAGAATTCGCAAGTCTGTATAACTCAAAATATGAGTCTATCTAGGCTAGGTCTGAACAAAAATATCATCATGATCTGTAATCAAAAGAGGAAGTAACTTTGGTTCTTCCGGAAAGTTATCTGAGCATCTAAGGAAGCTCTATTTTGAAGTCTTAAAAGAATTTCCTGGTTCCTAACCCATCTTGTGCTGCGATTGATTCGGTTTTCAAAGAACATCACTTTGAGGGCTCTTGCTTTGGCAATAACAAACCTGGCAAAGCTTAGCTCGCCTACCAGCCCTTCATACGCTGTTAATATTACAGTCTTTAGATGACAATCAAGGGAATCAACGGTATCTAGTGGCTCCCAGTAATATGAAACTTCATAATTTGCTGAATTCATGTGACAGCACTGCAACCCAAACAAAACAAAAAACAACAAATATTAAGCAGATATCAAGATTCAGTTAAATTACAGAGCGTGCAAATTTAAGCCATATCAAAACTCTCATGCAAGCAAATACCAGAATATGCAATGTTTGGAGGCAAGGAAAGCATCTCAACAAGCCGGCGAGCACCGTCCCTTGTTCATGAACAGAGAAGTTTACTTCAATAGTTAGGCTCTTAAGACTATGCACCAGTGTACTCCCGCTAACTTCTGTTATGTGAGGCGATATCTGACAATTCAGAGATCCAGAGAATTGGTGGAGGAAATTAACTAAATAAATGAAGTTCATGAAACAGTAGCCCTACACTACTACAAACATTGACAAGAGGCGCAAGGGAATTAAAGACGTACCTTGAAGACAGTGTTGCCGAGCTCGAGCTTTTCAATCTGCGCTGTCAAATAGTCCAAGATCTCAAGCTTTGGCGCGCTAATAACCTTCAGCCACTGGCGCAAGGCCAAGCGCCTCCCAAACAAACGTTCGAGATTGGGTGCGTCCTCGATGAACAGTTCTTTCAAGTCATCGCAGTATCCAACCTTCAACGTTTGAAGGCTCCGAGAGCGGACATGGATCCGGCGAAGTCTGGTTACGTGTGAAAGCGACAAGCTTTGCAGCGCGGTGCAGCACGACAACACGCTGCACAAGGCACCGTCTGTTGCTTCCGCTCTATCAAGAATCAGTTTGTGAAGGTTGATAAGATTCAAGGAAGCCTTGGTGGTGCAAGGAAACCGGCAATTCACCAATTCCATGGTCCTCAGAGATTCACAGGCAAGGAGGGAGGCCGGTACGTCAGGCTCCTTAACAGGATACACGTAGGGGAAATGTAGCGTGAGCTCTTGAATGCTCTTTTCGGCCAGGATGCGGAACCAGCCGTCCACGAGGGATTTTCGGCCTCGGAAGCAGGTGTGGGCTAGGCGGAAGGTGTCGATGCAGTCGCGGTGGGAGACGAGGATGCGGCTGATGGTCTGGACGCGCCGGTCCTCATCGCAGGTCGAAGGGCCAAATCTGCTGCGTTGGGAGGTCTTTGCACTGCAGAAGGAGGAGTCATCGAGGTGGAGGGGGGACGTGCTCCAGATGTGGCGCCACCGCGAGGAGAGGAGGCTGGTCCTTGCCGCTTCTCCGGTTGGCAAGCAAGCTATAATGATGGAAAGCAGGCAGTCTGGAAGGTCGTCGATGCGATTTGCGTCGTCAGAGGATTCGATCTCCCTACCTCTCTTCTTCATCACGTTCTCCTGCGCCATGACGTTCTCCTCCGCCTTGAAGCCTGATACAGCCATCAATCCTAGTTATATACCTCGCACCGTTTGGTTACCGAATAGGAATACGGATAGGAATAGTCCCTTATCTCATCTTTTATACAAAAACGCTAATTTTTTACCCGAGAACGAGAACAGTAGTTCTCGGTTATCCCCACCAACACATTCATTTTCTGTATAAAACTACCTAATAATTTTATAATAAAAATAATATATTATAATATATAATATATTATATTTATATAATTTAGTCTTAATTTAATTTATAATTTTAATTAAGTCTAAAATTAAGCATTAGAATAGTAATATTCCATCAAAATGGTGGAACAGTAAATTTCTTGTTATTCCGAAATAACAAAGTTTGACCGAAATAAAATATTCATGTCAAATTTTATTTCGTTTGGCAGAATAGTGAGAATAACTTTCTCTTATCCCCCGAACCAAACGAGCCTTAATGAACGAAGCGATCGCATACTACCATTTTCTGCAAAAGTAAAACCTTCACACTACCTTCTTTTCCATTGCCTACTAGCCAATCTTCAAGTCTCCTTTCAAAATTTCTCGACCAGAAATTTGAAAATATCTCATTTGTTTAACTTATCAATCCATCCATTTAACTATTGAGAGAAAGTCTTTTATGCCATCGTTATTTTAAATCAAAAGCCTCAATACTGCACATAACATGTAAGAATAATTTTTTTTTATATTATTTTAATATAAAAATATCTTATTACTGATTACTACTTTTTACTATTTTATACAACATAATAGAAATTAATTTAAAATATATTTTATTTGTATAACTATTATAAAAAAGATTTTAATTGGTTTACCAATCATCACAGCTCTATGGTAACTAGTAGGGATGTAAACGAGCCGAACACGAGCGAGCCGGGGTCGGCTCGTGTTCACTTGTTATTAAACGAGCCAACGAGCCGAACAAGAGCTCATTAAAGTATCGAGCAAAAAATTCGGCAAATAAACGAACCGAACACGAGCGGGCCAACAAAAAATAAATTAAAAAAAAAAAAGATTAAATATATTAAAAAATAAATTTATAAAATTTTATCCATTAGACTTTGATCTAATAGTTAAAATTTTATATACAAATAAGTCTTTTTATAATTAAACTCGCATTTATATTTTTATTTGCCTAAAAATTAAATAATAAAAATATATATTATATATAATTATTTATTTATATATAAAAATATAAATTAAATAAATTATATAAATATAAAATATATGTATTCGAACTGTTATCGAGCCAAACACGAGCGAACTGACCCCAGCTCGTGTTCAGCTCGTTTATTAAAACGAAATTTGAAAAATTCGGCTCGTGTTCGGCTCGTTTACTAAACGAGCGGCAGATCTCGAGCTCATTTCAAACGAACGAGACTCGCGAGCAATGAGCTGAATTACCACCCCTAGTAACTAGTGAAGATATCCATGCATTGCGACGGATTGGTACCGTTCTATAAAAAACATAATAATTAACGAAAACGATGCAGTAATTAATTTCTGGACAACAGAAAAATAAAAAGGAGTACGAAAAAATCTATCTCAATATTTTTACACAAATATAAAGTAGCAAGTAAAGATCATAAAATTTTTAGGTCTATTAAAATAACGAAATTCTTTTGTTAAGTTCCTATTGGTGAATATAATATGACTCGGCCGAGGGTAGGCGGGCGGCCCGGCACGGCACAGCCCGCTTGGGCCGTGCCAGCCAGGCCAGCCCGGCCCGGACCCCATGGCCCAAGGCAATTGCCTTGGGCCATGGGTTCTGAGCTCCTGGGGAGGAGGGCCCAGGAGCTGTCCTCCCAAGGTCTGCTGAGGCCAGCAGACCTTGGGAGGAGGACTTTGGTCCAATGGACCAAAGACTTTTTGGTCCATTGGACCAAAAGTCTATAACATTTTCTTCTTTTTTTTTAAATAAATAATACAAATTTATTTATTTTTTTAAAAAATTAAATATTTACTTTAGTATAATTATTTTTATAATTTTTTAATGTTTTAATCAAAATATTAATTTAAATAAAAATATTTATTGTTTATATTTTTTAAATTTTATACTAAATTTTTTAAAAAATTTTAAAAAATCAATACTTGGACCGGCCTGAAATTAAATCCGGGCCGGGCCGGGCCGGATCCTAGCCCGATTTGGCACGAAAAATATGGACCATGCCGGCCCGGCACGGCCCATATTATACCCTACCCTTATATAAGACAGATATTGGTTATAACCGGACCGGAAATAGCCGTTTGACCCCGGTCCAATTTCAAAAAATGATGGCGCGAACCGAGGACCTTGCCAAGAAGAACCTCGCCAAGAAGGAAAGAAACCACTCCTCCTCCTCCTCCTCCTCCTCCTCTAAAGATGCCGCCGCCACCGAGATCGACCATATCAGCTGCCTCCCCGACTACATCCTCTCCACCATCCTCTACTTGCTCCCCACCCAAATTGCCGCCCGAACCGCTCTCCTTTCCCCCCAATGGCGCTGCATCTGGGCCGACCATCCTCTGCGCCTCGACGGCGACTCCATCAGCAGCCTCAGCCTCCGCCCCCACGGGCGGCCCGGCCGCACCACGAAGGGGATGCATGGTAAGGATTGGCGCTCTTGCTTAATTACCGACATACTTACCTCCCACCCCGGCCCCGTCGAACAATTCCGCCTTGCCCACACCCACTCCGGCAGCCGCGAGCCACTCCGCGACTCCTGGTTTCAAATCCTCGCCCAAAAGCACGTCTACCAGATCGAACTGGATTTCCCCTCCATCCACCGCCGGCAAGATCTGCCGGCCTCGCTCCTCGCCTGCGAGACCCTAAGCTCTCTCTCATTGAGCAATTGTAGACTGCCGGACACCGCCGCAGGCCCATTCAACTTCCTTCAATTAACCGACCTAAGCCTCTGCTGCATGGAGCTGACGGAAGAAGACTACTGCAGCATACTTTCCGGCTGCCCTGCACTTGCCCGTTTATCTCTCATCCAAAATTCGGCTATTCCTCGGATCCGTATTCGATCTCGGCGTCTTCTCACCATGACTATTGGAGGCAACTGGATCGGAGAGGTTCTTATCGAGGATGCCAAGAAACTTACACAGCTGGTTTTCAAGGAATGTTCGGAACCGTTGCCGTCACTGAAGATCACTAACGCCCCGATGATCAAGACGGTGGAATGTTTGAGCGATTATCGAGGCGTGCAAGAGCACTCTTGAGGTTTCTGTTTCTGTCCTGATGTCAATATATTCTGATGTATCTGAAGAACATCCCATTTCTCCATTTTAATTCATCCAACGATCCATTGATCTGTGATGATTACAATACCTTTTTAAATGAAACATACTTTGCATATAATTGTTCTTTGGCTGCAAGTTTTCGATCCACTGTCTCTTTACCTCCTAGTAGAATTCATCTTCTGACTTTGCTGTCTCATCATCTTTTACTTCAGCACCAGGGTCCACATCCTTTCTTTTAAACTTTCCATCTTCATCCTCGTCATTAACATCATTATCAAAAGGACTTCGTTCCTGTTCTTGCAAGAACACGTAGCTCCTGTTTCCTTTTCCTTTCACCAATATTGTCTCGCTTGGGTAAGTCATCATCGCTGCAAGCAAATGATTACAACAAGAATGCGAGTTCCAGTGACAACAATTATGAGTTGCGGCAAATGATTACAACAAGAACCGACTTGCATATAATTCAAAATAAGAGAAAGAATGGAGACATATTATTTGCCAAAGCAGGATAGATTCAGAGTCTTAGATCAAATATGGTCCTAACTGAATCATACATTAGTTTGCTGTCATGAAGAGGGAGGCTGCTATTAAAATATACAACTATTTTATCATTTTTAATAAATTTATTGGCAGATTGATGATGTTTTGAATGTAAACATCTAAAAAAGTATAAATTAACTACACTTGTCGTAGAAAGACCAATTGATCAGTAGATCTACTAATCAATTTCTTCCCATTTTTGTATTTAATCTTCAAAAAAAAAAGTTACTACTAGGCATACGGAAGCATAAGGGGATCCCGTAACAGTGTCACGTGCCTAGAGACAAGCAGCACAATATGGTATGAACCATACCAGTTGGCACTTTAATCGTTGGTAGTTTGGTACGCCCAGGCGTACATGTTAAGTTGAAGCTTACCATACCTTAGGTTTGCTTGTTTTAGTCGTGATCAGTTGAGAGACTTAAATTGGTTGCCCTATTCTGATCTGCTTCTCCTCATCATTAAAATCATCTAGATCTCAAGATTTCTGTAAGAAAATGAATAACATCTTATTAGAACGCATTAAATTTGAGTACACCATACATTGCATTCAGAGAAAATAAAAAAAAAAATAAAAAACTCAAACATGAGCAAAGAAAATCACCCGATTAACTGGCTTTAGAGAGTGCTTAACCACTTTTTCTAGATTGGTCTTCGCATTACTGTGCAAGCCCCTCTGCTTCAATTCAGTTTCCAGATTAGCTCTTAATTTCAACATCTCCAAGCTCTGCAAGCTCATTTGAAAGTCCTGTTACACCAGAAACTAATCAGCATTGATTACATTGCACTATGATAATATAAAGGTAAAAACAATATAGAATTTACCTGAACAATGACATCTTGAATCAACTATCCAACTAAAATTTTAATTTTACTTCCCAACCTTATGGAAGTGAAATTAGTGAGATTCCATAGTGCGCCTGAGACTTTCAACTGCACAAAATTATCTCTCATCTTGGTTGAATTTTTGAATGTTTGTTAGCTCTTCATCATCAGCATCATCGATCAATTATACTCTCTTGGCCGGTCCTCGACCCAACTGTAACCTGGAAATTTAGACGGAATCCTTGACCGCATCATTCTTCTTACCCTTGCAGCATCCTCCCACTGTCCTCGTGATGCATAAATACTCGAAAGCAGTATATAGTTTGCAGTATTATCAGGTTCCAATTCAAACAGCTGATTTGCAACACTCTCCGCAATCTCAGCATTGTTGTAACTCCTACAAGCTGCCAGCAGCGCCCCGAGAGCTCCAGCATGAGGGCCCGACGGCATCTTTTGCACCATTTCATGGGCTTCTTCAAGCCTCCCGGCACGTCCGAGCATGTCGATCATGCAACCATAGTGGTCCGGCCCGCGGTCCATCCCGTAGTCCCGCACCATCCCTATCCAATACTCCCACCCTTTCTCTACAAGTCCGGCATGGCTACATGCACTGAGAACGCCAATGAATGTGATTGGGTCCGGTTTGACGGCAGAGGCTAGCATTCTGTCGAAAACCGCAAGCGCCTTCTTCGCATTCCCGTGCGATGCAAGCCCATTAATGAGAGCAGTGTACGAGTACGCGTCAGGAGAATGAATCTCCTCAAAAAGGTAAAATGCCTTATCGACGTTGCCGCATTTGGCGTGCATGTCGACGAGCGCAGTGAGCACGCGCTCGTTCCTCTCAATCCTTTTCCGGTCGACATAGGCGCCAACCCAGTCGGCCAATTCCACGCTCCCCAATTGAGCGGCCGCACAAATGATGCCGACCATTGTAGCCGCATCCGGCTCGATTCCCGCAGTCTCCATCTCGTGGAAGTGCGCAAGCGCCTCCTTCGGCTTGCCGCACTGGGAATACCCGTTTATCACCGCGGTCCACGCGATCAAATTCTTCTCCGGCATTTCATCGAACAGTGAACGAGCGACGTCCACCGAGCCGATCCTGCAGTAGGCTACTATGATCGCGGACCAAGAGACAGAATTCCGGACGGGCATGCGATCGAAGGCCGACCTCGCGGCCGCCAAGTCCCCGGCGTTCGCGTAGCCGACGACCATGGCGTTCCACGAGATGACGTTTCTCTCGGGCATTTCGTCGAACAGGACCCGGGCGGCGGGCAAGTCGGCCCCGAGGCGGGCGTGGGCGCCGAGGAGGGAGTTGAAGGTGACGACGTCCTTAAGGGGGACGTCGTGGAAGGCGCGGCGCGCGAGGGGGAGGGCGCGGCACTTAGCGTACATGGCGACGAGGGCGTTGGCGACGGGGAGGACGGGGAGGAGCGCGGAGCGGAGGGCGAGGGCGTGGAGCGCCGAGCCGAGGGCGAGGTTTGGAGGGGCCGCGGCGGAGTTGAGGAGGAAGGGGAGGGTGAAGCGATCGGGGGCGATGGACGCGCGGGACATGGGGCGGAAGAGGCGGAGCGCGGCTGCGGAGGGGGAGAGGGAGCGAATGGCGCTGTTGAAGAGGCCACGAAGGAGATGCTGGTGCCAACGGTGGTGGTAATGGCGGAGGATGTGGGCGTGGATTTGGTCGAGATGAGAGTCGGAAAGAGAGGAGACGAGGATGCCGGAGAGGATGCTGAGATGGTGCTTGATTCTCTCACCATTAGAGGGCATTGAAATTTCGGAAACAGGTTTGGATGTTTGGTGAAATACTTGATAAGCAATTTTACCAGGTTTGAAAAGTAATTTTACTGGGCCTGTTTGTTGCAGTAAAATAAAGAATAGAATTATAAAAATGGGAGAACGAGCGGGTGGGTCCCAGTAGTGGGTGTGGGAGGGCCCACCAGCAGGGAAATGGAAGAACGAGCGGATGGAGGATGCCGCCTTATCCGCAACGGTAGAAACGGCCGCCTTCCATTCCTTTCCTTCTTCCGCCTGCAGGATGAGGATGGGCGATCATCACCACCATGACCGCCCTAACCTGCGCCCCCACCTCCTCCTCCTCCTCCACCACCCGCTCCGCTGCCTTCTATCGGCGGCGCTCGCCCTCCTCCCCCCGCCGACACCCCCGCCCGTGCTGCCCTTCGGGGAGCTCTACCCCGCGGCTCTTCTCCCTCCACCTCTTACCTTTGCGCGGTAACATTTTCTCCTCAGCTTAAGTTTTTTAGTTGGTCCAAGCTCTTTAACGTTGCGCTGAAACATACACCCATTTATTTGAATTCATAACACGTCCTACATTGGATAGAAGTAGGAATTTTGACATGTATATAATGTGTTAAGTTTATTTTTATTTCTTTTGCCCATCAGCTTAAGCCTTCAGGTTTCAGGTCATTATCTGACCATAACTTCTTTTTTTTTTTTTTGTCATCTCTTGTTATTTTCATTGTTTTACGCTTCGTAAGTAGCTGATGTCTCATTGACACCCCATCATACAGTTGTTGATGATTCAAAACAAGTTGAAACATCTGCTGATCAGATGGTTGAGAGGTCTGAATCTGACAAGTTAGTAGATGCCCTGGATTTTGGGGAGCTTTGCAATGATTTTGAATGCATTAGTAGCCCTGCCGTGGAATCGACAGCGAGGCAAATTGTAAGGGATATATTGGAACTGCGCGAGGACAATCGTGCCTTGGGATGTTTTTCAATTTCAGTGAAGTACAAGGTACCTCACTATGCATAGATATATGTGGTGTTGATTTCTGTTGTTTGGCGATTCTAAATTAATCGCTTATGCTATGTATTTCGTGATAGATGCCCACTATGTGGTTAATGTACCAGTTTGCTTTTCTGTTCTCAGATTCTGCTTTCTGCTTGGTGTATCAATTACATCTTTTGAGGAAACATCTGTTAAGAGTTAATATCTGACAACCTCCATACTTCACTACATTCCTAAGCAATGAAAAGCGAGTATTATTTGATCCAAATGGGTCTTAACTGCATACTAATTGCTTCATAGTTTCCTCACATACTGAAGAAGTATAGAGCCATTATTCAGATGTAAGGAATTTGTAATTAAATTGTTAACACACGAGTAGCAGTTTCAATTGTACAAGAATCCTCTATTGAAGGACTTTACATTGTCTATGCCGACAATAACATGCACTGGATTTTGTCTATTTGCCTGATGTGCTCATATACGTATAATTCTATTTACCAGATAACTGAATTCTTGTTAATGCAGGATCCGCTTAGGACATTCACGGGACGAGAAAAGTACAAGAGACCTTTATGGGTCACTAATGCACTGGAAAACCCCACAGTGGTAGGAGTTCATACCTCTTCTTTCTTCTCCTGTTTGCTCTGTCGATGCCTTTCTAGTTGACACGATTCAATATTTTCTGTTGCTACGTGTCAGACAGTGCAGGAGATGGGAATGCTGTCAACCAGCGAATTGATCATCAAATGGACGCTCAGAGGAAAACCTAAAAATCCTGTCGTTGCAAGCATTGGAGGAGACTTGACACTGCTGGTGGACTCCAAATTCATCTTGAACCAGATAAGTGGCCAAGTAGTTGAACATGTGGAATCATGGGACTTGTCTGCATCATCTATCATTGTTCAGGCCTACTTTTGGTTTTCTAGGCGGCTTTTCTCTACTATCGAGGCTGGCAAAGATACAATTGATGCTGTTAAAAGCACGGCTACCAATTTCTCGACAAGAAAAGAAAATTTGGATATATATCCAGACCCATCTGGAGATCCTACAAAGGTAGGAAAGTGTTGTTTTGTATATTTTCTTGTGTGGCAATGTGTACATTAGTAATCTAGCTGTTAATTTATGTTTCTGCCGTTTCCTTCATATCATGAGCTTGTGTGAAAATATTAATCTATGGAAAGATCCATCATGTTGCTTCAGTTGATGGAAACACAGTTTTTGCTGGTAACCAAACACTCTCCTGCTACAACGCTTAGTTCTAAAATCTCGCAACTATATATAAAAAAATTCTATATATTTATCTCTTTATTCCCTTTGTTTATGTATGTACCGCACTGACCATTGTTATATAGTATCTAGGTTTTATCACATTGTTTTAGACAATGACATGATTCCTTCCTGTTTTGCTTGATTCAGTTCTTTCAAAGAGATGAGGGCCTACAAAGAGATGCTTACCAGATTGCTCTTTTCCTGGCTGTTATCTATTTCGTTGTCCAGTTCTTGAGAGCCACACTGTGAATGTCTTGATCATGCTCTACATTCGAGAATTTTGTATCCAGCTGTTGTATATATAATCCGACAGCAACCTTCATATATATAATCCGACAGCAACCTTCTTTATGGACGAAATATCTCTTCAACCTCCAATGAATATCATGGTACGAGGCATACACTATTCTATTTGTGTGTTTTCCCATTATTCTTGTTGTGTATAAAACTATTTAACATTTTGGTTTTTGTCGCTGTTTTAAATAAAAATTCACAGGCAATTTTACACTTTTTATTGGATAATTATTTAGTCCAATTGGTTGCAATTTTTCCACATAGCATTTTCTAGTTCAATGTGAAATATCTCTGAGAGGCATAAGTAGATTTATGTAGATTTAAGCTATGGAAGCTAGCAATACAAGAGATAAAATAAGTAAATTTTTACGAAGTTCAACGACACATTTCCAATAGTCTCATATCAGATAGCATAGCGACAAGTATTCAGGATTAGTTCAAGTATTCTGGAATATGTAGTTAGTCTCAACAAATGTTTAATAATAGTGGACTGGTCAGTCTGTCAATGCAGAAGTTCTAGATCTGAAAAGCATAAGATTCAATCAGACCTTTTTTCTTTTTCTATTTTACAGGTTTCATTTTACAAGAGATTTTGACTGACAAAAGCTGCCAGTTCATTTCAATATCTCTACTCAAAACAGACAGCAATTCAAATCTCTAATTGAACTTATGGGCCTGCGCTGATTTGTAGGAATAGTGAGGAAAAATTAAAGTTTGTGAAGTAAAATGAACTCAATGACAACAGATTGGCATGAAGCTTAGCTCATAAACATCAGAAAAACAAGATGTAAGATTTGGATTTTATGATCATACAATGAAAAGGTTAGAATATAATTAATCATCTATTTTTGTCGGAAGCTTTGCATCAAAAAGAAAAGGGGAAAATCATTCAAGGAATAATGTCAGATGAATAAGCAACATAGCCAAAACAAACTTAGTATATGTGACATTTACAATAAAGATGATATGATCCAAGATATGACTGATAAATAGAACACGCATAATTAGATAGTTCCTCAAAATTACAGATGAGATAAACCACTTGTGCCATCATTTCTGGAAGTAACTTAAAAAAAAAAAACACAAGAATTAAACAACTTGGTTGTCATCGAAGCTTCCGCACAGTAATTCGCAAGCTATGTAACTCAAAATATGAGCCTGAACAAACATATCATCATCACTAGCAGTAAAAATGGGGCCTGAAGGTACTTTTGGTGAAAGTTATCTGAGCATCTAAAGAAGCTCTACTTTTAAGTCTTAAAATTTTTTCCTGCTTCCTAACCCATCTTTTGCTGCAACTGGTTCGGCTTTCAAACTTCATCACTTTAAGAACTCTTGCTTTTGTAACAAGAAACCTTGCAAAGTTTAGCTCGCCTACCAGCCCTCCGTACATTTCTAAAATTACAGTCTTCAGTTGACGATCGACGCAATCGATGGGATCCAGCGGCTCCCAGTAATCTGAAACTTCATGATTTGCTGAATTCGTGAACCGACACTGCGACCCAAAAAAACAAAGAAGGATGAATATAAGTAGATCTTAAGATCCAATTAAGTTATGAAGATTACGAAGCTACTTGGAAATAATGCAAGCGAATACCACAAGTTGGAGTGTTTCGAGGCAAGGGAGGCATCTCAACAAGCCGGCGAGCATCTTTGTTTGTTTGCAACAATGGAAGTTCACTTCAATAGCTAAGGTCTTAAGACTATGCACCGGTGTACTCAAGCTAACTTCTGCTCTGTCAAGTGATATCTGATAACGCGGAGATCAATAGAAATGGTTTCAGTTCTAGAAACAGTAACTCTACGGAAATCGACAACAGGGAAAAGAAGGGAAAAGGGAAAATCCAGGCCTACCTTGAATACATTATTGCCGAGATCGAGCCTATCTATCTGCGTGGTGATATAGTCCAAAATCACAAGCTTTGGAGCGCTGACGACTTTCAGCCACCCGCCATGAGCCGAAAGATTCCCGAGCAATCGTTCCAGATTCGGCGCGTCCTCAATGAACAGCTCTTGCAGGTCGCGACTGGTTCCGATCCTCAGCGTGCGAAGGCTGCGAGAGCGGACGTGGATCCGGCGGAGGCCGTGTACGTACAACACGGCCAAACTCTGCAGCGCGGTGCAGCAGGACAGCACGCTGTGCAAGGCGTCCTCCGTTGCTTCCACGCAATTGAGGATCAGATCGCGAAGGTTGGTGAGATTCAGGGAAGCCCTGGTGGTGTAAGGGAAGAGGCAGTTCATCAAGTGGAGGGTCGTAAGAGATTGGCAGGCGAGGAGGGAGGCGGGAATCTCGCGCTCCTTGAAAGGAGACGAGTAGGGGAAGTGCAGCACGATCTCCTGGACGCTCTTTCGGGCGAGGATGCGGAGCCAGCCGTCGACGAGCGACCTGCGGCCTCGGAAGCGGGTGTGGGCGATGCGGAAGCGGTGGACGCAGCCGCGGTGGGAGGCGAGGATGTTGGTGATGGTCTGGACGCGCCAGTTCTCGTCGCAGGACCAGGGACCGGCCCTGCCGAATCTGCGGCGCGGGAAGATGTTGGCGTTCCAGATGGAGGAGTCGTCGAGGTGGAGAGGAGACGTGCTCCAGAGATGACGCCAGCGCGAGGACAGAAGGCTGGTTCTCACGCCTTCTTTGGCCGGCAGGTAACCGATTATGACCGAAAGCAGGCAGTCAGGGAGTTCGCTGATGCTGTCTGCCGCGACGACGGGCCCCGCATCCTCCGTCCTTCTCTTCTTCGTCACGATCTCCTCCTCCTCCTCCTCCGCCATGCAGTGTGATACCACCTGCACCAAACATCACAATAGGTTTGAAAATATCAAAAAAAAAATTTATAAAATAAAAAAAAGGAAAAAAAAAATTAACATCTCACAATTCAAAATCTATTGAGAGATAATTCGATCTATCTATTTGTATTGGATTTGATTAAACCCACAAATAAAAAAAAAAAAAAGAACGAATAAATCGTTTCCATCAAGAAGATTCGTAAAAAGACCTAGGGTACTGGTATTATCTGCGCAGGATCAGTAGGATTGCTTCGCACAACAAGACTAGATATAAGCTGTATCTTAATTAGATTAATTCTATGCTAAATTGCACTTTTGGTTTTCAAACTACACAAGACGTTTAATAGTTTAGTCCTTTTACTTAAATTTGAAATAATCTGATGTGACAGTAATATAATAATATTGTGATTAATAACATTACAATAATTAAGATATTATATTTAATCAAAAAAAAAAAGAAAAAGATATTATATAACCGCAATATTGGCAACATACTAATATATAGTTAACTAAATTGAGTTGCAGGACTATATTGCAATAATTTAGAAATTACGAGCTAGAAATTGAAACAACTTAAAAGTTTGAAAACTAAAGTGTCATCTGCCCCATAGTTTGAGGGCCAAAAGTGCAATTTAGCCTTAATTTTGTATGGAAATCTTTAATTCGGAGATAGTATTGCTTAAGCTCTGATTATCATTATTTTTTGTTCTATTAGAAAATCAAATCGATCCAAATTATAAATAAATTGACTCAATAAATAGGTTGCAATTTTTCCACATAACATTTTTCTAGTTCAATGTGAAATAATTTTGGAAGCAATAAGCAGATTTTTGTAGATTGAAGTTCTGGAAGATAGCATAGCATGAAATTAGATAAAAATGGTTAACTTGTATGAAGTTCAACACCGCATTCTCAGAAAATCGCTATCTGACAGTGCAGTACAAGTATTTGGGATATGAGAATTAGTATACTTGCCTGCCAAATGCCAATGTAAAAACTGCATGCAGATCCCAAAAACAGAAGCTTCAATTAGATTTCCTTTGTTTCTGACTTCACAGTAATCAGAGTTTTTGCTTTTGGATTTGCCATGAAAGAGACTTTGCCGAAACAAACTGTTAGAACTTCTCAGTATCTCTACTCATGAGAACAATTAAAAGCTTTATTTGACTACAGAAACTGTATAGTTCTGAACTGAAAGATATAATAGTTTACAAAGTAGTAAGTATAATTCCTAACAGACTGACATGAAGCTTAATGCGCAAACAGCAGAAAACAAGATGTCAAGACTTATATTCGATTATCTTACGATGGAAAAATTAGAATACAATTAATTGTATATTTCTCTATGAAGCTTTCAATTGACAAAAGGAAATTTCATTCAGAGAATACTGACAGATGCATAATCTACACAATGAAATCGAGTTTAGAATGATATTTATTACAAAGAAACTATAATCCAACATATGACTGATACATTTAAGATAACTAGTTAGACTGTTTCCCAATATTACAAATCAGATAAACCAATGAGGCATCACTTGTGGAACTTATCAGAAAAATTTTTTATCAAGAATTAAACCAATTATGGTTACTATCGAAGAACAAAGATAAATGACGCCTCAAAGAAACCGATTGTCCTTAGAGCAAGTGGCAAAGAGCTTGGTGGCTGGTATCCGAGACCCAAGTTCGAATCCTAGTTGATTCACATTTCTAGCCAAGTTTATTTCCAAATTCTAAATGAAATAAACGAAGCGGCTGAGAAAAGGGGAAAAATGAAAAATCAGCATGTCCCATTGTCGAAAGGATCAGCAGAAGACAAGTCAAATTTAGGTAGGCTGTCTCTCCAGAAGAGAGTTTTGTACTTCACAAAAGTTATCTGAGCATCTAAAGAGGCTCTATCTTGAAAGCGTAACAGACTTCGCTGTTTACTAGTCCATCTTTTACCGCACTTGCTGCATTCAATCCTGAACGCTGTAAGAACTCTTGCTTTCGTGATAAGATACTTGGCAAGGTTTAGTTCGCCGACCAGCCCATCATACATTGTTATATTTACGGTCTTCAGATGATGATTGACACAATCAATAGAATCTATCTGCTCCCAGTAATCCAAAACTCCATTATTTGCTGAATTCCCGTCAATGTTGTGAGAACACTATGACCCAGAAACAACAAAAAAAACTTGAATATTTAGTCCCAAGATTCAATCAAACAATGGAGTTTGTAAATATAGCTCAAATTGCTAATGCCAAGGAGTACCTGAATATGCAGCTTTTCCAGACAAGGAAAGCATCGGAGTAAATAGGCGAGCATCTTCACTTCTTCATGAGCACCCAAGTTCACGACAACAGATAGGATCTTAACGCTATGCTCCAGAGTACTCAAGCTGACATCCGTTCTCTTGTTTGACGTCTGCAGAGGTGAAGAAATGGAGTTTTTGAAACTGCACATTTAAGATTTTATGATTTTATGAACGCTGACGGCAGAGATGATAAGAAGAACCTCGAAAACGGATGCGCCAACCTCTATCCTCCGTAGCCGCATGATCAAAATGCCCAACATCTCGAGCTTCGGCGCGCTAACAATCTTCACATGCTCCTTCAGTGCCAAACGATTCCCGAGCAATCGCTGGAGATTGGGAGCATCCTCAATGAACAGCTCTTTCAACTCAAAGCAGCCTATGACCCTCAGCACTCGAAGGCTCCGCGAGCGGAGGTGGATCCGATGAAGGCTTCGGTCTTCTATGGACAAAAGTTGAAGTGCAGTGCAGCAGGATAGTATCTTGCGCAAGCCCTTGTCCTTTACTTCCGTTTCATGAAGATCTAGTTCGAGCAGGTTAACAAGATTCAAGGAAGCCTTAGCGGGGAACAGGCAATTATGCAGAGACAATTTCTTCAGAGATTCGCAGGCGAAGAGGAAAGCCGGAATCCAACGTTGCGCGGGAGAGTAGTCATTGGGGAACCGCAGCTCAATTTCTTGAACGTGCTTTTGCGCCAGCATGCAGAACCAGCCTTCGGCGACGGAAAGGTCGTGGTCTAGGAAGCGCGTGTGGATGAGGCTGAAGCGTTGCACGCTGCCGCGATGGGAGCCAAGGATGTGGCTGATGGTGTCGAAGCGCCAGCGCTTGTCGCGGCTCCACGGCGTGACCCTGCCGAATATCCGGCGAGCGAAGATCTTTTTGCTCCAGATGCAGTCGTCATAGAGGTAAAGAGGGGAGGTGTTCCAGACGCAGCGCCACCGCGAGGACAGGAGGCTGGTTCGGGCCGCGTCTTTCATGGGCAGCAAGGAGATGATGACGCCGAGGAGGCAATCAGGGAGGCCGCTGATCACGTCCACACGGCCTTTGCGCCTGTCGGTGAGACCGCATGCGGCGGCGGTGACGCAGCGGCCGTGATCCGTCCTTCTCTTCTTTGTGGCTTGCTTCTCCTCCATTGAAGCCTAAACTACATTAAAGATCCCAAACAATTCACAAGAGCAATACTCTCAATGTCAGGTTAGATTAACTATCTCAACCAATCATTAATATATAAGATAAGATACAAATTCAAAGCGGAAAAACAAAGAAATAGCATACATTAAAAACTCCTATTGATCAAATTACAATGGAAAAGTAAAAAAAAAAATCGAGAATTCAATCAATTAAGAACATTACTTTTAATAATAAGTAAATAAATCTCTAACTAAAAACGAGCAGTTGTTCTTCTCTTTATCTCTTCGTTCTACTTGAAAGAGGCGCACCGTACAAAGAATAATAACGCCCCCAAGCAGAGTCTGTTACAAAAATCCATGTTCATGAACAACCATTATCAGCCGTTGGATCGAATTTAATGAGGCACGTTCGCACCAAAATTTTCGCACCAATTATAGTAGCAATGCATCCGTACAGCCGTATTATTTGTTTTCTATTTTATTTTATACTTTAATTTAATCTCTCTATCAAATAATAATAAATTTAAATTTAAATTAAAGAATATAAAATAAGATAAATCATCCATGTATAGATTCAGCATGAAGTCCAGGGTCATTTCTGTGCAGATATTTTTTTTAAAATTTTTTATATGAAGTCCTATAGATTTATACTATTGCTGTGCGACCTCTTAGACCAATAGTTAGATTTCTGCAAGTTTATCACATAGCAGAGTTCAGAGATTCTTCAACCAATGAACAAAAAGTGGGATCACACTTTAAAGAACAACTTCGTTAATTATATGCTACCACTAATTGAAAACATTGGATTAGGAACATGTATGCATGAATTCTACACACAAATTCATTGTTTAATTTGTTGCAGCCAAAGTTTAACACATAAGACACAGCCATAAAAGATAAGCAATACGGTTTTTTCACGGAGTGATATGCCCCCTCAAACGTTCCACACAACTGCCTAGAGCGAGGCATATCCGAATAAGCTACAGAATCAAAATAAGCATAAGGTGACATTTAATATATGACTGATAAAGTAAGGATCGATACAGTAAGAATAATAAGTGAGATTGTTCTCCCTATATTCTATCTAAGTGAGTCGGAGATGTTGTGAAGTGACTGTGGCTCTTGTAGCTGTGCCGATGCAGGTGAAATCAAGCTTTAGGCAAATTATCAATCTTTAAGAAGCAATCATAACTGCAAAGGTACGTACTATCAGTAGGAAATTGAACAAGATAAGTACCATGAAAACGCTCTTTCCTAACTCGAGCCTCTCTAAGGCCCAACATTGCGAGCTTGGGTGCGCCAACGGCCTTCGCCCGTGTTGTCGACATCAACTCATGCCCGATCAGCCGTTCGAGATTCGGAGCGTCCTAAATGATCAGCTCTGCCAGGTTGCCGCAGAACGACAGCGTCGGGCTTAGAAGGCTCCCGGATCAGAGACAGATCTGGCGGATGCTGGAATTGCTTTCCACCGCCAAACTACGAAGCGTGGTACAGCTAGAAATTATGCTTTGCAAGTCGGCGTCAGCCAGGGAGGTGAAGCTCAGAGTGAGCTCGGCAAGACGGATAAGATTGAGATGAGCCTTCATGGTGTCCGGGAACCGGGAGTTGCACAGCCTCAAATTGAGGAGCAATTCACAGGCGAGGAGACCAGCAGGGATGTCAGGCCCGGGGGAAGGGAAATCGAGTAATCGAGGTCTACGTGTTGCGCCCGTTTCCGAGCAGGGGTTTGGAAGCAGGAGTGGGCGACGGATTCAGCAGGCGAGGCAGAAACACTGTACGGGGCTGCAGTGGGAGGCGAGGATGCTGGAGACGGCTCAGGCACGCGACTCCTCGTCGTCATTGTCCTCGGAGGAGGGGTTTAGGGGGTGAGTGATGCAGTCGTGGAGGTGGAGGGGGACGGACTTCCAGAGGTGGCATCATCGGGAGGAGAGGAGGGCGGTGCCGGCGGCGTCGCGGGCGGGCGGGCAGGAGGGAGACGACGGTTGTGACGACGCAGTCGAGGATGCCCGCTGATGACGTCTATGGTGGCGTTGGCAGGGTCTTCCGAGCCTCGCTTCTTCTCGGCGTTCTCCATTCCTCGCAAGTTAGTTATAACTGAACTACCAAATTTTCTTTTAAAAATAAAGAAATTATTGAAGTGTATCTGCGCTTATCAATTATTAATTAATTATAATATATATATCATCAATTCTAAATCAACATAATTAATGTATATGTATGTATATATGTACGTATACATGTATTTATTATTTATTATATTATATATTTAAATAAAGCTTAAAATATTAATTTTGCCAGGTGGCTAAGCCATTGTTCCTTCCACCCTGAAATAAAAAATTTTAAAAAAAAATTACACAAGGATTGACTATCAAAACCACCAAGAATTTAAAAAAACAAATTGCAAGGATTGAGAATTGTAGGAAAAAAAAAATTATCAATGCCCAAATATAATAATAGCGACTAAAAGCGATTAGTCTAATCTCATCATTTAAATTCTCAAGCCAAAAACTTTTTTTTTGGAGAATTTCTTGTAATAGTTTATTAATTTACACGAACATATAAGAACTGGGGAAAAATAATAAACCTAAACACAGGGACGCCTTACGGCCAGCAAGAAAATGAATTTACATTTCAAAAGGAACAAACTGCTCCTTATACATCATTCATGGTAATAATCATATACGGTGTGAGGATACAGCAACGAATTGTCCTCCTTGTAATGAAGAAGGAAATAGCATTTGATGCAAAAATAACAAGGATTCTGATCAGCCCACTTATCGTTCCCTGTCATCTTCGTCGCATGATATATTTTGCACATGGAGCATTTTCTGTGGCGCGGCCTGAGTTGGAAGGTGAGGAGAGGATAGTCAGCCTGATTCTGGACATCCTCAGGATGTATCATTCTCATGTCCCTAATAACCAGCATGTGCTTGCAATTTCCCTGCACCATTTCATCTTCATCAACTCATATCAAAGAGACTTTGAGCTATTTTACATCGCAAATGGCCATATCATCACGAGTACTAAATGAGCTGTGTAAACACGCCAAGCGGTGTAAGCCTAGCCCAATAACTTACCCTCCATCCCATCTTAGACAGTCATACTTTAGTCTACTGCCTACCTGGTAAGCGGAAACCTTTTCTCGATTTATAAATCATTTTCTTTTGCATGATTGGACTGAAAGAATGAGATGAAACCGAGAGTAAATAATTTCTTTTGAAAGAGAGAACAACAACATACCTGATGGCAGTAGAGATACCCAGCACCAAGTCGAAATCGCATGTCGCAAAATCGAGTGTTATGCATGTCCAGAGCTTTGAAATTAGGCAACTTGGATATCTCTAGATCCCCCAATAGTTCCTTTTGCTTCTTCTTCATGACACCGGCTAGTATGACTTCCCATTTCTCTGCAGCTTCACTCTTGCAGTTATTAAGCCAGTCGAATATAGGTTTGCTGTAGTCAATAGCAGAAGGATTTCTCATATCATTGAAGAAGGTATCCTGCATTCAGGAGAGTATGAATTAAATCCGCATTGCTAATGTGACTAGCCAATCAATAGGTTGAGTGGGAAATAAAAAGAGGCGATACTTCAATTAGGAAATAACCAGAGGGATCCTGTTCCCCTGCTATCTCCATCAATTTATCGGTCAAGCAATAGATATTGTCCCTCAGTTCAGTGAGTCGTTGGCTTCCCAAAACTAGAAACTCCTGGGTCTGCACAAAAGTAAATAAATGCCGAAACAAGACCAGCAAATATGAATCACCACCACCCACCACCATCATCACCATTCTTGATGTAGCAAAATGCTTACCTTGACACATCTAAACAACTTTTAAAATACAGATATCTTAAAAGATAAAACACAAAGATATTATTCACTTTATAGACAAATATTGGGATCACCATCTTGGTCTCATGATTCGCATAGTAAGATAATAGTGAAAGACAAATATTTCAATGCTCTTTAAGTTCATTCTCACTAGTCATATTTTAGCTTGTTGATTAGCAACAGTTCTGCTATAAACACATTTGTGCATTACTTTAAGATATTGGGGTGTTCTTGGGGATTGTATGTGGGTGTGGGAAGGGGGCGGGGGGCGTGGGTGTGGCCGGGTTGGGAGGGGGGTCCTTTGAATGGCAACTGTCTAGGACATTGAACTGAATTTCCATTATAAGTCAATATATCCATAATGAAAAAAGGCACGAGTCAAGAGGCAAAAATGAGAGCCATAAATTTATAAATATTGTAGCACAAAATGTATTTAAGCAAAAATAGGCGTTCTAATTAGATACCTTTACCGAGCTGTTGTTCTTGTGATAAATTTCCACACAAAGGATAACTTCAGTAGAGAATACTGGTATGTATTCTTGTGATTTCAAAGCCTTCACCTGGGCAAAATAATTAGCAATATATACATAAAGCAGAATATTTTATGAACAAACCATGATTCCTATCTAATAGAAAAAGAACAAATGAAGTATATCAATTAGCACAATAAGATATCAACTCAAATTTTTAGTTTTTGCAAAATTCCATTTGTTTAACAAGTTGCCTTTAGTCAAGAGAACTGAGAACTTACAGAATAATCAAAAGTTCAAAAGTAACCCTTCTAGACATGACATCAAAGATCAAACATTAAAAAATCAACTCCAAAATGGAACAATATGGCAAGGATAATTTTCATGACAAAAAAACATATATACAATAATACAAGACATTGAGATGGTACATTGAACCTGTAGTCCACAAACTTTTTAATGTAGTTACAGTTCTTTCTTCTTATTTTTTTGAGGCAAAAAAAACTTCCAAACTAGGACAGAGGATTTGGCAAACCCCCTACTTGACCTCTGTGTATTGAGTCATGTGCAAAGAAAGACAACCAATGGTGGCCCAACCAACCAACCATAAAAACCACTAAACTCAGCTTAATAGAGAAGTATCCCAATATCTTTGTAATGTAATCCAGACATAAGCAGCACCATTGAGCTGTACTTGTTCTTCTGTTATCCAATTACATAATTGTAAATTCACATGATTTATAAATTGCAGCAGTCTGCTTATTACCTTTCAGACCAGACATTTCTATTTTCCCAACTGGGTACCAAAAATTCATGTAATAGTTGTCTGACTTCCACATAAAGTGAATTTTGGATTTACCACAAGGCAACATAGGCATTTCAATCTGTTTTACTTGAGGACCTTGATGAACATAAGATTGCAGCCAGGTGCACAGGTTGGAGAACCCATCAAAAGTTTGTAATAATGAACAGATAGAGAATCAAACTGAAATCTCCATAAAAGCTTGAGGACTCTGGGGCACTTTGCCCGTATTGAAACTTGTAGCATATTTAGCTACGATGAAAACGTAATGACAATAAGACTGGAATACTGGATGTTAAATTATGTGGAAACCACACATTGCATGCTAGTATATGCATATAGATGTGCAGATATGTATGAAGGTGCGCATACATTGATGAATATATATATATATATATATATATATATATATATATATATATATATATATATATATATATATATATATATATATATAGTTTTATAAACATAAAAAGCATGTCAACTGTAAACTAAAACTTGAAGAAGAGCCCGTAAGCAACAAGAAACTTCAATACAAACCTTCATAGGCGATGTTATAAACCTAAGAGATCTCATCCTTTCAATCTTCTCAGCAGTCGATATCGTGCCTTCTGCAGACTTCGAATTGCCGCTGCATTATAACATACTTACATAATACAAACATCCAAATATAAAGGAGTCTTTAATATAATGCAAAAAAATAAACAGGAAGTCTACCAAAATGAGTGCAATCTAGCAGCTAATTTGTCTTCATCCTGCTTTAACTTGAGTTCTGCAAGCTGCCTGACCTTTGCAAGATAACCTCCCTGATCACAGTACACAAAAGAAGAAATAATAATTCAGGACAACGAAAAGAACTGGAGGCAAAATACACACACACACACACACACACACACACACACACAGAGTAAAATTTAGCTGAGAAAATGATATCACTGGTAGAAAAGATACAACAAATTAAATATCGCCAAATTGAATGAAATCATAGTGAAATCATCCATGAAGATATAGTTTATTTCCAGCATGCTCATGACATTC
Organism: Aechmea fasciata; assembly: GCA_025177825.1. NCBI lineage: Eukaryota > Viridiplantae > Streptophyta > Magnoliopsida > Poales > Bromeliaceae > Aechmea > Aechmea fasciata. The sequence goes on from CM045934.1 coordinate 6,256,166, forward strand.
GGAAAATAAAAGACAAATAAAAACATGACCAGAAGCTGCAACTTTGCAGCGCAAGCATTAGTGAAGTCTCCAGAATGGGAACTTGACATTTAGTGGCTGCTAATCAAGTACTCATTGCTTCCTTGCACAACACTGCTAAAACTTTCATTCCTTTCAACCTGTAAAGGTTATTAAGCTGCAACCTTTACAATTTACTTGTTAAGGTTATTAAGAGCTCCTTAACAAGCATTCCATATGTGCCTAAATTGTCGTGAACCAAAAAAAGGCATGATTGGAAAATCTTCTTCTTTATTAACTTCTCTAAATTTTTGGATGTTGTGCAGTTATCTCCAATAAAATAAATGAGGAAGGTATACTGACATAGGCATAAAAGTAAGAGGATTTTGAATCTTTGGAGCCATGAAAGAAGTTAATTAACATACTTCTAGTTCAGCAGCTCGACTATCTCTGTCAAATCGTCTTCCCCTTTTCCTTCCCTTCTTTTGTTGAGGCCTTTTTCCTGAAGCATTACCTACCACAATGGATAGATCCCTTTGAGTTGCATCTGATTCCAAATTGCTGCTTTCAGTTGGTAAGCTTGATGAACAGATAACCTCATTCGTTGAGACAGAAGAATTATCAGCCAGCCTGCAATAATCAGATCAAACGCATTGATGTAAACCTCATTTCAGTTTTATTAGTTTAGAAAATAAAATAGAAAAAGAAACATATAATAAGAAGCATTCCTGAACAAAAAAGACAACATAAGGTTGATTCTGCACCCATCATCATAATCAAAGTTATTTTAGTAAAGTCTAAAGATAAAAAAAGGTCCGCATAATTCTTCGAGTCGAGCTACATAGCAAACAGGGTTAATGCATCTATAATTTTTTCTTTCTTTTTTCCCACTTAATCAGTTGTATAATCAAACTATAGCAAGAGGATTACAACAAAAAAAAAAAAGGGGGCTCTTGAGTGGATTTCCAAGCAACAACATAAAATTTGCTTCAAATCATAATAAATTGCTTTCTAATCCTCTGCATCTCAAAACATTATAGATACCTGTCATCAAAACATTCAGCAGCTTGCGATGAATCGGCAGGGCCTGAAGCATCCTGCAACCACCGGTAACCAACAACAACAATGAACAATTGTACTCTCAATCCAAGCACCAAGGAGCCACGATAAGAAGAAGAAGAAGGGGAGAAAAAAAAAAGACGAGATGAGACGACGACAATGAAAATGTACCTCAAAATTTTCTCGAAGAGCTCGCTCCACGAGTTCCTCCTCCGTAAAAACCTTGAGTTCATCAACCCTAAAGAGCGCACGAAACTCACAAGCTCGCAAACAACACAAAGACGACCACGAAAACAAAAGGAAAAAAAAAAAAAACAAAATCATCAAAATAGGAAAAAAAACATACGATAGCTCCGCATCGAAATCTCCCGGGGAGCCCAGTTCGGCTTCTAAACTCTGCTAAAAAAGGGGAGGGAATTAGGGTAAAAATTAGGATCGGATAAGGAGAGGCTAGGGTTTAGGGGATTGAACCTGGAGTTGTTGGAGGAGGGAGGCTTTGAAATCGGGGACGGAGGTGAGGGGGCCGACGAGGTCGGGGACGTAGATGGGCCCTCCGCGCGCGAACCGAACTCGGCTTCCTCCATCATCCTCCTGTAACTGGTACTTCTCCGCTTCCTCCATACTTTGTGTGTGGTTGGGTTCAGCAGCAACTCGACAAAGTGCGAAAGAGGAGACGGAGGAAGAAGAATTACAGTCGACGAGAGAGAGAGAGACGCGAGAACTTGGGAGAGACTCAAAAAAGCTTTTCGCGCCGGCGTGATCTTGAGTGCTCGGTAGGAGGAGGGTGAAGCGAGGGACGGATATTATTGCCTGCCTCCGGTGTATCCGTACACTATATGCACCGTAACTAATTTTTGATAATCTATTTTTTCAAAACTAAAAATATAATAATTCAATGGCTAAATTACAGAAAATCCCCTCTAATAACCCATTTTTTTTACAAAAAATTCCCTGTAATAATCCATTTTTTCACTTTCTCTCTGTCATTTAAAAACCTACACTTTGTTCCTTTGTAAAATAAAAAATGCGCACATGGTGCCCTACCGTTAAGATTCCGTTATAAAATATTTTTTAATACCAAAAATACTCCTCCACCCTCTTCTCGGTTGCTTCGCCTCCCTCCCACTCGCCACCTCGCCCTCTTCCGCTGTCTCGCTCCCACATCCCCTTCGCCCTTCTCCGCCGCCTCGTCTTTGCCCTCTTTGCCTTTGCCTACTTCTACATCAACACACACCTCGATTTTCTCCCTAAGAGAGGCGACTAGGGTGTAGGAGGAGAAGAAAATAAAGCAAAATTGCGGTCGATTGAACATTTTTTATTTTATAAGGGGCAGAGTGTAGGTTTTTAAATAACAGGAGAAGTGAAAAAGTGGGTTATTACATTAGAATTTTCTGTAATTTAGCTATAATTCAATAAATATGTGCTGAGTAATATTTTAAAAATTTATTAATATAGTTTCTGTCACTAACTATTTCTTATATATCTATTCCAAAACATAAATTTTATTTAAAAATTATGTATAAATTTTTTCTTTGTCCCTTAGCATTTTTTTTCTCTTTTCAGGATCTAATTGTTCTATTCTTATATAGTTAAATTTATTTATCTCAATGAATAAACCAGATAACTTATTATATTTTTCTTAAAAATATATTATATATAAAATATTATTGTAAAAATCTATCACCTACGTATCAAATAATATAAAAAAGAAATATTATAAAAAGAGGTATTATTATTCTATTATAACAAAATAATAATACACCAAATATACAAATTTTAGTACGTAGATTTAAACCAATTTCAGAAAAAAGAAAAAATAATAAGTCTCTACTGTTCATAGGGGCGGTGCATAAGAAGTGCTTATGCACCTGGTGCAGCACATTATTTCTCGGTATAAAACGGGTGGCTTCGCCGCCTCGGGTCTCTTCTCTTCCCCACCCAACTCGCTCTCCAAACGCTCCGCTCTCTCCTCCCCCGCAGAGCTCGACCATCCATGGCGTTTCGCTTCTCGAACCTTCGTGTACTCCGTTCACTCGAAGGTGAAAACCCTAACCCTACCTCCTCTCTCCCCCTCTCCTTCCTCTCTTTCTCTCTCTCACAATGTTTCCCTTACTCAGTTGTTCGCAGGGGACGCTACAATTGGATGCCTCTTGCCTTCTTCTCCTCCGACATTGTTGGTGACAAGCCCATTCTCGTGGGTTTCTCATACTTATTCATACATTACTCCTGCCTCTGTGTGAGCACCTCTTTGATCATTTGATCTATTCGCAGGTTCGCGACTTTGTTCGCTCTGCTTTGTACGATCCGAATCTCGGGTACTTCTCCAAGTCGTCGGGACCCGTCGGAGTTCTCGAGCGAGGCGTCCGATTCAATCAGCTTGAAGGTAAGAACTATTCTTTTTTACAGTTAAATGTAAGAGTAGCCACTGTACTACTATCCGAAATTGCAACTTGTTTTATGTATTTTTCACTTAAACACTTTAGTCCATGAACTTTCATGCATGGCTTAAGTTTTAACTCTTTAAGATTGTTGCAGATAAACTAATTTAAATGAGGCATTTAAAGAGAGAAGGAACAAGACGGTCACTTTATAAGAAAATTTTGATTATTTCTTTATGGTCAGGAACTAAGTGTAATATATGCAAAAGTGAGGGCTAAAGTGTTTAACTTAAAAGTACTAAGATCTAGTCGCGTTATTGTGTTATTACAAACTCTTGGAGAATTGTTCTACTATGTGAGACAAAATGATCAGAGTTTCCATGCTATATAAAATATTTAATGTTGCTATTCCCATTGTATAGGGAGGAGAGCCTATATGCAATATCTGGATAAGCTGTACAAGAAGACTGATATTTCATGGTTTACTCCAGTCGAACTATTTAAGGTATGTAATATGTTTTGGTGGAATGGCAATTCTTGACTTAATATTGTTGAAGTCCATTTTACCTCTATCGTGGTCTCCAGATCTTTACATGGTGTTGTTTGGCAATTATAGAAATTGACCATCTGCCATTAACAATAAGGTGCAATGGTAATGATTGCTATTTTTTTTTCTTTTTTTTCTGCAGCCATGGTATGCTTATGCTATAGCGGAAGCAATAATGCGTACGGCTAATCTTTCAATCCCACTAAAGGTACAACATCTACTTGCTTCATCATCACTGGTACAACAGCTGTCCAAACTATGTTGCACTTATACGCACACATAGCCATTCATAGTTCTTGTTTTAAGTCCTCTAACTTTTGGCTAATTTGATTCGTATATTCATTTTGAGGACCATTAGATTTTTCTTTCGTAGTTTTTGTAAGATTGACTAATGGTTGACTAGTGGTATCAATGTTAGGATCCCTCTTACGAAATCATTATCATCCCGCACATGTTACCTCCACCATTTTCTCTTGTTTGATGCTCTGGATGATGTCTTGAGATCAGGGCTCAAGAAGAATGATTTAATAGAAAGCTTCATTTCAATTTGATAAATTGCAGTGAAATGTTAGGCCCAAAATCTATGACATGAAGACAGTAGGACCTTCCGACATTTATTACTATAGATTATTTTAGAATTACTGGTGCTCTTTCTGATCTTGTTGTCTTGGTAGACATGTATTAAGATCTTAGTAAATTACTGTTAATAAAAAGCATATTTGCCAACTCTTTTTCAGTTAAACATTTATATCTTTTGCTTTGCTCTATCCTTCCACTACACCAAGTTATTCTTGTCTCATTGCATTTAAATTTAATAACAACAATTTTGTCCTTCATATTATATTTAGCACGAGCGAGATTTGTGAATTCCATATGATTGTTCCATCTTATACCTTTGCGGTGAAATGTCTAATCAGTTTTTCATTCTTGCGTCCAAGAGTAATGTTATTCATGTTTACTTTCATATGTTTTCAAAATGTGTTGCTGCATATACGCCCAAATTTCACTTCTGATAACTTGTACGAAATTTGCGTGTGTCAGATATATGAAATTGGGGGTGGTTCTGGAACGTGTGCAAAGTGTATATTGGATTACATGATGTTGAATGCACCACCGAAGGTCTATAATAATATGACATACATGTAAGCATCATACTATTCTTCCTTAGGCTTACATTTTATTAATACATTTGATTGACTATCAATTTTATTTGCTGTATTGTCAAGCTGGTAAACTTAGAAATTAGAAAGACCTATACTATTGAAGCAAATGGTAAATATGAATTATGAACCATGTACACATTGATAAATGTTGTTTATATGTTTAAGTGTTTGTTCTTATCATTCTGTTTTATGCTATACCTGTATTAGTATTAGTATGCATTCAATGTTCGAGCAACTTGTGGAACTGGGGTTCTTTATCTCTACTTTTAAGTGAAACATATGTGAAATCCATTGTTCTGTGAGAGCACTACTGCTTCGAAAAAGTATACTTGCCATACAATACAAAAAGTGAAAAGTAGTTCATGGAATAAGCTACAATAATATTAAAAAATGGCATTTGGATTTTATACTTACAACTTGCTCCGGAAGATGAAATTGGTTATCAATGCACTGTTACTCTTAGATGCATTCATATAGTAAATCTATATTTAATATTACTATGGTAAGAAAAGAGAACCTGTCCCGGATTTACAGGCTTATACTGTACCCTAAAATCCTGATGGATGGAGCCTTGTTGTTTTAGGTTGGCCCGGCATTCCTGTTGGTTTAGTTCAGCCATTTGTCACTCCAAATATTCGAAATTTGCTTTGTTACTGTTGACATGGCCTCAACTTGATTCATCCTGATGGAATAGACTATTTTGAATCTGTACCAAACTGTATCATCTTACCTTTTTCCTGGAGACTTCCAAATTTGTACTGCTGTGGCTCTTTTTTTTTTTTATCTATGTTCAGATTTTTATTTTATTTTTGTTTTACATTTATTTTAGTTCAGTGGAGATTAGTCCATCACTTGCCCAAAAACAGTTGGAAACTGTTGGAGAAGTAGAGAGTCATTTGTCTAGGTTCAGGGTGGAATGTCGTGATGCAACTGATAAAAGCGGATGGGGTAAGCCAGTGATACACACACCTGTGATATTGTTTAGCTTATGTGCTTCTGGCTTTTTTTTTTATATTAATCAAAAGTATTGGAAGATCTAATCCTGATGGAGGGGAAGTTGTGAAAGCTGTTGATGTCTTATGAGAAGTAGAGGCTTTCACCCTAAGTTTTCTAATGTGTTTTTGATGATAATGGAACAAGTGGCTCAAACTAATCCTTTTATATTGAGCTTTGCTAAGAATAAACTCAATCTATATAAGCTCAAATCCTGTCATCCTGTTTCATGGAAAAGATGTTATCCATGCACTTGAGAGAACCAAATCAAGTATCTGCTTTAGAGAAGCTATTAGAAGACACAGCCCCAAAATTTTAACTTCAAAATCTTTATTAAGGCATTTATAGGGATTGTTTCACATAGCACCAAATTAGTAGAGACTAGTGAGAATAAGCTGAAACGTTAATTTTCTCTCTAGATAGCAAACATGCACCTGAAGATAAATATACGCTTGAAGTGTGCATAGGATCTTTCTTACTATTTGCAGTAAAATAGTATTGGTCTAAGATAGACTAAAGTGGTTAGTTTGGAAGGCTTCAAAACAGTGCAAACTACTAACTGTACTAGTTGGAAGGGCTCCGTGCTTCTAAAAGCACTGCAGTTCAACTCTCATGGTTAGTTTTGAAAAGGCTTCAAAACAATGCAAACTACTAATTGTCATAGTGGACATTGGAAGGGCTTCGTGCTTCTAAAAGCTCTCTCTCTCTCTCTCTCTCTCTCTCTCTCTCTCTCTATATATATATATATATATATATATATATATATTGGTACATGCCCACATTAATAGCTGTGTTTCCAATCTTTAAGTTGCATATTTGGATTAAGTTGTATTCATCAAATAAAACATTTTTTACATAATTGGAGTGATATTTTTCACTTTTCTGATATTATTGTTATCATTCACCAAAATCTGTGGTATCATTCTTATTTCTTATTTTTCATTTCCATAGGAGATGAAGACACTCAACCATGTTGGGTAATAATGCTTGAGGTATGCATTTACTTAAATCGTACTAAAACGAAAATATATGGAACATTACTCCCTTTAGTCGCCTTAGGTCTGTAAAGAGCTGTGGCATTTAAAAACCTGTCAAAATTTTCTATCATGTACATTCCGTTACTTCGATTTCTTAAATGGCAGAAGTCATTAGCTTGTCCAAGTAAATTCATGCCCTTAGTGCAAGTGGTGTGGTTAAAACAATATTTGCAAAAGGACATTCTAACAAGCATTCAGGAAAACTATTCTATATTTCTATCTGATCTATTGGCAAACTGGTGACAAGACATACCATATGGAGGGAAATAAGCAGTAAATGGAACTTTTCAAATGGAATGATAATGCTTAACAATTTTTACCCTTTATTTTTCAAATTTTAGGTACTTGACAACCTTCCCCATGACCTTGTCTATTCCCCAAGTCAGGTTGCTCCATGGATGGAGGTTTGGCTTGAAAAAGTTGATAATAGGTTTGTAACTGCTCAAGTTTATTGCATTTGAAAATGGTGTTGGGTTTGTTACAAATTAATACCCATCAAATCATTGTTATTTTAGGCTCTCTTATCCAAGAGTTGCTGGTAGTATTTAGGCTTTTATAAGGTTCAAAATAATATCAACAATATGGTGCATAATACTAAAAATCAGGGAAATTTTTTTTTCCTCAGGATTTAACATCTAATGTTAAAGGCTATGTGACAGTTGTACAATAATGATAACTTGTTGTTGATATGTTTCTGGCATGTTTTGACTTGCATTTCTTAAGAAAGCTTACGAGTGTCAGAGGTCTACAAGCCATTACAAGATCCGCTGATTACTCAGTGTGTTAAGATTATTGACATGGATAAAGATCATAGTGGTGGGAGCAGAAAACTAATCTCTGCAGCAAGAAGTATTTGGTCAAAAATATTTCTGAAGCCTCGAAGAGCTTGGTTACCAACTGGATGCCTGGTAAGTGGTGATCTAATTAAATCATATCAGTTGCTTATGCAGTAATTGTGATCTAAATTAAGAAAATATATATGTCGATGTAAGATGTTATGAGAAATTAGCTAATGACAAGAAGTTTGCAGCAATTACTGGAGGTTTTACATCAGGCTATACCGAATATGTCTCTTATTGCTTCAGACTTCAGCTATCTTCCTGATGTTCATATTGCCGGTGATAGAGCCCCCCTGGTCTCCACTAAGGTGCAGTACTCGACTAGCTGACATGATATTGCTTATTCTCATTCATGCCTTCTGGTGATTCTGTACTTCCTCAAGCGGAATCCTATTTTAGGAATGATAATCTGGTGATGCAAAGGTTATTTTCTCATCACCAGTTTAGTAAACTTAGGGAAGAATGCCGATATGGACAGAAATTAGTTTTATTGTGACCTTTCTGCATGGAATTACTATTTCAGTGCTGAAAAGGACACCTTTGAAATAGCTTTGTTTTATGTTCATGGATCTATGTTGGGCTTCTAATTTGCCTAATTTAGGCACAACATTATCCAGCGGAAGTTCAGGATGATCTGTTGAACCCAGATATTATTAAAAGAAAAAGTAAGATGATAGTTTCTTACATTATTGGATTATCTCCATTATCATGTAGGTCTTAGTACCTTACTATGTTTTTCCATTCTAGTTAAGTTGACTTTGATATTTGCTTCTTAAATAAAGTGTCTAGCATCTCTACATTTTGAAATTTATAGTGCTCTCAAATTGCAGAAATTCAGTAGGGTTATTTGATGACTTACATTTAGTGTTTTGCTATTGCTTTTATAGAGAGATGGGAAAACTTTTGATCATCGCAACTACCTCGATGCAAAGGTATGCTTTGCTGTCTTTTTTTCTGTTCTCCATCTGACAATGTCTAACTTGTTTGCTCGGCTAATATATTCTAGATTCATGGTAAGAATATTCTTGCATGGGTAGTAATGACTGTTTCATCTTAGATTCTAATTTGGATATGTAATGCTTCAATTTTTTTTTAGATATCCGCCTTTCATGTTTTTGCTTCTACTTCATGATACAATTTTTAAGATATTTACCTTTCCTTTTTTTGCTTCTATTTCATGACACAAATCACTTCAGAAGTAGAGACAATAGAAATGCTCAACTATGATTTGGTGGGTTCAAAACCAAAGTTAATTGCAAAATGTATAGACATGCCACCTATATTTGCTTTAGCAGTTATTAAATTCCACATATTATAATTTAGATTATCTTAATATTAGATCCTTTTGTTTGTTCACTGTCAGGGTGATTCGGATATCTTTTTCCCAACAGATTTTTGGCTGTTGGAGCGGATTGACCATAGCTGCTCTGGTTGGTTGAATGAGCAGAAAAAGCCTGGAAAATTTAAGCCAGCACGAAAAAGACGAACAATCATCGTAAGTTCTTGTTCTATTGGCTTGAAGATATTTTCTTCAAAAGTTATGTGAAACATTGAGATTTTACAACTTTTATCCTACATTACTTTCATAGTAGGTTGTTATACTGGATAGGCTATTCACCGAATTATGTCCATTTTGCTTAAAATTGTTAAGTACATAGTAATATGAGAAGATCAACTTACAACCCAATCTTGATTCTTATTTATTAGAAATTTGATTACATTTGTTCCAATCACTCCTCTATTGAGCATCCCTCGTGCCGCTCTACTTATTCTTATGTTATTTCTTCATCTTCTGTTTCTCATTTTCAGCATATGCCTCACAGTACTAATGTTGACATCTTGCGTCTGAACTAATGAGGCTTGATTAAATCTCTGATATATATTGTCTTGTGAGATTTAGCTTGATACAGCTGCTTTCATGGAAGAGTTTGGTTTGCCCGTGAAGACAAGGACCAAGGATGGGTATAACCCGCTCCTAGATGACTTCAAGAATACGAAGTTGTATCTTAGCGTTCCGACGCACAACGTAAAATAATCAAACTATGTTGTTGTTGTTGTTGTTCACCACGAATTACAGCAGAAGATACACTGTTACTTTTGAGGTAATGCGTCAAATAGTAATAAGTTAGCCGGGACGATCTGAAAATCTTTTCACATTGTGATGGAATGAAAATATCCGCTGTTGCGGCACCAGCGGTGCTAAGCTTTTCCTCTATTTTGTTGCAGATTTGTAATTCACCAGGACGGTGCCATTTCTCGCGGAAGGGACTTCAATAACTGCAGCGTTGCCTTTTGTTTTTGGATCTTCAGTCCATTTTGCACCATTCTATAAATTTTTTGTATTTTCTATTTTGCCACCCTAGTCTCGGACCATTCAGAACGTTTAGGAAAGTTTTAAATTTTTATTCATAAGCCCGGCGATTTTCCCTTTTTATTTCATGATTCTTACTGAGATTATGTCAATTACAAACATCGCCTTGCACTTCATTCCGGTGTGTCAATTAAAATAAAAAATAAAATTCACCACTCTGAATCTTGCGTTTTATGATTTTATTAGATAGATCTCGAATTGTTTCGGCAAAGAACTTGGTATATATTCAAATATAAATCCAACACACAACATGCTTTTTCTTTTTCTGTTTTTTTTTCTTTTTGAGAAATAGATAGCACGTTATCTGATTTGTTTATTTCAAATAGAAATAAATTTAGCCAAAAATATAGATCAATTAGGATTCGAATTTGGGTCTTAAGTATCAACCATTAAGTCCGTTGCCACTTGCTTTAGGAATGGTAGGCCACAACACGCTTTTTCATCTCAGAAAAATAATGGTCGATCACAACACGCTTTTTCATCTCAGAAAAATTTCGCACATGGACATTAGAATTTTTTTGAAATAGAAAATTGAAATACAATTTTATTTTCTTTGGCAGTAATAATTGCCAAGATATGGACATAACTGCAAGCAGCTTTTTATTTTTTATATATATTTTTTTTGGAGCCTTTTAATAGATTTTGACAAAAATTATTAAATACACTGCGACGGTTCCTCTCATCCCTTATCAACTTCGTGGGCATTTTGGGGAAAGTACTTTTGAGCACCCTTCGTCCCGTTCTGGGAAACATTACAAGGAGACAAAAGTGTCTTCACGGCCCTGACAACACGACACTTCCCAAAGTGGATGCCAACTGAGCTTTCATAAATATCACATCTCAAGTCAAAGACTCTTCTTAAAATAATGGGGAAAAAAAATTAATATTTGGCGAAAAGTTGGTGCAAGCCCCCAAGTTTACAACAAAAAGATAATTGTAGTTTAGCTCTACCGCTCGTCGTTCAAGAATCAAGATTTGTAGGATTGTACCAATTCATGTACTATGACTATTCAATCTCGTAATCTTAAACATATACTTTAAATTATATTACATATATCCATATAAGTTGTCAGTAATAATTTTTTCAGAATTTCTACTAGTAAATTTCCAGTAATAAATTTTAATCGCTTACTTGTTCATGCAATGCGTTTTTAATAAATTACTAGTAATGACAACCTTAGAAGGTATCCAGCCTATGGATCTAGGGGATGATGTGACGATTGTTTGGGATAACTGGATATCAAAAATATAGCCTGTTGGTGGATTATTTGGCCTACTTGAAATAATGTAATTTTTAAAAAAATTAATGTGGAAACGTTTACAGTTGTCAAAAAGACTATATTTGAAGCAATTGTGGAAAGAATTTATTGCGGCAAAGAAGCTTTAACGCCACCACTAATTCTCTTCTGTTTTTTTTTTTTTGTTTATTTATTTATTTTATTGTTGTTTTTTTTATTTTTTGTTTTTTTTCATCATGCTGAGGTGTTTCTCAGAATGAAAATTTTATGGTGTGACTGAAAGCTAATAGGTTTTAATTTGCATGATTTAATAAAATAGAATTCAATCAATTACAAAATAATTTATTTTATTAAAAAAGAAGATTGTATAGACCGATCGAAAGACTTGCTCTTTTATCTATCAAATACTAGTAACTTTGAAATAATTCAAAAGACTATACTGACCAAATTAAAATATTCATTCATCTAAATAATAGTTTTTTTTTTTTTACTTTATAAATAGTCACAAAATTTAACGAATATATATATATCGATCATTAATCGGCCATTTTAGATCTATTCACGAAAACGATCTACAACCAAAAAAATTTATAATTCCTACAACTCACATAGCCATTAGATGAGAGTGTTGTAAGATTACAAGCAATTCTCTTTTAGAAAATAAAGTCGAATGACTTGAAATTGAATGAAAAGCATCCAACCATAATCCATACTTCATACAAAAAGCTCCTGCCACATTACCACGATTTTTTTTTTTTTTCAAAGCATGCATGCCACATTACCACGATTACGTACACTATATGCCACACAAAATGTTTCGAGGATTAATTAACAATATCGTCACACATTATACAAATAAATTTAAATTAATTCGCACACGGAGTCTAAAATTAGTATATCACTTGCAAACAAATGATCAGCCTATGAAGGAAATGTATAACATTCCCGTGGACCCAAAGCATCTCCCTATTGCCACCAACTAACTAAAAAGGATCCTAAAATTGTACGCATTAGATGTCACATCTGTGCATGAGATGCTACTGTACATGTGGTCCTTACCCACTACAAAAAGTTCAAACATAAACAATAGCCTAAACATTTGCATACCACTGTTCCCGTACCATGCACGTTACAGCAAATTATATATATATAAATATATATATGTTATCATCCACGCATGCAAGATTGTTGTCCACATATACTACTTATTCATATTCTACCAGGCATGTGTATATTCCCACGGCTACAAAGAACACACCATGCACATCTAATAAGCCCAAGTATGTGTGTATATATATAGAGAGAGAGAGAGAGATATATATATATATATCTATATCTATATATATCCTCTCTACTAATTAATTATCTCGAGAGGAATAGCGATTCTTATATTCCTCGTTCATCATTCCTTCGGGTTACAACAAAAGGCACTGTATATATATATGTTGCCTAAAGAGAGACGGTGAAAGAGTGGTGCATGCTCAATTGGTCACCTCGTTTTCATATGAGAGGCATCCTCACCTCCGTTATCGCGAGTGGATCCCCCTTATTTCCCATACCATTAATATTGTTGGTATTTTTGTCGTCGTCGTCGTCATCGTCACCGTCGTTGTTGATAACAGAAGTGCACTTCTGCGATGTGCCGAGCTTTTGATGCGCCTTCCCCCCGTTCTTGCCGCTCGTCACTCTCGGCTCCAGTGGTTGCCGGACCTTCACTCCCCGTATCATCTGTTCAATATTTCTTTTAACTATCACTCGAAGTGCCAAGTGAAGTTTTTGAAACCAAGTTGAAAAAAAGAAGAAGTGCGGGAACATACATATTTGCCGGACTTGACGTCGGAGTAGATCACTATGAAATCGCCTTCCTGAAGCCCGTTCGATCGCACAAAATCTCCTGAATTAAAATTGCCCCGCATCATTCGAATTGATCGAGCATGATGATGCACCACAAACATAAGAAATGAAACAAGAAGAAGGTAAAGGTACGTAATAGTCGAAGAATAAAACAAAACGGCAGTCGCCTCGGCTTACCAGTGTTCTCCAGTAGATACATTCTGCTCTTGTTGTTGGGCCAGAACCTGAACTCAGCAATGCAAGATCATCTTTATTGATAATAAAAAAAAAAAAAAAAGGGTCATCATGAAACATTTTCTTTTTTGTACTAAAGTTTTAGGGCTAGCTTCCGAGTAAGTAGTACCTATAGCGCATGTTCCAAACCCTAGAAGTTCCGATATCCTCCATGGGAATGGAGATCCCATCCCTTGCGTCGAGCTCCGGTAGATGTATCTCTGCTTCTTTCTACAGTACGAGAACAACATCATATGTATCAAGTTTTGTCGAGTCTAAGAATCTTCAAATATTTTTGTCGACTAACAATATGAAAAGCAAAGAATATTATCAGAATTGTGTACTTTAGGAAGCACGATTCTTCCGAGGCTTCCAACGTCGCTCTGCTTCAAAACCTTCTGCAGCAGAAATCTCAAGTTCTTCTCAACCTTCATTCCCTATTCAATATATATATATTCAGTTTTAATTCGAATTACATTACCGAAAGCCAAACAATCACCATATAGGTTTAGAACCTGATTGATAGGTCAAATCTATTTAATCGAAATTGAGAAGGATTAATCTTGGGATCAAAAAACACTGGAATGCTTGCACCTAGCACTTTCATGCAAAGTAAGTAGATTAAGGAACTTGTACTCAATTTATGTAGCACTACCTAGAGTAGATCGGGGAACTCTAAACACTAGTTTTATAGTGAGGTGAGGGAGAAAACATGACATGCATGCGCGCTGCGCAACTTCAGCGATGATCAAACGATCTAGTGAAGTGATTCTTGCAAAAATTGAAATTTCGGAAACTCGATCCAATGTCACCCTAAGGAATAATTAGCAATAGATGCAGGGAGCAAGAAAACGGCAACTGCATGCACCTGGCGCCTCTCCGCAGCAGTCGCTGCACCGCGCTGAGAATTCTGCTGCTGCTGCTGCTGTTGAGGCATCGACGGCTGCTGCGAAGCCTGTGGCGGCTTCATGTGCGATGGATTGGAGCTCAGCGGAAGCAGCGGCGGCGGCGGCGGTGATAGGACATCGGCCACCGCCTTCGCTTGCTGAGCGTGCGACGATATCGACGACCAGAAAGCCCAATTCCTACAATCAAGATGCATGGATGAGCCGGGATTACACTCGCTCGACGGCCCCAATCCAAGCTCGGCAGCTGCTGCATGGTTCGGGCCATTCTGATGAGCGCTTCGGTGGTGGTGCAACGACGACAGCCGCCGCTGCCGCGCCATCCGCTTCTTGCGGGCCTCTTTCGTGGCCGACGCCAGCCCGGCGAGGCGCTGGCCCTGGTGGTACAGCGGATGGCCCGCGAACTGGTTCGGGAATGCCGCCGCGGGAAACGGCAGCGGCGCCGCAACCGCAGCGGGGGAGTGCGACGCGGCTTGGAATTGTGGGAAGTGCGGCCCCGGCGCGGGCCCGAAATGGTGGGCCGGCCATGCCATAGCTGCGGGGTCCACTGCATGGAAGTCGGCAGCCGGGGAGAATGGCTGGCTGTTCACCACGACGCTGCTGGTGGTGCAACTGTGGTGGTAGCCACCGTACGAAGCTGCCGCCTCACTCGGATAAAGGGATTCATTACAAGCCATAGATCCGTAAGGAGACGGCGGCACCGCCTTGGCGGGATCCACCGGGCAGTGAATCCAATTATCGAAGCCGCCGCCGCCGCTGCCGCTGCCGCCGCCGCTGTAGTCTAAGTTAGGGCTATGTCCGATAGAATTTTCCGGGAGGAGGAAGGGAGCATTCTGGTTGAAGTAGGAGAAGCCCGCGACATGCGAGGCTTCGGCGGAGGAGGTGCGGTGGAGGTGGTGGTGATGGCGCCGCCGCTTTTTGTGGAGGTGGTGGTTCTGGACCCACGCCAGGATCAGCTTCAGCAGCTGCATCCTGCCGTGCTTCCCCCCGCCGAGGCGGCGCGCCGCGCACTCGATGGTGGATCGCTTGAGCCGGATGCTCCGCAGGTCGTCCGGCGATATCGTATCCTTATTACTCTTCAGCCACTCCAAGAACACCTTCGCGAGATCCTCGCATTCTCCTCCCTCCGCTCCCGCTCCGCATTTCTCATCGTCCTCATCATCGCCGTCGTCATGCTTTTCCTCGCCGGGGAGGTCCAGCTCGATCGGCGTCGGGAGCGGATCGACGGACCCGCCCCCGTCGTCGATCATGAGATTCTCGCCGGGGAAGAGCGAGAGGGGGTCCCAGGGATCGGAGAGATCGAAGAAATCGACCTCGCCGAGGAGATCCAGCCCCTCGCCGCCCCCGCCGACCGCAGCCAAATTCGGATCCGACGGCGGCTGCGCCAGCACGTCGGATCCCGCGGTGGGGACGCAGAAAAACGACCACGACGAGGAGGATGAAGAAGAGGAGTTGGAGGAGGACGGGTAGGGCGAATTCTTGGAGGGAGGCGAGGAGAGGGAAGGGAAGTCAGGCAGAGAAGGGAAGGCGTCGTCGGAACAGAAGAGGAAGTCTTCCCCCTCCTCCATGTCCGACACGATATCCTCCATCTCTTGATCCGTTGAATTTCTTCTTCTTCTTCTGTTATCTTCACCACCATCTTGTTGTACTTGCCTCTTTTCTTCTTCTTTTTCCATTCCTTTCACTGAAGCCTTTTCTTCTGTTGCACTTAGAATAGGGTGTTGGGGGGAGGAGAGAGAGGGGAGAGAAGACGTGGGCAGTGGGATTCGGCTGCGAGCGATGACACGTGCCGCATTTGAGTGGCAGTGGGATGCATCCCCACCGCCCACAGCGCCCTCTCTCTTGCTCTCTCTCTCTCTCTCTCTCTCTCTCTCTCTCTCTCTTCATATGCCGACTTTAAAATAAGTAACAACCGTGGATGTGATAGAATGGTTTGTTATAGGCCGTCC
The DNA here is from genome assembly GCA_025177825.1 of Aechmea fasciata. Taxonomy (NCBI): domain Eukaryota; kingdom Viridiplantae; phylum Streptophyta; class Magnoliopsida; order Poales; family Bromeliaceae; genus Aechmea; species Aechmea fasciata. The sequence goes on from CM045934.1 coordinate 6,272,709, forward strand.
GATGGATGTTTATCTGATGGGCATTGGCATTGTTTGGAGTGGTGTTGCCCTAAAGCCAGTGCTGGACAGGCCAAATTTGGAAGCCTGATGAGTGTTTGCATCTAAAAAAAAAAAAAAAACCGTCTAGAACGCATCAAATCAAATTTATTATTGATTTGGCGCGTCCATCTATCCCATCATGACTTGAGTTCATGACTAATTAAAAAATATATTTACTATATTTTTTCTATATATATATATATATATATATATATATATATATAGTAAATTTCTTGTCTTATTAATAAGCGGCGTTAAACTGTCTTTCTAAGTTTTTAACCATCCATCAATTTTGATGGATGGTTAAAATGAAGAGAAGAAAGAGAAATTGATAAAATATTCAAAAAGATGAGAAATTGAGAACCTTAATTTCTCTTCAAATTCTCTTCTCTCTCTCACCTTAACCACCCATCAAAATTGATGGATGGTTAGAAACTTAGGAGCACAAGGGCTGCTATATAATTGGCTTATTATTAATCACGCGGTGTAAATGTAACCCAATAGACTTCTTATTTAGATACTTTCAGTAATTAACGCAGTTGGAACATTATTTAATTTATTTATAAGAATGAGTTGTTGAAAATGTATAATTTGGATATTTATAGATAAAAATATTTATAATAAATTTTAAGAGTGTAGTATATGAAATATATCAATCGAATGCACCAAGTGCGGGTGAGCAAATTATAAATAAGCAATATTGGGCTGGTTGATTTGGATTATTTGTTTATTTTTGTGAAGTTGCTAGTTATTAAGCTTGTTGGGTCGACTAAATAACTTGTAGTAAAATTTTGGTTAATTTCCTATTATATGGGTTTGATTAATGTCGAATCATTTTGGATTATTGTCACCAGTTGGAGGTCAACCTAGCTAGTCCCGTACTGATAGTTGGAGAGAAACAATTAAAATATAAGGAAAAATAGTAGCTCAAGATTCATCAGGCCCATCACACTTACGACTACAATATTTGGCTCTGATACTTATTGTAACGATCCAGTAAATTAGTACTAATAACTTATTGAGTTCAAATCATCAGCGCACTAGTTTTAATATGTCGACCATATATAAATCCTTCATAATCTCCCATATTATTCAATATGAAATTATTGGGATGATTACGATGTATATCAATCATATGATGTGATTTATTTTATTGTGAGCAAATGACATGAAGACTAAGTATATTTTGCCACTATAAATAGCTAATTGTACTATGTATCTATTAATTATTGCATGTTTCCAGAAGAAAACAAAAAATATATATACTGAACAATTTGTTCATCTAACCAAATTGGCCTTTATATTTTAATCATATATAGTTAGCTACAGGATGGAACAGGATAATAATGCAAGAAATGAAGCACGTTGATGTTGTTATAAACATGGTATATTCTTGGGCAATGCATATCTTATACATGCATTGTACTCAAGAGTGTGTCTGAGAGCCCTAGCATGTAACAAATTAAACCATTCGTCAATGATAAATTGTGAACTTAAATCCGAGGCTTCTTTTTCTCAGCCTTAGATTAAGTTGGGCACTTGAAAGAGGCAACACCCCCCTTTTCTTTGCAAGCATGTGAAAATAAGTTAAATAGTAGAGTTCAGCTACTATATTATATTATCGATAGTACACACTAAAATGCTTTGTGCTATCGAATTTTAATTCCACCATTAGATCTACCTCTTTGATTAATTTTATTTATTCAACCAACTACCCATTCATTCCTAAGAATCACTATAAATTTCAACAAAATATATATTACATATATTATAAATTTCTAGACATTTTAAGTAGTCCACTCTAGTCTTTTTCTTGTCCTATAGATCAACTTTATTAAAAATATACATATATTTTTAAAATATGATATATTATTTTTATACTTCGAATAGTTATAAAATATAGCCGTTCGACAATGTATTGACCAAATCAACCACTTGTATTCCAATTATGATTGATATTCTCGATCTGTACAATATTTTTTACATTGGTAATCTAATCCAAATATTTAAACACAATCCTAGCCTACTTTCCAAGGTTAATTTTTTAGGGCTAAATCCGTTGAGCGTTCAAATTAAGCTGGGCACCTCCCAACCTTAATTAAGAAAGCTGAGCTCTTCGAAGTTCGAACTTTAAATGGAGGTTTTTAAAGCACCATCGATAATCCAATATCCATCATTTACGTAAAACATTTTAAGGCGTGGAGGATGATGCTGATACGGGAACTGCAATTACCATAGCCAATGTTGTTTTACTTGCACAAAAAAGAACCGAAAAGATCTCCTTTTTCATGAATATTGTATGTGACATATAACGCTAATAAAATACTCGACAACCATTTTATATAGATTTGGCTCTAGTGTACGTATTTTGACTCTTTGATGGTTTGTAAACCTATGAAGAGTTTAGGGCTTTTTTCAAAATTTAGCCCCTCTGAAAGAAAAAAAATATATAAATAGCCCTATCGAATTTATATTTGCACATATAACTCTTTTTTTATCACATGGGCGTTATGTTTGTATTTTTAAGTTGAACATGGTGATTTACATGGTGATCGTAAATCACTGTATTTATAATCACACTTTAATCCCACATTTTTAATTTAGGAACGAAAAAAATACAAAAAGTGATTTAATTACCATATTTAAACACAGTAATTAGACCACCATGTTCAACTTAAAAATGACATCTAAGAAAGGAATTTGGGCACTCGAGGAAGTCAACTTATAATGGCCATGAGTACAAGTAATTTGCTCTATCAGTGCTTTCATACAGTTCTATGATAAGCATGTGGTTCCTGATTTTTGTTTTCCTCTGAAACGGAGTTTCTGAAACAGCAAAGATACATCTTAATCTCCAATCCTACTTCTGATTACATTCTACAAAATTGCCATTTCAAGCACCCTTCCCTGGCCTTAAGATGCAGCAGGCGTTAGTAGGTGTACTGGGGATCGTATCTTCTCGCCCCGCGCCTATAGTAGGGAGTTTCATCGATCGTCCTCCTAACATACTCTATGAAAGGCTGCGGCGTACGAGGAGACAAGTTAGACTCAACAGGAGCAGAGATCCGGGGCGGTGTTGCAGGACCGGTAACAACAGTTGACGAGGGAGTCGATGCGGTGGATCTTTCGGGCTTGTCGAGCAACCTCAGGAAAATGAGGACTGTGAGTACCAACACAAACGCACAGATTAGGATTGCAGGCCATGTGATACCACTCGCTCGAACTGGTTGTTCTCTTTCGCCTGCTTCGTAGCTTACATCTACTTCCTCGGTTTGACCTGCAACAAGAATCGAGCACTTTACTGAGTTAAAATTTATACTCTCATCAACATAATTGCGCCGGAAGTGAAATTTTACGAAGCAGAATGGTAATTCTTTCACTATACTGTTCAATAAGAACATCAATTTCGCTTGCGAAAGTAAGAACAGGGAAGAGTGATAACTCTACCTGTTTCAGGAAGCACAATATAAATTTTGTCCGTGAAGGGTCGTCTTTGAAGGACTTCAACCTGAAGTAGAGAAGATAACCACCAGTAGAAATTTAACCCCCATCTATGAAGTTAGGCAACAACTTGCATTGTAATACTGCTACTCACCTGGTACTCAACACGGCTACCAACACCAGCACCACTTGATTTAAGAGGTTTTATCGACAATAGATCCTTGGCGTTCCAATATATCTCAATATCTACAACAGGAAATCCGGAAATCAAGATATAAGCTTGCATAGAAACAGTTTAAAATCTTCTCATACCCGTGTTCCCGATGATTGTCAACACACTTTTATTGGCGAGAGGTGTTATGTTTAGCTGCATCAGTAAGATAGAAATGATAGACGGCATCAACTTGGACATACTTTGCACAAATGTTCTTAGAAAATGTATATATTTAATTACTCTTGCAATACCTTCCCTTCTGCAATTGAAAATCCTCCGACAAATGGAGCACGTGAAGATCCCATAACACTTGGGTCTTCTCTCAACGACGCAACTATTGAAACATACATTACTCCACTTTCACTGTCCTTTTCTAAATTCACATCTGACTTTGGCATTAAGCTCAGCAACTGTCTAGGAGAATACGGAAAGAAAATACAATACGATTTCTTTGTAACATGATCACTCCATGGCTTAGCATAGCTACAGAAGTAACAACAAGAGATATCAAAAAAGTATGAGAAATCCTGCAATATATATATATATATATATATATATATATATATATATATATATATATATATATATATATATATATATATATATATATATATATAATGTAGTAAAAAAATGAAATGGCAAACATACCCAATAAATGGTGGTGCAACCTTGCAATCAAAAGAGGCGTCAACACGTTTTCCAACTGCTTCAAGCTTATGCTTGCCCTCCATGGAATCACTTCGCAAGAAGGAGAAAAGAGAAACATTGGTTCAGATAGCTTAGTAGTTAGTACCATAGATAGCATATTTATATGTAATATGAAGAATTGTGCATTGATAGCAGTTCACACATAATACAAGACACACAGGAACTAATGGTGAAGCTTGAAAAGAGAGCAGGGGGGGGGGGGGGTTTGTGGAGAGAGAGAGAACAGAGGTACCTAAATCTTATGGGGAATTTGTAACCGGGGGGGTGGTGGTGGTTTGTGGAGAGAGAGAGAGAACAGAGGTACCTAAATCTTATGGGGAATTTGTAACCTTCAGATGGAAATGGAATATTTGTCAAGATCTCAGATGGAGCATCAACAATTATTTGGTCCACTTTCAGCACAGTAACCATCGTTTGCAGTTTCATATTCGACTTTTTGAAGAAGACTGCACATAGAGAGAGTTAACAGAATTCAAATAAGGAAATTCATGTAAAATCATCACTTAACTATTTTCTTCATTGTCGACATTGAGCTCGTTACCTTCAGCTACCCCTTCACCACAAGCATGAACTTCTCCGGTTATTGCATTTACAGAAAGAACACTATCATTACCACTCTGCCACCGACCTGATTCAAACCCATCCATGCCTACAAAATAAAGGTAGTCACCTAAACAGAGCACTAACTATGCCAGAGACAATTACGAATAGGACTAAAAAGAACCAAAAAAGAGGAAAAGCTAGAGAAAGAACATGAGAAACCTCCAACTGTACACAGAATAACAATGTATCACACTTTCCAGTCGCTAAACATCATTACACTTTTTTTCTTTTTTGGTAAAAATGTGTCATTGCAAAATAAAATGTATGGCAAATTGCATGCATTTCTGAAGCAAAAGTATGACCATGAAAACCCCACAAGAATATCGCAACACCTATTAATCATTAGAAATCTAAACAAGAAGAAGATACCAAGATAATATCATGCATGGCTAAAAGATTATACCATTCGATCTCACTAACTTACCATCTCCAACAACAGTAAAGTTAAGAGTGTGTCCAACATGTATGACTGGATTCCTAGGATAGATTAAAGCACCAACGGATACCTGTGAAAGTGAAACTATAAGGGCCAAGAAACTTGTGGGACATATTAGAAATGAAATAGGTGTATCAACTATCTAAGGTTCAAAATAAGAATAATTATCATTTATCTAACTAGTATCTACATAAAGTATAAAATGAACTGCTAGCTTCAAATTAGTTATTAACTTTTGGGGTACTATCAAAAGAAGTGGAAAAATACCAAGATGAAGTCTGCCTTCTTTCGATTATGATCGATGGATATCCGTACAAGAGCACTACCAGGGCTCCTAGCCTTCAATTGAACAAGGAAAAAAAGGATTGCAATTAGTTAAAAACAGTTTAAGAGAGCGGTAAAGAGGACAAAACAGAAAAAGGTCCCATAAGTAGCAAATGGAATTCCATGGTTTAATTACTCTATGTGCCAAGACAAATAAGAAAAAAGGCGTAAGCATATTGAAGATACCATCAAGCCCACCTGCAGAATGACGTGTTCATTTGTACCATGGGTACTGTTTTCATCCTTTGGAAAGATCATAGACACAATATTAGGGTAATTTGTATCAACATCCACAGGAACTACCCCCTTTGCTTCATAAAACATATAACCTGATAAAAGGAAAAAATGCGGAACATAAAAGTTTGCAAGAATAGATGAGGGGGTACTCAAATAACAGAGTATCTGTAATTATCGATTACCTAAAACATCGCAGTACTTGATACTCAAGTCAATTTTATCTCCAACAGCAAGGTAAGCTTCATGGAATGAAGATTCTGCAATAGCAGCCCTTACTTGTGCCACCTGGGTAATCAGAATATAAGAATCTTTCTATATCAATAAGTGACCTAAGTTTTTATTTCTTTAAATATCGGTTTTCAGTCAAATGTTATCACAAAGTACAGGGTGATATTTCACACTGGTTTAATATTCTTAAATCAAAAATAAAAGTAAATTATGGCAACAACATTTCCCATTAGAGCAGCACAAAGCAAAGTTCATATCAATAACAAAGGAATTAATGTTAGCGGACAATATAACAAATTAACATTGGACATAATCTGGTGAAAATCATGGGTGTGCATTGTCCACCCATCTAAATAAATCACAATGTGGGTGAAATACTAACCTCAGCAACCCTTACACAGGATGCTATTTCTGTTCTTCCAGTTGATTGATCTTTTGCTTGGATACAAGCAAGATTCTTGCTGTCACTTGTTTTAATTGTACTTCCGTCAATAGTGATAGCCTTCGATTTTAGATGGTCATGCTGATCGCACGACCTCAGCAAAGAATAAGTGATAGAACTTTCACTATTACGAGAGCTCGGCCGTCCAATTCCGGGCGATCTAGGAAGAAGCTCTGAAGTAGTATAAAACGGTGGGAGCACCCAAGTTATAGGCAAACCTAGAGCAAGAGGAGGATCTGCTACCACGGTAACAGACTTTGAAGCATTGTAGGTTACATGTTGAGGATCACCAGTTAAAACAAAATCACAAGATACAGAAATAGAAACTCTTGTTTTGCCGGCCGACCTGGTTTACATGAAAAATTGTTAAACAAATTGAAAGTATAGACTAGTCTATACATGCAAAGGTAGAGCAAACATGTCTTGTCTAGGTTGATGTCAGAATATACTGATGGCACACAAAATTAGGAATGCACCACAGTTTACTACAAATTTGATATATATTTAGAGTGAAACAACAATACCAAGTTTCTTGTTAATTAGTCTCCAGAGGAGATAAAGCCAATAACAATGCTGACGTTCCTCTTGAATCATAGGAAACAGAACCAATAGGTGGGAAAGGAAAAAGGAAAACGACTACTGAAGTAACCAATATAAGATAAGGCCTGCTACGGATTTATTAGGAGTTTAGATTTATAACGTTTACAGCCAACTTATGAAAGGTTCAAGTTGTGCTTAAGATGAAGATTTTCAACTTTCATTTGGTTACTTATTCATAACACAATCTTAGCCAGAGATAATTAGACGAAGATGGACAGAAATTTATCTTGTTTTATGTACAACTGGGGTAATGAATTAATTAATCAAGTACTCTACCTTTGTAAGAGATCTTTGAACTTTCAATTATTTTGTTCAAGATCAAAAAATATCGGAGTACCTTAAATATAAAAACAATTTTGAATCAACTTGCAAGAAAACATTTCAAAAGACAGGAGAAGACTACAAGATTCCTCAATACGTTAAAAAGCTAAGCTAGATAAACTTAAAATACTTGACCAACTTGCTCTATAAGCTGCCAGCTGCATAGTTTCTTGAATGCAACTTTTCGAAATTTCTGGTACTTTCAAACAAGAAAGCAAGATGAATACCTCAAAATTTCTGGCACTTTTAGACAAGAAAGTTAGATGAATACCTCCCAATCAGTACGTTGATATATCCCTTGTCGCTGTTACTGGAAAAGCATGGAAGTTCTTTGGCTTCACAAGGTAATTCTTTATTCACATGGAAATTCACTACCTATTATTGATTATTAAAAAAAAAAACACTTTAGTCTACTACCACTAGACATAGATAACCTGCAAAATTGTTCCTCAAGTAACCAAGAGATTAAGAATGAGTCGACCTTGTCATTCTCTGTGGTCCAAAAGTAACCTTGACAAATCTCATAGAAGGAGAATAAGTCGCCCTGATTAGCCCAAGAATTCGTTAGATGAATATTTTTTGAAGAAAATTTGAGTACGTAAATATATCTCAGATACTTGCCTCTGGAAATGATGGAAATATTGGCATACTACAACCAACACAAAGCTGGGTGCTCTGAGTGCTCAAAGTCATAGCCGGTGGAATCCCAACTTCAACTCTTCCAAAGGCTTCACAGATAAGAGTACCCCCATTTGCATAAACTGCAGCACGAACCGTCTAACCATACAAGTAAGACAAGCTTAATGCAAAGAAAAACCATTTAAGTAAGCTTAGATCAAAGGGAAAAAAATATCAACGGGAGAACAAAAGGTCCCCAAAACATTAGCTTAAATGAAATTGAATACTTACAGCATTTCCTATGGAACTGGCGAGAAGCTTTCCTGTCTCTTTGTGAACAGTCGCAATTTCTTCATGCATGCTTATGAACTCAGCTGAAGCTCCAACTTTTGGACCACCTTTAATGGTAACCTAAACGAAAAAAACAAAAGTAAAAAAATATACTCTATCTCCGAGTAAAGGAAAAAAGAATGATAAAAGAAAATTAAATAAATAAAGAACAAAGAAACAAAAGCATATTAAGTGGAATCGAGGGACTGGATAACGAAATAAATATTAAAAATTACCACATAAGAGGCAGCAGGTACAAGGTATATATAATCAGGATGCACACGTAATGGCTCGTAGACTTCAACCTTAATAACCTGGCTTAAAATTTTGCGTCCATATTGTTGTCTTGCACTAACCTGAAAATTTCATATTTAACAACATTAAAATGGAATAAACTAACTGAAATGCTTAAACTAATGAAAAGAAATCTCTAGATGGCATGAACTTACATAAAGGGACGTAACTCCCAAATGGGCAGCTCTAATTGAAAACTTAGGTTCATTTAGTACCCAATCACCAGCTCTTGAATAATCATTCGCAGTGATAAGCACAATTACCTCATCCTCAATATGCACTTCAATGTTCATGTACATATACTACAAAAATCAAAATATGTCAGAACAAAAGGTAAAAAAAAGAATCACAGCCCAGAAGGTTCAACCAGCAAGTAGGAAGCCAAGCAGAATATTTATTATTTTTAAAAAACAATTATCAAGAAATTACGAAGCACACAAGCTATGTAAACAGCGGGCTATCAAAATTGTACAAGTAAAAGGATGTTAATGGATCTGAATAATGGATCGGAAGTGAAAAAAAAAAGGATCTAAGTGCAGTCTGGAATCGAAAGGTACCTGAGAAAACTCAAAGACATTTCCATCTTGTGTACCTGCCAGAATGTCAAAAGATCTCGTGGCCCCTTCCTACCAAAATCAAACAATAATAATCAAGTCTACTTGTCAGAAAGGTTGAAATCCACCATGACAAAAATCGTCATACCATAAGGCTTATCTCTTCTTCAGCAATTAACTTAATCCAATCAACATTTGCAACTCTAACCTGTAAATTTTAATGAATTCAGTGAAAAATGTGAAATAATAATAATAATAATAAAGACTTCACATAAAAAATTAAATATTTTTGAAAACAAATAAAAGAACAACAAATGATGATGACACAGTATCTAATCACCAATTATGGGGATATTTCCTGGAAACAAAGGAGCTGAGTGAAACTTTATAAGACTCTCAGCTACTGTAAAGCTTTATCTTCTGATGAAGAATAACTTGAATCACTAGAGTTTCGCAGCCCACAACACACAAATGTTTAACTGTGAATCCAGCATGGCATGTCAATATGATACCTGCCATGGATTACATCCCAGATGCATTGAGCACAGTGTAGCAAAACAAAAAAGGCGGAGGTCTATGTTATGAGATAAGATCTATTTAACCCTTGGCCATGCTACGAACTTTCATTGTAATGGTTTAAGCTCAACATAGATACCAGAAAATATTTTTTAACTAATGACAGCAGGAAATAAGAATACAAAGAATATACTGCAATGTAACCAATTCTTTGAGCCGAGTTCCAATAATGATAAATCAAAGTACAAGTTACCAAAGAAGAAGCAGCAGCTGGAGGAGAAAGTCCAATGTCGTGGACAGTTAATAGAGCAGTCCCAAAGCCTTTAACGCCAACAATTAAATACGAACATAGCACATTTTCAGGATGCTGAATTATATGAGCCACTTGTGTATCATTTATAACCGCTTTGAGGAAGCAAGTCCCACCAGCAACTGATAAATTAACCTACAAACAATATACAACAATATAATTACATGAAGATAATTAGATGGGTTTTTATTGAAAAAAATAAATAAATGGAGAGCTGTCAGTGTTTTAACATATCAGTGTTCTTTTATTACTGCACAGTTTGTCAATGAAATAATTCTATGCAAGATCTAAAAGTAAAGTACTTACATACCTTTGCTTCAGGATTAAAAACCAACAGAACGGACTCTGGTATTACTCTTAAAGAAGAAACCATCTGTGTTTCATCCAACATTCAATAAGTAAGAGAAGCATTTCCATGGACAGATCAAAAGAAAGTTCATTTCCAGCTCTCTAACGTGTACTAGATCAATTTGCAGAGAGTTGAACATACCTGTAATCTAAAAGCATCTGTGAGTACATCTTCTGCACCTTCATGCAATGAATATGCTTTCTCATAAAGATCAGAATTTGTCTGAGAAAAACCTGTCACTGTAGCACGAACAGTACACTGGAAGTGTTTCATAATATATTAGTCAACTTGAAATTTAAAAAAAAAATCTAATGAAATAAAACCGCCAATAGACGAAAGAAATTCCGATGACATGCTAGTTTTTGCAAATACTAATTCAAGTTTATGTGTAAATTGTGGTGGCAATAGATCCTATGTAGAACATAATCATACGAGACAGGCATTGGATTCATAATAGAAGTGAACTAACTACATGTGATTCACTTTTAACCAACAAAATATGATCCACTCATTGTCAAGCTGTAGTTATGTTATAGTTTTTTTCTTAAAACAAGTATTTTGTTATAATTGAAGTATCTTATTGACAAAAGAGTAAGCTACTGATTTGATATAATAGGAAAGAAAAGCACATCTGCCCTCTCCAATCTGAAAGTTACTTTATAAGTGATAAATAATAGCATGACCACAAGAAAGGTCAAAGTTGGACTAACCAGTCCTGAAGCATTAAGCAGAACCAGAAACCTCTCCCACATTGCCGCTTCAAATGTTTCAACACTATTCATGTCACTCCAATAAGCCAGTCCTTCACAACCAATAAGTTCCCACCTTAAGCAAAGGGATGATGAGTTAGCAAAAGCTCTTTCGGTTGCATGGATTCCAACAGCAGCTACACGCATGGTACGTCCATTGGAAACAATGATAGGAGAAGCCCAAAGTCTTCTAGGACCACGATCAACTTTGTTTGCAGTTTGTATAGCATCAAGAGTGTTTGCTGAATAGAAATGATATGAAATAAACCATTTTGGATGTTGCAAAGAGATACATAATGAACAAATGAAGTACAATTATAATCAAAAGTGTCTTGATTGCGATTCACAAAACACATGACTGGGTCTTATAGATCTGAAAAGCAACCATACCAGGTTCATTAGAAATTAGTGTGATCGATGAAGGAAAATCGCAGATAACAACCAATTGCACACTTGCAACAGCAGGCATTGGATGATCGATGCCAACCAAATTTCCACGCGAAAAAAGCAGTTTCTTAGGCACGAAAAAAGCATTAGAAAATCATCAGTATCCACTAAAAACATATGCATCATAATCATTATTTTTATTACTTACAGATTTCCCCCTTAATTGGCAAGAAACTCTGTACAGACTCTCCCTAGCTGAAGGTGCGCTTTGAACAACAACAGAACTGGTTATTGATCCACCAGGTTCATCTAGAACATCGATGTTTTCAACATATTCAACCTTTTGGCCCCAACGCTCAGGCCCTCCAAGTAACAGAACATCCATTGATGACCCTGGAACAAGATATAGCTCATCCAAACCTGTGCTATCTAAATCCTGAAGCCCAGTTTGTAATCTAGTTAAATCGACCCCGTAGCCACCAAACTTATCCCCTGTCTCTGCCTGAAAAACTAAAAGGGGATAATATGCAGATATTGTTGAAGATGCTTTCTGAATAATAGGTTTATCAAAAGGCTCGAACGACGATTGTGATTCAAAGGACAAAGTTGCAGCTATTGTAGCTCGACCAGCACAAGTGGCATTTAAGTACGTCCATGCACAAGGATAAGCATGTGAGGTCTGAACTCCTTTTGCACTTTGGACAGCATTAAAAGTTGACAACTTCCCTGTCATGTTGATGATTTTGAAAGATTCATTCTCAGATAAAACTTTCCACCTCACAAAAGAATAAAAAGCATCGCATCTACTATAGTAGCTTCCTGCATAAGCCAATTATGGGTAAACATTTAGGAGATTGAACATGTCAAGTTGTAATAAGACATGAATAGAGCATAATCCAAGTCTATTAATAAACATATTAAGCACCATCGGATGTTTTTAATGTCACAGCAGCTTGAAGTTCAGTTCCTACAATCGCCTCCACAGGATACTTTGGCAGGATAACTATAGAAGAAGGAATTGAAACTTCAATTACCACCTACACATGTCAAGTGAAGATAACAAATTAGCCCAAGCTCAAGCAAGAATTTCCTAGAGAAACTTGCATGTAAATGCATGCTTACCATTGAATGCAAGGACTATGCTGTACTATACAAAAGACCAGCACTCTAGTACACATAAATTGGGCTTAAACATTTTGCCAGCGGTCTCGCACTAATGAGATAGCCTGACAGTTATACGTAATTACTATCTCCCTGGACTAAATCACCACAGACTTTATTCTAGCAACTTATGGGTGACGAGCCATCGACCGCCATAAGGAGACAATTTGGACACTTTGCAACTCTATGATAAGCTACTTTGGGCACTAAACATTAGGATCATCAAAAGTAAATGTAGGTACTTACATGTCTAAATATATTAAAAAGGCAGGATATAGCTAATGCTCCAAAAGATATCCCTCAGAATAGTGATTTTAAACAAGTAATCAAGTAAACAGCAGAGCTCAACTAAAGAGAATAATTTCTTATGTACTCTAATGACCACAGCAAGTTGAGATCATCTAACTAAAAAAACTACAAACCAAAGATCTAACAAAGTCAAAATTTTAAACAGGAAAAAAATAAAAAGCTACAAAATGTAAGCAAATGAAATTTGAATATAAACATACCTCATCATAGTTAATAGAATCAAAAGCTGAAAACACTTTAACAGTGGCTCGACCAGGCCTTTTAGCACGAATAATGCCAGAAGCAGAGACGGAAATAACCCCCGTATCAGAAGCAAACCACCTGTAATCTTCAAATGTTCTGCCACAACCTTCGGCGTATAATGAATGTTAGTTTCAAGTAGTATACTTGCCAGATAAAACATAAAAATAAAGTTAGATAAGATAATCGTGAACCTCCAATTGCCTTTAGCTCAAGTTCCTGAAAAACTCCAGGGGCCCAAGGAAGACGAATAATATCTGAGCTTTCATTCCGTCCATCAATAATTAACTTCACTTTTCTGCACACGTTAACTTCTTGCACATGCTTAAGAACCTAAAAGGGTAACGTAAATCAGAAAGCTACCAATATGTGTATACTACTACCCTACACATATTACCCTAAAATCCTCAACAGCCAATACAGACACAAGTAATACGTGCTGGAGTTTGGATGCGAGAACTGTTCGTCCATAGTCTAATTGAGTGGTTGTAGCATAATTACTATTTCATGATCATACAAGCAATGAGCTTTGTTGTGATGTATAGTAGTGTTACCATGAATATTAACCACATAAACAAGGACATAGACCTCATTTCTAATTAAAGAGAAACCATAAACAAACAAGAGAAATATACCTCAGCCTCTGATGTATTTCCTTTTTGGTATGTTATAGAGGCTGTAAGAAATCCTTTTCCTTCTGAGATGGGAGTGAACAATCTAGAATTCTTCCAGTCACATGTGATAGCAACATCATGCGAAACTTGGGATAAAATCCAGTACTCAATTGTGCTGCTTTCCAGTTTCAAATTATTATTCTGCAACAAAAGGAAGAAGTACAAAGAGATTACATAAAGGATGCCCCTAAACAACTATTTACAGGGCTTTTTTGTATTTAACCCCCTCAGAACTTTTTTTTTACAAATAGTCCTAACAAATTTATATCTGTATAAATAGCTCTCTCCTTTCCATGCAAGCGCCTAGGTGGCTTTTTTTAAGTTGAACATGGTGATTTAGTCACCGTGTTTAAACACGGTGATTGGATCACTGTGTTCTTTTTAGTATTTTTTATTGCCCATAAGTTAAAAAAAAGGGACTAAAGTGTGAATATGAATCACCATGTTCTACTTAAAATTGCTAACGTAGAGCTTTCATGGCAATGAGAGGGCTATAAATGCAAATATAAATTTGCTAGGACCATTTGTAAAAAAAAAATAAAAATAAAAATAAAAGATTTTTTAGGGGGCTAACTGTAAAACAAGCCCTTATTTAGAAGAAAGAGACTTCTTTTTTTTGACAAGAATCATCATTAAGTAATAGGTACATTATCCCAATTTGCATCCTACAATATCAAGAGCCGCACCAACTAAGAGTCCCTCCAAAAATTCTCTTTAGTCAACTAACCATTATCACTATAATATGAATGATATATTTGAAGAGATAAACTGTTAATCAAATATATTATTACCTCTGTGATGTGTATCTCATTGCCATCAGATTCATCAGCAAAAGCTTTCACACTAATTGTGTATTCCTGCCCTGGAAACACGTACCAAATGTTTGATGCGGGAATAGGTGTTATTCCTTGAAGAGGGATGGAGGCATTCGTCACAGGCACAAGGTATAGGCTAAGTTTATGTGGGATAACAACATGCATGGAAGATGTCTGTATGTGACCAGAGACTCTGATATCCTCAACAATAATATCTGTGAATCCAAGATTCAAGGCATGTGTGGTGCCCATCACACCATCTATCAATGCCACTGAAGAGTTTGTCACATACCACCGATGATGTCGAGATGGCAAATCAATCACTACACCAAAGATCAGTAATAGAAAAAGTGTCAGAAAACACTAGAATCAAATAGTTAGGGTATTTAATGCCAGTTTAGCCTGGCTTGTGAAACAAAAGCTATTCATTTGGGGGTAAAAAAGACAGAGCTTCTGCTTGCAGCAGTAAGCCAAAATGGGTATATAGATCATATAGGAAGATCTCATTTAGAGTTTCTTCTTACTGTCTAGTGTAAAAATGTTGATAGGATTTCATTTTAATTTGCATGCTGTTGTTGTTAAGGTTGCTTGAAAATAGCATTTCTACCGAAGCTCCAGCCAATCCAAACCCAAACAGCTCACTAAGATCACATGATTGTTGAGATAAAATAACTTGGTCATTTAGTTTCCTCCTCTCTTCCTCATACAGTGAGATAATTGACAATAAACCCGATATGGATCCATTATGCATCAACAGGTCGAACAAAAGAAATTCAAAAACCGAGGGTCCTTAGTCTCTGTCATTATCAAATGTGTAATATAGAAAGGAAAGATGCATCATCAAAAGAGGAAAAAAAAATGTGCAATCCACATATCTATTTTTCATATTTTCTAACACTCCTGCTTAGTCTAGACCAAAATAACAAAACTTCATATGTTTCAAGATATAATTTACATAAAATTAATAGTTAGCTAAGTAAGGCAAAACAGGAAATTTGTTACTTAACAAATGATCACAAATGACAAGAAAAGAGCAATGATACTACTAAACTAACTCCCCAAGAAAATTAGAAATAGTTGAATAACACAACAAAATATATTCCATATTGATCATACTAAAAAATTAAAACAAAGTACCTTTAACAGTATTTAGACGAATAATCCTAAGCTTGTAGTCTACAAAAGCACCAATAGTAACATAGACTGGTGATGGTGGATCCAGTGACATAGCTTCAGCAACAGTCAAAGTGATAGTGTCTGCCACATGCTGAAGTTGCGGCTCGAGCAATTGGGCACTAACAACCTCATGGCCGATTTCGATTCCTTTCACAACATACAAATCTGAACCCACACCCTTCAAATGCATCCAAAAGAAGTCAAGATCAAGTATTTAACCTAAAGTACAAGTCATCGAAATTTATTTCAAATAAGAGTACAGTAAGACTCTAGCTGCAGAAAAACAATTAGCTCGTACATACTTTATCTTCAAGCTCTATTTGTGTATCTAGATCACCACAAAAACCACCACAATCACTTAGTGGAGTTTCCTTCAATGGGACGTGCACGAGATGATGAATATTGCTGGCTACAGAAGATTTAGCCACAAGTTTCCACAAGAACTGCAAGCCTACCAATGATGAGAATACATTATCTGGAAGAACAAAATGTCAGTCAGTGAATTATCCATTGGGTGGAATTTGATGCTCATCAAATGAAAAATCAAACAAAAGAAAAGAGCTGCAAAAACTACAGACATCCTATTTTATTTTCCCAAACAACATTGAAGATCTTCCCTCATTCTGTAAAACCCAGTCAGAAAATTAGTTAATTCGACTAGTATAACATTCAAATTGTCCGGGAGTTACTTAATATTTTATAAAGCTCTCCATGAGTTACTAATATAAGTAGATAGAATTAGGCTGTCGCTTATCATGTTTAGTTCTGCCTTCATCCTGCCTAATGTAAACCACACTTTAGTACTAAAAGACAAACAACATGTGGAGTCCAAAGTGTGAAGGCAATGAATGCTGGATTGAACGTGATTGCATCGGGCTTTCTCCTAAGATGGAGACTTGATCACCTCAACATGCTCACATTAACTCTTGATACGACAGTAGCAATCAACAAGCAACTACACTCGACCACTACATTACAAAATCAGCAAGAGATTCCATATTATGGAGACAACCGACGGAACTCAAGCTAGACATGATTTAGCCGTAATAGACACTAAGATAGAAAAGAATTTGCCCCCGTGATGTTAAATATCTTACTATAGCATTAGACACTCGCTTAGAATGACACAAATTTTGATTTACTATTACCAATAAAATGTTGCAAATACCGCATAAGTTACCTTCGATATCAAAGCCACGAATACGCAGCGTAGCCAGTTCGTCTAGATCAATTTTAACAGCATGATGGAATATTTGGATCCGTGAGATCTTATCAATGAAAACTTTACAGCGTATTGTAGCTCCAGTGTGGAGGTCTGTAGCATAAACAGAAGTCTCTTTCCGACCGCTATAAGGAGCAACCGATATTAACCGAGCACTAGTTGAGCACCGACTACTGACATTATATTCTGGTTGAACAGATAGAATATCATGATGATCCCACGACCTGCCAATGAAACAAATACAAACTCAGCGCCACTCGGAAAATAATAGATGCAGAACATCTTGATGCAGTAGTTCACTATCATTAAAACACAAAACATCATTCTCATTTGATTCGCATTCATAGAAAAACAGATGAGCATGCAATGAGTCTGATTCCGCCCGTCGGATCAAGAGTAACACCTAGAATGCGCAGCCAGATGTTTCGCGTAAAAAAGAACAGCAATCCAAATTAGCTAACCCAGTTTTCGAAAAATTCCTACTATCCTAGCTGATGGAAACTTTGCAAGCATCACTGCCTATCCGGCCTCTGTTTCTGGGACTCTAGTAAAGCACTTGTTTAGCAAAAAATTTAAGCTGAGTCTTTGAGGAGCTTCTCCTAATAGCACTTTCCATACAATACTTTCATCAAACAGTAATACACT
Source organism: Aechmea fasciata (assembly GCA_025177825.1). Classification (NCBI taxonomy): domain Eukaryota; kingdom Viridiplantae; phylum Streptophyta; class Magnoliopsida; order Poales; family Bromeliaceae; genus Aechmea; species Aechmea fasciata. The sequence continues at coordinate 6,290,651 of CM045934.1, forward strand.
CCTTAGCAGCAGCAGCAGTAGTTTGACAGTAGTAAAGAAGCCACACCGAGCATATGGACTCTCAGACTCGAACGAAAGAGAGAAATAAAATTTAAAAAAAATAAATAAATGAATACCAGGAGAAGCAGCCGTCGCTTCCCTGCAGTCGGTACCCAACAGGGTTCGTCAAACGAGGAGGCAGAAGAATGTTCAAGTCTGCTATGTGGGGGCCCGGAGCTGTCGTCGCGATCGACGCCGACAGCGCTGCAGCAAAAATGACCGCCGCCGCCAGCAGCAGCCCCGCGGCCGGGCGAGCCATTTCTTCTCTTCCCCTATTCCTCCGGAGAGGCAGGGTCGGAGATAAACCCTAATGGCTGAGTGATGAAGAGGGAAGTAGTGGGAAAGGCTCTCCGCTGACAGGGGCTCCCTTTTATTAATGGTAAATTTGAGTTAAAAGAGCGGAGTTTTTTTCTTTCCTTTTTTTTTAGAAAGCTATTAAAAATAAAAAAAAGTTAAAGCTCTCAGTTTTTTTTTTTATTTTTCAGTTTTCGCGGGACACGAGAACATGGGCCACGCGTGTGGGGAATCGGCCGCAGCCCGGAAAGGAAACACATTTTGGATCCAAAAAATCAGGATCCGACGGTTGAAAAAAAAATTTCGTTACTTTTTGGATAAATAGTGGAACTCTACACTCCCAGCTCCTTAATTAAGGTACCGTTTGGGTAGGAAATAGAAATAGAAATAGGCTCTTATTCTTTTTTATATTCAAACGTTAATTTTTTATCGAGAATAGTAATTCTAGGTTATCCTTATTAACACCTTCATTTTTTATATAAAATTACATAATATTTTTTTTTTCTCGGGAACAATCCAATTTTCATCCAAACGCTATTTTTCTTATCCCCGTAGTTGTACCTATCCCTGTAATTTCAGCTAGTTACCAAACTAACCAAAAGTGCCTACTATATCTAACCAACAAAAATTTGATCTACCGGCCGTCCCTAACGCAAGTGGCAAAATGACTTGGTGATTGGTATCTGAAATTCAAGTTCAAATCCTAATTTATTCATATTTTAGCTAAATTTATTTTTAAATAAAATAAGCAAAACGAGTAGCATACTATCTTTCTCTATAAAAAAAATAACAAAACTTTGATCTTATATATGCCTGGAATTTTGAATTTAAATTTTTAAATTAATATTATCACTGTATCTTTATTTTTTTTATCAAATAACAACGTTTTTTTTTCCCTTTTCTTCCTATCAAACTAAAAAATTTCTTTTATGTAGATATGCTAAATTTTTCATCAGATTCTTTCCACTATAATTTTCTAATAATTCTTAAACTAGCTATATAATACCCAACAATTTCTATCGTGAGATCTGAATCATTATATACATCTATCTATATATAGAGAGAGAGAAAGCTAGACTGGTATACTATTAGTAATACAGAGTCCTTCGTGCTATCAAGTTGTTTTCAATGATACGGCTTTCAATCAACAATCGGCTCCGTTAAACTTGATCTATACCATTAAAAGTATTTGGAAACTAAATTTCATAATTTTTCGACATTATTTGGCTAGTGATCAAAATGTCTCGAAATTGATATTTTTAATGATAGATGTGATGCGTTTGTTAATTTAATGGTGTAAAACAATTCAAATCTGATGAAATTTTTATAGAAAATTCTTTTCACTATTTGGAGTAAGATCAATATTTCTGATATTAAATTCAAATCTGTTATCATTATTTTTTAAGAGATTTTTATTTTTAGCTGTTTATTTTTATATTACTCGTTTGATAGGCGAATGATGTCAAAAAATTATGAAATTTAATTTTCAAATACTTTTAATAGTGTAGATCAAGTCTAACAGAGCCGATCGTCGATTTGAAAGCTGCATCATTGAAAACAACTTGATAGCCTCCGTGCTACCAATAATATACCAGCCTATCTCTCTCTCTCTCTCTCTCTCTCTCTCTCTCTATATATATATATATTATTTATGATATGATGAGAAACTAATAATTCTCCTATTTTCCCCAAAAAAGAAAACATGTTAGACACTTATCACAATCCTCTCTATCATTTACTGTGTAATTTCTTAATAAATAAAAGAATATATATATATATAACCAAATAAAATTCAAATTGTTGCCGCACAATTTGTTCTAACCTTTTTTAAAAAATGGTATAAATCTTACACTATAGCCTGAACCCTCTTAAAAATTCAATTTTACGTTATTAAAAATTACAAATTTTTTTTAAAAAAATTAAAATAAATAAAAATTTGTATATTTTGTAATAGAATACAAAGGTAGCATATTTATTTGACACAGCCATCCTCAGCACCACTCATCAGAATCAAAATGCCCCCACATTTCCCTTCCAAAATCCTCCCACCAGTTGCTTACACGTCACAACATCTACCACGTCTCTGCCGTTAAATACGACCCGCTGTTATCTCCGCCGGACACCTCTTTCCGAAACGTGGGATTGAACATAATACATTTTGAGAGAGAGCGGTGGTGATAATAGTAATAACAACAAAACAATGTATCATTCCCTTCGTCTTCCTCCTCCCACCACCCACCTCCTCTTCCAACCTCGCCGCCCCCTCCTCCTTTCCCCCACCTCTCCTCCTCTCCTCCTCCTCACCACCACCACCACCACCACAGCGACCGACGCTTCCTCTCACCGCCGCCGATCCCCCCGCCGCCGCCGCCACCTCTCCCCTCCCAAATCGTCGTCTTCTTCGCTCTCTCTCCCCATCGATGGCTTCGACCTCCGGCGAGATATCGGAAAACGAAGCGACGCCGCGGCGGGGATTGCGGAGAGGTTGGCGGCGATCATCCCCGGAGGGAGCTGGTGGAGACTGGGGGACGAGGAAGAGGAAGGGGTCGGTGGGCGGCGGAAGGGCGTTCCGGTGATCGTCGCGCTCCGCAGGATGTGGATGTTGGTGGCCAAGGATAGATTGGTCATCCTCCTCGGCTTCGCCTCCCTCGTCGGCGCCGCGGTATGGTATGCTATTGATGCGTATCGATTGTGTGTTGTGTTCATTACATGCCACTGTATATATATATATATATATATTGTAATTGAGTATTCTGAGTGAGTAATTCATGCTCAATTGAGTAGTGTAATAAGTTCTCTCAATGTGTTCTTTAGCAAGAGTACTGGTTTTATCTTAATGCAGCTTTCGGAGATATCGATACCGCATTTCTTGGCGGCGTCTATATTTTCTGCACAAAATGGCGGAACAATGTTCTACAGTAATGCAAAGCTATTAGTTCTTCTGTGCTTAACATCTGGAATATGCAGGTTAGTAGTTTCGTGATTCTTTTCCCCTTTCAAGGCAATTACTGTGGCACAACCCCGGTCAGTGTGTGCATACTGCGCCGACCAACATGACAATTCCTGCTATTAGTCCCCCTGGAGTTGATTACTTACAATTAAATTCAAAAAACTTATTAACTAAATTCGCGAGGCCCAGTAGTGATCCCATTTGCCCCAACAAAACTTAGTAGCCTTGAAAATCTTGTTTGGAATTTTACCATCTCTCCTTTTGAAAAAATTACGTTCGAGGTAGCAATTACTTCATCTTTACTTTGGCTATTTATTTGACACTTCACGGATTGCTATCAGATTGAGTTCCAGCCATTAAACCAATCAGCCTGTGGATGTTTCCATCACTGTATTGTGCTGTGCACTCTATCGCATCAATATGTTATAAGCCATGAGGCGTATTCAATGGCCCTTATCTTCATGCCTGCATCTTCTTATGTCTCCTCCTTTTGAAGGTCTCCTAAATAGAAAACATAAACAAAAAAAAACAACTGAGGAATAATGTAATGCAGTTAAGCTTCAGAGTGTCAAGACAATTTCATTTACCTAAAATGTAGTGATGTGCTTTTTATCTTGTTTACAGTTGACAAGAAAAGCAAAATAAAATGTTTTCTTGGTTTCACCTCTAAATCTTAAGAGTAGTTGCCAATGTTACAACATTTTTAGTTGCCTAGAGAATCTTATGAGGTGCAAATTCGAGATGATTTTAAGATAGATTATGCACAGAGGACTCAAATTTTAACTGGCTGTTGAATTGTGCAGTGGTCTGAGAGGTTGCTGTTTTGCCATCGCTAACATGATTTTGGTAAAACCATGTCGGATTCTCTATTTTTTTACTTTTGTCTACAAGTATTTTTATGTCGTTAATTAATAAATGTTAGCTTTTGCATCACAAAGTTTTTGACGAGGTTACCTTCGGAAATATTCTGCAGGTTAGGCGAATGAGGGAAATGCTCTACAGTTCTCTTCTTTTTCAGGTCAGATTTATACCAATAGATATACTGGATTAAACATTGCTCTTGAGAGTAATACTTTCCTTTTTCTTTTCTTTTCTTTTTTTTTTTCTTGAAATGGTTTTCTTTCTAACTTTGAACATTTTTGTTTTGCTAGGATGTGTCCTTTTTTGATGAAGAAACAGTTGGTGATTTGACCAGCAGGCTTGGTTCTGACTGTCAGCAAGTATCTCGAGTCATAGGCAACGATCTTAATCTAATATCACGCAATGTACTTCAGGTGCCTGTTTCTATGCTTTCTTTGTCTTTCATTTTTCATGTGCAAAATGATTTGGTATGACAACAGCCTTTGTTGAGTTTATTTTTCAGGGAACAGGTGCATTAATATATTTGCTGTTCTTATCTTGGCCTCTTGCCTTATCCACTGTGCTGATTTGTGCTGCCTTGTCAACAATTATGTTCGTCTATGGACGGTAAGATTGTTCTACTGTGACATACATCAGATCTCATTTGTAATTGCATCCCAAATAGTTCTGCATTGGAAAATAACGGGAGAGTAGTTGTTTGGCTCTATCATGAGTACCATAAACATAAGCATTTTGCGTGAAGTGGTTTAGGTCCGACAAGCTATTATTCTAGTAGGTCAGTTTTGGTGTGTTACAGCAATGTTATCTAATTTTGCTAGTTCACGAGAGAAAAATAAAAAATGCATAACATGGGAATAGAAAGCAAGCTATGTTCCATTTCCTTTAGAATTTCATTGTCATCACATCAGCCTTTTTGAGTCAATAATGAAGGACAAGTTTGTTAACATATTTAATGAACTATTGAGTGGTTCAATTTGACTGGCCAGCAACCTAGACATTGGGTAGTCGGTCATATCGGCAAAATTTACCTAGTTTAGTAACCAAAAATTTCCTACAGAGAGATTATAGATAAGTAATATTAAAATTATTATGAGCATTATTGAAATGATATTTAATACACATTTAATCACTGGTATTTATATCTCTCTGCAAACGTTGTAATATATAATGGAGTATCCTTTATAAGCCAGGTTGCTATTTAGGAAGATATTGATTTGTCAGAATTTTAGTTTCATTCATTTCTTAATTTATAGGTACCAAAAGCGAGCTGCTAAACTAACACAGGAATTCACTGCGTGTGCTAATGAAGTAAGATATGCGTCCTGCTAGCAGTTCTTCTTTGAAACATAATATCTTCACTATATATATATATGTGTGTGTGTGTGTGCGTGTGTGTGTGTGTGTATGTATGTATGTTTGTATTCCTTATGTCCATTTTCTAAATCTGATCAATTGATCCTAAATCAGGTTGCACAAGAGACCCTTTCATTAGCGAGGACAGTTCGAGTATATGGGACTGAAAACCACGAATTTAGAAGGTAATTTATGCCTCTGTGTGTGTGTGTGTGTGTGTGTGTGTGTGTGTGTGTGTGTGTTTCTGCATGCTTGCCTGTGTATGTGTCTAATTAGACACAAGGAAGGGCATTGAATAGCCACAGATTCATGTCATATCTTGCAAAAATCTTAAAGAACTAATACTTCCTCATAATTTTTTTAGGTACTTTACATGGCTTGAGAAGCTATATGATATAAGCTTGCGACAGAGCATGGCTTATGGATGTTGGAGCTTAAGCTTTAACTTTCTTTATCATTCCACACAGGTTCTTTTCTATTTTCACAATAATTGAAGCCCTTCTCAAGCAAAAATCCTTACTAGTTGACCTTTTAGAAGTCATCTGTTACTGCATTCACTTTAAACATGTTGGAAAGAGAGCATTGCCACATAGCACATTCTCGAATTTGTTTATCTCATTGGTTATCTTATTGCCGCTTCCTTCCTACATAGTTTTCAGTAAAAGCCATTTAGATTGTTGTGCAACCACTTAATCTTATCCCCTCTTATTCCTCATCTTCTTGTGTTCATCTTTGTCCTTAAAATATAAGAAGAAAATTGCCACCAGCTAAGTGAGTGAATGACTTTTTCTTTATTTGACACGATAAGATGCTAAGCATAGTCAGCGTAGTGCGCAACCATGCTAAAAGTAGTTTATGTGTCTTCAAAACTGTATTACTTGGTTACACTTTTGAATCTTATGTCTAGGATTTTGTTTATATTCTAACGTCTCTATATGATATTACTTCCATTTCATCTGGCAAATAAGTGTTTATAGGTTATTGCAGTGTTGATAGGAGGAATTTCTATCATGTCTGGTCGTGTAACAGCAGAACAACTAACAAAGTTCATACTATATTCCGAGTGGCTGATTCTTTCAACATGGTGGATTGGAGACAACTGGTCCTCGCTGATGCAATCTGTTGGAGCAAGTGAAAAAGTCTTTAAGTTAATGGATCTCTTGCCTGGCAGGCAGTTTTCATCTGAAGGCAAGAACTTCATAGAACTCTTTCATTTGAAAGTATGTTTCAGGTTCATTTAATCATTGTCAGAATCTCAGGTATCATGTAACTAGCCACCTTATCATCATTGAAACTTTTGTATTAATCTTAAATATGCTGTTTTTAGACCTGCATTTACCTTTTTCCATTACAAATTGACCTAACCATTTGTCGCAGAAGAGAACCAATATATGTGAGCCGACACCACCATTTGTCAAGACTTATCTTATAGGATTACAAGATTTTATTATTCTTATCCAAAGTAGGATGTCACATTTTTTACATTAGATGCCTAACTTACAGAGCTAATATATGTACAATATCAGTATTTTCCTAGAAGAGTTATTATGCCAATTTGATCAAAAAAATTATGGGTATTTAATTATAACATAGGGTTCATGTTTCTTGTGAACGTGATTTAAATTTCCATTAAAGTTTTATTGCAAGTATTTACCGGACTGCAATCGAGACTCCATGATCTGCTTTATTATGCAATATAGCTTTTAAGAATTGTGGCTGAGGAAAAGATTTTCTTGTAGGCAGCGTCATAACTCATTTCCCTTATTAGTATCTACGCCTAAGGTTTGATGCAAACCCTGCTAGTACAGAGCGCCATAATATAATCCTCTTTTACATCAATCATGATAATAAGTTTTTGAATTTATGCTCATTATCAATCTTGCAAACCATGAGTTTCGTTTAGGCTTAGAAGTGGGTGAAAATTTATCTCATCCATTTTAATTGCATCCGTAGAAAGTCCTTCAAAGCATCAGCTCTCTCAAAGTCTTGAAAGATAATTATCTATGATTGAAATGATAATGAGGCATACTTTTCTAAGTTTTGAAGATTCCTTTTAATATCCTTAGATACTTCAATCAGTTGTAACAGTTAAACTCATCTATTGGTCAATGTGCATAATGCTCAAGTAAATATTGGCAGGACTGAAGTTAGAGAAGCTGGTAGGGCATATTGAGTTTGCTAACGTATCATTTTCTTATCCTTCGAGGTCTGAGGTATGTTGAATCCTTATTCATTTCTATACTCGGATATTCAATTGAATACTTGACAGGTCATATGACAGTCATGTGCTGACAGTCATTACCGAAGTAGTGGTATATTAAAATGGGCAGATTGTTCACTTAGATTTTTTTATAGTTCTGAAATTTTGGATGACCATAATTAGTTTGATATGATTAAATTTTGTATATTTGTTGCTCCAACAGGTACCAGTTCTGCAAGGAGTATCTTTGTCAGTACGACCGAATGAAGTAGTTGCCATTGTTAGTGCGCTATAAATTTTATCCTTATCCTCTCTAATCTCTATCATGCTGGAGTATAGACAGTTTGTTTATTTTCTTTCTTTTATGTGAAAGGTTGGTCTTAGTGGAAGTGGGAAAAGCACAATTGTCAATCTATTGCTTCGTCTATATGAACCAACAGACGGTCAGGTACTCCCTCTTTTTTGTCTTCCTTCCTGCAACTATATCCACCATCTCTTGGCAGACTGAAATGAATGAAAATTATAATAACAAGAGTTGCAGCATTCAGCATGCTATAATAATCGCTGTAATTTAAGGAAGAAACTGGTATACTATAAGATTCAAATGCCAGTGGGATTCAGTATGCATTCTCATTTTTCCTGAAGAATATGCACCTGATGAAATGAACTATTAATGTAAATGACTTGAGTTTTTCTTTTGCCCACAATTTGATCGAGTACAGGACATCAAAGTGCATTTTGCTTTTTCTTGGTTTATGTTGCAGATATTAGTTGATGGCGTCCCATTGGGAGAGTTGGACATCAAATGGTTCCGAGAAAGAATTGGCTTCGTGGGACAGGTTCAGGAGAAAAGAAATCTTGTGTATGAATTTGTAATACTTCTTATGTTTATGTTACAGGAAAACTAATCATAGATTCAAGTTTGGTGTTTGCAGGAGCCGCGGCTATTCAGGATGGATATAAGTTCAAATATTAAGTATGGGTGCCCTAGGGAGGTCAGTCAGGAAGAAGTGGAGTGGGCAGCGAAGCAGGCATTTGCTCATGAGTTCATTGTGTCTCTCCCCAATGGATATGAAACTCTAGTTGATGATGCTCTTCTTAGTGGAGGTCAAAAGCAGCGGATTGCTATAGCCAGAGCTATACTTAGAGACCCTACAATTTTGATTCTTGATGAAGCCACTAGTGCGCTGGATGCGGAGAGTGAACATAACGTGAAGGTAGGTTCTTTTTTCGAGCATAGATTGCCACTTGAGTACAGGATTTGGCTTGCTGCCTGTTTGGCATGCTTGGAGCTTTCATAGAAATTCTGTTTGAGTAGAGCTACTTGAAGAAGCTCTAATAGGCAGTTTCATTGAAACCGACCTAACAGCTTTTCGTGACAGCAAAGGCAAAGATTCAAACCGAAGCTTTTGCTTTGGGGGGTCAATAGCTTTTTTTAGCTTCCAATCACTACAAAAGTTCGATGAATATTTGTTAGTCAAAAAATGCTTGGCTTGTGGAAGCTTTTGCTCTTTTGAAGTGGAGAAGCTGTTCCAGAACCAGACTAATCAAACTATTGACTTGATTTAGGGAGTCATTCGAGCCGCTCAAAATGGATCGAAGACTGGGAGAACTGTGATCATCATAGCACATAGGTAGTTCCAGATACCCTCATTGAGATGCTCTCCTTAAGATAACTTGGCATCATATAAAGTACAATGAATTTTGCAGGCTATCAACAATTCAATCTGCTGATAAAATTATAGTCATGGATAGTGGTAGAGTTGCAGAGGTATGTCCTCCCTTATTCAACATCTGAAACTTTTACATGATGCTATTATGTTCTCTGGAATTCACATGACTTTCTATATGGAACACAATTTTTCAATGATGAACTGTCAAAAAGGAGGTAGTAGAATAATTATTGTTCCTATTCATTCGAGCACTGCTTTCTTTGATTCATGCAGGTTGGAAGCCATAAGGAGCTCATTCAGAAGGACGGTTTGTATGCGAGATTAGTTAAACGACAGGCAGATGCATTTGCATAGTTGTCACAACACTCTTGGTTTTTGTTTGTTCCATGGGTTTTTCACAGTGGAACAGCCAAGTACAAACATGGAAGCAGCATAGACAATACTGATTCTTTTCATACACCAAGGCGGTAAATGTTGTTCTGAGTGGCTCGACCCAAATTAAAACAAAATAACAATACTTTGTTAGCAAATGTGTAACATCACGGCTGTTGTTGTATTTATTTTCTCTCGATGAATAGAGAGACTGTAATCATATCCTATAATTGAAAGATCTTTTTTTCTTGAAAAAGAGCTTGTGGTTAGTAACAAGCAGCGCGGCATTAAACATACAAAGCATGTAACTTTTTTCTGTTTTCTCCTGTAGGGTTCTCTCTATCTTAGAATGCAATCATCCTACCTTCTGTCAAGATCCAGTGAATTAATTTCTGTCAATTATATAGCCGGCGAGGTTTAAAAGACTTGTTAAATGACCAAATACTACACTCATATTCTGAGTGCTCGCCGGTTTCTATTGATGGAAGCGGCAGCGGCACGGGCTCATCATACATTGCATGTTATTCTCGGCTCTAATTGATTCTCAGGCAATACAGGCAAATAGAAAGTAAAGTAAACACAATTACACATTCACTGGAATAGTTGTCCAAGAAACAGATGAAACCCCACTTCCATACTCAGAACACTCTTTCAGAAGGAATAGTATAGTCGCGTATAATAAGAGTTGAGTGATCTACTTTGTAGCAACCGAAGTATAGGAATTGAGTTCTTCGGTGAGCATTCACCCAGTCTCTGGGATATTTTTCAACATCAAAGTAAACTTCGAAACATTGTAATATCCTTATTTTTTTGATGAATTGTGCAGAAGGCCTGTAGATATTAAAAGTTACATGAATTCTTTGATTAAGTACAATTTACAAGATTCTTGCCACTTTCAAGATTTACACGCTAGAAGGAAATATACATAGCATGAAGACCGACGGAAAGCTAAAGCAAGTAGCAGAGGCATATCAAAGAATAAATATGACAACCATTGCTTACAGTTAGAATCGGAAACGATGCATCACATGCCCCTATATTTGACACCAGCGGCTGTCGATGCTCCCTCTGATTCTCATGTTTTCCAGGCACCCTCATCTTTGGAGGAGAAGAGCTGTTCCAAGCAAGCAGATCCATAGAGAAACGATGACCCAGAGGGAACGATTCTTTTCCCATCCACTTGGCGGACGCCAAAACATGAAGTCACCCCAGAAGTCCCCTGATGATGATACTGGTTTATTTGTTGTTTTTCTTCTCATATCGCGATCCTTGTTCTTGTCGCTCCATGTTCCGGCATATCTACCATTGAGAAATGAATGCAGACTCATTAAATTAGCAGTTGAGAAGTGAAGTCCTACTGTGAAGATATATAACCACTATCATACGAAATATAAATGGTTTTGGGATAAAAATCTAAGAAAAAGTTCACCAAATCTCAAATCTAGGATAAGAATCTCAAATCCATTATTTAAGTGGATAGACTCCCTCATTTATCACCACAAGAAAAAACTTTCAAAAAAAAACCTTGTGAGAACATAAAAAGGTAGCCTTCAGTTATTTTTATTTCACAATAATAGTTTTGTAATCGTTACCAAAAGAATGTATGTGCTAGCAGCTATAGACAGTTGAAAATTTGCTTATCATAATGCACGCATTAAGTAAAAGAACCAAAAACATATATTATTCAGTCTAATATTAGCCAAACTAACATCAATTAGAAGAAATCAAACCTCAAAAATGGTATAGTGAGTTGAAAAGGAAGAATTATTTACTAATTTCACAGAGCCCTTATGGTGCTTGTTAGTGTAAAATTCAGGAGTTGCTAAAGCATGTACTGGAGAATAATGGGAACACTCAAATGTATTAGGTCACATCTATTACGTTTCCTCACATAGTAAAATTCAAAGATAGCTTTCCAACAGTCTTTGCTCTCACGTGATGTAGTCCAAGGTCTTGAACTCAAACAATCTACCTCCGTAATGATTTCTACAAGGCATCAGGAATCTTAAGGCCTCTAACTCCAAATAACAGAGAGAGAGAGAGAGATGAGCAAATCTGGATCTCAAGTTTAAGCTTGTTCGGAACTTTTTTTATGCCAACACTATTTTCCGCTATTACCATTAAAATACAATAGAAGATGGAGACATAATATCCACTGGAAACCAGAAACAGTACCAATTAAAAACCAAAATGCTGCAACGACTATTCTGATAATTTGGAGGAAGAGAACCAACCTGTCATAACTAGATCCAATCAATGGGATTGTGACCATCTCATCCTTGGAAATTTTCAGCTTGGGTGCCTGCAGGATGTATCGGAGCTCAGCGGCTTGCCGTCTGATGCTAACACTCGGATGACTCTTTTCCAGCTGTTGGTACAAAGCAATGCAATCTCTGTGACGATTATTGGCTTCATAAGCCATTGCAAGCCAAATTTGTATCTGCATTTATAAAAGATATCACTGAGAAAGTCCTTGCATGACTGTAGGATAAGTATCCGGTATATGTTTATCCTATTCAATCGTTTTTTCTGTATTTCTGGAAAACCTAAAAGAATGGATGCACAAGCTTAGCTCCATTGAAAAGTCGAATAAATATAGTGAAATTTTAGTCAATTAAGAAGAGAGTTTATGACAATACCTCACCACCCAAGAGTGTGGGGCTTGGGATGATTGTTAGAGCAGCCTCTAGAAACTCGATTGCCCGAGCATACATTCCCTTTCCATAAGCTTTCTGCCCCAACTCAAACATCAGCTTCGCTGTTGCCCGCCGCTCTGCCTGCTCCCTCGCTACCTACTCCCACGAAGCAGAACCAAGGGAGAGCAAATCCTCAAGTTCATTATAACCACTTCTTTCAGACCGGAAACAACACAGAGAAACTAAGTGCTTGCTTGGCCATACTGTGTGATTTAGTGTTATTCAATAAAGAACTTTTTTAAATAGCGATATTTAAAAAAAGTAATATGAACTCATCTAAAAAAAAGCAGCCTTGTTTGGTTTACCTATTTTAGACTATGAAATCCAAACAAAATTCACTGATTCCGAAAGTTATTGTTCGTTTTCATTCCATATATGGAAATATGGCACAATCTATTTATCTCTCAATGCAGCTTTGAATCTTGAATTGGCTAATTCTGAAGTAAACCACTCAAAATAGTCTCTCACAAACAATTCTCCCTTCTCTTCCTCGATAACTCTCCTCTTCCTTAACCAAAACCACTCTCTCAAAATCCTAAGTGTCTCAATTGCCCATTCCGATCTTCTTTTCCAATAATGAACAAATATTTTTGGATGATTCGTCATTTTGTTTTCCGTTACAATTATAATTCAATTCCATTCGTTCATTCCCATTTCTGCAATGAACCAAACATACCCTAAGCAGTTAGGAGAGGGAAAGACCTTTTCGAGCTCGCGGCGGACCCTCTCCCGCTTCTCCTCCTCGGTCTCCTCCCCATCGCCCTCCTCCGCGACGCGGCTCTGCAGCTCCTCGGCCCGCTTCTCCAGCTCCTTCATCTCCTCCAACTCCTTGAGCCGGCTCCGGAGCTCCTCCTCCCAGTCGTCGTCCCCCTCCCCCTCCCCTCCTCCTCCTCCTCCTCCGCCGCCGCCGCCAACCGCGCCGACCTTGGATCCTGCGCCACGCCGCCTCCGCGCCGCCGCGTCGCCGGCCCCGGGCGACTCCGGCGGGTCGCGGAATCCCCGGGCGTGGACGGCGGCGGAGAGGAGCAAGGGCTCGGCTGCCCTCCGCGCGCCCCGCCACCGCCGCCGCAGCCGCCGGAGGAGCGGCGGAGGCGTCGGGGCCCCAGGGCTTGGAGCGGTCGACAGGAGGGAGGGCTCTGGCGAGCGAGGGGGCGTCGGGGAGGAGGGTTGGGTTTCCGAAGAGAAGCACCGTGGCCATCTCTTCGGTGAATGGCCTGGGAGAAAGGATATTTATGAGAGAGAGAGAGAGAGAGAGAGAGAGAGAGAACTTGCCGTGTGGCCGTTCTTCTCCTCTCTCCTTTATTTTTTTATTTTTCATTTTTGTTATCTTCTTTTTTTATATTTTCCGATTTTTTTAATATTTTATTATTCTCTTAATAAAAATAGCAAAACTGCTGCTTTGAATTTTTGGGGCGAAAGTAATGAAATTATACTTGTAGATATAATTTATTATTAATAAATTCGTTCATAATTTTATTTTTTTGAAATGTTATAACTAATTTTCTACGCATTAAGATAATGAAACAGAACAAAATTATAAAAAAATTAATTATTATTATTTTTTGCACCTGGATATGTTTAGTAAACTAAGAAAAGAAAACATTATTATAGTTTTCACGTTATTATTTTTTTATCAAACGAGTAGTGATGAAGAGGAAGAAACTGTTTTTTTTTTTTGAAAAAACTTTTAAAATTTTTTATGTAGTTTCACAATTTTTTATTTTAGTACTTTATGAATTAAAATGTATTAAGTTAGTATTCTATGGTTTAGTATTTTTTTTATTTTAATACCATGTGGTTCAAAGTGTATCAAGTTAGTACTCTATGATTTTATTTTTGTATCAAGTTAGTATATTTGTGGTTTTATTTTTGTATCAAGTCAAGTTAGTACTTTATGGTTTTATTTTTTTCGTAATTAAATATTAAACCGCAGGGTAACTAAAGCGAGAAAGTGCGAAACCCCAGAATACCAACTTGATATACTTTAAACCACAACCACAGGGTACTAAAGTGAGAAAATGTGAAACCACATGGTACTAACTTGATAAATTTTAAACCAAAGAATGCTAAAGAGTGAAAAAATGTAAAACTATATAGTACCAACTTGATAAACTTTTAAACCAAAGCTGGGTACTAACTTGATAAATTTTAAATCAAATCTGAGCACTGAAGAGTGAGAAAAAGTGAAACCATAATTAGGGGGGTATTTGAAGTTTTTCCTTTTTTTAAAAAAAAAAATACAAAAATTTGAGAGAAAAAGGTTTGTTTTGTTCATTTGTTTTCTAGAAGGGCCCGACCGCGAGCAGCTCTGAAGCAGAATTTTTGGCGGGGAAGATGGCAGATCTCCCGCCGTTTCCCGCCGGGCCGATGGATTCGGAGGAGACTGCCTTGGCCAAGAAGCCGAGGAGGACGGACTGCAATCCCGCCTCCTCCTCCTCCTCCTCAGACGCGGAGATCGACCTCATCAGCCACCTCCCGGACTGTCTGCTCTCCACCATCTACCCCCACCTGACGACCCGCGAGGCCGCCAAGACGGCCCTCCTCTCCTCCCGCTGGCGCCGCCTCTGGACCGTCTCCCCTCTCCACCTCGACGACGACTCCCTCTGGAGCCGCTCCATCCAGCCCCGCGGCCGCCCCCGCGGCTCCAGGATGTGGACGCGCGACGAGGACTGGCGCTGCCGCGTCATCTCCCGCATCCTCCGCTCCCACGCCGGCCCCGTCGGCCTCTTCCGCCTCGCCCACACCCGCTTCCACGGCCGCGAACCCCTCGCCCACTCCTGGTTCCAAACCCTAGCCCAAAAATGCGTCCTCCAGATCGACCTCCTCTTCCCCTCCCTCTACGACGCCCAAGACGTCCCCGCCTCCCTCCTCGCCTGCGATTCCCTCCAAACCCTGCGGCTCAGCCACTGCCGACTCCCCGACACCGCCAAGTCCCCCGTCGACATCACTCTCACCCGCCTCAAGGAGCTCACCCTCAGCGGCGCCCGCCTCACCGAGCACGACTTCTGCCGCATACTATCCGGCTGCACCGCGCTTCAGAGTTTGTCCGTCGTCTACAATTCTTACCTCCCTCGGATCCACGTCCGCTCTCGGAGCCTCCGGAGCCTCACGCTGTCGGGCTCCGGCACGGAGGAGCTGTTCATTGAGGACGCTCCGAATCTCGCCCGGCTGCTCATGGGGTGGGTGGCGTCGAAAATGTGGTTGAAGGTCGTTAGCGCGCCGAAGCTCGAGATGTTGGGTTATCTGCATCTGCTCGTGAAGAGACTCGAGCTAGGCAAATCCGTTTTCAGGGTATTCCTTCCTTTCTTTCTCGCCCGTTACTGTTTTCAATAGCTCCATCTTTTTCTCTTCTCTCCGTAAAATTTGTTCTTTGCCTCCTCAGATGTCGCAGCTTATAGCGGATATAAGCTTGAGCACTCTGCTGCTTACTCTTAAAACGCTAGCGGTTAAAGTGGAAATCAATGATTATGAAGAAGTAAAGATGTTCATCCACCTGCTGAGATGCTTTCCGTGTCTCGAAACCCTGCACATCCGGGTATCCCCTCGCCAGTGGTGATTTCATATTTCTTTCCACACTCTAAAATGAAACCGATGGTTGGACTTATTTATCTCTTTGTTCTTTTGTTGGATCGCAGTGCGTGTGTTGGAATGACCCGAATCCAATTGTTTGGACGTACTTGGAGCAGCTAAATTCGGTCGATTGCCTTGATCGTCATCTGAAGATCGTAAAATTCAAAAATTACCTAGGGGAAAATAGTGAGCTAGAATTTGCCAAGTTTTTAATTACAAAAGCAAGAGTACTTAATGTGATGAAGTTTCAATGCGGAACCAGTTGCTGCAAAAGATGGGTTAGGGCCCAGCGAAGCCTTCTGTGCCTTCAGAATAGAGCCTCTTTGGATGCTCAATTCGTTTTTGTGAAGGACAGGAGGTGCAGCTGGGAGTTCAATGAAGATGCCTCCAATTTGTCATTTGCTGACCCTTTCGATAGTTGTAGATAGAGAGGTACTTTTAGCGATTGTTTCAGCCTTCCATTAGACAATGAACAGTCACTTCCTAGTACTATGCGACATGTTTATCTCATGGCAAACAATCTTGGTTTAGATTATTATGGTCTTTCCAATTTAAAGTATGTAAGCTTGATTTCCTGTCCTTCTCTATGTTGATGCTTTGAATTTCGCCAAATGAGGCATTATTAAATCTATTTTATGAGTTTATGCCTGGTGTGTCGTCGTGTGTTACTTGTGAACTGCATATGAGTTGTGTGGTGATGTGCCATGTGCCTAAAAATGAATGGGCTTCATACTCGGGGAATGCTAGTGTTTCGAGCATAGGCATGTTCCATGCCAAATCCACCTTTATGCCGATCTCCTCTCCACACCCTAATTTTGTGCTATCTAAATTTATTAGTTTTCATTCTTTTTCACTTTATATGTTGCGAAGTAAGTTTATGTATAGAAACTGCAGGTTTGCTCTTTCTATGGCTTGTTTATCTTCGTACATTACCTAGCTTATTAACTCCCTCAAAGGGAAACCACTGGTTGATATACCTGTAACTGGAAGTTTAAATGAGGTACTTTAGTTACCATTGCCAGGTAAGATGGCGAGCTGCTGCTCTTCCAATTTAACATTTCTTCTTCCCTTTGGAACTCGCAAGCTATTTAAATAATTATATTTATGCATAGGATCGTAGTGACAATATAGTTTCATGTTTTGGGTGCTGCAAAATACCTTGTAAACTTGTATTTAATAAGCTCATTGATTTGGTTTCTCCAGTTTTGTTTTTTGTCTGTATGGCTAACATATTGTCAAGTTTGTTGATGCAAAGCCTGCCAATATGGAGCATCTTTCTGGTACATGTTTCTCTTCTGTGTCAGCTCGGGTGATAAAACTAGTGGCAGTGGGCAAACAAGTGCCTGGCAGTAGCGTGCGCTTTCACTCCCTTTTTTCTTAATTCAAATTCTATGCAAGGTTGACTGCAGATTGTTTGTAATCGTACCTTCTTGGATTTGCATGGCAAGTCAAGTTGGAGGAGTTATGCATACTAGAAGATGTTTCCCAGTCTTTATTTCTCTTCGCAAATTTTCATCATCTTTTGAATTAATAAACACTGCTGTCAAAACTTGTACCTTCCCTTTTCTCTGCAATTGGGTGAATTATTGTTCAGTTTTTCATTTTTGATGGAATATCTTCTTCAATTTTTATACCTCTGTAGCTATAAATGTATCCTTCTTTTACAACATGCAAAGGCCGCATATCCTCTACAGATCACACAAAAGCATTGTGTAAATATTTTTACCTTCAGTTAAATGATTTACTGTGGTGTACACATTCAAACTCCAGGTTTTCTGACTAGTTTCTTCTTTTGTGTTCATTGATTTTTGTAGTTTGTTGTTCGATCTAAAATTATTTTGGCTAGAAATACATTGTTGATGTCTATATGAAAGTAAAGATGAGTACTAAAAGCACCATAATATTGCTTGTTATAATATAATCGTAAAAATATCAGTAATTCCATGTTTCTTTGGTTTCTTGTTTGTTGTGTAGTTTTCTTCACATGAAAGAACATAGGCTTATCACAAGTGTATTACTATTTCAGATATCAGTTCAATTCCAATTCCAAAACATAAGCAAATTGATTATCTATAGTGTCAGCTGATTATAATGTTCTACTTCTACTTTATTGGGGGGATTTATATATAGGTCCCTAATTTAGACAAATTTAAGAAAATCCCTTAGCTTTTCATATGAATCCATTAGTTTTAGTTTATTTTTCTGATATAAGCCTAAATTGAGCATATTTTAGTGGAATCTATGAATTTTCACTTTAGCTTTTTGCCTCTTATTACAATTTTATACTTGTAATTAATCTCAAGAGTCCAAAATGGCTGCGATTCCTTTGTTTAAAATAAGATCGAATCTCACTCACCCTTTGGAGTTCAATTGGCCTAACCATTCTGCATGCAAAATAGTGCGAATATAGCATTACTCTTATCGTTTTTATTACGCAATCTACTGCTCCGTCAATGTCAGTGCTTCTTTATAAACCTATCGAATTCGCACGCATGGCATACACAATTGAAAACAAAGATAAATGTGAGTAAAAAGAACTACCCAAAGGAAACAGTTTGATTCTTGAAATGACAAAAGAAATGCTTATGCTTAGAATTGCACAATATACAAAGCTTTTTTGGTATTGGATCAAGATGCTTGCCTTTAACGGGAAAAAAGAAAAGGAACGGCGCATAAGGTGCTCTATATATCTTTTTTGGGAATAAATGCTCCCACTACCGCTTGGCACCCAGGCTATAAATACAAACGCATGCATGAACAAAGAGTAATCAGAAGCAAGTGTAGTTCCAGCAATGGCTTTCAGGGGCAACTACCACCAGCAGCCCCGCCACCACCACGGCGGCCGCCCTAATTACGGCAGCCACGTGGAATACTTCCGCGACGACCGGTTCAACTACGAGGACGACCGCACCACCTACGTGACGACGGTCGAGAAGAAGACGACCGTGAGCGAAGCGCCGCGCCACTTCGCCAACAAGCCCCGCGCATACAAGCACAAGGAGCTCTACGGAGAGGACGAGGTCCTGGAGCGAGGGAAGCTCGTCGAACGCGACGGTTACTCGATCTGCGAGAGCGAGAGGTTCGGCTGCGAAGATGAAGCGGACATGGAAACTGAGGAGTTTGTCAGCCGCAAGCATAACTACATGGTTAAGGCTGCTTGATCATTGGTAATATCAATAAAATTGCCACTAAATATCACTAAATATCATAGGCATGAAGATGCATGTGGTGATGGACACTATAGTAAATTGGCACCACCTCTATAAATAAGAATTTGTGAGCTTGTGTACTGCATCCATGGCATGAAAATATATCCATGTAACCTCCGCTATATAGTAACTTAATAAAACTGGCATTTAGTACGATAATAATCAATCTACTTAGGAATTAATCCTTATTTTTCCGACCAGATCAGATCTGCATGGTCATTCCAAGAAACTATGCATTTGCCGGGTCGAATTTTCGCAACACATTCATATGAAAGATCTATGTAGATACATATAGCTTGGAATTGACGTAATTACAAAGACGAATACCAGCTAAACTAAAAACTGCGTAAAGGAAAAGAAGAAAGAGAGAGATGGAAGATGCAAAGAATTATCGAGCATATTTTGTGCGAACTCATTCTACCAGAAAATAGCAATAATTGAATTAAAATAAAGAATAAATTATGCCATATAAAAACTATATATTTTTACAAAAAACAAAAGAGGAACAGAACTAGTAATCAGACACGGAATAATACACAAAATAATACACGGATGTTAACATAACTGTGCTGAATCTACATGCGCATGAATCTATCGCCACCATTTGATTTTTGCATTGAAGTATGCGTGGTCTAAGAAAATGTCGAATTGGGGGGGGTGATTCCCCTTTCCTTGTAATACGCCTTCTCGGCATCTGCCAACCTCGTTTGAAACATTCCCCACTCTTTTATACACCGCTCCCTTACCTGTAAAATCCGCACAAAATACTCTCAGATCAGATGTGTGACAACAGCTTGCGGAGACGCAACCAGTTAGGGGAGTTCTGATTCAATGATAGCATGCTTAGTTAGATAACCAGAAAAAGAAAGGACCCACCCCTTCCCATGGAGCTTTCCCATTCTCCGCCTTCCCCTGTAGAAAAAGCCGTAACAAAGAAGATGGATTGTTAACTATTTCCAAGATCGACAGTCGTCATAGAATGTGTGTAGGTTTCTTCTTACCTGGTTCCCGAGTGACGGAACCACCTGATGAACTATCCACTGTGCATCTACAACTCCAATTTTCTCATGAGCCAGCTATTCGAGAGACATACAGGTAGTTACATATTAGCTAAAGCATAAGATAAGATGGAAAAGAAGGAAAAAAACCGAAAATTTTAGATTTTCTTCCACTGCAAAAGGCCCACCCTCAAGGAGGTAAAAAAGGAAAACGAAAAAAACTGAAAGGAAAAAAAACACAAGCAGGATATAGTGTCAACTTATAATGCAAAGCAGAAGGTTTTTAGAAGCAACTGCAAACATTTGCAATTAGAGATCATGAATAACAGTACCTCCACACATCTTCGTAGCGCCAAATCGAGACCCCAGCCATGAACCAAGTCATTCTGCGGAACGAACATCACTAGTAGTATAATATAAGCAAAAGAGTAAACCAGTGACTAGCAAAATATGAGCAGCCTACCTGAATCATATGCCACACACAACGCCATGCATCCCGGGAAAATACGGTAGCCATTATCTCAACAAATCTGCACATGCAACAAATAAGATATTATTAGATGGTTGTTTGAGCAGTGAAATCGGCAAAAAAAAAAAAACCAATTTGTTAGCTCATACGCAGCACATGGCGGCAAATGGGGATCACTGCACCAGCCTGGCTTCTCCTCTGTTTCTCTGCATTTAATAAAAAGTCCGAATAATCTCTTAGAAAATAAAATCTAAACTGATCCATCCAATTTCAGTTAAGAACTAAAAATCCAGCAAACAATTTTAGCAGCAAAATTATCACATAACTAGTTACAAGCAACTGAAGTTTTGAAAGACTCACTTGTGAACTTCACTGTCACCTCTTCTTTTAGTCATTTGCCAAGACAACCCTCTATCCGGCTCCAAACCAGGCTGCGAGATCTCAAGCCCATGCTTTTTAACAAGCTTAATATACCTGAAAGCCACAACAACAATAATTTTACCTACTAGAAGCTTTGCAAAGAACTAAAAAGCTCAACAAATCTAATACTTACTCCTCCGCATTAAAATGTTCGACCCCCAAGTCTTCGTCCCAGACAAATATGTACTCGTATGGAGCTACAATGTCAGGATGCAAGAACCGTTTGGCAAACCACCTTACATACCACAATGAGGTTAGATGATGTATCATCGCTTAAAACTATATAATGTAAAATGAAAATGAATAATTGTACTCCAGTAGAGTAGATGGAATTACAATCTTCTAACCATTTAGTTTGCTTCTTGACACCCACATGAATAGCCCTCTTAGACCATTCGAATTCATCCCATTCACTGATCCGGCCATCATAATGGAACAAGAGGATTGTGAAGTTTTCAGAAAACTGCACCGACCAAGATTTGAAAATGACGGCAAAGGACAATAAATAAGAATTTACAAAATGTGAGAGAAAGAAAGATACATAGTAAATTTCTTCTAAGACACTGCTTAGGTAGGAGAAATAACCAAATTGCCTAAGGGGCCCCACTTTTAAGTACAGAATTTATGGCTACATGAATGACAGAAGCCCTACTACGAAGATAACTTGAGTAATGTCAGGCTACATGAATTGCCTCATAGGACCCGATTCCAACATGTTTATGAGATATTTCAGCTAGTCGTTAACTGATGAAGATATTAAAAAAATTTCCAATAAACTAATAGGTTTTCTTTAAAAAAGAAAAAAAAAATCTTATCAATGGACTGCAGATTTATAAGGAACTCACCTTTTTTACTGCAGCATCAATATTTGCTTTCTGATCATATCCAACTGTAAATGTTACAAGGTATTTCTGTTGGATAACAAGATCCTGCACAAACCATTAAATAAATTATAGAAAGGTTTCAGATGAGATAAAATAAATAATGGATTTTTTAGGAGTCACATATAGATGAACGAATATACGATAAATCATATTCGATAAAATAATTTGACAAGTTAAAGAAGACAAGCAAATAGTGCAAAAAATATATGAAAACAGAATTTCCGCTTTGACACGCCAGACATTATTTACAAGAAATGGATATTCATCAAAAACTAGAAACATAACATAAACATTTTGCAGAATGGCAAAATTAGCTAGCTCGCCAGATGGAACAGATCCCAGAAGCATTGCAGCATGTACATATTCAAAATAGAGGACTAAACTTTAATTCATCAAAAACTAGAAAGTAGAAACATAACATAAACATTTTCCAGAATGGCAAAATTAGCTAACTCGCCAGATGGAACAGATCCCAGAAGCATTGCAACATGTACATATTCAAAATAGAGGAATAAACCTTACAGCCTTGGTGATTCCATGGGCATATAGAGGACTAAAGTTTATAGCTCATACTACAAGATCACTCGAGACTGTTTTGCACATAACATCTTCTGGACATATGCACGTGATGAAGACTTTCATCAATGGCATAAATAGAGCAACATTAAACTTCGAAACAGTTTACAGGTTTACGCACCTCGTCAGGATTGCCCGACAATCTGCGGAGATAGAAGTCTGATTCTGGCACAACAATGCCTGGAGGTAGTCTTTCTGCTCCTCGAGGATTTGAAGGAACATAAATCTGAACATAGAACAAACAATAATCGAGAGAGAGGGGGAGAGAGAGAGAGAGAGAGAATAATTAGTTTACTAACCATAAGGTGTAATTTGTTATCTTTAACAATAATAAGATTACCTATGACCTATCTAATGTTGTCTTGCTAGTAGTCTACTCTTGTTCTTCTTTAACTATGGTAGTATTAAACAATCTACACCATAAGCATTGATAGTAAACTATCATCTCCAACTGTCACACCTTCACCTGTCATCTTGTGCCACACTGCCACAGCATTGTTTTATCTAAAACTCAGCAAATTTAGTTGTGAATACTTTAGTAAAGATTCTCCATGAAAACCCAGAAATCCAGAGATTGTATTACTAACATATTATCTTATACTATGTCTACTTTTTCTGAAGAACAATATAAGTACACCATCTGTTTAGACTTCTCTAGGCGGACATGGAAGAAAGAGTAAACCATGCCTAAAACATCAATAGCAAGAAGGTAACAAGTAAGAAATCCAAAAGTCTTAATTAAATTCCATCACAGGGGAATGCACCTTAGGAATCTCATCTGAGCTGGAAGCAGAATTATTTCTTTTATGACTACTCACGGAAGTCCAAGCATGGTTCAGCAATGTCTGTGTCGTGATACCAGAATTCCTGTCTTCTATATACGAGATGATATTGGAAGGAAACTGAAGCTGCAGAATACAGGCCATGAAATACTCACATTGTGATGCCATCTCGCACAATATAAATTGGCAAAGAAAGGCTAGGCGAAGAAACTAGTATCATACCTTAGTAATACTAACTGTAGGAAATGATATACCAAATAAGTAGCCTAACATAACACCAATAACAGTCGAAATAGAAAGCCTCATGCTTTCATTTGTTCTTAGTAGTGCACTGCAAAGTATGAATAGATGTTTACTGTAAGTTCTGAGGATCCAATAAGAACACCCGTCTTCAACAGATCAATAATAATCTGACAAGCAAGAAAAAAAAAATTTACATACCCACGACCAAAATTTCCGAGTTTCGCCATCTATTTGCAGTGTAGAATTAAAAAGAAGCACAAATTTTTGCAACCAGAAGTTCTTCCACATTGCTAGAGAAACTCATAATTGTGAACTTCTTGCAGGAAAAATTGTATCTGTCGGCTCCTCAAGAGAAGCAAAATTAAAATAATTGTAGCCTGGAGCAAAACAGAACAGAACAGATGTAAAGAAGAGGCCCAAACACAAGGAAGTTGCCAAGACCAAGAAAGTAAAGATATTACGTACAAACCATTTAAGCCCTAAAGAAAGCAAAAGAAAAAAGGGCTAGAGAGGGTCATACTTTATTCTCATCATTATTATGTTACACATGAAAATTACTATCTGCAAAAAATAAATGTGGAATGAGACTGATGGCATCAAGATTGGCCAATCAACATCACGATTTGATGACCCAAAGTGTAAAACGTAGCATGAAACTTATGAGTATCTCATGCAAATAGAACCTAAAATAGCAGCAGCAAGGTAAACCTGCAGTATATAAACATTAATGGAGCTCAATTTTATATATATTCATTTTCGAGAACCACCACGGCCCAATTAACATTAAAAGGCAGTCAAAAGGCTAAAAGCCAAAAAAGGTTTCCATTTACTAGCATAACATCGGTACAACTTGAATCCACCGCGTTGATCATGGGTGGAATAAAACAAGTCAGTTAGTTGCAATGTGCTAATAGTAACCAAGAGCATCCTTACGATATTCACAAGTCAGTCAGTTGCAATGTGCTTTCAAGTTCAATGATTGATTAGTGAATGGCCCACTCCCCATATCAGGCTGCCAGAAAAGGTTTCCAAAATGCCCCGAACCTTCCATTATAACTAATTTTGCTTTCCAAGACAAAGACAATTTGTACTCATGGAAGCCCTAACATGAGATTTATAATTATATACCACCCAAAGTATCGAACATATAGATATATTCAATGAAAAAATTGTATATTTTCGCCATACCATACAAGTTCCAAGCTTTAGGTGACATGCTATTTCTTTCAATTTAGAAGGCAGAATTTCTGGAACATCATAAAATGCTCAATCGACTACGCGTGTGATGCATGGAAAAATATGCACGGTAGGAAAAGTAAAAATTTTCCTTTTCACTTGTTCCTATAATCTCGACAACTTAGGTAACAGATTGGGCCATTTCTTGTTACATAGTGCAGATTGAGCAAGTATTTTCCGTTAACTCAATGCTTAACTTCAAAGGAAGAAGAGTAATCACAATGCATACTGCATTGAAAACGGCAGACTCTGCCAGATCAAAAATCAGAATCAAATGCTACCCAACCTGAATGATTCGGACATAATCTGCAATCAATTCATTCTCTAACAAAATCTCACATTCAAGTCCCCCAGATTAAAACAAACATTATAACGACTAACACAACATCAACAATAAACAACATAAACATCAAATCTTAATGAAACACTCAATCGTCTTGCAATCATCGTTTTCCTCTTCCCAATTTAGGCCAATGTCATAACCCAAAGAGGTCAAAATAGATCCATACGCAGAAACAGAAAAAGAGCACCAATTAAGGGGAGAGAAAAACAAAAAAAAAAGAATCGTAAACTCTGGGAGACGGATCGGCGTAGGGAATTGGGACCTGGAAACGATGAATCCACAGATCTCTTCGGAGCGAAATACGATAATGCGACTCCAATCCTTTCTCTTCTCTTTTTTATCTTCTCAGATGCGCAATTCGTTTTGTGGATTTTGAAATCGCCCTGGGGAGTTTTTGTAAGTAAGATGTTAGCGGGTTTAATTTATTTATCAGCAAAGAAGCAGGGTTAGACAAAAATAAAAGGTAAATTCCGCATGTTGTCCTCAAACTATGATCTGCTGACATTTTGATCCTCTAACTTTAATTTTTTATATATGTTTTAGGTAAAATTTTTAGAATTGTGTTATAATTAAGTTATGTAACCTCATTTAGTTGTCTAAATATTTATATATTTCTAATGTGGAAGTAATATAATAGTATTTATTATAACCGACCATCGTTAGAGCAAGTGGCAAAAGACTCGATAGTTGGTATTCGAGATCTCAAGTTTTGAATCTTAGTTGATTCACATTTCCAGCTAAGTTTATTTCTAAATGAAATAAACGAAGCGGGTAGTGTGCACGCTACGGTGTTACCTATCTCTTAAAAAAAAACTTTAATTTATTATAATTTTTAGGTCAAGTTTTTTAGAATTACTATAATTAAGTCCTGTAATCTCATTCGGTTGTTTAAATATTAATATATTTTTAATGTGAAAGTGATATAATAGTATTATGATTGGAGATGCTTCAAAAATTTAAAATATTACATTACTTTTGCATTATCGAAACATCAATATATTATCAATAAATGTGATTGTGGGATTTGATTCAAATATTTTTGAAAGTTTTAACCAATAATTACAATAAATTAAAGTAATTTGAGGACCATACATACAATTTATCCAAAAAATTCCAAGGAGAGAAACGTAAAAGGGCTAAAAAGGAGAGAAAAGGAGGAGAGGGGTGCACGTTTGTGAAGAAGAGTCTAAGACGAAACCACCGAGTAGTTTTTATTTGGGGCATTTATGAATAGTATAAGTTTTTATTTGGGGGCATTTATGAATATTGTCTCTTACTACCGTTGAAAATTTTCAAATTTATTCATCAATACACACAAAGTACACAAAATACTATTCTATAATTCAATCCTATTAGAAAAAACATAATTTTTTTAAAAATCAATAAAGGTATAAATAAGATATTTTTTAAGTTTTGAAGTGTACATTAAATATTATCTTTTTATTTTTTAACAGTGGTCGGGCAGAGATTGGGTCGGGTCTAATCAAGCCCAATTGGAATACAAAGGCCCAGATCCGGCCCAACTTGGTCTAACCGGCCTAGTCCATTTGGGCTGTGGGCCACCTTTGGTTTTGGCTGGAGTGGTTTTTCATTGTTAGGTCTGGTTTGGCATTATTGCCTTTTTTGTATTTATTTTTACTTACTAATTCTGTTTAATTTGTTATTTTTATAAAAAAGATTTTACTTTTATTGTTATGATTAATTAGCATGAAATGTGCCAAGTGATGGAAGTAATACATCATCCCCTACTGCACTATTCCATGTAGAATTCTATTCAAAAGAACTAGAAAAAAAAAGAAAAGAAAAGAAAAAAAGATATCAATAATTTCTGATTTTTTTTTTGTTTTTTTTGGTTAATGGTTTGGAAAAAAAAAACTGTGGGATAGCATATGTACATCTACCTGAACACTACATGGTGCTACTTGTGCTGTTTTAAGTACCTATGAACACTAGAACATGATGCCATTTGTGATTTTTTAAGTACCTCAATGTTACTATTTCCAAAGAATCTTCCCTCAATGCCCAATAGAATGTATGTTTAAATCAAATTTTAATCAACAATAAAAGATTTGGATTGTGTTCAGATCAAATACTTGGTGCCATTATTATTCCAAGAGTTGCAGTATTTAACCGACCGTCCCTAGAGCAAGTGGCAAAAGACTTGATGGTTGATATTCGAGACCCAAGTTCGAATCTTAGTTGATTCACATTTTCAACTAAGTTTATTTTTAAATAAAATAAACGAAGCAGGTAGCGTGCTACCGATCTCTCAAAAAAAAAGAGTTGCAGCATTTAATTAGTTGAAATTTATTTTTAGAGTATAGTTTAACTCAGGTGTTCCGTTAAAGTATTCAAACACTTCATGATAAATTTTTTTTATAAGGTATAACATAGTTACTCCATTTTATGTTGCATGCAAATGAGCCTTAGCCCTTTATCCCCCTCTGTAGAAAGGAAAAAGAATATTCCTTTGGATTAAATATCATATTACAAACTGAAATGCCTACAAGAATTATAGTTCAAAAGTTTTGCCCAACAACTTTCCATATTACAAATGTTCTTTTTATAGACTTTATAGTTTCAAATTGTCAGCAAAGTAATCAATAGAATAAAATTTATTTTGGGCCAAAACCGAACCATTTCGGTTTTGGGTTAAGCAAAGAAAGTTGATAAAGCATGCATACGAAAGATTAACTTGGTTTAATCAAATTAATTAGTACGTAGTTTATCAAACAACGAAGTAAACGTTATGTCGCGAAGAAGGTGAGGATGGCTTTGATGAATGCGAGGTAGTAATATAGTTCGTATTGAAGGATCTTCTCCTCAGTGTGTATTCATTAATCTAAAGCTACAATATTAAAATATGTGGAAGTTGACAGGGGCCTGCCGGCTTTGCTATTGCCTTCTGTTTCTTCTTGTCATGTTTGGTGGTCCGGCAGCCCACACATCGGTCCAACTCTGCATTATCTATCTAGCTCTTCTACTTGAAAAAATGTTATACTTACTGATCACAGCTCTAATTTTTGTACTAGTTTTATTCATTGTTTTCAACTGAATTTTTTTTAAAAATTTCGTAAATATTACTAGGGTGGAAAAGTTGTATAGTAATAACCTTCGAAACTTAAAAAAGTTTTTTTTTTTTTTTTTATATTATGTGAGTTGATTCAAGATTTGATAGGATAAAGAGAATGGATGGATCAATGATGATGCGTTCACGAGGTCTACAGATAATATTTTCATATATTGAGATGTAAAAGGCACGGCCGGGTAGCCCGCGAGACTGCCCGGTCCGGCACAGTCAGAACAAAGTCTAAAATATAACACTGACATTACAAACATGATGTCTTCAGAATGGATTTATGCTTAGTTTGGTATTGAAATCTATCAAGTTATTAGATAGGATGGAGTTACGAAAAAGTATATAGGATATGCTTCTGCATTCTTTAATGGGGCGGCAGGAAATATATCGTAATCGACTAATCGCAATATTTCATTTGGGATTACGTGGGATTGCGGTGGCGGGGAGATTGCATTATGTGCGGCTTCAATATTTCGTTTGGGATTACGATGGCGGGGAGATTGCATTATGTGCAGGAAGAAACGTCTGCATATTGCGGTTAGTCGGTTACGATATATTTTCTGAATCCTATTAGAACAAGAAATATATCTGTTTTTTCTCAACCTCATTCTATTAAATAGCGTTTGATCCATTCAATACCAAACTAATACATGCGTAACACATTCCATCATAATTTTAGAAAAATATTTTTATCCAAAAAGAAGAGATATGATTGGTTAATTATAAATGATCGGGTGCAATTGCCAACATAGTACAGTTCCTCCACAGCCAAGACGGCCCATGACCGGCCCATGACGGCCCATGGGCTGGCGCTTTGTCAAAAACATAAATTCGGAGTGAGTGGAGAGAAATTAAGGCTTGGAGCTTGGAAAAAAATTTGAACTCGAAAATTTAAGCAAATTAATTATATTTTTTAAAACAATTTGAAACAGGTAAATAACAATTCTTTTATATTTTACATATAGATGCCTGAAGATGCTTGTCTTTTCAAAATTGCCCCCTCATTTTCAACTTTTTTTTTTTTTTTTTAAAGGATAAAACTCCTTTAACTTTTTTTGTTCATATTATATAATTTGAATTAGTCAATTGAATATTTTAGTAAATTCATCAATAACGCGTTCATGAATTTTGCTTTTAAAAAAATGAAATTAAAACAAACAAAAAAAACATTCCCTGTAGCTCAATTATCTAACCATCCACTTGTAAAATCGCACCTACCCATGCCATCGAGCAAATCTCAAGCTTTTCTTGGAGTTGGAATATTGGAAGCAATTATCTTATTTGTTATAAAAAAGTATGATAAAAAATATCATATAATTTTATATGCCACGTCACAATCATATCCATAATGAATCAACTAAAATATATTTTTTATACTTTTATAAAAAATTGAAGTAATATGTCACCATATTAAGTCCTTTTCTTCCAATAATGTTAGACGGCGTACAATTTTGAAAGATTTTTAAAGAAGTTGCCCGGAACTATCTTCAGTCTTCACCCGCTAATTTCTCAACAACAAAAACAGGTCTAACCGCTTAAGAAGAGTAGCGATGACTAATCAGATTCAAATCCAGTCAATCCTATTTGATTCACATTTTTAAATGTTTTATTTTTAAATAAAATAAACAACAAAAACAGGCCTCATGGCATGATCAAATATTTGATTTTTAATTTTGAAGTTTGAATAGTACTATTTTACGAGGGGAAAGGTTAGTTTATGAGTTATACAAAGGCTTAATTATATTATTATACTTATTTTCGTCCATATTGGCACTTATTAAAAATATTTTTGATCCATATAAGATAATAAATAAATATTTATAATTATCTGATATATTTCTGGTCCATATGGTTATCTAATATTTTCTCTGTCCATATAAGATAAGGAATAAATCTAATAAATAAATCTTAATTTGTTTAAATCTCTATTGAGATTTAGTTAGAATATATGATTAGAATTAACGTCTTATTTATGGCCTATAAATATATGAGATATTGACCACATACAGATACGAAAAAAAATTAGTATCTCTCCACAAAATTCTCTCTCTTGAGTTCGCTCTAGGGCACTATCGAAAATCTTAGGGATTTGAGCAATGTGCGGCAATCTACTCTAGTAGGCAGTAGCCGGATTGAAACGAGCAAGAACTACATACAGCAAATTGAGGCAGATCTAAAACAAGACGAGATTCGATACTAAACTTCAGGATTTCTTAAATTTTCTCTTCTATACTTTTTTTTTTTTTTAAATAAATGAATAAGCTTGTCAATCTCTATACTCCAGGCAAAAAAAAAAATTAATTTTTAAATAGAAACTAGTAGCTTTGTATAGTCTATTTTGATCAGAAAAACTAAAAAATATATAAAATAATAGTTAAAAATAACTCAATAGAATTTTTTAATGAATATATCTTGAACGCCGATTTAACTTTTCCTATTATCTAATCACTAATCATCAAATAGGATGGTTAATGCAATAACTCTGTTGGTAATGGTGTAGAAATTAGTAAAATTTAATAACTTTGTGGTGTCTTTTCAAAATATGTAATACAAAATAATAAATAAAAAAAATTAAAAATGCAGTATAAAAATTGATATAAGTAAATGATAACACAATAATATCTATAAAAAATAACAAAATATAGTAAACAAAAAGTAGTACTAAAATATAGTTTAATAGGCTGTAATTAAGTTGTATATAAACATAAACATAAATATAAATACACAAAAAAGGGTAAATAACGAAAATGTCTAAAATGTACGTAATTAAAAGAATTATTTTTTAAAATTTATCTAATCTAATTTCTAATTATGATTAATGATACGGTGAATGTGTGAATGTGCGATACCATGGACTTCTCATGATCTCATGAATGAGACATTGACATGCACTGAGCCACGTGGGTTCCACGTGTCCGTACCTCGTCATTTTCGAAAACAGCTGCTGCACAACCAACTCGATCTCAACCGCACATCTCGCGGATAACTTTTGCCACGGATTCCCCGTGGCCATGCGGGGTCCACACGCCTACCTCTTATCCGCGTGAAATTTTCTTACACTTCTCTTACACTTACAAAATATAGATCAATAACAAATTAATTATATTTTTAATAAAATTTTTTTTTTTTTATAATTACGATGGAATATATATTTTTCTAAATTAATTTTTACAGATAATATTACTTAAAATAATAAAACTAATAATTTAGGCAAATTTTTTAATTAGATTAAACATATATATATATATATATATATATAGTTATATACTGAAATATAACTTAAACAAAATTCATTCATCAAATTATAAATAGATGTACCTCAATTGAAATTCCCGATGACTTCATAACATGACACCCCAAGTGACATATACATAATCATACATACATATATAAAACTACTATCTTAATAAAATACGTATATCAAGATCAAAAGTGGGTATAACAAATCCGTTTATATTCTCCTCAACCTACCTAAACCTCACTCAAAAAGTGTTACTTTGAAGATTCTGTAAATATTTGTTTATATTTTGCATATCATATTTTCATTTGTTCAAGCATTATTTCTCCTTTTCCTTTTTTCTCATTGGCCTCAGAAGAATACATCCATTTCCGGATCCTTCTTTACACCCTTTTTCCCTTCCCCGATTTTTTTTTTTTTTTTACATTTAAACCCTTCAAATATTTTTTTAATATAAATAGTCGACAAATTTATATTTATTTATATATAATTTTTTTTACCATACAAGTGTCATATAAGCATCTTTAATTTAAATACAGTAATTGAATCGTCGTGTCAAATTTATATTTACATATGACTTTTTTTTGTCACTTAAGCGTCATATAGATATTTTTAAATTGAATATAATGAATAAATCATCATGTTTGTATTTATACTTTACTTCTCTTTTTCAACTTAGGAAAAAAAGTAATTCAATCACTATATTTAAATACTGATTGAATCATCATATTCAACTTAAAATTATTACATAGGCACTCCTATAGTAAAAAAAAATAATTTATCTAAATATAAAATTATTAAAATTATTTATAAAAAACAAAAAAAAAATCCTGGAGTGAGTTCAATAAGACCACACCTATACTACTTTGCACGTTCATTCTCATCCTCTTATTATCGTTTCATTGTTTTTGCTACCCCAAAAAGAGGTGACAAAAGACCAAATAATTAGCCAAAAGGCGAACAACTTTGTACAATTTGTCATATATATTATATATTAATACATATAATAATATAATATAAAATTGGGTTTATCTCTAATTCCCCAGCGTTTTCATTTATTGGTCAATTATTATAGCTACCCACTTATCCCTCGTTTGAAGCAGCAAAGTTAGAAACGAAGTGAAGGGGGTTAACCACCGCGACAAGCAAGCAAAGCGGGGAAATGCTTCAGATCGAGATCCGTAGAGACGTGTTGAAAACCTCGCTTTGAAGTTTGAATTGTAGTCCTCCGCCGCCGATTTCTTCGTCTCCAATCCTCTATTTCTAGAAACCCTAGCTTTCTCCCGAGGATTTTCCAAACATTAAGTCGGTAGGAACCCTAACAAGTTCATGCTGAGAGTTTCGGATCGAATTGTCGATATTTGAGTTGAGGATTTTGAGAGATCGCGTGCGAAGCTTGAAACTGGTGAGGATTAATGGGAGGGAGTAGTTCGCGAAATTCGAGTGGCCGGAGATCGTTCGGAGACCGGAGCGGCTATCCCCAGGCGGTGCCCGGGTATTCGAGTTATCCGCCGCCGCAGTCGCCGGCGCCGCCGCCGGAGCAATACAGCTATGCTGCTCCTTATCCGGCCTACCCGTCGCAGCCCTCCGGTTATCCGCAGGCTTCGCAGGCGCAGCATAGCAGCGCCGGCGTGCGGAGATTGGATCGGCGGTATTCGAGGATAAACGATGATTTTAATTCTGTCGAGCAGGTTCGATTTCCTTTCGCTTTCTTTTGCATTTCAGTTTCAGGCTTATGCTCTACATTAATTTAGATCAAGATTGAGAGAAGTGGACTATTTGTATGCTAAATTATACTAGTTTGAGAAGCGAGAGGGAAACAGAGGTAAAAATAGAGCATGTGGATCCATCATGATTCGAGTTTGTTAGCCTTGCATTTCGGTCTTAGTGAGTAGGGAACTTCTTTCTTTTTTTAGGTTTTCCTATGAATAGGTCCTGCCACAATTTGTATATGCTGAATGTGTTCAGATACCTACAGTTAGCGCTATCAGTGAGTAGTTAGATTGGGAGTTAGGAGATTTTTAAGTTGTGGCAATGTATTGATCGAACTCAAAAATTTGAAAAGGTTCCTCTGGTTTGCGGCCCTACTATAGTCTTTCTCGAAGAGGAAAATTAGAAAACAAGGGAATTAATGACTTAAATTAGCGACTCGCAGTGTTCGTTATTTTGTTACTGATGTATTATGTTCGGTGGTTCTTTAAGTGTCACTCAATAGATTGTTATCAAGCTATCACGGCATGGGACACCGAGCGAATCATACAATTGTTTGTATTTTTTTTTTCTGTTTTTGTTGAATTTTTTAATGTTTATTGCTAGGTTACGGATGCTCTTGCACATGCCGGCCTTGAGTCCTCAAATCTTATTGTTGGCATTGATTTTACAAAGAGCAATGAGTGGACGGGTTAGTGTTCGTACATGATAAGGTGTTGTTTGTTTGTTACATGCATTTCTAATGTGCTTTTGCAAACAGGCAAACATTCTTTTAGGGGGCGCAGTTTACATCACATTGGCGATACACCAAATCCTTATGAACAAGCTATATCTATTATTGGACGGACGTTGTCTAAATTTGATGAGGATAATCTGATCCCTTGCTTTGGATTTGGAGATGGTATTTCTTATTTTCCGTGAAATGTTTTTTGACAAAATGGTATTTGGATTCCGTTTGCTAAAATTATATATAATTTTGTGTTTTGACAGCATCAACACATGATCGGGATGTCTTTAGTTTCTACCCGGACGAGAGATCCTGTGATGGGTTTTCGGAGGCTTTATCAAGATACAGAGAACTTGTCCCACATTTGCGGTTGGCTGGTACTTTTAGAAGTTTGATAGCAGCTTTTATTTTATTCTTCTCTCTCTCTTGAGAATGTTAATTTATGAATTCCTGTCCTACCAGGCCCAACATCATTTGCTCCTATTATTGAAATGTCTATGACTATTGTGGAACAGAGTGGTGGGCAGTACCATGTTCTGTTGATAATTGCTGATGGCCAGGTACATAATATGATAGCCATTTGGTGCTTTCACATTTGATATGTTTGTCGGTGGCTTTGAATGTGGGTGGATGTTGGCGTGCGCATGATTCATGCGTCTGCACACATGCATGTTCACAAAAACACATGCATACGTATTTTTAAAAATTCATTCCTTTTCGTCTACAAAAGTGGAACATACAAATACTAGCATTATTCGAGATGTCTAAATGCAAAAAGTATGAGAGAACTTGCTGGTTATATGTTTCTGTCACCTTAAAAATTATTGATACATTGGCTGCTGACATGGAACGGGATATTATTATTGTCTACTTTGGTGATAAATTGCTATCTTTTTTTATTTTATATATAAATGGATTCTTGTTGTTCTTGGACGGTCGTAGCATGTTGTTTATTTCACTTGAGTGAAGCTATTTTCCTGTTCACCCTGGTTTGTTGTGCGTAAAATGTACTTTGAAACTTAAAACATCTTTTTGTTGGGCTTTATTATTCCATTCTAAAAAATTCACTTGTTCAAATGTTTCCATGGCTGGTGCAGGTTACAAGGAGTGTGGACACTGAACATGGACAATTGAGCTCCCAAGAGCAAAACACTGTTAATGCTATTGTGAAAGCCAGGTAATTTAGTCAAATTTCTTGTTTCTTTTGTTAGCAACAGTCTGTTATCTGTATGAAAGCTTTCATTATGCCTTCATTTTAAACAAAACCAGGTGTTTATTTGCCTTTACCCTGTAGCTTTGTAGTTGGCAGGCACTTTTTTTGGCATTCAAAAGTTTAGACGTGTTGTTGAATGTTTAACAAGCAATTACTACCATGTGGCAATTGCTGCTGACAAGCAGTTGCTGGAGATGAAGAAAATTATTTGTTCATGAGTACATTTTTCTTTGTTGCAGTCAGTTTCCTTTATCCATCGTGCTAGTTGGAGTTGGAGATGGTCCTTGGGACATGATGAAGGAATTTGATGATAATATTCCAGCTCGAGCCTTTGATAATTTCCAGGTATAATACTAGGCTTATTCTGAACTTAGCTGCTGAATTTCTTGATTTTTAGTTTTATCCAAATCTCATTTCCTTTCTCTTTTAGTTTGTGAATTTCACAGAGATAATGTCAAGAAACATTCCACAAACAAGAAAGGAGGCTGCATTTGCTCTCGGTGCTTTGATGGAAATACCTTCGCAATACAAAGCAACATTAGAATTGGGGATCTTAGGGTACGATGCAAGAATTGCTACTAGCTCCCTTTTGTCAGTAGATTACAGTTTAAAATGTATTAACAGTACCTGTTGTATCCTGACATTGCACTTTTCACTTAACACTTTTAGTCTGTATTTTCTCATATATTGATTGCCTGTCCTTCAAAATGAGCTTTTCAACCCTATCGCAAGTTAATTGGAACAAGCAAGTTGGTTTATACAGGAAATATGTATAATTTTCTTTGATGGTCAGGCATGAAGTTGCAGATCTAGGCAAGTTCAGGAACTCGAGTGTTTAAGGGTTCAAGAACTTTGTTGCATATCAGGATAGGGCAGGGACTGTCCATACATAGTATAGATTATATACAGGTTTCTCTTCAATCTGGAAATTGTTCTCATCTTTCTTGTAAATTGTGTTGAGCAGTCGTACTATTGCAAAGTCTCCAGAGAGAGTTCCTCTTCCCCCACCAACTGGAAGTTCTGGTGCTTATTCTTCTGGCACGAAGAGTTTTAAATCAAGCAGTTTCCAGCAGAGCACAACAACTTATCCTGGATATGATAGCACACCTAGTGCAGCTCCTTCCGTACCCAGTACATCATGGGATAGTCAGGTATATTGTCAAAATGGAAATGATATCACCGTCTGAGCCTCGATGTTATTTGCTGGTTAATCAAAGTAATCTGCTCGTGTATTACTTGTGTGGCTTTCAAGATTTACTGATATGAGATCTCTCTGACTTGTGTTGTCATTAGCAGGTCTGCCCTATTTGCCTTGTCAACCCTAAGGACATGGCTTTCGGCTGTGGACATCAGGTGAGGACTTTTTGTTTGCAGTTAATTACAGATTTGGTCCCTGAAAGCTTGACTTAGATTTTAGTTTCGTCTGTTTTAACTGCATCATAAGTCCTTGGAATTTGACTTTATTTCCGTTCCAATCTCAGAGTTTCAGCTATCTATTTAGTCCGTAATTTTACTACACCTTGATTTTTACTTAAAAAGTTTAAATGTTGACAAGGCTACATTTAAGAATGTGGACGTGGCACCTTTTCTAACCTTAGAACTATAGGAAGGACTTAAATTTATTGTATGGAACAACTCTGCCATTGTTGTACAGAATAATTTCCCCGACTTAAAGCTACTGTTGAAACTGAGGACTAAACTGAAAATCCTGCTCAAATTTTTAGGACTATAATTGTAATTGGCTCCCCTTAATCGTCTCTGTTTGATCCTCTCCTGCTTCCAAATATCTTCAATTTTTTTTTTTTTTTTTTTCAATCTTTAGTAGCATCTGAAGTGTTTTCAGAAAGCCAAGTTTCTTGTGCTTATGCATGAGCTTCGTTAATTTGCTTTGAAAGTTTCCCCAGCTTTTTTTCAAGACCATGCTGCTAGCTTATTTATTTGGATCGAAATTCTTCCTTGCAGACCTGCTGCGACTGTGGGTACAGCCTTGAGTCATGCCCAATCTGTCGTAGTGAGATCCATACGAGGATAAAGCTATACTGATGCTATAATACAAGGTCATACTCTCACGATGAATATCGAGGGTACGTCGGAGTTGCTGGGAGTTATCCAGAGTCCATTTTGTAGAGGTTTAACGGCGGGGTGGATTGTTTATTTTGCTCTCTATGTTTCAAGTGTGGTGTCCAAGGATAGTATTTACTGTACATACACTCTTCTTTGTCGGCAGCTCGCAGTTTCATGGCCAACATTAGGCCTAGAAATTTCATCTTGTTTGCTCTTTTATAATTTAATAAAATTCTTTAGTGATGGCTTTGTCTTAATTCTTAAACTTATTTTATTGTTTCATTTCTTGGTACTGCAATTCATTTGTTAGGTGGGTTTTGTAATACTGTTAGGTGGGATGGGTTTTGTAATACTCGTTCGATTATACTTGTGAAGGAGACCCTTTTAATTGTCAGGAAGACAGAATGCTTGTGAGAATGCTCATCTTACACAATTAGCACCACTGACGCAATTCGGGTCGAGCCATAATTATTCGGACGTATTGTTTGGGATCAACGTATTGTTTGGGATCAACGAATACTTTTTTCTTTACTATTTTTTATAATTTATTTACTGAAATTAAAAATTTTATTATATTTTTACGTATATCTATTTCATCTCTTTTATTTATATATATACTAATATATATTATATATATTTATTAATATCTTCTAGCAATTCAAAAAATTTAAAATTTTTATTTTATAAATCTTTTTTCTTCTATAGCATCAGCCCGCCGCGCGCGGGTAACTTCACTAGTTACACAACATTTCTGAAATCTAAGATCGCCTCAATCCATATGATCAGAAATATTTACTGAAAATGCAAATCAATACATTGGATAACTGTACAGCATATAGGCTTCTCAATAGTAAGATGAGCAACAAACATATCCGGTTTGCATTAGCTGTAACAAACACAATTTAATG
Organism: Aechmea fasciata; assembly: GCA_025177825.1. Classification (NCBI taxonomy): domain Eukaryota; kingdom Viridiplantae; phylum Streptophyta; class Magnoliopsida; order Poales; family Bromeliaceae; genus Aechmea; species Aechmea fasciata. The sequence goes on from CM045934.1 coordinate 6,328,758, forward strand.
CTCTCAAAAGCAGGAAAAATTATATGGTCCAAGTAACTATTGATTATAGTTGTAACTGATGCGGCGAGTACTCCATCTTAGTCATTTTCCTTTTATGCCTTCTCACAATTTCGGTTGCTCTACAAGCTGCGAACTTCAATGGTTATCAGAGGTAAAATGGTAGAGTCAAAATAATGTTCCACCAAACATGTGACTCCACAGCTTAAGTCACAGCTTATTCGCTTTCAGTGCAGTTTCCACATAGTAGTATAGCCTCCAGAGAGTCACATTATCCTGAGAGAAAGCCATAAGAAAAGGAAACTTAATTCGATAACTTAGCAACTAGTACTGTTTTTCATCTCTAAACAGATGTGGTAATGTGTGCCAGAGGGTGATGAATTGCTTTGCAGTTTATACATCTATGGGGCACATTAAGCGACAAAAGAAGATACCTTTTTCTTTTCCTTTTTTCCCCCTCTGCTTTTATAAAGAGGATGTAAAATCCAGATAAGGCACATTGTAAGTTAACCAACAATGACATGAATAGAGATATTCACCCACCAACACATTTAATAACAAAGAATTTATATAATTAAATGAAAAAATAGCAATGATACCTAACAAGGCCTAATTCTTGGCACAAAAGGTGGGGGAGCACTGAAGATCTTACCTGCTCTTCCAAATTAATGAACAAGCTATCAGAATGTTGTCTCACGGAAGAATTTCTAATTTGGTAGATCTCCACAACACGATCAAGAGACTTTGGGGGAAGCTTCTGTATTCGCCTGCCAAGTTGTTGCTTCTCAGCATTAGTCATCGGTCTGCAAGAAACATAAAACACCAAATAGGCACAGTAAGTTATTAAACACAGATGGCCTACGCTCGGAAGCAATTACCAGGATTTTTAAACACGAGCATGCAGGAAAATTACTTTTTTCTGTGATGGATAGCTTCATCAAGTCATAGCTGATGTCATTATGTTCATGCATGCGAACAACTGTCCACCTGGAATGTGCACACACGCATGTACGCACACAGGCAATACAAGAGAAAACACATGCATGCACGTGTGCACAGACATGCACTCGCACACGCTTGCGTGTGCAAACACAGAGGCGCGCGAGTAGTGACAAGACAAGGAATTTGTTTTGGTGGAGTCAGGAGGAACTTCTACCCACGCAAGACACTTGGCACCTTCAGGCCATAGCAAACAACAAAATCCGTGCTCATGGAGGATGTACAATAGAGAACAAAGTAAACAAGCCAAGGCGAAGAAATTCTGTCACTTATTGTCATCCACAGTATGCAGGAGGATACCTCATATTGCTATCCTTCTCACACATTTATCATGACACAGATCATTGCTCATGCAGGATTGATTGCCTTTGTTCTCATTTTCCATCTTTATTTTCTATTTTCTATTCTCTCTCAAGTGGGATCTAGGGACGAAAAGGCAGCTAATTATGAACAAAAATGGTTCGTAGACCTGCTCCCAGTACATGCAGCAGGTGCTACTTGTCGTCCTATAAGACAGACCCACAGCTATGTTGTAATTTCATTAAACCTCACCCAATGGGTGCACCTGTATGTGCCTCCCCCTTGTTTTTCACTGACTATATATACTGTTAGTATGGTGTGAAAAATCCCAGGTGTGGAAATTAATAACGATTAATGACCAATCTGTAATTTTCCAGGTCTTGGCCATAAAAACTTTGGCATGATTAATCAGCTTACTAATTTGTGAGCGCAAGAGACAACTTAGTGATCTAATCATAATTCTCAGAAGTTCCTACTCAAATGTCTACACGATAAATCCCAGAAAGATAATTAGCATAATAGTCGATGTGAAAGTACTTGGTTGAATAATGTTATGTCAAAACTTAGAAATCAAACATGAGTAATCATGACAGCCCAAAATTCTGAATGTGAAATTACCGAAAATCTGAAAGCAGTATCATTTTTAACTATGTAAAAGTAGCAGATGCTAGACCTGCATTGAGACACCACTTCATTCAGGAGTTTGTCAAGATCCTGCTCCATCTTGCAAATCTGAAAAAAAAGAAAAAGAAGGTTCCCACTCCAAATTTCATCCTTTAAACACGCTAAGAATACTGAAGAGGCGAGTAGGAAAATTATGTGCTACTAGAATATGGATGAAATAGAAATTACATGGCACTTCATCAAGGCCAATAGCTTTTCAATCAAAGTACCTTGGTTAATAATTCAGAGTCCTTTTTCACAGCTTCCTCACATATTTCACCATTTCCTTGTTTAGCCTGGATATCTCCACACACCTAATATAAGATAAGCACATAAAATTGTTACTACTGATTCAGATATCAAATAAGAGTGCATTCTTTTGTACGGGCAGGAAGAACAAAAGTCAAACATCAGTCAAGAGAGTTTTTGGTTGAATTGGCTTGACTTAGGAATCAAAATTGCACATCAATCAAAATTGACCAAATAGGGAGGAAGAGAAGGAGAGAGAAGAGAGGACAAACGTAGAATATGTATAATTAATTTGCATCCGCAGAAATGTGCACACATGAATAATACAATTTACGTGATGCGCATGCATAGAGGGAGGAAGAGAGGGAGAGGGAGACAGAGAGAACTTTAACAATTCCACTATAGAATTTTAGATAGTCCCCAACCACAAGACTTTTGTATGTGATGTCTTGTCTCAAGATTCGTGGTTGCAAGCTCAGTGATCTTATCATTGAACCATACAATGGCATATAGAGAGGAAAAAAAAAATCTACTTCCAGAATATATTTTAGTAGAGATACAGCTATAAGCAAGAATATCCTACAACCAAAGGAACTAGAAAAGATTACAAAAGAAATAAAAAATATGCCTTTGAAGGAGGGTTTTACCTGTCGGACAATTTCAGAACTTGTAAAATCAGCAAAGCCATCAGAAGTATTTACATTGGGAGAAGAAGATGCTTTTCTCTTTTTACTGCAAAGTGTGCCAGTCAAATTGTCATCTGTTGCATTTGCATAGCACGATGACTGCTCCTTTTCTCTTCTATCTGATTCAATCTGGCAAGCTGCTACAATATGACTGAGCATCTGCATGTTAACAGTGTATCAATTCAGCAGATTAATCTACACAAAAACAAGTCAAATGAGAAGAGAGCTCACCACCTTACCTCATCAGTTTCGTGATTAAGACAAACAGCAGTCTCATGGAGAATTGCCTTCAACCTTTCCTTTTTGTAGTCTGAAAGACCTCCGCCTATTCCTTCAGCGAAAAATGAAACCAAACCACAGTAGCTTTTGTCATTTCCACCTACGCCTTGTTTATGAATGCCTTCGACTCCTTCGGAGAATCCATCAGATGGTTCATCCGGTCCAGGTACAGGAAAAGTTAAGTCCTCCTTACTGGAAAGCAGCTCCAGAAGCAGATGCTTGTAGTAACCAAAATAATCAGGTCCAAATTCATTTTGCTTCTTTGAAGAATCCATAGACATTTCCAAGGACAATTGATACAGCATACACCTGTTCACCACAAGTTAGTTGAATACTTTCTCAAAAAATAAAATGCAAAAAACTTGACAAAATAAACGAAGAAAAATGAAACAAAAACATTAAAACTGAAAATAAGACTAGGTTAACCTTACATATTATATACTAAATTATGACGGACTGTCAACTGAATATATAGATTTCTACATTTTTCAACCTCAACTAGAAACCAATTCTATCCTGAGCATAGGGATGCAAACGGATTCGGGTTGGTGGAGCTCCCGCCCCAATCGGCCCCGACGGGCAATAAATGGGAGAAAATAAACGGATTTGGGATAGAAAACGGAGTAAATTTTATAATTCGAGATGGATTCGGGACAGAAAACGGGAGAAATTTTGACCCGCCCCAAATCCGCCCCGCCATGATCCGCCCCGAATCCGCCCCGAAAATCATTTATATTTTAAAAAAATATTCATAAAAAATAATGTATTTATTACAAAAAAGTTCAAAATGCAAATAAGTTAGTACTTTTATTTCTAATGTATTTGAAACTTTTGAATTTTGTTTTGAATTGTGATTGATATTTTTTTTTTATAATTGATATTGTTAAATTATATATAATAATATTATTAAAAATTATTAATTTATATTTTATAAAATATTAATAATATTATAATGTTATAAAAAGGGGGCGGATTCGGGCGCTCAAGTGAGGCGGGTTACGGGGCGGGGCGGGATTTTGCTAGTCAGTACGGGAGGCGGGGTGGAGCGGGGCGAGGCTCCCGCCCCTTGGTCCCCCCCGTTTGCATCCCTACCTGAGCATGTCGAGTGTCTTGCGTGGATGCAATTTCGACAACTCAAACACAAAGGACCACTCAAGAAATACGTTTAGGAGTACACCAAGCTCTTAGAAATATGCGACTTATAATGATACAGATTGTTATGACAAAGCGAAAAAAATCTAGTTCATCGAGTGCGAAAATACCAAAGAGAATCCAAAAAAGGAGAAGAAAAATAAAATGTACACATATTTACATAGTTTGGCCACTGGCTTATATTTACCAGAGAAGACGGACTCAAAACTTTCATTATAATCAAATTGGAGTACAAAATATGCCTCTCATAAAACTTGTCCCAAGATATATCCAATACTTCCTCTCATCCTCCATATTAAATTAATAGAATAAAAGATATATTTATTATAGTGGCTAAATTATAATACAATTAGGAATACAAATTCATTAAGACTAGAAATAATCTCAATAAGATTAGATATACATCTACGGGGAAGACAGAGCAAAACCTTTCATTATAATCAAAGTGGTGTACAAAATGTCTCTCTCACAAAACCTTAATCCTAAAAATGCACTCATATTGTTTCTCATTTGCTGCACTAAATCAATGTAACAAAAAGTATATTTATAACAGTGGCTTGGCTAAATTTAAATATAATTAGAAATACAAATCTACTAAAACTAAAAATAATCTCAATAGAATTAGGCATAATCTAAACTTAACTTAATGGGATAACTAAAACAAGATAGTATTAGAAAAGCCTTATGATTCCAGAATTCAACATATATCTAACACACGCTGATGCTGGCGATGACCAACATGGCCAAAAACGATCAGCTACTCTTTTTCTTGAATGAGCTCCAACAAAGGGCAAATAAGGAACTTAAAGTGTGGAACGTGAAGGACTTGAGTTCTGCTATAGTCTTAGTAGAGAAGTTGACCAAGTATGAGCGGATGAAGAGCGATTATGGCAAACCACCAAAGGCATACAAGGCCAAAGGTGGTGGAGAGCACCTTAATATAGGGGATGCAAGGGGGCATGTGAAGAGTCCAACCTTGTCACACAAAAAAGTTGATGTACTATGTGTACAACGAGAACCATTAAGCACGAGACGAGACTGCCTAAATAAAAAAAAAATCTTGTGGTCCAAAACGAAGATGATGAGGATGAAGCCAAATAGCCAAGGATGCGCATGCTATATAGTTCGCCAGCACGATTCGTGGGGAGACAGGCGGTGGGCGGTGGCATGATTTGGGGGGAGACGGGCGATAGCATACTCCGTAGGAACGAGCCGATGTACTAAAGGTGACCTTCGATGGGAAAGTTGTGCAGACGATGATCGCCACCAGTACAATGCACAAGTGCATCACGAAGTCAGAGGCCAAGCGGCTAGGTCTTCGGCTAAAAAGAATGTAAATCGCATTGAAGATGTCAACTCCAAGGCACGACCTATCACAGGAATTGTAAAAAGCGTGGAAAATGCCATCGGCCTCATGAAGCGACATAAATGACCTCACAATGGAGCCGCTTGATGAATTCACAGAAATCCTTTGAATGGACTTCTTGTCTTCAGCATAAGCAGCACCAACGTCATATTTGTGAATGCTGAGCTAAATAAATAAGCAACCCTATGCATGGTTCAAATGTGCATGAGAGCTGACGAAGGACTAGACCCCCTACAATTTTGCAAGGAAGTGAAGCATTCAAGGGTCGCCTACCTCGTTGCATTTCATAAGGTAGTAGAGATCCTCAAGAAGGACGATCCTCTAGACGAGTGTGAGGCTATCAAGCCTCACAAGTTGCAAAACGCCGAACCAAGGGAAATTTCGCACCTTCGAGCATCAGCTAGACAATAGCACACTATTTTGAGCCTGACGGAGAAAACCTGCTAGAAGGCAGTAGCAGAGTGCGAGAATAAAACTAAAAAAAGCCATGGCGATCCCGCTGCTCAAGGGCCTATACATGGTTGTCACAGAGGACAACTACAAATAGCAGCTCGAACTCAACAACAGACTTGGTTGCTCATAGGGCCAGTCGGTTTAGTGTAGAACCAACCAATAACGGCTGTATTGCTCGAGACTTGCGCGAGGGCAGAGACATGATAAGCCGTGAGCAAGAACATGAACCAAAGCTAGCTCAAGTATGCAACGAGAGCATTTGCACGATAAATGGGGAAGGTTGTCATGCAAATCTCTTTTTTCTCTGTACCCGACAGTCACACAAACTCAAAGGGATGAAAGTTCGGAGGCTAATTCAAATTATTCTAGTAATTGTTGTAGAACTCTGCATTGCATGCGCAGATGCCAAAGGGTTTTAATTGACATTTGTCTAACAGAGTCAAGAAGTTTTAAGTTATTTTAACCAACAATTCGTCTCCCGCATTGTGAATACAGCATGTAGGAATCGAACCCATGGTACTAGCTCTAATAGAAAAGGCACATGTAGGAATCAAACTGTGCCACTTGTGGAATTGTAAGCATTAACCAGTTATTCCAAAAACACATGCTGATAAAAATGGCACACCTATCGCACTAAAGAGCTCAACCACAACATTCACGAGTTTCGACCTCTGACTTGATCCATCTGAACGTTAAGTCTTTTATTGAGGCTCTTGTTTCGAGATCTATTGTGGGCCACATTGGACTCATCCAACTCAACTTATTAGTCTCTTAAGCTTATTGTCACGCGACAAAAATTTAAATATATTTTAACCAATAATAAATAAATAATATTCACAAGTTGTTGTCTATTGCTCAGCCGAATGTTAAAATACAATAAATACAAAGATACCAAACAAGACTTTAAAAATCCAATTACAAAAACTAAAAGAATATAGACCAAGTAAAAATTTAGGCAAAAAGTTGTAGTGCAATCTTCTAATAAAAAAAATTTATTCAAAAACTAGTAAAACTTAAGTGCTTCAGAAAGTACGAAAGCTTTATACTTTTAATTTCTTGTTGATAAGAATAATGATCGACACTGTTAAACATAATATACATTTTAATATCATATCTAGTGATTTATATTTTTCAAAATCAATAATTTTAATTGTAGGTACAATCGTCTATAAGTTTAATGACGTAAAGTAATCCAAATTAGTTAAATTTTTTTTATAATTCTTTTATTATTTAACCCATGATTGGGTATTTAAGCTAGTGTTTGGTTAGGGGTTAAGCGGTGGAATAATCCCTTAAATCCCAACTTATTTTCAAACACATCAAATAAGCGGTGGGGTTAGCAAACCCCACCCCAAATAGGCTATTCCGAAATGGCCTATTTAGGCACCCCACCCCACCCCACTACTTCAACCAAACAAAACACTACTTTTTTTTACTATCCTTTTTATCCCACCTACTCCAACCAAACACTATTTTTCTTAATTCTGGACTAACTCCAATTTTCAACCAAACAAAAAAAATACTCTAACACCACCTTAATTCTAAACTTAACCCTATTTCTAAAATAACTAGTTTTTTCTTAACCCAAACCAAACAATATCTAAGAGTTATATGATCTATTTTTATGAAAATTATTTTTTTCACTTTTGTCATTCATTTTAATATCAATTAATTATAATTATAAAATAAATAATATCAAAAAATTATAAAATTTAAAATTTTATAATTTTAAATACTTTACATCAAGTCAAACACCAATTTAAATAAAACATTGTTGAAAATTAAAAAAAAAAAAAGAAGCAAAGAGCTCTTGTGTTTCAAAAAATGCTTCAACTCAAGGCGAAAATAATATCATCTAAATAAAGAAGCCAAAGAAAAGTACACAAATGTTTTATTTGAACAAGAAATATAAGAAAAAAAACTCTATGCAAAGTTATTTAGAAAAAAATTTACTTACCAAAAAAAAAAATAAAGGAGAAAAAATATCTCTTGAAAATTGATACATATTCTCTTTTTTCTTTATTTTTCTCATCTTTTCAAATCTCTCTATCCAAATAAAACTAAAATAATATACATATATATGTATATATGATCTCAAAATTTAAAACATGAAATTTTGTATAAGAAAAATGTTACATCAAATATCAAAAAAAATCCCAAATATTGCACAAAAAAAATTCAAAAGAAAACTCAAGTGCATAAAACAAAAAGAACATCCAAAAAATATTAAAAAAAAAAGAAAAAAAAGAGAAAAAATCACCCTACCTTGCACCAAGGAATGGTTTAGTTACCAAAGTACAAACATAGGGGAGCTTTCCCTCACCAAGACCCTCCAATTTTTGCAAACCCTAATATTCCTCTCCAAGTGAAGGAGCACGGGGAGAGATGAGGGTTTGGTAGGGTATTTATAGCCAGATCTACTATCACTGATTAAATTTAATCCAAAATATCCCTCATATTTACGGAAATACCCGATCCTGCACACGTCATCGATCCGACGGCTGAGATAGAGAGCCCGTCCGGTTCCCGTCCCGTCCGACGAGACAGATGCGTCGCAAATCCGAGCCCTCGATTTGCGACGCCGAACAACAGCTGGCGCAATTCTGAGCGTATGATCTCTCACTCTCTCTCTCTATTCTCTCTTCCCCGAGGGCCAAGGACAAACGTTACAAGGTATGCATCGTTTCGAGCGTAAATTGCAATTAATCACTTTTGGGCCTTGATATGCAACTCTAGAAATATAGAGTACATATTTAATGATCCTTCACCGTGTATTAGAGGGTTTTTTTTTTTATATTTAATATTCTCTGAATTTTTTTATATAAATAATTTTATAAAATTTGTATTTACAAAATTGGTTCCTCGCTACGCAAACATAACGTCAGCAGCAGTTTTGATTAAGTTAAATATGGTGAACTGTGTCCAAACATAATATTTAGAGTTTAAAATTTAGAAATGATACGATGTCATGCGTCCAAACATAATAAATAATTCACCGTGTTTAACTTAATCTCTACCGCAATCCATACTCACATGACGTTTGCGTAGCAAAAATATGATCAATCTTATAAATATAAATTTTATATTAGAATTATTTATAAAATTTTTTTTCTAAAGGGGATAAATGCAAAACGAAGCCAGGTAACAGCCTGTCAAAAAACCAGATTTTATTTGTGTGATTTTTTTTTATATTTCATTTGCTGTTCCTAATTGTAGGTAACAAATGCTTGGCGGTTGATATTCAAAATTTAACATTCAAATTTTAGTTATTTTATATTTTTAAATAAATTTGTTTTTAAAAAATTAATGAAATCGATAATGATGCTACATATATAGACTAGATCTTAATCTTATTATTTATCAATTTTGATGAGTGATTAGGATGAGAGAGAAGAGAAATTAGAGAAGGATTTTTTTTTTTTTCTTCTCTTCTCATCTAATTATTTATCAAAATTGATATATAATTAGAAAGTTATGAGCACATTTGCTCCTAATAGCACTACAGTCGTACTATATATATATATATTAACAGAAAATATTAATAAATTATGGGATTATGACTGTTATTTATTTTTGAATTTTTATCCAACTTGTAATTGTACTATTAAACCCGAGTTCGGTTATTATACTCCGAGAATATGTCTCATTGTATTCATAAGTTTTTGACCATTAGATCTACCATTTGATCATTTCCACCCATTAGATCATACTATTCAGGTTTAGTTTGGTATTGAGCTCTATCTGACACTATTAAATAAAATAGAATTAGAATAAAAGCATATAGGGATATACTTTTGCGTTGTTGACCATTCATCGCGATATACAGAATGCAACATTACGTACGTACGGAAACAAATAAAATATGTTTTCATCATACTTTTTCACTACATGTAACGCAATCTTCTCGTAATTCTAAATAAAGTTTCGACCAATCACCTACTAAACATTAGGGGACCACTACTATCGTAATCAGGGACCACTATCATATTAACCGCAAATCTCTCTATCCAACGACGAAAAACTTATGAGAACAAAGAGATTTATACTCATAAAAGTATCATAGCCCTAGCCCCATTAAACCTTTTTATTTTGAAAGTTGATTTCTCAGTTTTTATTAATTATTTCAATCAAATCTTTTCTAATCAAAATTTCTTACTAATACTCTGCAGCAATTTCGTCAAATTTAACATGCACGAAAGAAACTCGATTAAAATAACGAACACAAATTAGGAGCTAAATTGCAGAAGCTAAAATGGTGGAGACCAAAAAAAGGACATAGAGTGCAAGTATTCAGTGTCCCTCATAGTGGGCCTGTTATAAACGACCTGAGAATGGGCCGGACCTCATCGTCGCTAGCTCGAATTTGATAACTGGCCCAAATTGTTTATATTCTGGGCCTGAAGTGGGCCTCACAAATACTGAGCCCAAGCTCGCATATTAAATCCTGAGTTCAAGTGCTTTCCTAATAATAAAAAATTACCCATCTCGGAAATTGCAAGCATATAATGAGAAAGTGTTCTGTTTTTTTTTTTTTTTTTTTTTTTAGAGAAAGACGCTAACCGCTTTTGCTTTATTTTATTTAGAAATAAACTTAGTTGGAAATGTAAATCAACTAGGATTCGAACTAGGGTCTCGGATATCAACCACCAAATCTTTTGCCACTTGCGTTAGGGACGAAAGCTGGAAATGCGAAATAAACTTAGCTGGAAAAGTGTTTTATTTATTATATTGTTACTCAATAGAGTTAGGCGCTTCTCAGTACCAAACAGTCCCTAAATATGTGAGTACAAGCTCTCAAAACATTAGCACTTGTTGCATCTCTATACCTGTATAACACTAATTTGTTGGCCTATCCAAAAAAAAATACAAGTATCTGCGATGTGTGTGATACTAATTGGATTGAAAATAATCTGATTCATATTGGATCTGAATAATAAAAACCAAAGAAAGGGTTGGGATTAGATGGGATTCGACCCATCATAATTTCACCGAAAGGTTGGTATTGAGCGTCAATGAATTTGAAAAATTCCTTTCCGCTCCACCCGCTCCGCGAGTCACTTTTCTCCTGCATCGCTCTCTTGTTTTATTCTATCTAATCAGATCTAAGCGTGAAATTGATCTATGGTTGAAACTCAATTATCGGGTCCCAGGTTCTTCCCCCACATTCTTCGAGTTGGTATCTTTGTAGACACTGACCTTATGACTCTTTTGCCTTTTGCTTGTAGCCTATCTCTTTGTGGTGGGACAAATGGATACGCTTCTATATGCAACACATCAAGGTTTTTGAGTATCTTTCAAGCTAGCTTCGACCCAACATGGATTCCTCTGTATATATCCACGTATTTCTCCTCACAGCGTAGGATTAATTATAATGTCGCAAAAGTTAAAAAGGAACATGCATGTATTGGGTACTTATGGTCAACTAGTTAGCCCCTCCACACGCATCTTATAGGGTAACGCTTTGGCATCTTTATAAGATAAACATCTGGGTACACTTAATAGCATTAGTGCGAGAGATACACTTTTGTCGTTTTGTCGTTATGTTTCACCCATTAATCTTATTAACCTCTTGGTTTACTATAAACTTATTTAGAGCTTTTTAATTAAGAGCAATGTACCCAGAAACTTATACCATAGGTCTTGAATATACACCTTAGCTTTTTATGATCGACTAGAATTCATCTACTAATCTTATCAACTTTTTTCTTAGACTAAAAATCCATTTATGATTTTTTTTAAGCCCATGGATCCAAGAATGTGGGATGCATACCTTAACCTTTCTATGACTTTTGATTGTATGTTCGAGCTTATTCAAAATCATTCATATCATTGCTCGCAACATAATAGTATGTAAAGATGTAACATTTTAAGTGCTTCATCTTACACTGAGAATAAATATTTCTTTCTTGAAGAAGACTTAAAATCGACTATGATATATTCTATATTGCTTGAAAGATCGATCTAATTAGGAAAGAATTATAAGTAATTCGGATAAAATAATTATTAGGCTTCGTTTGGGATGTTAGAAAGATTGCGTTATCTGCGATGAAAAAATACGTTGATATTTTATATTGCATTTCGCATATCACGATGAGTTGGTTACGATATATTTTTTACGATCTTATCAGAAAACGCAGAAGTATATCTCTATATACTTTTACCCCAACTCTATTTTATCTAATAGCGTTAGATGAGTCTCAATACCGAACTAATTAAGGTTTAATTTGATTGACATGAGTTATAGCTGAGACAACCTAACTTCCAACCACTTGTGCATCAGGAGATGCCTTCCTTGCTTTATTAATGGAACAATTATGAAGCAAGAAGCAATAGCCTATACACATAACTAACTACATTGTCTTCTTTCCCTTTAGCCATACCAATTATTTTCGGGTGAATAAATACAAATTAGTTTGACAAATAGGGCAAGAGTTGATGCTTAGTTGGCAGCTAATTAATTCTCTATTTTCATTGCTTTCATGCATAATTATTTTATGGACAATTTGATTAGGTTCTCCATTTCCTAGCTGGGAAACAAAACAAAAATACTAGATTCTACTTTTTTGAGGGTTTTTTTTTTTTTTTTTTGTAAATTTTGCTTTGGCTGGCAATAATGATCACCACCCACTATTAAGGTTTCAAGTTCTATTGCTTAATAGTAGAATGCAAAGATTTAAGTATTTGTTTGAGATGGCAGATAAACAAATTACAAAACTGAAAAAAGTGCAGTGAGAAAATATTTTATTTACTTTTGTAAATGATAACATATTGTGTTGTACGTAAAATAGTTTGGTAACATATGAATTTTGTAGCACATCGAACTAATAATATTAAGCTGCCGCTAATACCAAAATAACTTTTTAATGTTTTGTGCTTTTGTCTAATTGATACAGGTAGTGTTGTTGTTGTTGTATTATTTATTTATTTATTTTTTGAGAATGAGCATATATACTGGCTCTAATCTAACTTCTAAACCATCAAAAAACCTTTTTTTTTTATATAAACATTAACATAATGTCTTGATTAATTGCAAGTCCAAATTGTACAAAGACTGAACATCTCCTTAATTACAAATTGTTCTACAAGTTAACAGAATTTTTGTCCATTAAAACATTCCAGTACTCGATCGAGTCCTTGGGCAAGGCCAAGAAAAGAAGAAGAAAAAAAAAGAAAAATTCAGTTTATCTTAAAAAAGAAAGAACAATATTCCTCTTTAGTGTTGACCTAATCTTTTAATTGGTCGCGTAAAGAGTATTGGAACCGTTTTACAAATCCACAAAGGTTAAGCATGTGGAGATGCTCATGCATGCCTAAAACAACCAAACCTGCTAACATACCACACCCAATTTGAATCTCTAAAAAAAAGCTTCTTGTAAACAAAATTGTATAATATTTTACAAACTGTGTAACTTAATAGACAGAGTTCTCTATTTGGAATCAACCCTTAATTTGTCTTCGCAGTTCACATCTTTTTGTCAATTAACTACGACTAACATATGCATATTTGTAGAAATTAAGCTGTATAATTTGTTTGCGAGTATTGCATTTTTGACTCTCATCATCAGAGTTCCTTGCACTACAAGAGAACCATTAATAAGATCCGAGTTCCCACTTCATACATATTTACGTATTTGCATGCCACCTTATAATTTATTAATAATTATTAGCTTTGAAGATATATGGTTGTTACCTACAAGAAACATTAAACCAACACCACTTAACCTCCTCTTGCTTCTCCATTTAGCTGTTCTAGTTCTAGCTCTTAAATTCCTCTATAAAAGCCCACCACCATCTCCTCTGATCCATGCACTCAGCATTCATAAGTTATATCCACTCGTTTAAAGATGGTGAGAGCTCATTTGCTAGCCTTGTTAGTATTAGCATTGGCCTTTTCGGCGTCCCTTAGCATTCCCTTCGACGAGAAGGACCTCGCGTCGGAGGAGAGCCTGTGGAACTTGTACGAGCGGTGGCGGAGCCACCACACCGTGTCGAGGGACCTCGGCGAGAAGCACAAGCGGTTCAACGTGTTCAAGGAGAACGTCGAGTTCATCCACGAGTTCAACAAGAAGGACGAGCCCTACAAGCTCAAGCTCAACAAGTTCGGCGACATGACCAGCGAGGAGTTCAAGCGGACGTACGCCGGTTCCAAGATACAGCACCATCGATCGTACCGTGGGGCTCCGCGTGGTTCGGGGAGTTTCGTGTACGAAAACGTCCATGATGTCCCTGCTTCGGTCGATTGGAGGGAGAAGGGTGCAGTCACCGGCGTAAAGGATCAGGGCCAATGCGGTACCAATTTACACTCACAGTAAAATAGCTAACATTTACGGTGTATATTTATGATATACGTAACTTGACGGCATTTGTGCTCGTTGCATGTTGTTAATGCATGATATAGGGAGCTGCTGGGCGTTTTCGACTGTCGCGGCCGTGGAGGGCGTAAATTATATCAAGACTAAGGAACTTGTTTCGTTGTCGGAGCAAGAGCTCGTCGATTGCGACACGAGCAACAACAACGGGTGTAATGGAGGTCTCATGGACTATGCCTTTGAGTTCATCAAGGAAACCGGAGGTATTACTTCAGAAGCCGAGTATCCGTATAAAGCAGAGGACGGAACATGCGATGCCTCGAAGGTAAATAATGCTCGAGATTTTATAAGAAACTTGAAACTGAATAAAATCGTTCTTCAGATCTCATATATATATCTGACATATAATGATGTTTCGACAGAAGGATTCTCCAGCGGTTTCGATCAACGGGCACGAGGATGTTCCTGCAAACGATGAGGATGCTCTGCTGAAAGCTGTGGCTAATCAGCCAGTGTCTGTGGCCATAGAAGCGAGTGGCATGTTCTTCCAGTTCTACTCGGAGGTTCGCCTTCTAAGCTAACTAAAATACAATATTTGTTAATTTAATCCTTATTTGACTTGGTTTGATCATCAAAGAAGTACTTTTGTTAAAAAGTATAGCTTGTAGTAGCTTTCTAGTAGAAACTCTAAGATAGAGCTTTTGCTTAGAGGGCCAAAAAGTCCAATTTCGAATTTTTCCTACAATGAAGATCTTTATAGAGAACTCTGTTAGAGAAAAAGTTACTCAGAAAGCTAATGATGATACAAGTAACTATTGGACTTGCTTGTGATATTTATGGCAGGGTGTTTTCACGGGATGGTGTGGAACAGAACTGGACCATGGGGTCGCGGTAGTGGGCTACGGGATAACGCAGGACGGAACGAAATATTGGATTGTTAAGAATTCATGGGGGACAGAGTGGGGTGAGAACGGATACATAAGAATGAAGCGCGGAATCAGAGCCAAGCACGGGCTCTGCGGCATCGCCATGGAGCCTTCTTATCCCATCAAGACATCCCCTAATCCTTCATCAAAGAAACACACTGCAGCTGCGAAGGATGAGCTCTAAATTGATTGCTTCTTATTACTATCAGTAATTAATTATTATGTGGAATGTTAATGTGATTATATAGAAAGATACATTTATCCTAATTCTAAGATGATATCACATCATGTACGTTCCTCAAATCAAAATAGTATATATATATATATATATATATATATATATATATATATATATATATATATATATATATATATATATATATATATGAATAATAATCATTTGCTTTATTTGTTGTTGTTCCCCTCTTTTCTCTCTCTTTTCTTGTACTTAGCCTTGGGCTATCTACTTGGGTTGGGCTAATGCATTGGGCCTCATATACTTACTAGGCCCATTATGAATGGGCTAGCTAGTTTCTTCGATTCGCCTTTTTTTGTCCAACATATTTCATGAATAACTTCTTTTTTTCATCCCCTCCTAAAACACTCCAAATAATTGCTTAATACTAAGTATGACTCCGCATAAATTGATTACTTGAGAAATCTTAGGAAAAATTTAAAATCCAGAATAAGAGGGGTATTTTCCCCTCCGTCCGCCCCCACTCTCTGGTGCGTAAATTCTCAGCTAATTTACTATTTAAAATTTGAACATATCAACTGCACTTTGAAGGGTGTTATGAGTTGCGCGAAACAAAATACATTAGGCTTTGTACCTTTTGCATGAGGAACATCCTATTACCCGGACAAAACGGGGCACTTAATCGCATCTCTCCTTTCTCTCTCTCTCTGTAAAGGCACGTTACCTTGTTTGATTCCTAGTAGAAAAAAACGAAAAAGGGAAAAATAGGAGGGCGAAATACCGAGTTTACCCTCGAATGGTAGTACGTGAGTTCATGAAGGGGTGGGAGTGGGACGGATAAGACGACTTGTGTAGCTCGGCTCAGAAACAAATGGTTGACTTGAGGTTTGACCGTCTTATATACCTGTCTCACTACATCCATCTTATGCCATTTTTTTTTAATGGGGATGGTTTATGTCAGGACAAAAGTTCTACATGCACCTCCTACCTTATATCCTCTCATCTCAACTTTCTTTTTTTTCTTTTTTTTTTTTGGGGATATTAAATTTATGCGCACAATAAAGCACGAATTTCTGATCTCAAAATATACCACTATGATTGACCGTCCCTAGAGAAAGTGACAAAAAATTTGATGATTAATATTCGAGACCCAATTTCGAATCCTAATTGATTCACATTTTCAGATACGTTTATTTTTAAATAAAATAAACGAACCGAATAGCGTGCTATCTATCTCTTAAAATATACATATATATACCATTGTGGTTGATTGTTTCTGGCGTAAATAGTGAAACAAATAATGATTAGTATCTGAGGTATTAAATTTAAAATCTAGCTATTTTATGTTTTTGTTATATATTTTTTTTTTAAAAAAAGGGGTACTGAATAGCTTACTCACGTAATTTTGTATCTCAACCCACTTTCCAAAAATTTGTACACGCACTAAATTGCCAATGTTGGTTGATGTCCATCACTCGTCCTAGCTAGTCTCTCCGCTTATTTTATCATTAAACAAGCTAATAACACTTTATTTTTCAAACCACAAGAAATGATCAGAGAAATAACTGAGTTGAGCTAGAATACTTCTAAAAGCACCAAAGATGTGATGCTTTTAAGTTTTTAGCCTTTAGATGAAAAAATATAGGATTGAGACGATGATAGTAGGTGGTGGTAGGTGAAATAGTGTTTGATTAAAAAACTATTAATAATTAAGGAGTAGATCCAATGACTAAAAATTTAGAAGCACTAAGGAGATGATACTTCTAAAAGCATTAATCTAGCTCAATTCGAAATAATTTATGTATTCAAAGCGACTCTTTTAGAATTATGTAACATATACTTATATTGTTTTCAAATCCGGTAAGCAAAATAATTTCATTTTATTTAGTTTGAGGTCTTGGTAAAAACCATTTATCTCTGATTTATCTCCAAACCAAACATTGTCTAAATTAAAATTATTATTTTTACGGTGCAAATATTACCTTAAAAATAGACAAAATTAAGCCTCAAATTAGTTATTCATGTTGATCCTGGAGACATACGTACAGGTAATAAATGAATAATAATAATGTAAAATCAACTAAGAGGTCGGAGATTCGAATTCTCTGTACGCTTAGTTTGAAATCCAATAATTCCGACCTATATATGATTTAATAATATAATGTATTTTTGAAGAGATTGTATAGGATGTGGGACCTATATACGAGAAAAGCTGCAGTTCTCGCGAAAGTAATTTGATCGCTGCGTTGTTTGTTTCGAAATTCCTTTTCTGAAGCAAATGTACTAACTATTGGACATTAATCGAAAACGAACAGTAGAATTTTCAATTTTAAACAGTGTGCTTTAATATTATGAACAGAGCAAGTGACAAAGAATTTTGTGGTTGATATCCGAGACCCAAGTTCGAATCCTAGCTAGTTGATTCACATTTCAAATTAAATTTATTTCTAAATAAAATAAACGAAACGGGTATCGGGTTACTTATCTTTTAAAAAAAGAAGAAGAAGAAGAATATAGCACATATGCAATAAATGTTATATGGAAAAACAATTATCAGATCATCAATATAAGATTAATATTTTATGTGAAATGAATATATACTGTTTCCCTACCTTCTAAAGAAAGATCTTTTAATATTTTATCGTCTAAACAAGTTATTTTTCTCTAGAAGCATAATTCATTAATAACAATATGGTATATAGCGGTGTCACGGAGCCGAGTATGAGCGAGATGGGCCAGCTGGTGTTCAGCTTGTTTAATAAACCATCCGAACACGAACTGACTTGTTAAAATATGGAGCCGAAAAATTCAGCTCGTGCAGCCGGTCAACGAATAATAAGTTAAAAGAATTAGATTGAATATTATACAAAACAACATATATATATATATATATATATATATATATATATATATATATATATATATATATATATATATATATATATATATATAAAATCTTATCCATTAGATTTTTATCGTACCCATTACAATTGGGTTCGTCTTTATATTTTTATTTTACTAAAAATCAAATAATAAAAATATACATATTATATATATAATTATTTATTTATAAATATAAAATAAATAAATTATATGAATAATATAAATATAAAATATATGTATTCGAGCTGTTATTGAGCTCAACACGAGCGAGATAATCTCAGCTCATGTTTGACTTATTTATTAAACGAGTTTAAAAATTTAGCTCTTGTTCGGCTGGTTTACTAATTAAACGAGCGATTTGATATCATGCTCATTTCGATCTGAATACGAACTGGCTCGCGAACAGTGAGTTGAATTACCACGCCTAATGGTGTCGTAATATTTTACATGTAATACGTTAATTTTTTGAGACTATTTTGACATTAATTATTTTGTGCTTTATATAGAGTGATCAAGTGCAGTTGATTATCAGATTTCATGGTTGCGCTATAACTATATATTTTGTTATAAACGCAAGCTAGTTTATATTTCATCGCACTTGCAAAACATTTTAAAGCGTTCGATCAAGCGAAGAGCTCACTAACAAATCATTCCCTAATAGCTCCGTATTTTTTCTGCATCTCACTTGGAATAAATTTTATAGCTGCTAATTATAATAATGGAATGAAAAATAGAAACGTATGGTCAAAATAAATTAACCCTTAATTCACCGAAGCCGAACTCGATCAATACTGAGGTATATATATATATCCATGACACTACTTAATTATATATGTTAACTCACAAAAGCTTACTTTTTGTCGAACTACGTATAAAGCTCACAAAAAGCTTACTTAATTTATGTGCAACAATGTTCACTTTGGTGCGCGATTAATTAATGCGAGTCACAACAACTGCATAGATAATCACACAATTAATTTGTTTTTACACAAGTCCACACATTGTCTGTACGTACTGCAAACCCAAAAAACCAAAAAAAAAAAAAAAACAGCCCGCATAAAAATAATCCTATTACATCAAGTACGCATACATAAAGCGCTTGTTTAATTAATCTATAATTAGTTAATTAATTAAGGTGTTATTGTTGCACCTTGAATTTTTTATACACACCATGCACCTAATTGTCCCGCATAAAATCCCACCTCACCACTGTCAAAAAGAAGAGTTCAGTGTCTGCGGAGAGTAAATACTATTCCTTATTGGTGCACACACGGGGGTGAGAATAGATTACTTTATCATCTATATATATGGTTTTATATATATATATATAGAGAGAGAGAGAGAGAGAGAGAGAGAGAGAGAGAGAGATGTTTATATCTAGCTACTTTTAGAACTTCGGAAAGAACAATGCAATACTAAGGCGTGGTGGATTCTATATTATATTAAGTTTAGTACTGTATTATAGTCATGCATAAAATAATGTATAATAATAGGTTGCAGCTTCCCATATTCTTTTATGTTCCTGGTCAAAGAAAGCAGCAGGACCAACAAAGGGGGGCGCATCGTAGCAGGGATGGGGAGGATGTGCTAACGTGCGCGGGGGGAACCCCACCACCACTTCTTAATAAGTCTCTCTGCGCGCCGAGAATCGGCAGTTCGTGGCAGCTTTGGCCCCATGTAGAATTGTAGACCACCCAAATTAATCCATATATATATAGAGTATCAGAATATTATTATACAAAAAAAAAAAAAAAAAAAAAAAAATGGATATACCACTCATAATAGTCACCTTTAATAAATATTTGTTTTTTTTTGAGAAAAAGAAAGACGCTATCCGCTTTATTCATTAATAAATGAATTAGCATGAGTGAGACAACTGAAACCCACAAAAGGCGAAAAAAAAAGGAAAAAAAAAAAGGAACATCTACAGAATTGCTACGTACAGATTAATTGCGGAAAAGTCGATCAACCGGGTGAAACAATTTCCAGAACCTTGTCAGCCGTAACAGCTTGTGGACGGCTAGTAACAGATCCAAGGTGGTGTTTCTAAAGATCACCTCGTTCCTTATCGATCTCCCAAATGGTCCACCAATATGCTATTAGAGCCGGTAGTCTAAAATGCGATGCCTCCGACCCACCTCTACTCGACCACCTGTCCCGAGCCGTGAGTAACGTTGTTGGCAAGGTCCGCAGGTGGACCTCCTCATTAGTTTTCACTAGAAGGAATTTCGCGAAGACACATCGGGAAAACCCTAAACTTTTTTTTTTGAGAGATAGATAACACGCTTTCCGTTTTGTTTATTTCATTTTAGAAATAAACTTAAATTTAAAATTAATCAACTGATTCAAACTCTATTACACGATACCAACCACTGCCCCCTTTGCTTGCTCTAGAGACGGTCCGTGGGAAAACCCTAAACCTTTAATAAATGTTGAGAAAGCCTTGAATGTGACAGCTATTTCGCATTGTATTTAGAATATGAGAAAAGAAAATATTTTTAATTTAACCGTTATTTTAATGTGCAATTACTCTTTTTCATCTTGCTCAGCACAATATGGTTTGGAGTTTGATTGATTAAGTAGTAGGAGGTGAAGTCGTTTTTAGTTGTAAATACCTTTTTTTTTTTTTTTTTATTTGGTTCACAATAAATTAATAAATTCGTCTGCAGCTCGGCTTTTCCTATGCATGGTATAATTGAGGGTGAAGTGGAAAAAGTGAAAGAAAAAATAATAAAAACTTAATTATTGTATCTTAATTTGTTCCATCCTTTTATATGCTGGTGTGATTTTTTATTTTTTTTATAAAACAAACAAAAAGGTGAAATAACTACAACTTCAAAAGCATTGACTTCTGATCAAATAAGCAGCTGTGAAAAAAAAAAAATTTCATCAACTTCAATTCGACAGAAATTTATTTTTAATACAAAAATTATTATGGGCAAACAATCAAACCTTAAACATTTTAATGTATAAATTTATCTGATATTTATTAACCTAGTATCAAAATAGAAGATTCTGAGTTCGAATCACATCCGACTCCTAAGATTACTAATTTTTATTTTATTTAATTTAAAAGTTCACGTCGTGAGTCTATCAAAAGACTTTGAGTTCAGACATAAGTGAAAATGTTAAATATGAAAATAAAAAAAATATCATTCTACTTAAATTTTTAAAATATAATAATTGTTTCGTATTATTTAGCAAGTATATTAATTGTATCTTATCAAGGTTCAAATTGTTTTGTCTTCAATAGAAAAACCAGTTTAGAAGTATCAACTCACATAAAATATAAACTTGGCATAAAATACAAGCACAAACAAACTTTGGGTCCCCAAATAAAGATATTCACAAGCAAATAAACTTAAAATCCGTATGCATAAACTAGTTAAAATCTTTCATATTATATGTATACCACCACATTAATAATTCCAATTAAGCAATAATACTTTAGAAAACCCATGATATTATATATATAGTCCTATGCTCACAAAATTTGAAAATAAAGCAACTAATAGAGTGACTAATAAGAGTTCTCAGTTAGCATCCTATATTAATTTCCCAATACTCAGATCAATACTAGTAAAACCTCCAAATAGTAAACTCAAAATATCCAAAAACTAAAAAAATAAATAATAAAATAATAATAAATACTATTTCTCTAAAAGTTACTGGGAAAGTCACCTATATGCTAATACCTATAGGTGTATACATATCATACCAAATGCAAATCACTGAGTACCCTATAAACGATACATACCACCAAAGTTTACTCAAAAAAAAAAAAAAAAAAAAAATCTCAGTAATTAACAAGCGGACCAAGACAAGCATGTGATAATATAATATTATTATTTCGACTCATACATTACAGGAAAAAAAAAAAGAAAAGAAGATGATAGTAAGAGAGAAAGAGAGTGAATGCGTGAACGAATTAAGAAGAAGAGAGATGAAACCCACAACTGCCATTTTTGCGAGTTGGTAAAGGAGCAGCTCCAGCAATTAAGAGAAAGAGAAGAAGAAGAAGAAGAATCCTATCGCTATCATCATCAAATCCCCCTTTGATACACCCGCGCAACACACAAACAAGTAATCCACCCATCCATCCATCCATCCATCCATCATCATCATCATCATCATCATCATCATCATTCCCTCTCCCAGCTCTTACATTCTCGATGCACAGCACACATACACATACATATATATATATATTTGTATTGCTCACGAAAATTAAAGCGCAGTCTTGTCTATTCAGTGTAGGTTTAGACTCATCAGAGCTCCAGACAGGCTCACCCTCTCCCCACTATCATCATTGTCGTCGTCGTTGTTGTCGTCGTCCTCCTCATTGTCGTCGTTGTCGGCCCTGTCGCCGTCGTCGTGATCCGACGGCGCGTGGGTGGACGCCGTCGTCGACGACGCCCCCCCAGCGTCCGACGACGGCTCCCCGACCGCCTCCTGCGCCCTCAATGTAAGCGTCCCCCGGCCGCCGATCGGGACGGGCTCGGTGAGCTGCCGCCCGTCCCGCGGCGGCGCGAACACCACCGGCATGTACTCGTCGTTGTCGCACGCGAATTTCGAGTTCTTGAAGTGCTCCTTCAGAGCCTCCAAACCCTGCACAGTTTATTAAAATTACAATAATTCATCATAAATAATCTAAAAAAAAAAAAACTACCATATTCTAATCAATTCAAGAGGAAAATTCAATTACATTATATATATATGCATATGTGTAAATTAATATACCTGTAGCCGAGCATAGGTAACTTGGCAAATCTTGCGGGAGTTGAACACCTCCCAGGGTTGCTTGTGGAAGGCTTTGTAGAGCCTGAACGCGGCCTCAGGTGATGTGAGGTTCACAAACCCATACCCAACATTGCACTTGTTGCTGCACCATGTAATATAATATAATATAATATAATATATTATACTATACTATATTATTTGTATAAAAACAAATACATGTAGGAACAGCACTTATGCTAAGATGTAAGATGCGTTTGTGTGTGTGCGCGCGCATATACATGTGCAAATATACATAAGAAACAACAGAAGAAACGAAGAATTATTATGGGAATAGAAAGGTCAGAGAAGAAGAAAGAATATACAGTATGCTCTACTTTGGTGAATCATCATATTAATATTATTATCATGTCTCTGCAATAATATTGCTTTTCCCTTTCTTTGTAGACTTAGAAAGCTGTTCCTTTTTTATATATATATATACTACCAGGCACCCTTTATTTGGTTTTTTTTTATTTTTTTTTTTTTAAATAATAATAATGCCTACTCTCAGTAACTGGTAACTACTTTTCAATATCAACAAAGCTTCTTGTCATCTGATCAGGCTCTCCTGATGAGTCTTTTCCAACTTACTTCGAAAAAGCCATAATGCATACAAAGCGTGCATCCCCTCTCTCTCTCTCTCTCCCCACACTAGGGTTTTATTTATTTATTATTATATATTATTTATTAGTTCTATATGCCTAAAAGCTCCCCCCCCTGATTAGGGTTTGATGTGTGCTCTTTTCTTTCACCCTTTTTCCTCCTTTCCCTCTCCATCATATCTCCTCTTCCCCAGGTTTCATTCGGTAGGGTTTATAGGGGAGACATGTAATGTAAATAAAGGAAAAAAAGAAAAAAGAGGGTGTGTGTGCAGAGGGTAGGGGGGGGGGAGATAATACGGCCGGGGAAGCGCCCCTTAAATGCCCAGGAGCCTCCCATTTCCATTTTGGTTAATAAACAAGCCCATCCGTTCGAACTTGCGCTGGCGCAGCGTACGGTCGCAAGATACCCAACCTCATGACAACTGATCCTCTCTACTACTCTATATCTCTACGATAACCCCCCCCCCTTGACCCTTCTCTTTGTTATCATCTTAATAACAACATGTACACCTTCCTCTTTCTCTCTCTCTCTCTCTCTCTCTCTCTCTCTCTCTCTCTCTCTTTTCATCTCCTATTTTCTTTTTTTAGCTTATTTCTGGATGCGCCAGCATGCACCCCAGTATCTGCTCCCTCCCTTTTTCTCTTATTTTGGTAATGCTATTTTCCATAACCACCCACAAGTCAAAAATAAAGAGGCCTCGAGGAGCATAAAATATTGAAAAAGATATCTAAAAAAAGGAGAGAGAGAGAGAGAGAGAGAGAGAGAGAGCACATATATATGTATGTGTAGTAAACGAGTAAAACAAAATGAAAAGGCGTTACTTGAAATCGATGGGAAGGTAGACGAAATCATAAGCGGAGAAGGGCTCGCCGTCGGCAGTCTGCTCGTTGCAATGAATGCAGTGGTTGTCCAGCATGTTCAGCAGCAGCTTCTGACTGCACCGCCCCTCAACCCAAACATATACATATAAATACATATATAATAATAATAATAATAATTCTCACGAGTAAAAATAGAATGAGTAAATTAAGATGTTACGGCGATCGATTATCACCTGTACTTGTTGGGTATGTTCTTGATCATGACCGTGGTTCTCGAGTCTCTGCTACGGGAGGACGATCCCGAGGATTCCTGATCCTCCCCGCGCCCTTCCCCGCCGCCGCCGCCGCCGCCGAATTCCTTGAAGAGAAATCTCGCCTCGCCGCCGCCGCCGCCGCCTTTTCCGTGGCCCTTCCAGCCTCTTCTGCTCGAATGCTGCTTCGACGACGACGACGACAGCGGGCAATTCTTGCCGCCGCCTTTGTTCCTTCTTCCTCCGTTGCCGCCGCCGCGGGACAACTTACTACCATCCTTGGCTTCACTGCTGCTGCTGCTGCTGCCGTTGTTGTTATTATTATTCCGCTTGAGCAGCACCACTCCTTCCGCTGCTGCTTTTCCGGTGCTCGACGACGGCAACGACGACTGAGCGGCCTGCGAGCTCGCTCGCAGAAGCCTCGGCGGCGTCGGAAAATTCTGGTGCTGCTGCTGCTGCTGCTGGTGCTGGTGCTGGTATTGGTGCTGTTGCTGGTGATGACTCCAATTCCTCCTATCAATGACATAATAATAGTCCAAAAAAAGAAAGAAAATAAAAGAATTATGTATATATGTATATATATAGCGACTTAATTAATATACCGATGTATAGATATATATATATATATAGATATAGAAATAGAGAAAGAGAGAAAATAAATAAATAAATTAATTAATTAAATTAATTAATGGGGTTTAATAATGAGTGTATATGTAATAATAACCTTTTACTGTGGCCGAAGGGTCTTGTGAATTCGAGCGCCAAGCGCCTCCCGAAGAGCTCTTTCCCATTGAGCTCCGCGAGGGCACGAGCGGCGTCTCTCGTATCGAAGAACTCCACGAACTTGTGATGCGGCTTCACCGGCGACTCTCTCACGTCCTTCACAGCCCCTACACACACACACCACCACCACCACCACCATCATAATCATAATAATTAATCAGCATTATTATTACTTACTAGCTAATTAACAACACCTACCCAATTATTAAGAAAACACACAAAGAAAAACAAAATTATATATATATATATAGAGAGAGAGAAAATATTGGAGATCGAGGATTACCGAATAATTAATTATTGTATATTGTATATTGTATATTGTATGTAAAAAAAAAAAAAGAGGATGGATATGGAGAAAAAGGAAATTGGGTGGGCTCGATCGGTGGGGGGAGTACCGAAGGGTTGGAAGGTTTCGCGGAGGGAGTGGAGGGAGAGGGAGGGGTGGGAATTGAGGAGGACGAGGGAGCCGTGGTTGGGATCGTCGTCGGCGGCGGCGGCGGCGGCGGCGAAGTGGGCCCAGACGGGGAGGCCGGCGACGAGGCCGCGGTGGTCGTGGTCGTCGGCGGGGGTGGTGGTCGTCGTGGGGCCAAGTGCAATGGGGGTGGGGCCAATTGGGGGCGGCGAAGTGGGGGAAGAGACGGGCCTGCTGGCGGAGGTGCTGCGACCGGACGGCGGACACGGCGGCCTGGGCGGACCGCAGGTCGAAGAACCGGACGGTTGCGATGCCCTCGGACGCCAGCGCCGCCGCGTCCACCCCCGCACCCCCGAACGCCTCCATGGCCGCTCGCACCGCCCCTCCGGCGCCTGGCGCGGCACCATGCTCAGCACCACCGCCCGCGTCGCCGCCCCTCCCCGCCACCCACGCCGGCCTCACGTACTCCGCCATCGCCGGAGTACCCGCCGCCGCCGCCGCCGCCGCGTAGGGGTAGTAGGCATGCGGCTGCGGCGGAGGCGGAGCGGGGAGGGTGATGAGGTGGTGGTGGTGGGCGGCGGCGGTAGGGTAGAACTCTTGAGCCCCGGGATCTAGAAGGTTCCCGGAGCGGATACCCGTCCCCCCACCACCCTCCATATCCCTTTTTACTATATTTTACTCTTAACCCCTCTACTACTACTACTTAATTCGCCACTGCTTCACTACCACTATTACCGCTCCGCCTACAACCAGGAAAAGTAGAAGATGATGATGATGATGATGAAGATGCCGGGCGAAGATGCTGCTGCTGCTTCTTCTTCTTCTTTCTTTTTTTTTCTTTTTAGGGTATCTGTTTCTGTTCCTTTCTTTTTATTTTTTGGGCCTCTATCTCTCTCTCTCTCTCTCTACTACTGCTACTGCTACAAGTCTCTTGTATGCTCTAGTAAGTAATAAGTAATTATCATATGAATATATGAATAATAATATTAATCAAATAATTAAAAATAATAATAATAAATAGTAAAGGAAGTAGAGAGAGAGAGGAGGGGAGCATGGTGTGTTGGTCGCGAAAAACCCGCTAGTGTTTTTATTTGGTACGGAAAGGGAGATAGTGGTAAACCGGCGTGCAAATCGGTGCTTCGGGGGGAAAATATAAGTGCAAGTGTTGTGGTGGGGTGGGGGGACTCGGGCTTCCCCCCACTCCTCTCTTTTTTTTCTTTTTTTGTTTTTTTTTTCGCTTTCTTTTTTTTTTATTAATTTTTATTTTTCTTTAGAAAGAAATAGCAAGCTATCTGTTTTATTCATTAAGTGAAAGAACTAGGCTGGAATACTATTAATAGCACCAATGACTTGGTGCTAGTAAGTTTTCTACCCTTGGATTAAAAGATGTGCGGTTAGGATGATGTGGGTCCACTAGGGTTTAGTGGGTGGTTGGTTGAATAGTATAATCTAATGGGTAAAATTAATCAAAGGGGTTAATCCAAGGGTAGAAAACTTACTAGCAAGTTAGATCGTGCTATTAATGGCATCTGCATTGGGACTAAGTGAAATGAATTAAGCGTACATGTTGGATGCCTTTTCTTTTATTAATATTAATGCCTGAGGTTTAGACAAGGGTTCATGTTCAAACCGCCAAACGGCGCGCATACTCCTACAAATCCCTCTTTATGTGAATTTATAAGAACCAGAAATTATTTTTAGTTTAGGTGTCGATATCATGAGATGTATGACGAGAAAGTACATTAGAAAAATACCATGTTTGTTTCCGTACGTAATGTTGTGTTCCGCATATCACGATGAGTCGATTACAATATATTTTCTGCGTTTCCACCGGAAAACGCAGAAGCATATCCCTATATATTTTTTCTACAACTACATTTTATCTAATAGCGTTAGATAGATCTCAATACCAAACTAAGCCTTAATATCTAATTTTTTTGAAAAAATTTTAATCTTATTATTCAATTTCTTATTTTAATTTAATCGGAGATAGTTAATGTCATTTTTATTTTAAAATTTTACCACGTTTTATCTTTACATATTTAATTATTATAATTTAAATAATTTTTTCAACTTTATTATATTATTTATTAAAGCAAGTAGCTGGTTTGGATTTTTTTTAAAATCAAGTGCCATTAACTGATTCAAATCAAATAAATTGAAAAGCTGGATAATAACATCAATTTTTAAAAGATTTGTTAGTCAACTCAACATGGTTTATAAGTCCAAGAGATTTTTGTTTTTGGTGTTACCTTCCAATTTTTGTTTTTCAAATTATGAAACATTTTCGTACTTAACTTTTAATCTATTAGAATTTCTTATTTGAAAATTTTAAATTATTATTATGATAAAACTGTATATTCTAATTTAATTAATTAAATAATAATGTGTCATTAATGTCGCAGCAATTATGTGATATTTTATTCGTCGACCCTTGATTGGCTATAATATTACTTCATTACATCGTACTAATAGCATGTCCTCATTCAGCGAACTAAAGCTCTGTTCAGATTGCGAGAAGGTCGCATTACGTGCTGTCAAAATTAAATGATGAGAAAATATCTTTTTTGTTACCGTGTATATAGTATCGTGTTCCATATATCACAAAAAATCGACTTATTATATTTTCTATAATTTCACCGGAAAATACGGAACCATATTTTTATCTGTTTTTCGTCCTAATTAATTCTATTTTATCTATTAGTATTGGATGGATGTCAATAACCTCACAGATCGTAAATTGTATGCTGAAATTTAAATTATAATAATTGAGAATGTTTAATTTAAAATAGTGGCGAATTAAAATTTGAGAAACACAAAATATTAGGTGGTTTATTGTTAAAATTGGAAAATCAAAAGTCAAATTTAGTGTTACAGATTTTATGAACTTGATTAATCACTAATAGCCTTGTCTAGTATTTAGGTATCCGAATATCAACTACAGAGTCCAGAGCTTTGATCGAACTTCAATTTGGAAATAGTACCTTTGGCCTTTAATTTGGAAATGGAAAAAAAAAAAAAAAAAAAAAGTATTGAAGCTTTTTGAGACCATTTGATTTAAAAAGGAAAAAAATATTTTAAACTTTTTGGACCATTTATAACAACTTTAAATTGCATGTATTGATAAATTAAAGCCATCACATGCCAATATATCAACATTAAAAAAACAATAGTATGTAATGTTGATAGTGAAAAAAAGGAAAATAAATAGAAGCTGGACCTTGTGTTGTAAACTGAACGCATAATGAGGAGTGTAAAGATCCTGATCTGATGATTGTAACATTTACTATAAAAAAGGAAATGTTTAAAATACGTTTCAAAAATTCTATTTTTATTAATATTAATGTTTAAACAATATTTTCTCATGTGACATTATAGAAGGGGACAGAAAAAACAAGCAATCGGGGGCCCCTCTAGTACCTAAGTCCAAGTCTCCAGGCTCAGCCCAAGCACTGTTACTATTTTATTTCAGAAAAAAAAAATAAAAAAAAAAGTCTTTCTAGTACGAGTATAAGTCCTACTCCAATTGTTCACTCACTGGACCTGGTCCACCACATCATTCATAAACGCTCAAGCAATATGACAATTTACTCATTTATTTATTTTTTAAAAAAAAAATAAATTCAGTTAAAAATATGAATTAACTAACCACCGATTATTCTCTCCATTGTTATTGGAACTCCCTTGGAACTCTTGTGTTTATTTATTATCGGTTCGAGCTTTTTCGGTAAATCGAATTGTTTTTATTTAAATATTAGCACCTCCCTTCATAACAAATTTAAACAATGTCGATTCTATACTTTAATCTTGTGACAAGAGGTCTAATAATAATCTTGAACTTGTGTTAACTTTTAATAGAATATTAAAAATGCCTCGAGCTCTAGAGCGTAAATAACAAGAATATTAATAGAGGAGACAAACTCACTTGGGTAAACTAAAAGTTGCGATTACTCCACATTGCTTCTACTATTATTAAGCATGCAAATGATGAATTGCTGTAAACAATAATTGGTAAAATCTACTTTCACCGTCCTAGAAAGGGAAGATAACAATGGCGAGAATAAAACAACACCAAATGCCTAAGTTCTGGGCCAACTATTCTTCTACTGCAGGCGCTTACTGAATACCATAAGTAAATTACAAAAATTACTGTTGCTAGAGTACATTTGATAATGTAAATGAATGTGGCGTGATCTGAATTATGCCGACAGGAAAATATGTTCATAACAAAAATCTGCGTCGTTAGATCTAACGCGAGCGCGCTTTTATGATGTTCGTTCGGTTGATCCGGCGAGGGCAAGATGTTTCAATGGAAACGGTAATATACTATCTTTCCTTGCACTGGGTGGGTTCTAAACCATGTCACTATGCACGCAGATAAAAACAAGGGAAAGAGTTGAACCGATGCACACAAAAAATTCATAACACTGTAATGCTGTTTGTGAATACCTTAAAGATTCTGAAACACTTGTAATGCAGAATAGTTAAAACCATGACATTTGGACAGATCAAACATATAATGACAGTTAACCTGTCCGTCACCTGCGCAACTTGTTGGCGACGTAAAGGAGGTGACTAATGTTTGTTGACGGGTAATTCTGTAATAGCTTGAGATTGGAAGTGAAATCACCTGCCAACAGACGCCTTCGAACGAGGATCAGCATGGCGCAGCATATTCTCAGTAGTGTTTCCTGCAAACAAACTTATAAGAATATCCGGCATATATCCTTCGTCTTAGAACGTAGAAGAACATATTATATTACCTGAGGACCTTCGGGATCACTTAAGAGTGTATCCCAGATATGAAGGGAATCAGCGAAATTGAATTCTTGAGTCAACAACAAAGTTATCCATCTGAAAGCATAGAATTGGGGATTGACCTGTCAAATTGAAATTCACGTCACTTGAACATTTCGGAGATGCACAACAAATTGAACAGGAACTTGCAAGTTGAGTACAGAGAACAAGGATAACCATAACAGAGAATAGCATCCGATTTCTTATGCGATGTCAGTTCTAGAATTTAAAGATGATAGCAGAAACCCTCAATAAGCATAAGCACAGAGTATGGCCAACAAAAGAAGAGAGACACATCAGCTGCTATTTCAACCTACAGCAGCGTCATGCGCAACTCACTTCCGTATCTTTATGTGCCAACAACCTACAATGATTCACAATCTCGGGCAAACAGCTAGTACAGAAGCTTGAAAGGAGAGTACAAAAGGGCAGAGGAAAGATAATGCCGGTGTGGTACAAGTCAGCCGATAGTTGGAAATATATTCATGTAGCAGATGACAAAGGCCAATAGGTGGCGTTTAGGAGAGAATGTAGATACAATAACGAGATTATAAGCAGGGTTAAAATTACGCAGCACAGGGCCAGTGTACTATTTTTTTAGTACTCAGAAACTGTTTTGATGCAATCAAACATTAGGTTTCAAGCAATTGAGCTGTTTGGTCCAATAAATGAGTCAATTAGGAATGAAATTTTTATTAGGAAGTCTAACCAAGTAGCAATTGGGTTGAGTATTGAGTCAATTTGGGTTCATTTGGGCTTTCTGAGTTAGGTTCACATTTGGTCACAATCTAAGTTCACATATCATAAAATCTTTTACTTTTGAATCAACTAGCATGATGCAGTTAAACTGAAAGCAGAATGGCAGTAAGGCCTACCGAGTACATTAAGGACTTATTTCACAATCACCCTATTAAAATTTCTAATTTGTCAAATAATCCATTCAAAATTTTATTTAGCCAACTCACCTGAGAAACACGATGAATCGTTCACCGCCCTTCAGAAAGCGGTGAATGATTCGTTGTTTTCATATTGTTATCTTTTTTTTTATAAGTTGTGAGGATTTTTTTGAGGTTGTTAAGATTGTATAAGGATTATTAAATTTTTGTTTGTGGTTAAAATTATATGGATAGGTTGTCATGATTTTTTAAGTTGTTAGGATTATATGTGATTTGTTGAAATTTTTATGTGGTTGTTAAGATTATATATGGGAATAGAAAGAGACGGTATATCATTCACCGTTTTGTACTTTCAAAAAAAGGCGGTGAATCATTTACCGCCTCTAATAGAAAAGAAAAAGATGGTGAATCATTCACCATCTTCTAAATTCTATTAAAGGTGGTAAATGATTGACTGTCTTTCAATTATTTTTATACCCCGACAGTGAGTTTGATAAAATAGGGTTATTTGAACAAATAAATTTTTTACAAAGTTATTTGGCTAATTATAAATTTTTAAATGGTTAAAATGAAAAAATCCTACATTACTTGCACTGTATTGAATTGACCAGTGACAATTATGACAAAAGACAACAATGAGAATTAAGGATGTAAGAGATTAAAACTTAATGTGCAGCAATGTGAGGAAGTGATGTACCATGGTACCATTGGTAAAACAATGGTGATAAAATATGTTTAACGAGTCAATGCTTTGTCGACTATATGCAGATTATCAAGCAACCAAAGGATTTTGAATTGACCTTCAAAGATTTAGCATAAAACAATTGCTACAAAACAGTTATTGAAATTCCTGGAATTCTTACTTTTGTTGTGACCTCTAAATGACGCCAAAGCTCTCCATCTTGTTTCTTTAGAAGCTCTGATAGTTTAGTAAGTGTAGACCGAATACCAACAACACTATTGTCAAGTTTTTGGCAGAAATTGTCCCTGAATCCACTTAACAACTCAACGAAACAAAAGAAAGCATCGGCTTCTGCAGAGGCCTATTAAAGTAAGAATAAGCACAATCATGATCAGCTTGAAATGGACAAAAAAAAAAATAAAGAAACAGGTTGACAAACAATAGTTGCAGATAGGAAAAACAGCAACTGATACTCATCCTAAGCAAACTTTTTCTCCATAAAATAAATACAATAGACATTTTGTAATTTGATAGACAAAATTTTAACATGTCTATTGAAACACAATAAATTAATAGACTAACATCCATAAGCAAGCTAGCAATCTATTCAGGCTGTAGAAAATTTATTTTATGCCTATGGAAACACAATAAATTAATAGACCAACATCCATAAGCAAGCTAGCAATCTATTCAAGCTGTAGAAAATATATTTTATGGATCATCTACTGAACAAACAGAAAGTAAAGGTATCAGGTACCATGTAGTCAAGTTTTAGAGTTTGTTGCCAAAATTTGGGATACAATAACCTCTTCCGATGTTATTCACTACTGGGAGTAGCATTCCTAAAGTATTTGTCACTCACTTGTCAGACCAGGAAATCTTAACTCTAGGTTCGGTCAGCTAGAGATATTACTAAAAGTAACAAGTACGGATCCATCATAGGAATACACTTTCACCACTTAATCCTCTTTTTAGTTATTTACTCCACTAAAATTGTGGCCAAATCTTACCTAATCAACTCTAACCATGCTATATTTCGCTTGCATCTGTCGTCTTTCACACCACTCTATGTGGATAATCTCACTCTCATATGTAAGACTTTTTGCATTTATCAACATTTTATAGATTTCTGTGTTTGTATTATTATAGAGAGTGGACCATCTCCTGTTTATCCTTAAGACTAAAGATAGTTCACCTTTAGAAGAATGCCTAACTACTATGCCTATCTTCCCATGTAAAACCACTCATTTACCTTAACATTCTTGTCCTTTTTGTGTCATATTTTGGGCAAAATGTTTCTTAATGGCCCAACACTGGGTCCCCTAATGCATAGTTGCACATATAGTCATCCAATAAATAGAGAGAAAGGAAAAGAGAAAAAAAAAATCCCAATTATATCATTATGCCAAAGAAAACTTCCAATCAAGGAAAGCATCTTGTAGATTCAGTTATAAGGAATATCAGAAAAAAAAAAGTATTTTATGCCAGTTTTATTGCAGAAGAATTATCATATGCCATACAGGATCACCATCATCTGGATCATTCCGAAATACATAGAGAAGGGGGGCCAAAACTTCATTCATCCCTTGGACATATCTTATTCCTGGATTCAACTTTGCATATATAATTAGTATATCTCTCAATGACTCCTGGAAGGAAGTAGTAAAGTAGCATTAGCAAAACATCATGTAGTTAACTAGTATTAGTAGACATTAAGGAGAGCATATTACCTGATTGGACTTTGCAAGAGATGAGTCTCCAGAGAAAAAGTGCATATCAGGATGAGTACGCTTCACATCTCGATCAATTTGCTCAATAATCTCTGAATCCTGAAATTGGGTTGTTGCAACATGGGGGAAAATGATAGAGACATCAATATTCTTCTACAAAGTAAAGATGGTGCATAAGTTGCACGAGTAAGATGGAGCAGTACTAAATAGTGAAATGGCTAGAATATGAAAGCTATGCTGTGATGAAACAAGCGTATAACAAGAAAGCTATCAATACTAATATTAATTATAGAATTGATCCGCCGCTTAAGAGACAAAGAGCAGAGCAGCACAATATATATATATATATATATATATATATATATATATATATATATATAGGATTCAGACAAAGGAAATGATACCAGATTCTCACATGTTAACAAGGAGCTTGTCACAATGGTCAGTAACTTATTTGAAAAGGTGACAAAAAGTCTAATTGATGCAACATAATTAAATACTTTTCACCCTCCATAGCTATCTCTCATTCTACTCCAACAGGTTTCAGGAACGGAAGTCCAAATCCTTGCACCTAGTCAATAACTGTTGCAGTGTATAATTTAGTCAGATGCATAAAATGGAAGAGCAGCCAATAGATAGCAAACAAAGCAAGACCAGCCATACGTTTGATCAAAACAAGACTTTCTTGTGGTACTAGAGATGGTAATCTGTGCAAATGTTATTCTGGTTGAAAATTGTCGATATTCTGAAATCCACCATTTCAATAAGCAAGTGTTGGCATCTAGAAATATGTAACATCATAGCAACAAAAGAAGCTAATAGGACTTACATGAAGAACACTAAAAGGGGTGCAGCATTTTGCCAAAATTAGGTATTTAATGCATCAAGTATGCTAACACAATTTCACCCAGCCTTCGAAAGTACCTGGAAGAACTGGTTCCAGACACTGGCCTTCCCAAGGCTCAAAGGGTGCTCCCCCAGACTTATCTCTGATCTCTGGAGCAAGCTGCCGTCTTCATGTTGCGGCACTTCGTTACTCCGACTAGAAGATTCTTCTAGCCTTCGTGTGATTTCTGACTGATTAACAAAAACAACTTTCAGAAACCTCATATAGTTGCCAATAACAATTATGAGCACAAATGATTAAGTTCGGTCTAAAAAACTGCTAACTCAAGCAGGGTATCACATAGTTCTCTGAACTAGACTGTTAAAATACCAAAAGGTTACATGTGCTCTAGGGTCCTCAGCGAGACTTACTGGGTTCACCAGAAACTCATCTTTGAAGGCCTTGTATTGAAACCGCCTCTTTCGCAATTCGTCCGTCCATAATTCACGATCATTAGGCAAATAAGTCAAAAGGAGCTGCACACAACCAACAAAAATGTAGTAATCAAATGACAATGTCACGCCCTACAGCTCCAATGCCATTATAGTCAAATACTCAAAGAATATCACAAATAAAATAAAAATAATTAGAATTGGTAACTGTTTGGCTCCGCTTGTGCTTCTACTTTAAGTTGGAGTCGTCTCTAGTAGAACATTTAGCAAACTAAAAAGCACAGAACTTTTACTGCAGTAGGAAGCTAAAATGAGATCCGTCGGAGACATTTCACGATAGTGCTTCGTCCTAAAAGCATTATTCAGAGAGCAATGATCGAACAGTACTAAAGCTACTCAACCGAGCGAAAGCAAGTCAAGTAAATCACTATGAATAGTCAACAAAATACACACACACACAACACACACACACACACACACACACATTAACTGAGTGAGCACTGAGAAATCTAGGAAAAGCAGACCTTCCACACAGTCGAACGGATTCCGGCGCCATCGGGTATCCCGTGAGAAGCCAACCTCCGCAATTCCTCGACATTTACAATCTTCTTCGACAGCTGATCAACATAAACAAGGTAGTAAACCACCAAAATCTGGAAAACAAAAAAAAAAGCACTTAAAACAAGCATTAAATAGAAGAGATCCCATTCCTAACATTCCGACCTCCGCTAAGAGCTGAGATTGGCGCGATATCTCCTCCAATGGAGGAGATCGGGGAGGAGGAAGAGGCGAGGGCTCCGGAGGAGGAGGAGCAGGTGTGGGAGGAGGGGAAGAGGGAGTGGGAATTAGGGTTTCGGGGGGGAGTTCGGGGACGGAGCGAGCGATGGGGGCGCGGGAGTTGGAGGAGGGTGCCGAGGACCAGAGGGAGCTGTTGAGCCACTCGGGGATGCCCTTCTTCTTCCCCATCGCTCCCCTGTCTCCACGATCGGATTCAGCGCGATCGCCATGTTTCCGCCATTGGAGCTCCCTCTCGAGCTCGGATCCCTCCTCGACAATGGCCCCCGCGTCGGTCGCGATCTGGACGATGATGAGCCTGTTTGCGGTTTAATTTAACGAAATATTCAAATTAAAAATAATTCAAATTATATATAATAAATTTATTATTTTAAATATAATTTAAAATATTAAGTTGAGGTATAGCAAGTATCAACTTTATATATTTATTACATTTTTAACCAGCCAATTATTTAATTTGGGACGTGAGAGCGTTACAACCGGAAAAGTTCCAACCAGATAACTACCCCATCTTCTTTAACATATTTTGAATTTAAATTATATAGAACCTTTTGAACTTTAAAAAATTTCATTAAATATGCTTAAATATCAATTTAACTATTTTCACTATCAAAAGTGACGTAACCTGCCTATTGCTTGGTACTTTGAATTCTCACGTAAAAACAAACATTTTTTTAATAAAAAAATGCAAACAAAGTATTAGTTTATTTTACCGTCAATCTGTGAAGAACACTGGTTGGTATTAAACCCAAGTCAATCCTGATTCATATTTTCACCAAAAAAAAGAAGAAAAGTATTAGTTCATTTTTGTAGTAAAATATAATATTTTTAAAATAAAAAATATTTTGATTTAAGTTAGATTGATACAAAAGTCTGAAGTGAACCTAACAAAATGTAATACAATAATACATTTTAAAAAAAAACTAAAGAAGATAAAAATTTAGCAGTATCAAAATTTAACTAATAATAACCCAAGAGAGAATCATTAAAGATGATGTTTGAAATCTGAAATAATTATTTTGAACTTTAGGAGCGATCTTTTTCACATAGTATTTCAGAATTTTTAATATGTCAATATTACCAACTTATCAGATTTACATTTTTCTCTTTCCGCTTTATATTAAGGCTTCGTTTGGAATTACGGAGAGATCGCGGATGAGAAAGACTTCGTCCGCATATTACATTACGATGAGTTTGTTATAATATATTTTTTGTAGTCCCACCGGAGAGGCAGAGAGCGCAAAAGCATATCTTTATATGTTTTTTTCTAATTCTATTTATCTAACAGCGTAAGATAAATCTCAATATACTAAACTAAGCCTAAAGATATCTATGAACATGTGGGATTTGGGTAATTAATATATTGTATTCATACCTTAAAAAGAAATGATTAGAAAAAAATATATATGCCCTATTAATTTAATTTCGAGTTGGTCCGGATATGGATTCTTAAATTACTAATATACACATTGAGTTTATTTGGAGCGGGTTTCGGTAGAGACTATTCGTATACTACCAATTTAAGACCGGATACAGATCGGATTTAGATCGGATACGGATATGTGTATACATATGTTCCACAGAAAACTCTAAAGTGGAAATAAAACAAAAAAATAAAATAAAATAAAGAGTAAAGAAATTATAAAAAAGAAAGAATAAAAGAGCGATTAAGGTTATGCTACGAAGAAAATACACAGGGACCCTTTACCTATAAAATTTATTAAAATTGATCTCTCAACTTTAAAAGTTCAATTTTTTTAAATTTACTATCGGATATTTTATTCGGTCCGGATACGGATTTAGATTTAAAAACTATTTCGGACTCTACCCATTTAAAAGTTAGGTTCATGTTGGGTACAAATCGGGTATAAGTACAAAATATTCGGACCTATACCCAAAACTTTAATAGATAATTTTTTTATCTGTATACAATTATTTTTTTATCGGGTCCAAATAGGATTCGGATCGGATATGAAATATCGGATATTTTGAACAACTTTATTTTATATATATACTAGGTGTAGAGCTATTATGCTATTGGAAGTATAGAGGGTTTTATTCTTCCGACTTTTTGACCCTTAGATCAAAAATTGTACGGTTAAGATGATTGCGCTCTATTGAGTAGATTCTTTACACTAATCATTAATCGATATCCATGATTTGATCTATAGTTATGGAGCATTTTTTTAAAAATTTTAGTGGTTTGATATTATAAAAATAAAAATAAATTATAAGTAATTAGTATCTTATCTTTAGAAACTATAAACTGTTGTATTTCTATATTTTTTTATTTTAATGACTTTATAGGAGACAGAAGTATATATATATACATACAATAAATAATAATAAATAATTAAAATATCGAAAAAATAATAATTTGCTTTATTTTTCTATCTAATAGTTTGTTATTCAAAATTTTTATTTATTATTTATTTTAATCGAAGTGTTGTCACTGTTGTGAAACTTAGTTTTGGTTTGACCTATTTTTTCATCTTTTATCTCTATTTTAAAAGCAAAAATTAAAACGTGTTTGGTTAGAATTTTCTTCTAGATTCGAAGCAGGTCCATGGGGACGAAGCGATAAAACTTCATGTAGACCTAGTTCACCACGTCATTAAGTAAACCAACACCTCCATCCGTCCATCTTGACAGAATCAACGGTAGATCCATGGAAGGTCTATGGGTGACGTGGTGGACGTTGGTTCAGGAGGATTCTTCGGGTGGGGGTGGGCTTAGAGAGGCCCCGTTCATGGTCTATATAACCTAGACCCGAAGCCCATCTCCGAGCTCGCTCTCCCCCTCTCACCTCTCTCTCTCTCTCTCTCTCTCTCCCTCTCTCTGGCGATCGCGCCGCTCATCGCCTCTCCCACTCTCCTCCCCCCTCCCGCGCCTCTCCCCTCTCCCTCGATTTCTCGCGCTTCCTCCGTGCTCTTGGAGCTTCCTCTTCGCCCTCGCCCTCGCCCCCGCCCCGATCGCGCTCTCTGGGTCCCCTTTTCTCAAAGAGGGAGGGTGTTTTGGGATCCCAATCCGAGGGCTTCGGAGATCCCGAATCGCGATTCGAACGAGGTTAACCCTAGGTAATCCGCCGCACTTGTGTTTTCCAATTGTTTCCGTTCGGTTAGGTTTTAGATCCGTGATTATTTGACCTGTTTGAGAGGATCCCTAGTTAGGTTCGATGTATGTTGCTGTGAATGGTTTGATCTTGTTGTGTTGATGTTTGATCCTTGATGGGGAGTAAATTTGGACATTTTGTGGTCAAAATGGTTCGGCATTGTATATTTGCCGCCTAGTATTTGGCCTATAACACCAAAATCGCACAGCTATAATTATGTCTAGGTTTATCCGTCATGCCTTATTCACTTGGTTCGTAAGATCCCACTGTTCGCACCTCAGACATGATCTGTAATTCAAATTATCTTATGTACGATTAAAACTTCCTTTCATCTCACCCAAAAGAAAAAAAGAAATCTTCTTTTATTTTCTATATGAACTTTTGCATTGAAATTTCATCATATTCAAGTGCTTGAACAAAATCTGGAATGGAAATTTCAGAAGTTGTTTAAATGTCTGAAAGGGATGTAACTTTTGTTGTCATTTGATCTTAAGACATGTTACTCATGGCGTTTATCTAAAAACTGTGGGGCTTCATGTATCTATGTCTTACCGGAGAGGCGGAGAATCAGGTTTAGATGATTACTATCTAGTCATCCCTGTCCCGGATATTATATTTGCCGGATGGATCCTGATACAGAAATTTAATCCACTTCTTAAATTTTGTTTCACTTCAGGATTTGAGTACTGATAGTTGGGGTGGTTGCAAATTGAAATCCTGTCCAAAATATAATTATTCAATGGATGTAGTGGTTTAGAATGTTGGAAATTAGTTTAAGCATTAGTTTTGAATAGTGCAATAGTTTTCCTCAAATGTTGTTCTCTACATTTCCGTTTCTGTTTCAGGTCAGCAAATTGAATGTAGGTAACTGAGTAGTATGATTGCATCCTATATGTTCTAATTAAGTCAATCAGAGATCAAATTTGATATTCATGTTGATTGATAAGAAATTGATTAAGTCAAGGAAAAGGAGAGCATGTAGCGAGAGTTTGTTGTTTTACTTGTTGTTTTAATTAGACTGTTTCTTTGCAAATCTGTAAAGCGAGGAGGAGAAAGAGAAGGAAAGAAGAAAAAAGCAAAAGCACCTCAAGGCATTCATTTAACAATTATCATCCTGTAGATAAATAGGGCTCTATTCGATGCTGGAAATTCCCTGTAGATAAATAGGGCTCTATTCAATGCAGGAAATTCCATAAGTAGAGCAAGGCAAAAAACCTTAGAATCCTAATTTGAAGTTAGTTGATTCTCGATGCTTTTTATGGGGTTAATGGACCTCTTCTTCTGCTTCTTCTTCTTCTTGGTTAAATATGTAGACCAGATGTTTGTTTTAATGCTGAAATCTGTTAAAAAAAGGAAACATTTACAAGTTGAGCTAAAGATAGAAATGGAGAAAAGTTTATAAAATAGCATTTTCATTTCCTTGATTCATTTGATCATCAAATTTGATGTGTTATATGTGAGATGTAGACCATGTAGATGGATAAGAACTTATTGTGCAACATTCAGACTGCTGAAAGCACTGGTGTTTGTTCTAAAGTTTGACGAGTATGTTAGACAGCTAGAATGTACATAACATATGGGTTAATTATAATTAGTTGTACATATTCGAAAATGATAGGAATCACAACTGCTGGAGCCCATCAATAGTTTTCCAAAACATCGCTGAACTCCTAATTTGTTTTACTTTTCTTGGCATGCGGCATACCATGAGTTTCAGTTTAATTTTGTCGGCTCAAGCTAACATTGGTTGAACAACTTGGAATGATTGAAACCAAACCCACCAAAATGACTGCAACTGATAGTGTTATTGCTACTTGAACTTGCTGAAGTTCAGGTTGAGATGCATTGACTTGACACCTGGAATGCAGTTAACTTTAGATTACAGTACTGCTCAGCGCGCAAGTTTCGTAGTGTTATCGGCTTAGTTTAGTGTTTAAGAAATATATGTAGTAGGATATGAGAGCTGAATATGGATGGATGTTTGATGTCCTATAAGAAGCCATTTATGTACATTATATGCTACCGCGAACTTATTTATTCTATGAAATCACACTTGACATACAAGAGGGTCGCAAATGTGTTGGGACTACGATGTCTTGTGCTTCAATCAACTGTTGAAATAGTTGTTCTTCTGTCATCTTATCCTCTTAGTAAGTGCGTGTAATGTATTTGCACATCTGCATTTCTTGCTTTCCTCTGTATTTCTTTCTCTTTTTCCCCCTCTTTTTGTATATCAGTTGCTTATGTCCTTTATGGATTAAGGGCCTGCTAGCTGCTGAGGTGTCATATCATTGGGCTATCCTCACATTTCTTTAGGTGGCTAAGAAGTTGAATGAGAGAAATAAGTGGGCAGGGTCAGAAGAGGAGACTAATCTCGCAATAAAAATTATCAGGATAATGCATCTGATTCAAGTGGCTATTTCTTCTATGGCTGTTTTGCCAAGGTTCTGCTCTAGCAGTGCCCCTTCCTGGCTCACTCCTCCCTCTCCCTTTTTTCCTTTGACCCTGCTCAGGCTTTTGAAGGAAATGATACAGCAAGTTGATTGGAGCATATGAGCAGCCCTTAAAATGTCTTGTATATATATTTTGCCTTACTGATTGATCATGCTGGGTTAAAATTGCAGAAACCAGACTCTTGGGGAGGTCATACATGTGTTCTGCTAGTTATCAATGTTTGCCAGGAGAATTCTTATGGTGTGCTTTTTATTCTATCTGAAAAGTGATTAGCAGAGATCTTCCGGATATAGAGTGTAATTGTTTAATTTATATGCATTTACACATGAAATGGGGTCTCGTGGAAGGCTATTATTTGATCTCAATGAACCCCCTGCTGAGGAGGAAGATGAGAAAAATGGTGTCATCGTGTCCCAGCCCCAGAAGTCACTTCCCAATTCAAATACTCGCCCCTCAAATTTATTTTCATTGCCTGACGGTTGTCAACGGATAGTAAATAACCATCCTTTTACACATGCTTCTTCTGGTTCTGTCTTTCAGCCTTTTGTCAGGAATAAAGATTCGCAGATCCTAAAGGAGTCTAAAAAGAAAGAAAATGACTTGAGTGCCAATAGAGCCTCAACATCGACGACAACTAGTCATATTACCAATTA
The DNA here is from genome assembly GCA_025177825.1 of Aechmea fasciata. Lineage (NCBI taxonomy): Eukaryota > Viridiplantae > Streptophyta > Magnoliopsida > Poales > Bromeliaceae > Aechmea > Aechmea fasciata. Next base: position 6,371,262 of record CM045934.1, read on the forward strand.
CAAAGCACATGTTGCATCAATGAATCATGAAGCTCAGACTGTTGATAGAGAAGAAGGAGAGTGGTCTGATTTGGATGGCAATTCTGACGCAGCTGGAAGTAATGTTAGCAATAGAGATGAGATGGATGGTACTGAAGTTGCTCAAAATAATAAAGGAACAGAAGAAAGTGAACCTGATTCTGCGAAGTCCGATGATGCTACTAAAGATGATCCTACTGGTATTGGACATATCAATAGTGAAATTGTAGATGCTTCTAGAGATACAAGAGTTCTTGGCCCGTTGGGATCAGAGAGCAACAAGAACTTAGAATATGGCTCTAAAGGTTTATCTGCAGATGGCGCAGATGGCTTTGAGGAACCTCCTGCCATGGGAAAATCAAAAGATGTCAAAGGAGTTGAAGCAAATTATGCATTAAAATTTGCAAATTATCCTACAAAGAGACCTAAACTTGATGAGCACAAGGAGGCAATGTTAGGGAAAAAGAGAGCCAGACAGACTGTTTTTATTAATGTGGAGGATGCTAAGCAAGCAGGCTCTATAAAAACTTCGACACCAAGGAGGCAATCATCATTTCCTGCTCCTATTATTACTCGTACAGTGAAAGAAGGGTCTCGTGCTAGCACTAGTGTTGCTGAATGGACAGCAGAAAGGCAGAGTCAGTTTATTAGCAAGGATCAAAAGCAATCTGAAATGCTGGGGTCTGAAGAAAGTATTTTTGCAGATCTAGGTGACCAAAAGGCTGAATCAAATGGTGACTTTGATTTTGGATCTCAAACTCGATCCAAGAGGACAAACAATACTGAATTTCCTTTAGAAGGGAATCCAACAACTGTTCCGAGACAGGGTTCATGGAAGACACTAGATTCTAAGCAGTTTAAGAATCCACCTGCTTCATCAAGGAAACCAGTTGCAGCAGGTCAAACTATCCCAGATCAAAAACTGGGAAACAAAAAACACCTATCTTCCAAAAAGCAGGTTTCAAATAACCTACAGTATCAAGATACGTCAGTGGAACGGCTTTTGCGAGAAGTGACAAATGATAAATTCTGGCACCATCCAGGTTAGAAACCATACTTTCAAAACTATGGAGTGTTTCTTTAAAATCTTAGCTCGCTAGTTCTCCTTATTCCATAGAAACTTCTTTCACACTAATAAGCAGGTGCTTTTGGCAACTTCTTGAAGCTTTAGGACCTCAAATAGTTGATCAACAGAAGTTTTAAATCCAATTTTTTAGCATGTCACAGTAGCATTTGACTATCTTAGTCATGTCATTAGTGATAAAAACTTGAAGTCATCATAGAGCACACATTATTTAATTTATTAGGTTTTATAGCAGTTGATATCCTTTTTATGTTGCCCTATTAATACTTCTTGTTGTGTTTACTTGACAAACTGCTAATATTATTTTTAACTATGCCTGATATTGGTAAGAATTTAACATAAGAATGTTGTTCTTTGCAGAGGAGACTGAGCTTCAATGTGTTCCTGGAAGCTTTGAGTCTGTTGAGGAGTATGTGAGAGTGTTTGAGCCTTTGCTTTTTGAGGAATGCCGAGCTCAACTGTACAGCACATATGAGGAACTTCTTGAGTCTGTGTCTAGGGATGCACATATAATGGTTCGTGTAAGAACTGTGGAGAGACGAGAAAGAGGTAAATAACCTGTGTTTGTCTTTAGTTGTTTGGGCAAATATAACTCTACCACGACTTATTTGTTGTGTTGCTTATCTGCTTTTTGTGACATTGCTAGTTGTAAAGGCATGGATGTGGTGATAGATTTCTGTGATTAATTTGATTCTTGTGACCGTTCGGATGCTATTTTTCTCCATTTAATCTTGAAATAGATAAATGCATCATCATTTCTTGTGTAACCTGGATGTTGCTAGTTTGATTTTCAGTCTAGTTGGAAAATGTATAGCAATGTCCTATCTGACTTCTCTGATGATTTCTTCCCTAAATATAATCTTGCGGTTTGATTTCCGTGATTCCGAATCCTAGTGTTATTGTCAGAGGATGACTTTCAATTGATTTTTAGAGGACTGTAGTTTTGGTTCACATGTTTCTGAAGAATTCAATTTTTTAATAATACTAGAAATAATTTATAACAATAACAGTAGAGTTTGTGTTGGTGTATATATACTTGTTTTCTCAAATTTACTTTTGATAACATGGATAGTTTGTCTTCATGGAAATATTATATGCCTTTTCTCGACCACAAATATCTGAAATGGCTATTCACGATCATCCTCTGTGTGCCGTCACTAATCTAAATTCAACTTTTTAACTTCAGGATGGTATGATGTCATAGTTCTTCCAGTACATGAATGCAAGTGGACTTTTAAGGAAGGTGATGTTGCTGTTATATCATCCCCTCGGCCTGGTTCAGGTTTGAATTTAGACTGACTATGCTGCTTGCCTGCTTCATTTTATTTATTTGATTTGATGGAAATGCTATTTGTTAGTCTCTGTTCTGATTTAATATAACATATTGCTAGTATTTTATTTTATTTTGTTAGACTGGTGTTACTCATGTAGATTGTCATTTCACAGTTGTCCAATCAACCAGATCAGGTAGGAGGAGCAACAATTTGATGGAAGAAGATACAGAAATAGAGTCTACTTCTGGAAGAGTTGCTGGTACAGTCAGGCGACACACACCTATTGATATGCGTGATCCACTGGGAGCAATTCTTCATTTTTATGTTGGGGATTCATGCGACTCTACTAGGTAATTTCTATTTCCATATTTGCCAAAGAAAGAAAACACAAAATCTTGAATGTGATTTTCATCTGGTAGAAGTTAGAATTCTGTAACTGTTTGTTCAGCTGAGAAGTCTAACCTGCAAACAAGCTGAAACAGCTGTTATTAGCGTATGGTCTACCAAATGTAGCCATAAGAAGAAAATTATGCTGTATATTTTGTTATTTATATGGAACCTAAATGTTAATAGTTACATTGTTGGGAGATGTCTAAACTTTGATCAGTAATGGTCTTGGCATTTGAAGACATGTGTTATTATGAGGCTATAGGCATATTACTCTCGGCCATTTATTTTGTACAGTCTCTTAATCATTCTTTGTTTTTGAATATCATTAACATATCTTGTTTCTGTTTTATAGACTAGAGTTTATGCTAATATATTGCCAGAATGTCTCATCTTTTTCTACTAGAAGATGCTGCATCAACTAAATATATCTTGGTTTAAGTGGCCATTTGAGTTTCAGATGCCTTGATCCCCATAGGGAATTTAATTGATTAATCCCCATAGGGAATTTAATTGATTAATCCCCACAGGGAATTTAATTGATTATTTACATACCAGTTCTCTAGACTGAAATAAGGAAAAGGGTTGTTATGCTTGTAGTTTCTCAAGTCAATTTAATGTTGTCCTTGGTGATAATATGACGACACTTCCTTAATTGTTAGTAATTTAAATATTATTTTGCACCAGATCTTTGCATTTTAACCGGCAAATAATTCACTTCTTTTTCTTTTTTAAACTTCTGACCATTTATTTTTGGATTTCCATAGCAAGGTGGGTGATGATCATATCCTGAAGAAGCTTCAACCTAAAAGCACGTGGTATCTAACTGTTCTAGGGTCTCTTGCGACAACTCAAAGGGAATACGTTGCTCTGCATGCATTTCGGCGTCTTAACTTGCAGGTAACACAGAGAAACCATGCATACATGTATATACATACATATGACATATATATATATATATATATATATATATATATATATATATATATATATATATATATATATCTCCTGTACTTTTGAAAGCATGGAGGTCTCTGTAGATGATGGGACATCCGAATCGATGATTAGCTCCGTTAGGCATGATCTATGCAACTAGAACTATCTAGAAATCAAATTTCATTAATTTTCGACAATATTTGATATGCGATTAAAGGATCTCAAAAATGGCTGTTTAATGACCGATGCGGCACGTTTGTAAGTTCAATGGTGTAGAATAATCCAAATTAGATAAATTTTTAATAGAAAGTTCTACTTACCATCAAGAGCAGGATCGATACTTCTGATTTGTAATTGTCTTTTATTACTGTTTTTTTATGAGATTTTTATTTTCAGCCATTCATTATGAGTTTACTTGTTCACTAGTAGGCAAATGAAGTCAAACATTATGATATTTAGTTTCTAGATAGTTCCAACGCTGTAGATCATGTTTAACAGAATCGATCGTTGAATCGAATGTCCTATCATCGAAAATAACTTAATAGTACGGATGCCTCCGTACTTTCAAAAGCATAGTAGTTTATACACACACACACACACACACACACACACACACACACACACATATATATATATATATATATATATATATATATATATATATATAGAATCCAGCTACAATGCTATCAATAGTACCAAGCACTTAGGTACTACCAAGTTTTCTGCTGTTAGATTTACCCTTTTGATCTTTTCCATTCCTTAGATCATACTATTCCATCAACCACCAACGAAATCCTAGGGGACTACTATCAATCTAACTGCACATCCCTTTCATCCAAGGGCTGAAAGCTAATAGCACCAATGGCTTGATGCTATTAATGCCATTCTAGCCTAGTTCTCTCTATATATAATATATATTCCCTTGTCTTTTGGGGGTCACTGTAGCTGATATAAACTTCTTCTATACAGATGCAAACTGCAATTCTTAAACCCAGTCCTGAACACTTTCCCAAGTATGAAGATCAGCCTCCTGCTATGCCTGATTGCTTCACTCAACATTTTGTGGACCATCTTCACCGGACCTTTAATGGCCCACAATTGGCTGCTATTCAGTGGGCTGCAATGCATACTGCGGCTGGTACAAGCACTGGAGCGGCTAAGAGGCAAGATCCTTGGCCTTTCACGCTAGTTCAAGGTCCACCAGGAACCGGAAAGACACACACGGTGTGGGGGATGCTTAACGTGATACATCTTGTTCAGTATCAGCATTATTACACTGCTCTGCTCAAGAAACTTGCTCCCGAGAGCTACAAGAATGCTAGCAGTGGCAGTTCTGAGAGTGTTGGGGCAGGATCTATTGACGAAGTTTTGCAGAGTATGGACCAGAACCTTTTCCGTACTCTGCCAAAGCTTTGCCCCAAGCCAAGGATGCTCGTCTGTGCCCCGTCTAATGCTGCCACGGATGAGCTGTTGGCTCGTGTCCTTGATCGTGGCTTCATTGACGGAGAAATGAAGATCTATCGGCCAGATGTTGCCCGAGTGGGGGTTGATTCACAAACTCGTGCAGCTCAGGCAGTTTCTGTTGAGCGAAGAACTGAGCAGCTTCTGCTAAAGGGCCGTGAGGAGGTTCTTGGTTGGCTGCATCAGTTGAAATTGCGTGAACAGCAGATCTCGCAACAGATTACCATTTTACAGAGAGATTTAAGTGCGGCAGCGGCAGTGGGGCGCGCCCAAGGTTCTGTTGGTGTTGATCCTGAAGTCCTTGCTGCTCGGGACCATAGCCGCGATCTTGCACTTCAGAGCCTTGCTGCTGCCGTGGAGAATAGGGATAAAGTTTTAGTTGAGATGTCACGCCTCCTTATTCTTGAGAGCAGGTTCCGTCCTGGAAGCAACTTTAATTTGGAAGAAACTCGTGCCAACCTTGAAGCTAGTTTTGCCAATGAAGCAGAGATCGTTTTCACTACAGTGTCGAGCAGTGGCCGCAAGTTGTTCTCTCGCCTGACCCATGGCTTTGATATGGTTGTTATCGATGAAGCCGCCCAGGCCAGTGAAGTAGCTGTCCTTCCTCCGCTTTCGCTTGGTGCCGCAAGGTGCGTTCTAGTTGGTGACCCCCAGCAACTCCCTGCAACCGTCATTAGTAAAGCAGCCGGAACTTTGCTCTATAGTAGAAGTCTTTTTGAGAGGTTCCAACAAGCAGGTTGTCCTACAATGTTGTTATCTGTGCAGTACAGAATGCATCCTCAAATTCGTGATTTTCCATCGAGATATTTCTATCAAGGTCGCCTTACTGATAGCGAAAGTGTTGCCAACTCGCCAGACGAAGCCTACTATAGAGATGCTTTATTGAAGCCTTATGTATTTTATGACGTTGTACATGGTCGGGAATCCCACAGAGGGGGATCAGTCTCATACCAGAATATTCATGAAGCACAGTTCACTTTGCGGTTGTACGAGCACCTCCAGAAGATTTTAAAAGCCAATGGTGGGAAAAAAGTGTCTGTTGGCATTATTACACCATACAAGCTGCAACTAAAGTGTCTTCACCGAGAGTTTGAGGATGTTTTGAATTCAGAGGAGGGGAAGGATATTTACATAAACACTGTCGATGCTTTCCAAGGCCAGGAACGTGATGTCATCATTATGTCGTGCGTTCGTGCCTCAAACCATGGAGTGGGATTTGTTGCTGATATACGACGCATGAATGTGGCTCTTACCCGAGCTAGGAGGGCACTATGGGTCTGCTCTCTCTCTCTTTCTCTCTCTCTCTCGCTCGCTCGCGCGCTTGCGTGTGCGCACTTGCACACATGCACACACGAAATAAAAATGGAAAACACTTTTGAATGCTTAATAGTAATCTGATTTGATGTTTATTTGCTTTCAGGTTGTGGGCAATGCGAATGCTCTGATGCAATCAGATGACTGGGCTGCACTGATAGGGGATGCCAAATCGAGGAAATGTTTCGTGGACATGGACAGCATCCCTAAGGAGTTATTAGTTATGAAGGGATCTTCTAGCACCCCAGGCAAAAATTCCACTAGCAACATGAGGAGCTCAAGGAGTGGTGGGCTAAGATAGACACAATCAGACTTGCTCCCTGAATCCAAGTATTGGATGCAGCACAAAAGGGATGACGAGTTGAATTCTTATCTTCCCATACATTTATGAAATTCGATAATCTGGCCCACGCTTCAGCGACAGGTCTCAAGATGCATCGCAGCATGGCATTGCTAAGAGGCTGACATCTTTGTTTATCTTGGAGAGGCTGAAAGATTTAGTGTGGGTTTGGTGGTCTGCATATATTAATCACTGAAGTGATGCACGGAGACTGGTGGAGCCTTGGGGATGCTTTCGTGCGTGATGTTTACATTGCTACAGTGGCAGGGTTAGAAGACATGCAGGCTGTCGGAAAGGATGCTTAGATGCCAAGTCTGAGAAACTGGAGCGTGCTGAAACGAGGAGGTGCTAAATGTTGTATGTGGCATCAATTGATAAATGTCCAGTGGTCGAAGACCATGGAGATTGAATTCTTCATTTGCCCTCGGAGACTAGCCGCCGGGCCCAAACTTCAGTTGCAGGCGAGAGGTGAACGGAAATCTGTTTCTCAAAGCCTGCGCAGCCGAGAGCCTCGTCAGAGAGGTACTGCTTTGCGAAGGCTCATAATCTGTACAGACATGAAAATTTTTAGATTTACAGGCTGTAGCAGGCATTTTGCCCTAGTTACTACACGAGCGCCGTTGATATTTAACTTCTTAGGGTTTTAGGGTGAATTCATTTGCTGTTGTTAGGAGGGTGAATGCGTTCGGAACCATGCCTCGCCGGACTGTCGAATGCTGATAAATGTGTTGTGCAGATTGGGCGGCCTGAGGCATCGCAGGGCTGATACCCTTCATTTGTAAACACACAGGTACATCCTACTACTGTATGGAAGTTAAAATTTTTTTGTTCCTTTAATCCTGTAGCTCCTGATTTACTAGTCATCTTTGTTTGGTACTCAATTGTTTCCTATTCGCAACACTAAAATAAGAGTGACTTTTCCACCTCTGAAGGACATGCATCAATTCTCGGACAGAAACCATTCAAGCAGAGCATGAGCACCAATAATTGCGGTGAGCCCATCATGGGTTGTTGAGCTTCCATAATAAAGTCATAACTCGGTATTAATTACAAGTACTAGAGTATTACCACGCGACCATGATGCCCTAATTGCCTCGAATTCTTTTAGGGAACCTTCGTCAAGGTTTCCTGTTTCACTATATGCATGTCATTTTTTTTTTTTCAACTTATTGTTGGAAATTTTGCATCTTGTATTGCAATTGGATGCTTGAGAGGCAGACACGCACGAGGACTTACTTGATTAGGTTCTTTGGACAAGTCCTAAGACCTCCCAGCAGAAGTTACTTTGGCCTCACTTAAACTTCATGAATTTTTCGTCAAAATGTACCAAATAGTCCGCTTGAATTCAGAGTAAGAAAACCTCTTTATTAAGTTTAACTCGTGCGTAATTCGAATTCCACTCCTCCTAAGGTGTGGCTTCATCGGACAAAATTGTGATCAGCAGTTAAATGAAATAAAGATTGTTTCATCAGCGCGTAAATGATCTTTGGAGTGATTGATCTGTCATTAGGCGTGTGGTCAAGTTCATAAAGTAAAAGACGTGACAATGAATTAAATTAATAGAACGTTCTAATGGACCTTTTCAACTTAGTCATTGATGACATGCATACCTAATCCTACATGTCAAATAATCTTTAACTACTGTAGACTAGACTCGAATTTCATACAGATCTCTTTCATTAAGGAAACTGCAAAGATTGTAATTTGATTACCACATTTTGATCTATGGATTCTAACCTGATTTGCGTGGAGAAAACCAGGGTTAGCTTCCTAACCAGGAAATGTGGAGGAAATGTTATTTTTAGGGCTCATTTGGATGGTAAAATAAATTATTTAATAATAACTCGTGTGTTATAGAAATAAAGATTACTTTATTATTATAAAATTTGAGTCTTTTAGTCTATTATCTATTATATATTATAGTTTATAGATATTCAATACTACTTCTCAGCTATGAATTGCGAGATTTACTGCAAGACTCTTTGAGTAACTATGCTAAGCATCCAAAAAGACATTAGTACGTTCGTCATTCGATAATTGATCAGCTTAAGTTTCTTATTGCATATTATATCTTAAGTTAGTTGCAAAATGTAACTAATTGTTCTTATGCTAATACAAGATCCACTTTTATAACAGCTGGACTATTTCTCTCTGAAAGATAGACATAAATATACACACCCCAAGATCCTCTCTAATACAAGTTCCACTTCTATAACAGCTACCTGCCCCTTTTTAACAAGCTAAGAACTCTTTCTCTCTCTCTAGAATATAGACTTTCGTATAAACACACATCAAGCTCCTCTCTAATACAAGTTTCACTTTTATAACAACTGCTTGTCCTTTTTTAACAAGCTAAGAACTCTTTCTCTCTAGAAGATTGGCATGCATATACATACATCAAGTTCCTCTCTTTGTAAGGAAGGCACATCTTAATTCCTTACAAATAGGGGGAAAGAACAAAAGGAAAAAAGAAAATTCCGATGAAATTAGCCACTGGTCCTTGCAATAACGAGTTGCTCATGAACTCCTTCCTGTCCCTTCCTCTTAGACAAGGAGGACATAACTCGAGCAACCTTCACCTTCTTCACCAGAAGCTGCCACGTGTCGTCCTCTTCTTTCCCTTCACTCTGCTGTTGCATTTTCAGCTTGAAGTGCCTGCAGGTATACACGGAAAACCCAACAAGCAGAGCTTCAGTGGTTAAGTTTGCTCTCTAACAAAAATAAAAGGAAAAATATGTCAAACTCCCCGAACATTGCAGCGATTAATTGCACTACCAATAGATTTCGTGCTATCACAAGAAGCATTATGTAATTCATTTTTGACGTTGAAAATCTATTTTAAGATAGCAGTGTAGAGACTTACGAGCAAAGAGGGACGCTGCAGCAAGCCTGTTGCGTGCTGCCGTCACAGAGGGCGGAGTGGAGGCGGAGGAGCTGCAACATGCGGCAGCAGCGGGGACAGGCTTTCCTGCGGGGGCAGGCGGCGAGGTGTTGGATGAGGAGCTGCAGGCTGCGGTAGCAGGCAGATGAGGAGCAGGGATGGCTCTTCTTGCTTCCCTCCCTGCCCATGTACATGTGCTGCAGGCACTCCATCGCGTCCCCCAGCTCTTCATACACCCGCTGGTACGCCTGCTTGCGCCCAACCCGTTTCTTTCTCTATCAAAATAATTCATAATTCAGATAAGTTTTATATCTTTTTATCTATCTCTATTTATATGAATTGTCAAATCGTGTACTATATTCTACGGCAGAATCAAACATAATACATTTTGGTCACGTACCAGAGCGGCCTCCTGGAGGAACTGGAGGATTTCGAGCTCGAGCCAGGGGTCGTTGGCCTGGAGGAACTGCCAGGCCTCGGTCCTCTCGACGGCGGCAAAGTCCTTGGCCAGCAGCTTCATGCAGTGGAGGTACAGCCGAGGGGCGTCGCACTGCCGTGCCAGCAGCAACACGTCCGCCACGCCCTCCGCCGTCAGCCGCAGGGCCAGCGCCGCCTCGCACGCGCGCTTCAGCCACCCCACGCCGTACGCGTGCGACAGCACCAGCAGGTGCAGCCCGTACCTGCCCATCTCCTCCTCCTCGTCCAACGACACGCACCTGATTGACATGACATGATCCGTTTGTGTTGTACTACGTCAGTACGCCATAAGTTGGGCGTTCCGATTAAATTTGAAGTTCAATCAAAATATTTAAAATAGGTATCGTAATATAATATATATATATATATATATATATATATATATATATATATATATATATATATATATATATATATATATATATATATATATATATATATATATATATATATTATAAACAGTGTATAAAATGCTTATATTGATTAATTAATTTATTTTTTAGTATTCATAGATATTCAGTCGCATCCAAAATTTGTGTACTCTTCTTCATTCCCTTAATAAAGTGAAAAAAAAGAGAGCTAAAATTATTGTGACTATGTATTATGCATCGTGGCACATGGTCCACACAAAAAAACTCTGAAGCACGAAAAAAAAAATCTCCAAACTTACTAGGTGGTGTTGAGTCAATTATTATGC